>JAPPVO010000002.1:71669836-72360936 GCA_030407325.1 Camellia japonica
AGGAACCCAACCTCAATCATGGTGATTCAAGAGGCAAGGCATGCATGCCAAATGCAACCTAAGCATGCAATCTAAACATGCAACATGAACATGCAAGCAAGTAATGCACACTAGGCACACAACCTAAGCAAACAAGCATGCAAGGGATGAAACAAGGCAACAACATTTGAGCAACATGTCAAGCATGGACTTAAACTAACTTGGGTCGCTCTCAAGCATGCCAAAATCAGTGGCCAATATGCTCAAGAATGGAAGCCAAAACACACACAAATAGGCATGCATGCAATGTCCAACACTTAGGCACATAGAGACAACTCTTAAGCACACTTAAAAGAGGAACAACATGGGCATATGGCATGCATTATAAGCTCTGAAATCATGTCATAAATGGTGCCAAACCAAGTAAACAAAACAAGCAAAGCATGCATAGAAGCTTGGAATTAGCCCAAGGACTTAAACCATGATCACATGACACATGAAGCAAATGACCAAAGTGAAACAAAACAGTCCCAAATCATGTCAAAGTAAGCCCCAAAAACCACTTAGATGGCATCTAAATGACCTACACATGGAAGCATACACAAATGTCTAAACATGGAGCATAAGGCACAACCTCTTGAAGCATCAAAGGAGCATCAAATGTAAACATTTAAGCATACCATGAGGACTGAAATGACATTATAAGTGACTCCAAATCATTGAAATAGTGCAAATAAAGCATGCTAGAGGGGTCAACACTCAAGGCTCATGAGGGGGATTACATGGTAGCTATACAAAGGAAGTCATGGATGACTCAAATGACCAAAAACAGTCCCTTAGCATACTAAAAAGCATAAAAGCTTCACAAAGCTAAGCCAAAACAAGTAGCATAGTGGTCTAAATGCTAGATACATATTAAGGCAATTTCATGGCATTACAAGACAAGTATGCAAAGCAAGCATGGTGTGTCTAAACCAAGTAAAAACAGAGATAATACATGGCAAAATACTACCAAATAACTTTTAAGACATGGCCAACATGCACTTAAAAATGGTGCTCACACATGAGGCTAAAATGGGACTTTTTGAAGACAACAAGGAGAGGGGGTGGCCCTCTCCTTCTTAGGACCTTAAACCACCATCCTCACCACTGAAATCCCTCAAGATTTCAGTGGTGAGGAGGCCCAAACAAGGTGGTCCCGAAGTTCACCAAAAATAGCACAAAATGGGGCCAAACAAGGCCTAAGAGGGGGTAAACGACCCAAACACAAAAGTGTCCTTAATGAAGTATCTTAAAAACAAAAAAACAGAACTTTTTTATGTTATACACAAAGCTCAAAACAGCAAGCAAGACAGGCTAAAAGTTGGTGCAAAAACGGGGAATAAAAGAGGATTAAAGGCTCACCCTTGTAGACCAACGAAATCAGCAGCTTCTTGGGTCAAAAACCAGTCCCTTAGCCTCTGAAAATGGCCCCCAAGGTCCTTAGGTTGATGATGGAGGTGTTAGGATAGGAGTTGTGGTGCAAAGGGGCCAAGAATCACTCACTTTGGAGCACTCTAACACATACAAATGTAGATAGAGAGATATAGAGAGAGAGTGATATATATTCTATATATATCAGATTTTCCAACCCTAGAAAATGGTGGAGAGGCTCTCTATATATAGAGCAAGACAAGGTGCTAAGCTTCTTAGAGAAGCTAACACAAAAAAGGGTCAAAGGGGGCAAGCTTCCAAGGGAAGCTAAGCAAAGGGGTCAAGCTTCTCTTAGAAGCTTGACAAGGGTTCAAGGGAGTCAAGCTTCTCTTAGAAGCTTGGAGCAAAAGGGCCAAGAAGGCCAAGCTTCTTGGAGAAGCTAGACAAAAGAGCTAAGCTTATTGGAGAAGCTAGGCAAAAGGTTCAAGAGGTGCAAGCTTCTCTTGGAAGCTTAGAAGGGTTCAAGCTTCTTGGAGAAGCTAGGCAAAGGTGCAAAAAGGTTGAAGCTTCTAGGAGAAGCTAAACCAAGGTGCAAAAGGTTCAAGCTTCTTGGAGAAGCTAAACCAAGGGTTCAAAAGGTTCAAGCTTCCTCAAGAAGCTAAAGACCAAGGGTTCAAAAGGTTCAAGCTTCCTCAAGAAGCTAAAACCAAGGGTTCAAAACGTTCAAGCTTCTTGGAGAAGCTAAACCAAGAGTTCAAAAGGTTCAAGCTTCCTCAAGAAGCTAGAACCAAGGGTTCAAAAGGGTCAAGCTTCCTCAAGAAGCTAAAACAGGGGGTTCAAAAGGTTCAAACTCCCCTCAAGAAGAGGTCTCGGCCAACCAAATAGGTTATCGGCACAATAAAGTGCCGGTCGGCTAAACATAATGCCGACCGGCCATTATTTTTAAGAAAGAATGGCCGGTGGCAAACATGTGCAGTCGGTGATGATAGGGGAGGGCCGATGAGGTGTGAGGATGGCCAAAAAGCCATTCCCTGCCCTTCAAGGCAAAAACACAGGTCTTTGGTGCCAAAACCGAACACGAAGCAGCCGAATCAAGAGGTCCTGAGGCGAGGCGCGCTGCCAAGGCCTCCGGGAACTCGAGACGAACACAAACATGGATAATCACCGAGTGTTCAAACGGTGACGTCCAAGTCTTGAGGACGGTCAAAAATGGGGTGTCTACAATAACTGAAAGAGAACTCAAGCTGGATTAGTCATATGAAATTGATTTTTTACCTCATAAACCACCGATCCAGATTACATGCGAGATAGAGACACAGCGGAAGATAGAGAGCGACAGAGGAGCTGAGGACAGACGAGAGAGACAGACAGAGGACAACCAGATTGATAGACAGAGGACAACCAAATTGATGAGAGCGATGAAGATTGAGGATATATTAGAGCGACGAACAGAGATACAGGTTTGTAAAAGGGACAAATAGGGACAACCAGAGTTCCCGATGAGCTATGGCCGTCGTCGATGACGGAGAGCTATGGTGGAGGAGGATGATGGCGGCGAGAGGTGAGGATGGACGAGGGAAGATGGTGGAGACAGGTTTGGTTCCCGTTTTTTCCAGATTTTGTTTTTTTTTGTTTTTTTTTTTCCAGCTGTGTTTACACATCAGCTGCCACCTCATCTGCCATGTCACTGGGGGTCCTGGGGGTTAAGCTTTAGTGGGGGTCTATAGCAGGGTTGTATGTATATATAGAGATGAAATAGCTGAGCCTTCTCTCTCTCTCTCTCTCTCTCTTCTAATCATTTTGTGGAGTCCTATCAAATCTTCAAATTCCAATGTTTGCAATGAAGACCTATACTCTACTTAACATGCATGTAAACCAAGTGTTGGGTACCAAATCTGCCGAAATCTGCTTATATATATATATATATATATATATTATTTTATCTTATTTTATTTATTTATTTTTGGGTTTATTAAAATGAAACACTAAGGTTTTTAACTAAGTTATTTAGCAAAGATAATTATCATGTTGCACCCTTATTAAAATAATTTATAAACAACAAATATTGAACATCTACAAAATTATTATTCTTAATAATGCCTTTGTTAATGATTGAATTGGGTTAATTTAAAACTAACTTATACATTAATATATATTTTAAATAGACTATAGGTAAAAATAATTTATTTATTTATTTATTTTCTTTTAAGAATAATTAAATATGGGTTCTCACAACAACATTGATAAATAACAACCACTACAACAAAACTAACTATTTACGGCTTTAAGTTTACGGCATACATAAAATGTATGTCGTAATTAGTACATTTTACAGCATTTTTTTTTTTTTGCAAGCCGTTAATGTTTTTTCAATAACGACATACATATCATGTAAGTCGTTAATTCATATATTTATGGCATACAAAAGTATGCCGTAACAAAAATATATTTTCACAAGTTACAAAAATATGTTGTAAATATTTGCACTTAAGACGACATACATTTCATGTTGTAAAATATTATAACTTCAAACGGCACGCATCAACATGTAGTGACAACTTCAAACCAAAAAAAAAAAAAAAAAATTCAATATGATTTTTTTTATGGCATGCAAAAGTATGCCATAAAAAATATATATTTTCACGACTTACAAAAATATGTTGTAAATATTTACACTTAAGACGACATGCATTTCATGTTGTAAAATATTATTACTTTACACGGCATGTGCCAACATGTCGTGAAAGCTTCAAAAAAAAAAAAAAATTTCAATCTGATTTTTTTATGGCATGTAAAAATATGCCGTAAAAAATGTATATTTTCACGGCATATAAAAATATGTCATAAAATATTTACACTTAAGATAACATATATTTTATGTCGTAAAATATTATAACTTTACATGGTATGCATTAGCATGTCGTGAAAACATCTATTAAAAAAAAAATTTAATCCGATTTTTTTTAATATAAAAAATTAACAATTTCCAGCCAAGCTTCTCACCTTAAATTTTTTTAATTAAGGACAATGTAAAAAATAATTTTGCTCTAATTTTTTTTAATTGATTTGAGTATATTTATAAATTTTATATAAAAAAGCCAACTTTAACTACTTTAAAAAATTACTAAAAAATAAATAAATAAAATATGAATAAAATATAATTAAATTTCAATCACATTCTCTTTTTGTATTTTTAAATTTTTATCCAAATTTATAATCCAAATAAAATTTTAAGATTTTTATACAAACATAAAAATAGTGCTATAAATCTCTAAACATATTTGTATCATATATTTCAATAAACATATGAATTAAGCAACAGTTTACCAAAAATTGGAAGGAAAAAAAAAGGGGTGGGCAAATAGTGCTATAAATGATTGGTTTGATTAGGGTTCAAGGCAACAAGAAGCCTTTCCCATATCAAAAATTGATAAATTGATTCTCTCTCTCTCTCTCTCTCGCTCTCTCGATTGCTCTCGATCTCGCATCCTTTCTCTGTGTTCTCTCAATCGATCGTTCCTTCAATTAATCAATCAAACCATCAACTGGTGGAGGAGAGTTTCAAATACATGATTCTATTCAGTGACATCTCTACTGTGGGTATCTTTCAATTAATCTATTGATTTTCTACTTCACACTGTTTTTGCTTTGTTAACCCCGGTTCAATTCGTTCTCTCTCTCTTTCCTTTCTCTCCATCGGCATCGGTGAACCTGTGAACGAAGATTAATCAAACACGACGCCATCAATCGCCTCCTTCTCGTCCATTTCGAACTTTCCTCTCTCATTCACCAGGTAACTAATTCGTACTTTCAAGAGAGAAATGAGATAGTAATTTCATATTTGATCGAACATTGGTTTGGAGGAAATCGAAACCCTTAGATTTGTCTAAAATTGTTGTGTTTTGTTGCTTTGTTTTTGTATTGATTCACTAATAAGATCTAGGATTGTATTTTTATTTTTATTTTTTTTTGATTTCATTGATTCCCAAATTGAAATTCATTGATTCACTGATAAGATAGCAAATTTTTTTTTTTTTTTTTGAATTTCTCTGCATTCTCCATTCCATTTCTAGGTCTGTCTATCTTGATTTTGCTTGGTTGCTTCTTATTTGTTATTGTAGTGTAGTGTGAATTTTTGTGTGTATGCTCATCTTTTGTTATATGATTTGAATTTGTGTTACTGTTAGCTACATATTACTTTGAATCAATTTTTCCAAACTTTCGTTGAGAACTCATGCCTGCAGAACTCAGCAGGGCCAAGCAAAATCCAGAGGATGTATACAGAGCCTTGATTTAAGGCCATCCTTTGAATTAACGACTTCTTAGTTTGTCCTCTATTGGCTACTACCACTTTTAGAATGAATGCTCATGTTAACATCCTAACAGTGAATTGGAATGAGCATTCATTCTATTTAACTTTCTATTTCATTTTCACTCTCATTCCATTTCATCATACCAAACATAAATGAGAGAACAAAAAAAAAAATAATAATAATAATCTAAATATGCCAAAATGACATTTGCACCAATAGAGCAACATGGTCATAATGAAGCATATTTTTCACTTCCTGCCTTAAATGTCATCCTAACCAAATGGAGGGTTTCACCGTTCCTTGACTATAAACTTATATATCTGTGCGTGTTTAATTATGCATAAATACCTTTTGGGAGACACTATTTCCTATTTTGACTTTTGCCAATTCTAACAGCATGACTTTACGAGATTTTGTTACTATTACAATACATGTGAAGTTAGTTGTTTATGTTGACATTTCTATTTTTTGCTTTATGTTATGAAAATATATTATGAAAGGATGCTTTCTTTTGTGTTTAAAGATATTACTTACAATTATCTTCATTTGGACCTATACCTCTCTTGCAAAGTCATCATTAGTATCAGTTCTAGTTAATTATTTATTTGTTACTCTTTCTCAGGCTTAGAGGATGGCAATATCCCATTTGGACCAGTAGAAGGTACTTTGCTGCGAATTGACTTATCATTCATTTCAGTACATTTGGTATTTTTAATTTATTTTTTTGTCAAGTTAAAAGTGCAAATCTCATTTATTTTTTTAGCTTCAAAATGATTTTTTTTTTCTTCTCTTGGTGAAAAACAACTTTGCAAGGGTATTTAATTTTTTCTCTCTCTTAAGCCATTAATAGGCTTAACGGTGCGCTTTAGTTCACAAACCACATGTGGGTTGTGTGCTTATTTCCAAATGACAAGGCATGTCCACATGAACCAAACCGCAAGTTGGTAACATGAAATTTGCCCTTGAGCTAAATTCAAATTGTTTTAGATTGAGTTATATCTGATGCTATTTTTCTCCTTTACACTGCACTTTGATGGCTTTGCTGATAATGATTGCACAATCAATGTCAAGTTTACACCTTGTGTTGTCAAAATATCTAGCTAAATTTAGTCATTTTTTTGGGGACTTCTTATCAAGTACTAACCTTGTGTTTCAAGAGGTTTTCTCCATTTTACTGCTCAATTTGTAGAGTGCATTGCATGTATTAATTTTTAGTTCTGTAGTGATTTTGATGATGTTTGGTATTAGGCTCTCAAATATGAATGAAATGCAGATTTAATTATAGATTAGGCTCTCTTCTTTCTTCTGCTGTCATCTCTCTCTCTCTCTCTCTGTATATATATATATATAATATAATTTAATTGCCTGTCTTTATACTATGTATTGAGATAAAAAGAGTCAAAATCATCTCTAGTGTAATTTAATAATATTGTTGTAATTTAATTGCCTGTCTTTATACTTATTCTTCTTCTCCTACGGTTTATAATCTTGAATCTCCTCATAGGGTTTGCCCCTTGCGATTTCAAGCGGTAAATTCTCTCTTTGATCTTGAAGTTCATATTTAATTATAAATTTGTTGTGAGAGATTTGAATTTGAATCCATGTGTTCATTTGATTTGAATTTGAATATGAATATGAATTTATGTTGTCAAATCATGAAATTCAATCTGTGATGCTATGATGTTGAACTTCAGTGATTGCTTCCTCATGAATTTACTTGAGTTATTGTGTGCTTGTGATCTCTAAGTTTATATTGAAGCTTTGTTTAGTATATAGGGAAGGTTAATCCTCAATACTACTCAAGAAGATCCATAACCATTGTAGTAGTAGAAAGAATCAGATTTACACGTGTTTTCCCCCCCAAATATTTAGTCTAATGGAAATCAACCTACTTCAATTATTTGCCTTTTTTGTTTTTTGAAATGTTACAAAGGTATTATTGTATATATACACTGCAAGGTTGTTATAAGGTAGTGTTAAACTTGTGATATGCTTCACAGTAGCCACATGTTAGCTACAGGTTAAGACAGTTGCAGTCAAAGTCAGTGAGGAAGCTACTTATGGCCTAAGGTCTCCAAAATTCATCCAATAACCCTCTATTTTGGAGTATTTCTATAATGTATATGACATGGTCCCTAAATTTTTCCAAAATTCTTTTGGTTTTCCTATATTTCAGGAGTATTTTCACAGTGTATATGGGATGACTATTCACATATTAATATTATATAATAGCATCAGTGTGTACTTTGGCACCAAATATATATATATATATAATATGTAAAAGCATTTTTTTTCAAATATAAAAATCATAGAGGTATTTTTATTTCATTCATAGAGGTATTTCTTTTTAAATAAAGCAGCTACTATGAAAACAATATAACAAAAATAAGGATCAAGGTAAGTTGTAGTTTCCTAATTAGTTAGCTGCTACCTAAGTAATGCAGCTTTCCTCCAAGGAGCCTACTTCTTTACCTCTCCATTTCCCAAATGACCATTTGTATGTTGTCATTTGTGGCAGATTATACTCCAATGGGTGTGAATGATCTAAACATCACTTTGGATAAAGTTATGCCAATGAACCTTATGTAGTAATGCGATTTTATTCAATATTCTCACCTATTTGGGTTCACCAAGTAAGTTCAAACCAAATCTGGCCAGCCTTATCAGATTGTTTTTGGGCAGCTTTTGCCACTATATAAAATTAATTATCACAGTTTCATATGGTTACCACCCAATTTTGGGTAGCTTTTGTCAATTTTGAATTTGTTAAGTGATGCAGATTGCATAAAACTGTTATGACCCTACCACTATTATATATTTCCCAAAAAAATTCATAAGTTTGTAAGCTTTGAAGAAGAGATTTCCTCTTAAGATGGATTTATTTTTTTGCAGGTTGTTGAGTTTGCCCTGGCTTTGCAGGAAGCTGGGTGCTTTTCTGTTGTTCTGGAATGTGTGCTTGCATCTGTTGTTGCTGCTACAACATCTGCTCTTCGAATCCCTACAATTGGTATTGGGACAAGGCCTTTTTGTATTGGCCAAGTTAATTGATTCTTTAGCTCTCTTTACTACTCCTAATAATGAATTAGACTTGACTGGCTTGTGTTGTGTATAATCTTTTTGCTTTCATTTGTACATATAATTTGCTATCCGATCTTGTAATTTGCTTTTCAAGTACTAAAGTGGGCATTTTAATGATATCATGTGTTCATATGTTGAGTTTACTCATGCAATGAACTTTGAATTTGCTTCTCTCTCTCTCTCTCTCTCTCTCTATATATATATATATATATATATTAAAAATAACCTTCTACGATATACAAAATTATGTCGTGAAAAGTGTAATAATTTATGACATGTAAGAAAATGCCGTAAAAGATTATATACGGCATACAAAGTATGCCAGAAATATATTAAAAATAACCTTTTACGGCATACAAAATTATGTCGTAAAAAATGTAATGATTTATGACATGCAAGAAAAATATCGTAAAAGATTATATACGGCATACATAGTATGCCATAAATATATTAAAAATAACTTTCTACGACATGCAAAATTATGTCATGGAAAGTATGATGATTTATGGCATGACAAAAATGTCGTAAAAAATTATCTATGGCATACAAAGGATGTCATTAATGTTTAATTTATTACTTTTTACAACTTTACCTGCATGTCGTAAATGACGTTCGATTTTCCACAGTATGTCATATAACGGCATTTGTGTGCATGCCGTAAAAGAGTTTTTACAGCATGCATTGCAAGCCGTAAAAATTCAGTTTTGTTGTAGTGAACAATGGTGAAATAATCATCTTCCATTAAGTCTAATTGAGTTTACAAAAGAGTCACATATGCGGTTATACATTCACAAGCCTGGCTTTGAATCTATAGCATATGTTGCAAAATAAAGAAATAGAATGGAAGTTAAACAGATAAGAAATGCCTTAAGGGCTTACAGCTTTCCAAGTCAATACTTGGTTACAACAAAAGTGGATTTGAATCAAATACAGTTAAAGCCCTTGGCTTGTACAAAAAATAAATACAATAAATACACGAAGTGAAGCTCTTGCTTTAAGTCCTCCCAAAAGCTATTGCCTTAGCGGAGGTATGTCGTCAATACCTGAAAATGGTTTTCCACATAGGGTGAGCCAAACCCCAATAAAGATACTACAACACAGTTTAAGAATTTTAACAAAAATATAAGGTGAATGCATATGCAATGCTCATGCCAAAATATTTTCATTTTCTCTTTTTAAAACCGTGCAATGCCAAGTTTACCTCTCAATACATGATATCATTTCCTTTATAATAGAAAACAGGGCAATGAATATAACACTGTGAATCTCTAGGATATGTCTGCTAGTAGACTATACAAGTACTACTAATTTTTCATTTTTACCGGTATTAACCGAAAGGTTAGACACCTATTTGCGCGGGTTTCTAGTCTTTCACCAAGGACACACAAGCCAACTTAATATCACAACTACACTCCTACCCAGATTCACCAAGGTATTCACCATTTTTTTTCTCAAAACAACAATATTTCCAAATGTGTTGAATATGCAACAATGCTCAATACAATGGATTAGAAAATGGTTTCAATTTCCTTAATTCTCATACAATTTCTGCAACAATCATAGTTATCCTACACTGATAGCCCAAAACAGATATCTCTAAACAGATAATCAATTTCCATAAAGATAAACTTTCCAAATTCTAAGATGTGAGTGGTAATACATACCCAACTCTACCATCCTCATCAAAACCAATCCAATTTCATATTTCCAACACCAATTCTATAATTTATATAAAATCAACATTTGACATAATTAGGACAAAACTTCATTTTTCTTCCAAATTCAATTCTACATATTGAAACCAACTATTTTATCGCAACTCAACCTCATTTCCAATCCTACAACCATTTTCATAAAACCATTAGAAAACCCCTCTTTTGAGTTTTGATTAAAAACCCTAAATTTGTTCAAAATTCTCCCAAGTCACTGTGACAACCGTCTCCTCAATTAAGTAAATTAATGAAATTAATTATGTAATTAGTGTTGATCATGTGCTTATGTGTTAATTGTGATATATGTGCCATGTGTGATATATGTATATGGTATTGTCATTGAGAACAAATAGGTGTGGATTAAACCTGTCTGATTCGTTATTTTTTTAACAAATTAGAATTAAGAAATTGGATAGGAATTAGAGCCTAATTCACCTTAGTGTAATTTAATTTAGTGTAATTAAGACTACGAGATAATGAAATATAATTGAATTGAAGTTGAAGAATTATGCTCATAAATTATGGAATTCAAATTAAACAAGAAGAATTTGGGGTTTATGTGAAGGATGTGTGAATGTAATTGATAGATAATACATGCATGTCTTGGTATGAAAGAATTGACCAAATTCACTTCATATAGCTACATGCATGGCACAATTTCATGGAAATTTGGTTTCATCCATTTAAATTCTTGCATAGTTATTCAATTGAGAGGGACTTCCATGGAAGTTTGAATTTTAGAGCTTACACTTGCATGGTTTATACATTTACATAACAAAGTGAGGGTTTGATTTCTTCATGACAATTTGAGGTTGTTTTAAACTCATGCATTTTTGTTTGAAGCTAGAACTTGTGAATTCAAGTGCTTTTGAAGAATTTTTGGGACTTATAACGTATGGAATGAAGTTGTATTGATATAAATGTGAACTGCAAATTTGAACAGAATTTTGGATAGTTTTTCACCCAGCGTCGCACATCCGCACATGCGAAAAACAGGGTAGATTGGAGCTTGCATACTGCAATAATCACACCTGCGGGCCGCACGTGCAGTGGAGGTCCCGTACGTGCGACCAAGACCCTCGCACATGTGGCTCTTTGGACAGACCCGATTTTGTTTTTCGCTCCTCTTTTCTACCTTCCGGGCCTCCATTTGCATGGTTTTAAAGTGTTTTCATGTACATTTGCATCTCATGAACACAAATGAATATAGAACGAAAGTTAGAACCGAAGGATTGAACAACAAATAGAAATCGATCAAGTAAACAACAAACTGAATAGAAATAGAAATGATTGACTAATGGAATGGCATGATTGTAATTGAGTTGTGCTCGAATCTGTTTGTTTAGGTTGGATGCCACAATTTTAGTGCATTTAAGCACATATATCGAGGAGCCCACTATGAGTAACAATGTTATAAAACTATGTTCAATTATAATTATTTTATAATTGATTGACAAAACTACTTTATGAAATAAGATTGTTTACTGAATGAATGTTATCCTACTTTTGTAACTGTACTCATGGCATCCATAGCAACTGACTGTTACTGCTACTGCTACTGTTACTGTTACAGAGATCTCTGTTAGTTCAAATCTTTGGAACTACTGTTACTGTATTGATGGCCATCAACTGACTATTCGGTCCTTAAGACCTACTGAACTGTTCTGCTATGGGATGTACCACATATGACTGTAATGATTTCATATGACACTGAAATGTATAAATATTGCTTATTGAACTGATTTACTATTGAAATCGACTGTTTCAATTGCTATAAGGACATCATTCACAGACCCTTTACGTATTTGTTATTCACTGGGCTTTAGCTCACAGTTTATTATATATATGTAGGTGGCTAGGCACCGAAGCAAAGTTAGAGGCGTCAACCTGATCTCGTTTTGTCAAGCCAACCTATTGTGCCTCACTGCGAAGTTTCGAACTGTTATTGTCAAGGCTTTTCGGGGTGACTTAATTCCATCATTTTTGAATGATTATATGACGTCAAGTGAATGTTTTCTAACTTGTTTTTGGCTTGGGATTTAATTCCTTAACATGTCATTTATTTTCTACTTAGATGTGTTTTGGATTTAAGTGTTAATTATATGTTTGGACTTGGACTTATATATAGAAGTTGTTTGTTCATTTAAATTCTCACAGCTCTTTGGACATTATGTTTTAATGTTTACAGGCTTCTGCCGGCCCCTCTTATTGTATAATTGTTATTACTGTTAAGCAGGTCTTTGGTAATCATGGATTACTGGCTGATTACGATGCTAAACCCTTCGGGGCGGGTTTGGATCATGACAATCACAATATTGTTTCAAAACACAAATAGCTAAGTTAAAAATCATAAGAAAGTGTGGAGCAATCCCTACCTCAAGCTTAGAAGACAAGAGAGAGAGAGAGAGAGTAGAAAACTCAAAGACGCTAAAAATCGACTTTGCTCCGATCAAAAGGAAGCCCACGACGTGCTTTACCTTCTTAACAAAGGGACACGAGTGAGGAACTCAAGAGATCTAGGTGTATTTGTAGAGAGAAATAGAGTTTTAGAGAAAGAGTGTATAAATCTAGGGTGTTTGGAATGTTTAGAGAGAGAGAAAGAGAGAGAAATGAAAAAGTGATTCAAAAGTGGCTTCTTACAAACTATTATACGCACAGATCACTTAAGCACAAGAAGTGTCGCTCAAGCGACTAGACACAATAAGTTGCACCGCTCGAACGCAAGAATCTTCGCTCGAGTGAAGAATAGCAACTCCCAGAAGTTTTACAGATAGAAGACCACCGCTCGAGCACAAGAAGACTTACTCAAGCGAACACTGCTCGAACGCAAGAAAGACCGCTCAAGCAAAAAATGCCAACTCTTAGTATCTCTGCAGACTTGCAAAAGTACTGAAAATTCACAAAGACCGCTTGAGCGCAAGATGTGTTGCTCAAGCGAAAAAGCAAAATCCTGGGCGGCAATAATTGGAAAAACAAACTACCAACCTATTCCAAATGCAACCAACACATCTCAATAACCAAACTTAAAGAGAAGTAAGGGGAAACAAGACATGAACAACTGTATAAGACAATGAAACCCAGATTCAAAACATCTAATGGGTCGGGTCTAAACCAGAATCACTATATTTCTTATAGTGATGTCTTGTTCCAACCTTTTGTGATATTTAGTTATGCCCTATTGTGGTGTTGGTGTTGGTTATGACATAATTATAATTCATTATAGTATTAGTTATGATATAGTTATGACCTATTGTGATTCAAATTTTGGCTATGATTGAAGAAATCTTCAGTTATACCTTAATTGGTGTTTGGTTATGTCTATTGTAATGTTAATTATATCTTAGTTCCGACTCATATTGAAGTGTTGATTATAACTTAGTTATAACCTATTATGGCTAGGTTATGACTGAAGAATTATTTTGTTATATTTCTAAGTTATGTTTGTTTATGATTTATGGTGGTGCATTTAATTATGACAACAAAATGGATTGATCATGATACTTTATGGTATCACCACAACAAAATATCATTACTTGCATATGATACATTCTTTTTAGGGGTATATATTGTAGAAAGACCCTAATTTACTTGCATACAAATTTGGAAAAATCTCTAACACAAAAATTAATAAAATAATTTATGTCTAAATCATGCTCAAATTGAATTAAGCACAAGTTTAATATATCGTAAAGACCTTTAGTCAATGATTTTGCCATTAACAGTACATAATAATTAGGAAAAAAATAATATTTATGCTGTGTTTAGTTAGAGGATTTAGGGAAATATTTAGAAAGGGAATGGAAAAAGGTGTGTGAAACTAGATGAAATATAGGTATGTTTTATTCACATTTCACCTACCTTTTCCATTTCTCTTTCCAAATCCCTCCTCAAATCCCCCAACCAAATACAGTATTAAAGAATTCCACTCACAGTTAGTTTCAATTACTAGGGGATAGTTAGTAAATATAGTAGTAGTCTTCGTTTTGAGACGTCTTCCCTGTTTGCCATGTTTCATGACCTCCGTTGCCATTTGCTTATTTCCGTTATTAATTCTGAATGATCAACATGACTCTACACCTAAAGTATACAAATCTTGTTACAGATTGTTATAAGTTACTTTCAATTTCCATTACGTACTTTATTATATAAAAATACAAATAAAATATATGAACTTTGGTTTATGAACTAATATATTCATGGACTTAATTATGATGTTTGTCTTGTATAATATTTACTCATCTTAACTTTATTCATTTCGCTATTTTGACTGAATATTTGAAGTGTGTGCTGGTGAATCTTTAGTGCAATTAATAATATTACAACATATCAGCTTTCTAATTATAAAATGATATTAAAGTTATTTTTTAAAATGAAATGGCCTCGATACCTCTCTTTAAGAGGTGCACTAAAAATGAGACATCAACACATGAAAACATGATTATTCTAGGCTTATCAATTTTTATTATTTTTTTGGTTTGTTCTCACATTTACTCAAGCCATTTTGACTGATTTTTTTACTCAATGATCAAATAGTCAAATAGACATGACTTCACCGACAGTTTATTTATTTATTTTTGGTATCATAAAGACATTAGTACATATTATCAAGGGACGAAAAAGGGTAAAATCACACATGAAAGCCAATTATGAGCTAAGAAGAATGTGCAAAGCTCTTAACATTTGGGCCATCTTGCTTGCTCCAAAGTTGTATCTAGAGAACAATGTTATAAATACATAATTTTAATCTAATTTTCACCCTGTGCTAGGTATCCAAAGTTGTATATATAGAACAAAGCTATAATTGTGACAGTTTAGATTAATTTGAATCTTTTGCTAGATATTCCAGCTTAACCTTGGATATGGTGTTATTGTTGTGCGCTAAGACACATTATTGTGTTCTTTGGTAGGGCCCTTGTTAGGTCTACTTTCATGTTCTAAACTTACATATTTTGTAGCATTCATTATTATATTTACAAAAAATAAATAAATAAATAAATAAATTGGATCGAGGATCAATTATCACGAGTAGAATATATTTGTCTTAAAAAAATGAATAGTTCATTCTCAAAACCATATTTGATGTTTATTTTTTATGAGGGTAAATTACATTGGTAATCCTTGCACTTTGCCTCTTATGTCATTTTGGTGTTCATAATTTCGATTAACTTGATGTCAATTTAGTCCAATTAATAACGTCAATTAGGATTTTTGAAGAAAAATAGTCAATAAGTTGATTGAAGTTAATTTATTTAAGTTGAATAAGTTTATAATTTTATCCATAAAAACATATTACATGCTGTTTATATGCACATTTTTCATTAAAAAACACACAATTGAAGTCATTTAAACCAAATTGAAATAAAATAAGAAATTTAAAGTCAAAATTGAGTCGATTGAAATTATAGAGATTAAAATGACACAAGAGCAAAAATATAGAGACTATTGGTGTAATTTTTCCTTTTTATGACAAATGTGATATTGTTATATAATTATTAATATTCGATCAACTTAATTTTTTTCATACATAATATACTTGACGAGTTTTACAAAATTAACTATTTGGATTATGAAGATGGGCCCAAGATGAACCCTATTGAGGAGCACTTGTTATGCATTGTGGCATAATAGTGACACTAAGGCCTCGTTCGGAAACATGTTATTTTAGTAACTTTTTGGCTAAAATATGAGACAAAAAAAACTTATATGTTTGGAATGATTTTTAATTTTTAACAAAAAAAATGTGCAAAAGTAGAGAGAAAATGAAATTTTTGATTTTTTATATAAGTTACAGATTTTTTTGATTTTTTTAGTAACTTTTTTGACTTTTAAACTAAAACTATTACTTTCCAAATGAGGCGCAAATCTCATTACCCCATAGCATCGAACCTTCTTGCCAAACTGTTAAGAGTGTACCTCGGGTAAGTTCAATCCAAAATGTTAGAGAGATTTGTCCAAGGTTGAGCCCAAGACCGACCTTTGCTTGAACTTGCTTGTTCTAGTTGGAGCTTAAATAAGCAAGGCTCAAATTATCCAAACTCAATTACGAAAAATTTATTTGTTTTTCCTAAACAAAAATGAAAAAAAAGAAGAAGATATTATTGGGATTGAGCCCGTCCTAATTGAACAACTACCAACTACTCAGGCTTGGTTGGCTATTTCAATTGGAACTAAAACAATATAAAAGATAAAATAGGTTAAATAAATAAATAAGATTACATATCATATACAGTGGTGTTTTGACAAATTGGTAAAAAGTTGATTTTTTGATTTTTTTTTTTGTAATTTTTTGGTTTTTTTGTGTTAAAAAAATTAGTTTTTTTGCGAATTTTTTTTTTGTTACTTTTTTGGTTAAAAAAATTAAAAAGTTAGCTTTTTATTATGTACCAAAAACACTCTATAAACTATAATTATTTTTTTTTTCTCTCACAAAAAAAAAAATAAAAAAATTTTGCCAAATAAATTTTTTAATCTCAAATTAAAAAAATTTAATTAAAAAAACTTTTTGTCAAACGACAATAAGTGTTAACTAACCCAATCACTCATTTATCATCATTTTTGTTTATGATGAAACAGCCAGGTTTGACTGATTTGCATAGTCCCTGTTCTTTCCATTGACTCATGATCCACGACCTATGATGATTTGGACTCACTTAATGAAACAGGCTGGGGCATCTAGGCTCTAAAATCCCATTCACACCTCAAGGAAAAGAGACAATAGACTTGGTAGGTTTTGGTAGGTGTAGTTTTGCTTGTGAGGACTCCAACAAGTAATTCAATGATTTTGAGATAATTAAGTGATATTTAAAAGGGTCGTGATTAATAAGTAAAATTATGATTTTATATTGCGACATAAGAGAATAGTAAAAATTATAATATTTAGTAATTGATGAGTGACATAATCACGTACTGTTTTAAGAGTACTGAATAATTTTTGATAAAACAATCTCCATTATCATTACATTAGTCAAGGGTTCTGAAAATACCTAGTCAAAGGTAAAACCAAAAAGTAATAATGGGAAATATATATACAATTGCACGAGAAAAAAAAAAGAAATGAGAAAAATACTATTACTAAAAAATCTTTTTGCTAAGGAAAAAAAAAACTATAAGAGAGAGTAACCCACTAGTAATAATCAATTATAACTGGTGGCTTTTTGTTTATTTTATACTTTTTTTAGTTAATTTCGTTTTTAGTGAATTATTTTTTAAAAATTAAGTTCTCTCAATCTTTGGTGTATTACCAACAATCTACATGAAAATAAATAAATAAATATATATATATATATATATATATATCTATATCTATACTGTATATTAAGTAAAAGGGGGTTTTTAACTCCCAAGGCCTGTGGGAGCTCCAATATCTTAATTTGAATTTTCTAAATTTTTTATTAAAAAAAAAAACTCAACATTTATTGATTTGGTCAAAATCCCCTGATCAGCATTTATTAACTTTTTTTCAATCCACATGTCTTTCCACATCCCTGCATTTATTGATTTGGTCAAAATCCATTGATCAACATTTAAAATCCCCTCATACAAATAATAATAGATACAACCCATGTATAGTTACTGCAGTACCCTTTTTAACTCCTCCGATACACTATGGTTAGTGATAAGATTGTTAAATTATTTTTATAAAAAATCTTTAAAAACATAATTTACATATTAAAAAAAATCTAACATAAATATAAATATCTATAATTATCCTGTGCATAGCACGAGTGATAGGCTAGTATTATATAAAGAAAATTGAGTTTTTAACCCATAAGTTTTGTGGGAGTTCCAATATCCTAATCCTAATTTTCTAATTTTTTGATTTAAAAAAATAAATAACCTCAGCATTTATTGACTTCTCCCAACTTACTAACCTTTTTGTCTTCTCTTATAATTGCTCCAGCACTCTTTTCAACTTCTTCCATACACTATGGTTAGTGATGAGATTGTTAAATTATTTCTATAAAAAATCTAAAAAAAATAATCTATATATTAAAAAAATATTTAAAATAAAATAAATATAAATATTTATATCTATCTATCTATATATTATATAAGGAAAATATGATTTCTAATGAGAAGCCTTCTAAGAGTTCTAAACTCTCATTCTAAAATTATTGAACTTTCAATTTATAAAATGGATTAAAAAAACCTATTGGCTGATTTATTTATTTAATTATTTTAAAAATATTTCATAATCTCTCCATCATAATCTTTCTCACCAATTTTCAAAAAAAAATAAAAATTAAAACTTGCGTTCCTTTTCTCCCGAAATCAGATAATATTTTTCATGAAAGTTGTGGGTATCTATCTATATCTTATATATTATAACATAACAAAAAAAAAAAAATTAAAAATCAGATATACAAACAGATAAAATTAATAAATTAGATTTTTATTTATTCAGTTAAAATATTTCTTTTACCTCTCAATATCCAATTTTAAATTTTAAAAATCTATAAAGTCTATCTTAACAAATTTGATTTGAAAATATCTCCCACTATTATACTTTAAATTAATAAAACTCACATATCTATCACATATTTAACTCGCATAATAACTTACCTAAATAATAATAATTAAAAACAAATAGAAACCATAGATAAATTAAATTTTTTTAAAAAAATAAAAACCCACAACTCCATCTAAAATAAATTGAAAAAAAAATAGAAACCACACAAAAATAAAAAAGATAAGAATTTAGATATGGATCTCAAAAAGATATAACAATATCTAAATTTGAATTATGATTTAATAATATAATTATCTATTTTTTTGATGTATGTCTATCAAAATTTTAAATCATTTAATAAGACAAATTAATTAATTTTCTAATATTATTGATTTTTTAATTTATAAAATAGATTTAAAAAAAAACTATCGACTGATTTATTTATTTCAATATTTTAGAAATAATAATTATACTTTAATTTATAAATTTCAAATGAAAATATATCAAAAATATTTCATAATCTCTCCATCCTAGTCTCTCTATTAAAACTTGCTTACCTTCTCTCTTCTCCAAAAAATCAGATAATATTTTCATGAAAATTGTGAATATCTATCTATATCTTATATATTATATTATAACATAACAAAAAAAAAAAAAAAGATATACAAACAGATAAAATTAATAAATTTGATTTTTATTTATTCAGTTAAAATATTTCTTTTGCATCTCAATATCCAATTTTAAATTTTAAATTTTTTTAAAGTTTATCTAAACAAATCTAATTTGAAAATATCAACCACCATCATACCTTAAATCAATAAAACCCACATGTCTATCACATATCTAACTCACATCATAACTTACCTAAATAATAATAATTAAAAACAAATAGAAACCATAGATAAATTAAAACATAGAAACCTACAATTCCATCTTAAATAAATTGGAAAAAAAAAAACAAATAGAAACCACACAAAACAAAAAATAAAAAGATAAGAATTTAGATATGGATCTTAAAAAATATGACAATATCTATATTTGAATTATGATTTAGTAATATAATTATCTATTTTTCTTATGTATATTTATCCAAATTTTAAATCATTTAATGGGATAAATTAATCAATTTTTAAGTCTTATTTAAAGAATAATCTGATTAGTCATTCCAATTCCTAAACTTCGTGGGCACTGAGATGAGCTAACGGATTGGGTTATGTGAGGTCTAAGTTGTTGGAGATAACATTCTCTTATTCCATAAATTTATTTGTTTTTTAATTTTATTTTTTTCATATGTGATTCTCTTTCTCTGCTATTGGTTTGGTTTTGATTTTGATTTTGGTTTGGTTTCGGTTTTAGTGAGGTTTATGTGTTTGTTTACAGGTTTGCATGGTAAAGAACAATTATTGGTGATTATGGTTGCAATCGAAGTATCTATGTCCGTTCTGTAAAAAAGATTTTGATCGGATTTTTTTTTTTTTTTCACAAAAGACCATAAAATTGAAGTAAAAAAAAATGGGTATCAAAATTTTTTATTTTTTACTGTCATTTTATTTTAGAGAAAATGTGAAAATTTATTGAGAATTCAAGATTTTACTATAACATTAGGTAAATTTAAATATTTTAAATATCATTGTGTTATTTATTTTTATCCTCTTTCTATCCCATTATACAATTACAGCTATTTGTTAGTTTGTTAATTATAATTCAATTAATTGAAAATAAAAGCTTAATATAACTTTTCATATATATTATATTTATAATTCAATTAATTGAAAATAAAAGCGTAATATAACTTTTCATATATATTATAATTAATTTGTTACAGCTATAGTTGTATCTAATAGTATAATATATGTAACACCCTCAAAAATAAACCCATAATATATAATATTAACATGCGTCATTATAAAAAAACAAAGAGTATTATTCCGTTCATCAGAGTAAACTTATTAAAAGACATTACATGTAATAAAGAAAGTAAATGCCCTACAGGCTTACATCTTTCCAAGCCAGTACTTGGACACAAAAATATGAGTACTAATCTCATTTACAAGTTAAGCCCTTGGCTTGAGTCCTTACATGTAATATCAAATAAAGCAAAAAACAACTAATCTAAAATGAGTCTTCAACTCTAAGTCCTTCCAAGCTAATACTTGGAGGTAGCACATCACCTGAACCTGAAAATGATGTTCCCGTATAGGGTGAGCCACAGCCCAGTAGAGATATACTAAACCAAATATAAGCATTGAATAAAGCAATAGCATTCAATAGATGGTTAACACAAATTACAAATTTCATCATCATACTGTTTCATAACTATAATGCCCATGGCACGTTTTTATTCTCATTATTGTTCAACTTTTCATTTATACCAATATGGCTCAGAACCTGGCCAACTATAACAGTGAGACTACATCCCACATTAACATTACTTCCAACATCAACAAATTTAATGAGATTAAGTCTCATACCAAAACACTTCCATACTTCCAATTTGATACACATGTTAGTGATGTATCGATAACGTGTAAAAACACTTTCATAAATCAATAAGCACACATATTAGTGGTGCTAATGGAGTCCATCCCCTATCTCCTCCCAAATAACATCCGGTTTAGGAGTCCATCCTCTATCTCCTCCCAAACCGTGGAGTATATCCCCTATCTCCTCCCAAACAAAATGCATATACAAAGTATTAAACACTTGCCATATACAATACTCAATCAATACATGTATTTTCTGTATTAATTCAACACTCACAATCAATGACTTAACCAATGTGATTAGTTTCAATTTTTCCTAATCCACATGTAATTTCTACAACAATCACGGCTATCCTCCACCGATAGCCCAAAACAGTTATTTCTAAACATGAAATAAATGTATCAACAAATTATAATCTCAACAATTCAATAGGCGAGTGATTAAATTATTCAACTACGCCATTTAAACTTATAATTCCCCAATTCCATGAATTCAACTAAATTCCCCAATTTTCCTAAATTAATTATACAAATTAATTAATACCACAACTAGGGTTTTCCCAAAATTACCAAAATACCCCAACATATCGAAATACTAGAACTCAGAACAAAACCTATAATATGGAGTAGGAAATCCCTACCTCGAAGTAAAATAACCCGAATGGAGAAAACGGAGATGATGACCCGAAATCCAAAGTGCTCCAAATCCAAGATTGTTCAGATTAAAAGGAAGCCCTCGACCCACTCTATCTTTTTAACAAAGGACTAGGGTAGAAATACACTTTAAGTAGATCAAACCTGAGAGAGAAAGTGTGAAAGTTGTGGAGGAGAGAACGAAGACGGTTCTAGGGTTTTAGAATCAAAAGGGAGAGATGAAAAATATAGTCGATCTCGGATTTTATAAACAGTCGCCCCACTCGAGCGTGGAAACCCCGCTCGAGCGCTACTCACAGACTCCGCTAGCGGCAAACTCGAGCGGCGGATGCACACTCCCAGAAGTTTCTGCAGACAGGTCCCCGCCCCGAGCTCCCAACTCCCCGCTCGAGCGTTACTCACAACCTCTCCGCCCCTCGAGCGGCCAATCCCGCTCGAGCGTCCAACACTAAATGAAATACTGGATGGGTGTATTCCCCGCTCGAGCGCCCAAACCCCGCTCGAGCGGACAAGCCAAAATCTGGGCAACTAGACTTGGTCCTAAGCTCAACCAACCTGCTCCAAGTCTTCCCAACACAACCCAAGACTCAATAAAAGGAGTAAAGGATGCAAACGACATACTCTCAACAATCAGCTCCACGGAACCTAAGTCCGGATATAACAAATAAAGAAAGGGAAACCGGGATCGCTAAACCTTCCCCCCTAAAGAATTTCGTCCCGAAATTAAGCATAAGTTTCGAAAACAGGTTTTCTCAATTTCCAACAATAGGACATTCAATAAACAACTTGACCCAATACCGGTCATTTCATCTCTTATCAAGAGGCATCTCACAATATATAAACAACATATATTCAACCTGCATTTTCAATGCAATTTTTAATTTCAACTTTCAATATACATGATTCATCCATATCATATTCAATTTCATGATATAATCAATTCACATATATTCAACATATCAATGTTACACTAAACTTCCATTATGAGGCAAGTTCAAAATATCATTAAACCAAAACATTCTCAATGTTTTCCAACTTAAGACATATATAAAGCTCTTAAGTTCAACAATATTAAAATCTAAATACAAGATTACAATCAAAAACATGTCCGGATATTTCTCGCGGACTTCCAACTCACGTTCCCAAGTGGCTTCCTCCACCGTGATGTTTCCACAGAACTTTACCAAAGGGATGGTCTTGCCTCGCAAAACTTGATCCCGCCTATCCAAGACCCGAACCGGTCTCTCCTCATACGAGACATCCTCTCAACCAACTAAATCGGTCCAATCCAACACATGTGATGGATCCGGCTCATACTTCCGAAGCATACTCACATGAAACACGTCATGAACTCCGGATAACTGCGGTGGCAAAGCTAAACGATAAGCAGCCTCGCCAATCCTCTCAAGGATCTCAAAAGGACCAATAAACCGAGGGGACAACTTCCCGCTCTTCCCAAACCTCATCAACCCCCGCCTAGGTGATATCTTCAGAAAGACATGATTACCCACCTCAAACGCCAAAGGTCTCCTCCTACGGTCGGCATAAGATTTCTGACGACTCTGGGCTGTAACAAGTCTCTTACGGATAAGCTCAACTTTCTCCGTCGTTTCCCTCACCAACTCCGGACCCAACAAAGGTGCATCACCCACCTCGGCCCAACAAACTGGAGACCTATACGGTCGGCCATACAAGGCCTCAAACGGTGCCATACCGATACTAGACTGGAAACTGTTGTTGTAGGCAAACTCCACCAAAGGCAAGTGCCTCTCCCACGACCCACTGAAATCAAGAACACAACCCCGAAGCATATCCTCAAGGATCTGAATGGTACGCTCGGACTGCCCGTCAGTCTGAGGATGATAAGCCGTGCTAAAGGTCAACTTAGTGCCTAAGGCACTCTGCAAACTCTGCCACAACCTAGCAGTAAAACGAGGATCTCTATTTGAGACGATCGTCACTGGGACCCCGTGCAACCTCACTATGTCCCGAATGTACAAGTCGGCAAGATGATCTACCGAATCTCTCACGCGCATAGGAATGAAGTGCGCCGACTTAGTCAACCGGTCTACAACCACCCAAATAGCATCACTACCCCGCTGAGTCCTCGGAAGACCTACAACGAAGTCCATAGTGACATGCTCCCACTTCCACTCGGCAATAGGCAAGGGTTGTAACAAACCCGCTGGCCTCTGATGCTCGGCCTTCACTTGCTGACAAGTAAGGCACTTAGACACGAAAGCTGCCACATCTCTCTTCATACCCCGCCACCAAAACTGGCGACCCAAATCCCGATACATCTTAGTGCCTCCCGGATGCACCGCAAGGCGTGAATGATGAAACTCTCGGAGTACTCCTCTCGGCAAGACTCCGGCACAAACAAACGGTCTCGGTATCTCACACTCAGGTCGGGATACACCGTCAAACCCTTCTCAACCTTCCCATTGGAGATCTTCTCTCGGAGGGATTCTACCTCAAGGTCACCCTCTGAGCCTCTAACACTCGAGTCACAAGTGTAGGCTGCGCAACAACAGAAAACAAGGCCGCAGCCTCAACGGATTCGCCCAGAAGCAAATCAAACTCCCCAAGTGCACCCAACATCTCCCATTCCCGGATGGCTATACTAGCTACGTCACCAACAGATTTCCTGCTAAGGGCATCGGCCACCACATTGGCCTTCCCCGGATGATAATGCAACTCGAAGTCATAATCTCAATAAACTCCATCCACCTCCTCTGCCTCAAGTTCAAGTCTTTCTGTGTAAACAGATATTTCAGACTCTTATGATCCGAGAATACCTCGAATCTCTCACCATAAAGTAATGCCTCCAAATCTTCAAGGCAAATATCACAGCTGCTAACTCTAAATCATGCGTAGGGTAATTCTTCTCGTGAATTTTCAACTGACGTGAGCCATAGGCAACCACTTTCCCCTCTTGCATCAACACACAACCCAGACCCTCTCGTGAGGCGTCACAATAGACTGCATAACCCAACCCTCTCTCCGGAATAATCAAGACTGGAGCGGTGGTCAGTCTAACTTTCAACTCCTGGAACGACTTTTCACAAGTCTCACTCCATACAAACTTGACTCCCTTCCGAGTCAATCTAGTCAAAGGCGAAGCTAACCTGGAGAAATCCTTCACAAACCGGCGATAATACCCAGCTAACCCAGAAAACTGCGGATCTCAAACACACTCTTAGGCTGTGCCCAATCTTGCACTGCCTCAGTCTTGGATGTATCAACAGACACCCCTTCCCCAGAAACTACATGGCCTAAGAACTTGACCTCTTCTAGCCAGAACTCACACTTCCCAAACTTAGCATAAAGCTTATGGGCTCTAAGTAACTCAAGCACCACTCTCAAGTGTTCCTTGTGCTCCTCCTCCGAAGGTGAATAGATAAGGATGTCGTCCACGAAGACGACTACAAAACGATCTAAAATTCCCGGAATATCCGGTTCATCAAGTCCATAAACACTGCCGGTGCATTGGTGAGCCCAAATGGCATCACCAGAAACTCATAGTGGCCATACCGCGTACGGAATGCCGTCTTCGGAATATCCTCCTCCCTGACTCTCAACTGATGATAACCCGATCTCAAGTCTATCTTCGAGAAACAACGGGAACCCTTCAACTGATCGAACAGATCATCTATACGAGGCATAGGGTACTTATTCTTAACCGTAGCCCGATTCAATTTCCGGTAATCGATACACAGTCTCAAAGCACCACCTTTTTCTTAGCAAAGAGGGCCGGTGCTCCCCACGGCGAAACACTAGGACGAATATAGCCCTTATCTACAACTCCTGGAGCTGAATCTTCAACTCAACTAACTCGGCTGGGGCAAAACGTAAGGTGCCATAGAAATCGGCGCCGTGCCGGGCACTAGATCAATAGAGAACTCAATCTCTCGATGCGGTGGCAAACTAACAAGATCCTCGGGAAAGACGTCCGAGTACTCACAAACCACCCTTGGCAACAATCTGGGTCTCATCACACTCACCACTCTCAAAGCTAGCAAGTAGACCACTAAGCTCACTCCGCCCTCGGATCATACCCCGGTGGCAAAACACTACCAACCCGGTCCCCCAGAAAATGAAAACACTCCCCGCTCACGGTACAACAAGTGACCCTCTGGCGGTAGCAATCAATAACTGCCCGGTATGACGATAACCAGTCCATACCCAAAATAACATCAAAGCCCTTCATGGGCATAACTACAAAAGGAAATGGAAGCCTATGATCGCAACCTCTATATCACAACCCCTAACACCTTGTTTCAAGATCAATTCACCCCCAAGAGGTGACACTACACAAATAGGAGATGCTAACTGTGCTAACTCCAACTCCAAAACAGATGCAAATGCAGCAGACACAAAGGAATGAGATGCACCCGTATCAATCAAAACACTAGCAACCGAATTGCAAAACAAGAAGGTACCTCTCACAACAGATGGAGCCGGTACAAGATCCTGCGCGGTAACAGCATACACGCGCCCAGACTCTCTGATCAACCTGCTCACCCTAGGAGCATAAGACTGCTGCACAGACTGGGACGATGAAGCCCCCTGATTGGCCCTCGAGGCCTGAACTGACTGAGCTGGCTGATGACTCTGAGTCTGCCTCAAACCAGATGCACCAGACGTGCCACTCAACTGCGGGCAAAACCTCTTCATGTGCCCTGGCTGACCACACTGATAACACGAAAGCGGCTGGCCTCTACCCTGACTCTGGCTCTGAGATCGAGCCGAAGAAGATGCTGCTCTCTGTACTCCTCCCCTCTGAGGACAAACTGGAGACTTGTGGCCCAGCTGGCCACACTTGAAACAGGTAATGTCTCCCTGGCTGCCTTTCCCCGAACTAGCACTCGGCACAGGAAAAGTCGATCTAGAAAAACTACTCTGAGGCTGCTGAGGAGTGAAACCTCTCTGCCTCCTGCCATCACTCTGGCCATCCTGACTCCTCTTGGAGCCTTTCTGCCCTTCCTCCTCCTCCTGCATCATAATCTCGGTATGGGCTGCAGCATCAACCAGACGCCCATAATCACGAATCATCGACCCACAACTCTCAACTTGAGGCCGCGCCTCAACTTCTTCTCGAACTCTATACAACGGCGTTCCTCAGACGCCACCAACTCAGGTGCAAACCTGGACAAGCTAGTAAATGAGCCTCAAACTCGGCCACTGATGAACTGTTCTGCTTAAGCTGGCAGAACTGATCTCTCAACTTCTCCTGAACAGCTGGAGACAGAACTTCTCCTGGAAAGCGTCAACGAAAGCCTTCCAAGTCCCTCCTATACGACCCTTAGTGAACTTCCACCACTGACCCGCATCCCCCTTCAGTTGGAACGATGCCAAGGTCACTTTCAACCCCTCGTCTTCGATGCCAAGCATCTCAAACGTCTTCGTTGTCTGTTCGAGCCATTCATCTGCCTTAAGCGGCTCTTTAGGATCACCCACAAATTCATCCGGATTAGACCGGAAGAACTCCCTCTTCAGAAAGGAAGGTCCTGCATCCGCAACAACAACCTGAGCCTGATTCTCAGCTCTGAGAATGCCTACTGACTCCCTGAATGCCCCTGCTATCTCTCGGGCTAGAGCGCCCATAGCCTGCTGGCCTACTGGCTCGGCCACATTGGCCTGGCCAACTCCCTCCTGAACTGCCGGAATCTCCTCTGGCACAGGCACCTCCTGCCTACCCGGCCTACCACGCCTACCGCGTCCTCGTCCTCGTCCTGACATCCTAATAAAGGAAACAAAGACGTTAGCACATTAATAAATGTGCCGAAGCTAAACACTCGCGTCCTAATGCATTGGACAACAATAATTCATTCCACGTAAGCACATAATCACATAAGCACCTACGAATTTCATTCCTGGATGATAATAGTCCCGAAGCGTTACTATAGTTCCGGTTGGAAGCAGCATTGATCAAGTGCCTTTCCAACAAGACTACTAGAAACTCAAGGGTCCAATAACATCCTAACTACGTTCCATACCCACATAATCACATAAACATGTTCTCATATAAGCATATAACAGTACACTAAGTCTCTATCAAACGAGACGAACCCATTGTGATACTAATCACTTCCCACGTACCCAAAGTATTCAAACCCGGTACGCTCTGATACCAAGTTGTAACACCCTCAAAAATAAACCCATAATATATAATATTAACATGCGTCATTATAAGAAAACAAAGAGTATTATTCCGTTCATCAGAGTAAACTTATTAAAAGACATTACATGTAATAAAGAAAGTAAATGCCCTACAGGCTTACATCTTTCCAAGCCAGTACTTGGACACAAAAATATGAGTACTAACTCATTTACAAGTTAAGCCCTTGGCTTGAGTCCTTACATGTAATATCAAATAAAGCAAATAACAACTAATCTAAAATGAGTCTTCAACTCTAAGTCCTTCCAAGCTAATTCCTTGGAGGTAGCACATCACCTGAACCTGAAAATGATGTTCCCGTATAGGGTGAGCCACAGCCCAGTAAATATACTAAACCAAATATAAGCATTGAATAAAGCAATAGCATTCAATAGATGGTTAACACAAATTACAAATTTCATCATCATACTGTTTCATAACTATAATGCCCATGGCACGTTTTTCTTCTCATTATTTTTCAACTTTTCATTTATACCAATATGGCTCAGAACCTGGCCAACTATAACAGTGAGACTACATCCCACATTAACATTACTTCCAATATCAACAAATTTAATGAGACTAAGTCTCATACCAAAACACTTCCATACTTCCAATTTGATACACATTTAGTGATGTATCGATAACGTAAAAACACTTCATAAATCAATAAGCACACATATTAGTGGTGCTAATGGAGTCCATCCCCTATCTCCTCCCAAATAACATCCGGTTTAGGAGTCCATCCCCTATCTCCTCCCAAACCGTGGAGTACATCCCCTATCTCCTCCCAAACAAAATGCATATACAAAGTATTAAACACTTGCCATATACAATACTCAATCAATACATGTATTTTCTGTATTAATTCAACAGTCACAATCAATGACTTAACCAATGTGATTAGTTTCAGTTTTTCCTAATCCACATGCAATTTCTACAACAATCACGGCTATCCTCCACCGATAGCCCAAAACAGTTATTTCTAAACATGAAATAAATGTATCAACAATTATAATCTCAACAATTCAATAGGCGAGTGATTAAATTATTCAACTACGCCATTTAAACTTATAATTCCCCAATTCCATGAATTCAACTAAATTCCCCAATTTTCCCTAAATTAATTATACAAATTAATTTAATACCACAACTAGGGTTTTCCCAAAATTACCAAAATACCTCCAACATATCGAAATACTAGAACTCAGAACAAAACCTATAATATGGAGTAGGAAATCCCTACCTCGACGTAAATAACCCGAATGGAGAAAACGGAGATGATGACCGAAATCCAAAGTGCTCCAAATCCAAGATTGTTCAGATTAAAAGGAAGCCCTCGACCCACTCTATCTTTTTAACAAAGGACCTAGGGTAGAAATACACTCTAAGTAGATCAAACCTGAGAGAGAAAGTGTGTAGGGAGAGAGCGAAGACGGTTCTAGGGTTTTAGAATCAAAAGGGAGATGAAAAATGATCCAGAAAGTCAGATCTCGGATTTATATAACAGTCGCCCCGCTCGAGCGTGGAAACCCCCGCTCGAGCACCACTCACAGACTCCTGCTTGAGCGGCCAAACTCCCGCTCGAGCGGCGGATGCACACTCCCAGAAGTTTCTGCAGACAGGTCCCCGCTCGAGCTCCCAACTCCTCGCTCGAGCGTTACTCACAACCTCCCGCTCGAGCGGCCAATCTCCCGCTCGAGCGTCCAACACTACACATGAAATACTGGATGGGTGTATTCCCCGCTCGAGCGCCCAAACCCCCGCTCGAGCGGACAAGCCAAAATCTGGGCAACTAGACTTGGGTCCTAAGCTCAACCAACCTGCTCCAAGTCTTCCTAACACAACCCAAGACTCAATAAAAGGAGTAAAGGATGCAAACGACATACTCTCAACAATCAGCTCCACGGAACCTAAGTCCGGATATAACAAATAAAGAAAAGGGAAACCGGGATCACTATAATATATAGGGATAATCTCTAAATATAATTTCTATTTTTTTATGTGATTAAATAGTCCATCTTAAATAGTATATAGAAGAGTTAAATGCCTTATTTTATCTCTAAAAAATCCAATCTAATTTTTTTTTTACTTTTTAATTTTTAAATTGAAACATCAATTGTTTATGTCCATAAAACAAAATTGATAAACACATATCCAAAAGTTATACATTTTTTTTAATATGTAGGATATTTACAAATAGAAAATGTTTGACATCTCAAATTTTTTTTTTCCATAATCTGACTTATAATGATGTAATCATAAGAGTCAATTTTTATACAAATATGAGAAGATAATTAATTAAATTATATATTTCAACCAACCACATACTTAAACTTTGACTATTTCAAGATGTTATTTCACTATAATTCTAATTAAGAGAATGTTCAACTCTTAATATTTTTTTTTTATCAAATTATAATTTGATAAAAATTTAAAAAGATGAAATGTTGAAAATTATTGTTTTTTCTATCAAAATTGGTGAAAAGAAAAAAAAAATGGTATAAGAATGAAATTCTTTTAAAAATTGATAAAAATTTAATAAAAAAGTTAAAGTAATTCATATAAAATCAAAAATTTTATTCAAATTTAAAATCAAATTAGATTAAAAAAAATTAAAAGAAAATAATGAAAGTTTGAAAATATTTTGAAATCTTCTTATTATTAAAGACTAGAAATCTATTTGTGTATTATATTCTTATTGTATTTTTAGTTATGAAATTAAAATTAAGAGAAATGTAACTTAAATTATTGGATTAATAACAGAAACATATATTAATTATTGTTAAATATCATTTCACTTCACATTTAATAATAAAATTGTATATTTGTCTTGATTATAATTTTTAAATTTGTATATTTTCATAACAAGAAAATGCATATCATAACTCATTTAATCTCATTTAATCAGATTTAACTTTTTTTAATATAAATTATCAAAATTGTATTTTAGAAATATATTTTTTAATTTTTTTAAATTAATAATTTAAAAAATTATAAATATAAAAATTAACTTATAAATTTTATATATACTATAAAAACAAATATTAAATTATTTTAAGATAATTATAATATATTTTTTTAATTTATAAAATCTCGTGCATAAGACGAATTACTCCTTACCACTAGTATGTGAGAGAGAGAAAGAAAGCACTTTTATCCACGGAGATTCCACTAGTATATGAGAGAGAGAGAGGGAGAGCACTTTTATCCACGGAGATTTTGGTAGTTTTTTAGCAAATGTTTTTTTTTTAGCAGTTTATTCATTTATTTATTTTCTTAGACTAATAAGTTAAAAAGTTAAATGCTTACAAAAAAAAAATAAATAAAAAAGCCAAGCTTTTGTTTTTGGCATAAAAAGAGTTTTTAAATAAAATTTGTTTGATTGACCAACACTTGTTTAGGTCAAATTTGACATACATAAAATAATTCATCTTTTTATCTTTTTTTATCATATCATCTCTCTATTTTTCTGCACATCTTTTTATAAAAAGACAAAAAGTACACTTGTTTAGGTTATCCCAAATAACCCCTAATCATATGTTTTTTACAAAAAATTCAAAATGAAAAAAAAAAACTTTAAATTATTTGGCAAACCTAAAATTTGTCATAAAAACTGAAGGATAAATTACACTGACCTCAAAAATAAAAACAGCCCCACTGTTTTGATAATTACGCTAACTTTTTTTTAATATCGTTAGGTGGTCCGAAATTAATATAGATTGTATAAAAATACTAGAATAATTATAAATAACTATATTTTAATATAAAAAAATTATAATAATATTTTTTCATCTATATGACTAACAAATTATTAATAAAAATAAAACTAAGTGTTTGTGAATTAAAATTTTAAATAAATTTAATATAATTATATTAAAATTATAAAATTATTATATTTCCTCTAAATTTTAGGAGATGTGAGTGTAATTTGTTAAACAATGAAGGTCAGCCAGCAGACTTTTCCATGATCTTGCTTGCTTTCTTGTGCTGAAACATGTGGTCAACTTTGAGTCCGTGTGCAATGTTTCTTTTAATTGATATTGTTGTCTGATGCAACGTACAATGTTTGAGAGAATTCACATTGTTCTGTGATAGGAAAAAAACAAAAACAAAAACCAAAAAAGAGAGCATGAAACACGAGAGGTCGTTTGGCAACTCACTGAAAAAATATATAAAAGGTAAATGTTATCAAAAGAAATTAAAAAGTTAAGAAATATCAAAAAATAAATATTTATTTCTATTTGCTCTACTTTTTAAACACCTTTTTGTAAAAAAAAATTTAAAAAAATCATTCTAAACATATTAATTTTTTTATCTTATATTTTAATTAAAAACAAAAAACTACTTAAAAAAAAAAAAATTGTTCCAAACAATCCCTAGTGCTCCCTAGTGCTACTTATGCATGTCAATGATGGTTTCATACGATGGCAAAACCAAAAATAAAGTAACAAAATTAGGGTAAATTACATTAATTGCTTGTAACTTAAAAGTTGAAAAAAATAAAATATAAATTTTATAAGTTTGACATAATTATATTAATTTTTTTAATTAGATTAAAACAAATAAAATTAATAGAGATGGTGTGTAAATATAGGAATAATTAAAAATAAAATATATATTTTAATTTTAAAAAGATGACGACAATATTTTTGTATTCTTATGATAACTAATAGCCGATGAAAATTGATTATGTGTTATGTGAATTAAAACATTAGAATAACACATGCCATATTTGTAAATTCAATGTATTTTTTTAAATTTCAAAAGAAATTAATGTAATTAATCAAAAAAATTAATGTATAGTTTTGGATTCATTTTCGATGTGACGAAGACCACATAACACATCTAAATCACCTCATGTTTTACTATACACAATCTTTTTGGGTTGTGTATCATATATAAGTTATGATATTTTATATATGGTGTTAATTATAATAAATGTCATAACTAAATCATTTTTAGTCATAATTAAAAAAATAATAATGAATCATAACCAAAACTACATAAAGTATAACTAAAAACTTTTTTGATTATAACCAAATGAATAATCACAATATGTCACAACGAACATTACAATAAGTTATAACTAACAATACAATAAGTCATGATCGAGTAACAATTAATATCATAATAGGTCATAACCAAATGGGTAATTCAACTTACACCACAAAAACAACTCATTACACCATTTAATTTTTATTTTTTTATCACAATTTTATCCTTTTGTGTAAAGTTACCAATTAATCCCTTAAAAGTTGAACAACCAATTTCTCATCCCACCCAACCATTCAGTCTCTCTCTACTCTGCTCTCACCTCCTACAACCCTCCCTTACCGTTTGCCCACCTCCGGCAGTCCTCCTCTTACCAGTTTCCCACCTCCGACAACTCTTTTCCAACCCCCAGCACTCTTTTCCCTACCTCCGACAGCCCTCCGTGACGATTTCAACTTACACAACCCACCATCTGTCCTCCTTACATCGATAGCGATTTTGACCAATGCCAACTTGCCTAAGCTGCCACACTTTTGGCCACGAGAAACTCCCTCTAGAATTCTTATAATTGGATATGTGTATATACAACAAAGAAACAATGATTATTAGATCTGTGTGTATACAATAAGGAAAGTAATGATATCAATAAGTGAATTCATTGGTTGCCTGATATGCATATACAGTATTGAATGACCAAATCCAATGACTTCATGGTTGCTTGATAAGAAATCATTAGATCAATGCTTATATGCATTTATGCACACCTGTTTTGACGATAAAAATAAAACAATTGAAAAGCTGCACGTCTTCCTTCTTTTCCTCCTCACCCTCCAAACCCTAGATCTTAATTCTCTCTCTTTCTCTTAGGTTGTAGGGGTGGATTCACGATGGTGGCGGCTATGAAGGTTGGGTTCGTGAGCGGTGATGGGTGGCTGCAGGATTGGGTTTGCGATGGGTGGTGAAGATTTGTGGTTGCGATTGTCGCGGCGGCGATGGTGGCTGAAGGTGGATGAGACAGTGGTGGGATGAAATTAGGATTTCAAACGTGAATGGGTGAAAAAAGAGGATGAATTGGTAGGGATGAGGATATATTAGGAATTATGGAGAGTGTAATGAGATGAAAAGTAGGGGAAATTCTATTTCCACACACCTGATGGGATTGAAGATATCATGGAAAGAATCAAACTTGAAAGAAGAAGTCAAAAACTCTCTAACGATTTTTTCTACAATGTAATCAAGATCTATGGCAATGTGGCTGGTCATATAAATTGAGCAATAGAAACCCTTTTCGATATGCCCATGTTGGCCAACGATGTAATAACAAAATGATAAAATAGAAAGATTTCTTACCTTAAACAAGGGTTTTCAATGGTTTTTAGTGGAGGTTCAATGGAGGTCTTCAAAGTCTTCAATGGAGATAAGGAAAGTTTAAAGACTTTTTTTTTTTTGAACGAAAGTCAATTTTTTTTTTCAACTATGACAAAAGTCAGTTTGGTCTTCACTTTTGTGGGTGGAACTAAAAATGTAAATTAGGGTCAATAGAAGTGTGTGGATTTGAGGGTAAAATGTGTGTACCATGGTTATGAGTGAATGATGTAATTGTAATTTTAAGGGTATGGATTAAGAAAATTAGTTAATAATTAAATTAATAAGTGTGTGTATTGAGAAAAGATTTGTCTTGAGTTAATTAGGTGTGTGAAAATAGAATATCCCGAATGATTGTGTAATAAGAAATAGGATGTAAGGAGATAAATATGTGGCGTAAGTAGAATTACCCTAACCAAATGCCACAAATGTCATAATTGGATGTCGTACACATCACACAATGGGGTATGAATCACAACGCGGCATAGAACGCGTTTCCACTTAAACCCGCCAACTTTGGCGCATGGGTCCTATATAAAAATTAGACCAAAGTTGTGGAAAAAAATCTGATTTTTCCAAAACTATTTCTAACAATCCCCCACATGAATGAAATTTGATGACAACGGAAATACAACAATATGCAAAAAATTTCGAAAGAGTGTAAATCAAAAATATCTTGCATCAGGATAAGTAGTTTTCGACCTTGAACATTTCCTAGTGATAACCTATCGGACTTACTAGCTAACCAATGGACGTGATGTCTTGAATTGTTCAGCCGTTTGTGTAAGCTAAAACAATAGATTTCACACAAAATATCTTCTGACACATCGTGGTTCTCACGGTTGTGTTCATTTTGGCCTTGAACGTTCCTGGTTGTTCATGAGTGCTCCTAGAGGATTTAGCCTTTTCATTATCATAGAACTGGCTCCAGTTCGACACTCATATAGGTGATTCTTATGGTGAGTATCTCTTATATTCGTCTTCACTTTTATGCCTAAATCAAGATATAAGTAATCATTAAAAACAAAGCTTATCCTTAAACCCCTGCATACGACACATGTTACGGATATCACTCTCACCATAGGAATGTGTGGAGAATTTTAATCCCTTGGTGATTTCTAGCGAGCCACATATAACTTAGTTGTCCCTTTAAACTTAGTTCTTGGATCTCCAGTCATCTAAGTAGGGTTACCATTATGATGACTTTTATGTAATAAGCTTTAATCTCATCCCTTCAATGAACTATACACTTGCTCTTTTATCAAACCATTTGTTAACAGATCCGCAATATTCTCTTTAGATTTTGTATAATCTATTGAGATTATTCCATTTGAGAGCAACTGCTTTACAGTATTATGTCGACGATGAATGTATCGTAACTTACCATTATACATATGACTTTGTGCCCTGCCTATTGCAGATTGACTATCACAATGAATGCAAATAGCTGACATAGGTTTTGGCCACATTGAAATATCTTATAAGAAATGGTGAAGCCATGCTGCTTCTTTTCCTGTTTTGTCTAAAGCAATGAACTCAGATTTTATTGTAGATCGTGCGATGCATGTTTATTTTGTAGATTTCCAAGAAACAACAGCGCCTTCTAGAGTAAAGACATATTCACTAGTGAATTTTGAATCTTTAGTATCTGATATCCAATTTGCATCACAATAGCCTTCGAGTACTGTTGGATATTGAGCAAAGTTTAAGCCATGATCACGGGTAAACCTTAGATATCCAAGAACCTGAATGATCGCTTTCCAATGGTCTTCTCCAGGATTACTAGTGTACCTACTCAATTTACTGACAGTATAAGCTATATCAGGAATGAGTGCAATTCATTAGGTACATTAGGCTTCAAATGATTTGGGAGTAGTTTGGAAACAAAGATTGATATCTACAAGTGTTCTTGCTACATTCATATCATCCTTGATATATTTACCAAGAATTTTCTCAATATAATGAGATTGAGATAATACATACCCATAAGATGTTTTAGTAATTTTCATTCCTAATATAACATCTACGACTCTCATATCTTTCATATCAAATCTTTTGTTCAGCATTTGTTTAGTTAATTTGATCATATTTTGACTGCTTCCAATGATAAACATGTCATCCATGTAAAGACAAATGATGACATAACCTTTGTCAGTGTTTTTAACATAGACACACTTGTCACATTTGTTTATCTTAAACCCATTAGTAAGTATAGCATGATCAATTTTTTCATGCCATTGCTTAAGAGCTTGTTTTAATCCATAAAGAGATTTTACAAGCCGGCAAACTTTCTTTTCCTGTCCTGGCACTACAACCCCTTCGGCTGCTCCATCTAGATCTCTTCATTTAGATCACCGATTAAGAAAGCTGTCTTAATATCCATTTGATGTATTTCTAAATTATGCAACGCTGCTATAGCAATAAGCATGCGGATGGATATTATTCTTGTCACAGGGAAATATGTGTCAAAATAGTCCAGACCTTCCTTTTGTCTGTAACCTTTTACCACAAGTCTTATTTTATACTTATTTATTGAACCATCTGCTTTTATTTTTCTCTTGAATATCTATTTGTATCCAAGAGGTTTAGAATCGGGTGGAAGATCTACCAATTCCCAAGTATGATTTTGCATAATGGATTCAATTTCATTATTAACAGCCTCTTTCCACAAAGGTGCTTCAGGACTTGTCATTACTTCCTTAAAGCTTTGAGGTTCATTTTCTAACAGGTATGTCAGAAAATCCAGACCAAAGGATTTTGATGTTCTTGCTCTTTTACTTCGTCTTGGCTTAACATCATTTAAATCCTGTTAGTCGAGACCATTACTAGTCTCTTGCGTTTGATTGTCATTAGTCTCTTGACTTTGTGTACAATCATAAGTTCTTTTATGTGAACTTAATTCCTGTCCTTTCTTGTAAGGAAAAAACATGTTAAAAAACACAACATTCCTTGACTTTATAATAGTGTTCACATTTATATTAGGTATTTCTGATTTATAAGTCAGAAATCGATATGCACTACTATTCTGAACATAACCAATAAACACACAATTCACTGTTTTTGGTCCTATTTTAGTCTTTTTTGGAACAGGAACTTTTACATTTTCCAAACACCCCTACACTTTTAAGTATTTGTAGGAAGGTGGTCAGCCTTTCCACAATTCATAAGGAATGCTGTTAGTTTTCTTGTGGGGTATTCTGTTAAGAACATAATTAGCAAACAATATTGCTTCCCCTAACAAGTTCTGTGGTAAGTCTGAACTTAGTAACATGGCATTTATCATTTCTTTAATGGTTCTATTCTTTCTTTTAGTAATTCCATTTTGTTGTGGAGAATAGAGTGATGTAGTTTAGTGAATAATGCCATGTTGTGCACAAAATTCATTTAAAGGTACATCATATTCACCACCCCTATCACTTCTAACCATTTTAATGGTTTTACCAAGTTGATTTTCAACTTTAGTTTTGTAGAGTTTAAACATTTCTAAGGCTTTATCTTTACTTCTCAGCAAGTATATATAACAATATCTTGTGCAATCATCGATAAATGTTATGAAATACTTTTTGCCACCTCTAGTTTGAACAAATTTAAGATCACACACATCAGTATAAATTAATTCTAGAGGTTCGGTTTTTCTTTCAACCGATTTAAATGGAACCTTAGTTAGTTTTGCTTTTACACAAATCTCACATTTGTGATTACACTACAAGAAAACACATTTTTGGCGACCATTTTTGGCTACCAAAACAAATTTAGTCGCCAAAAGTGTGGGAATTGGCTACCAAAATTAATTTTAGTCGGCAAAAGTCAACTTTTTAGCTACTAATTTTTTTTCATAGGGGAATGTTGATTATTGGCGACTAAAAAAAATTTAGTAGCTAAAAATATTACAATTGGCGACTAAAATTAATTTTAGTAGCTAAAAATATCACAATTGGCGACTAAAATAAATTTAGTCGGCAAAAATGCCAGAAATTGGCGACAAAAAATACTTTTAGTCGCCGTAGGTATAGATTTGGCTACTAAAACCTTTAGTCGGCAAATGTAAAATAAAAAATTAATTTTTGTCTTTGGCGACTAAAAATTTAGTCGCCAAAAGTTGATTTTCAACGACCAAAAATACTTTTAGTCGCCGTAGGTATAGATTTGGCTACTAAAACCTTTAGTCGGCAAATGTAAAATAAAAAATTAATTTTTATCTTTGGCGACCAAAATTTTGGTAGCCAAAAGATTGTTTTCAGCGACAAAATTGAATTTTAGTCGCCAAAGAAGTAAAATGTTTTGGAGGGAGACCTTTCAAATATTTAGAGGGATTTATAAAATACCTTTAGCGACCAATATCGATAGTCGCCAATAACCATTTATATAACACATCTCACGGTCTCACCAAACCCAAACCAACCCTAAACCATTAATAGCGCCTCTCTCTCTCTCTTCAGCGTCCTTCTCCCTCTCCCTCTCCCTCACCGCTGCTCCTCTCCCCTCCACTCTCACCGGCGCTCCTCCTCGCGTTGGCCGGCAACCGGAGCACCGATTCACCTCCTTGTTGGTCACTGTCGCCTGAGATCCTCTCTCTCCCTCTCGGCTCTGTTTTTCTATTTCACAAAAACCCATACAGCTTCACATACACGCACACACATGGGTTCTTCAAATAGGTAACAAGGTATGATTTCTAATGCATAATACTCTATTGGGTCATTCACTTTTTGCTCTAATTCTAGCTTTCCATTAATGGGTTCCATCAATTTTGTTGAAGGGCTGCCCTAAAGCTTCCAGCAGCAAGATTTACCAGATCATTTCCCATGAATGAAATGTTACAGTGACGGACTTTACGTCACTCAATCTGATTCATTGTAGGCTTGCAGTATTCCATGGTTAGGTTTAGTTTCTTCTTTATTAATGGGTTTCTAATAATTTTCATTGCAGAGAGACAGAGTCGTGTTGCCATTGTTGTTAAGGCTACAGGTGAAAGCTCTGAATCTTCGACTTCTCTGAGTGTTGTTAAATCCGTACAAAATGTTGTGAGCTCTCTCTCTCTCTCTCTCTCTCTCTCTCATAATTGTTTTATTGCCAATTGTTTTTAATAAAAAAAATAGTGAAACTATTTGGAAAAGGTTGCAATTTGGGTCTATGATCTTGCACTTTCTTCAACCTTTCCTTTTTCTTGTGTTTTCTTGTTAGATTAGGGGATTGGTGGATCGGCTTCTGAATTCTCAGGTACCCATCTGTTAATTTTCTTGATTTAAAAAAACAAAATTATTCTAGGTATGTTTGTTTTGATGATCTGAATTCCCAAGCTAATGCAGTGTCTCATTACTATTAAAGTATCCCAAATCCTTTATGTGTTGAAGCCAATAAAATATGTAGGCATTGAAGTTTGGCAAGTAAGACTCTTGACTCTCTATACTAAATGGTTGTTGCTTCTCATCTCATGTTTAACTATCTTTACCAAACAGAATGAAGGATCTGATGATGTTAATCAAGTCTTCTCCCTTTGCGGAAGTTCAAAGCATTATTATATACTGCAAATTTCAGGTAACCCCATGAGTTGTTCTTTCCATATAGTGTATACCATGGCCTTAGATAGTTAAATCCTTTGCTTAATGATTTTTTTGACAATACATAATTCAATTGGATGAAATTTTATACTTATTTACATTGCAATTTTGACTGCTTGGCTTTTGATTAAATTATTTATTTTGCAATATGAAACTGATTTGATAAGCAAATACTTAAGCGACAACAATATTCAAGCAATGGTTAGCCTCTCATATACTTTCTTGATTCAGTTGAATCATACATGGTTTCTTACATATGAAACTAATTTATTCTTTACTGTAACTTATTGGAACTTGTCAAAAAAAAAATAAAAATAATAATAATAAATAAAGAGTTACCACAGTGGTATACCCTCAAAGGATCGAAGTCGTATTCAGGAATCATTTTGTTCCAACAAGATAAGAGTGGTAAGAAATTGTTCTGGTTCACTTTGGCTTTGAAACTTATTTTCATTTCTAATTATGTAGTAAGATGTCATGACATATGGCTAATTCATGTACTTGAATTATTTTCTGGAAGGTTGTTGCAACTGTGGCATTTGGCATGGGGCTTGACAAGATTATTTTATTTTATTTTTCTGCACCCCCTTTCCCTTCAACATAATTAATTGATGCTCAAAAGTTGTAGTTATTAAAAAGTTGGACAGTCAGGTTTCTCTACCAACAGCAGGGTAATGATATCACATGAATCATGTTGATATCTTGGTATGAATTTTTATAATGCTTTCATGTAAAAGCAGCACTAAGCAACATTATTTGTTATGAGATATCTTGTTGTCACATATACACACATCTAGCATGGCACTGCATTGTAGAAATTGTACTGAAGCTTTCTAAACGCTTCTATCTCAGGTTATCCATTACACTTTACCAGAAAGCTTGGAAGAGTATGTTCAGGTGGGTATTTGTTTCTTAACCATTGGTTCTTTGGAAGATAATGTTCGTGTAAAATTTTTCTGAACAAAACAAATCATGCTTTTCTGTAGGAGATTGGACGTGCTGGACTCGATGGTAGATTATCTTATTGCCATCTCTTTTTTGATGATAGCACATATTTTAAGCTTCGTAGTCTAACATACAGGTGATTCAATGCATTTCATATTCTGTTTAGCTTTGATTTATGGTTTTCAAGATTTGAAATTAACCAAAAATATTGTGCTTCACAGTGATGGTGTAGATGAATATGCAGTCAGCAGATTCCTCTCTGAAGTTTTTACTAATGAATTGGATTCACATAGGAAAATTTGCTCTTTAGTTAAAGAGCCTGCATCGCGTAAATTTGATATGAAAGAAGAGGTTCTTTCTGCATTCTACTTCTAATACTTAATGCAAATTCAAATTTCCTGATAATTCTTTATTTTTTGAAGAAAAAAAAGGGGTAAATTACATTGACCTTCCATGAGGTTTTTGATAATTTTAAGGACATAGAAAATATTGTGAAGCTTCGTTCATTTTCATCAGTAACTGCTTATTACTTTTAGATTTGTATCCTGGTGTCTTCCTCTTGGTAGAAATACTAGAATGATGATAAAGCATTTTCCATTTGAGTTCACTTTGTCATATCTACATGCATCGTAAGACTTGAACTGCTGGTTTTTGACTGTGGCAGGTGATGCTGACCATTCTAACACATTTGGAGTTGGGTGAAGTGCAGTACTTGCGTCTGCTTCCACAAACAAATGTAACCTGCACCATAAATTTCCATCAGGTAGGTTGCAAATTAATTAAAAATCATGTCAGACTTCTCTTTCTCTGGTTGCATTCTGGGTTGAGCAAGGGAGGTTATTCAAACCTTTACTAGTTGCTTTGACAGTGCCATGTAAGGCATGGACATGCATAAAGCATCAATGCAATCATTAGTTCTTCTTGTTTTATGCAACTGTAGTTTAGTTCACACACATAATAAAATTACTTTTAAATAACTTAAGCTACAAATATGTGACTTTCACTGCCTCTAGTATTTCTTATGATGATCTGTCCTATGTGAGAGATGGGGCACAAAGCATGAGAAGTTCCCTTGGACAGGGCAGTGCCTCTGCATCATCCTCTGTAGACTTGGGCTCAGCTAGGCAAACAGAGACTCGTGTACAGCGGCAGTTAAGTGGCAAGAAATCTGAATTGAAACTTACAGGTCTGACATAAACACAAAGCACTAACACACAGCGTCATCTTTGTCTGGAACTTAGAATCAAACTTCCCAAGGTTTGGGTTTTGTAACAGGCATTAATGAAGAAAATTTTGAGGTTGCTGTTGCCCATGTTGAAAATGAGGTTGGAGGTGTAACAAATGTGGCTCCTGAAGAACAATTGTGGGATTCAGAAAGTGCAGGAATAGATGATACATGCACTGAAGTTGTATGCAACAATTATGATGGAACAATGGTTGACCCTACATTAGAATTGTTGACCAATACTTTAAATGTCTATTCAGGAGACAGTTCAGTTGCTTCTTTTTCAAATGTGGAAGTTTCTGCTTCTTTTGGGAACGGTGAAGACTTCCAAAATGCAAGGAGTATCTCAGATCGAGAAGAGCGTTCTACATTAGAGGAAGATACATTGCCAAATTCTGTTGTTGATAGGGTGAATGTTGTAGAGGTTCCCAATTAGAGCTCATTGGATACAATATCAGAAATAGAAACTGAAAATGGTCATCTGGGTATGCCTGGTTCTGAGTCTGATGTTGGTTCCCCAGATACAAGGAGCACCATAGATGAGTTACCAGAGCCTTCTGTTGCTACTGCATTTGATAAGGATATAACTGTTTCAGTTGCAGAGCATGACACCTCGGATGGTTGGAACTAAAATGTGTAGTGGAAGTAGTTGGTTATTCCTGTATTATGTATGAAATTAAATTATTGACGTTGGATTAGACTTGGTTCTTATGGAATTTGTAATATATATATATATATAATTGGACGTTCAATATTAATTTTTTGGATGGTTGGAACTAAAATGTGTGCACGTTGTTGAATGCTTGATAACATATTTAGTGTTGATGGATTATATTGTTTATACAGGGTATAGGTTGTATTAACAATGGATACAGGTTGTTTAGAAAAAAAAAAATTTAAAAAAAAAAACACGTTAAAGTATTTGGCCACCAAATATTTTGGTAGCTAAATACGTAATCAAATGTTTTGCTGACTAAGAATTTAGTAGCAAAAACATAACCCAATGCACTTTTAGTGACTAACACTTTAGTCACCGAATGCACCTTTTGCCGACTAAATACAGTTTAGTAGCCAAATGTGTACTTTCGGCGACTAATTATTTAGTAGCTGAAGGTGACACCTTCCCCGACCACAACAACTTAGTAGCCAAAAAGCCTCATTTGGCGACTAAAGGTTTTAGTGGCGGAAACATAACATTTGCCGACTAAACTAATATTAGTAGCCAAATGTGGTCACTTTCGGCGACCAAACGAAATTTAGTCGCCAATACTATCGCCGACAGGGTAAAGGCGACGAGCTTGGCGACCAAATATTTTACTTGCTAAATCGTTTCAGCGACTAAATATTGGACTTTTGGCGACCAATATTTTGGTAGCCAAAAGTGACATTTCTTGTAGTGTTAGGATCAATTTCAAACTTTGGTATATAATCCAAACTAATTAGTCTACACAAAACATCAAAATTTATATGTCCTAATCTACCATGCCATAAATTTGACTCAAGAATATAAACAAAAGATGTGTTATTCTTACTAATAGAAAGTTTTAGTACAACAGTTATTACATTCAACTTGAAGAGACCATCATTCATGTATCCCTTACCAACGTACATACCACTTATTGTTAATACAAATTTATCAAACTCAAATACAAGCCTAAAACCATTCTTACTTAACAAAGAACCAGACACTAAATTCTTCCGGATGTTGGTAGATGCAACATGTTGTAGAGGGCAAGTTCCTTCCCCGATGTCATCTTCAAAACAACTTTCCCTTGTCCAGCCACAGCAGAAGTAGATGAATTTCTCATGAATAGTTGTTCACCATTTGCAGTCTTATTGTAAGTAGTAAACATCTTTTTGTCCGCGCAAATTGTGACGAGTTACTCTTGTGTCAACCCACCATTCTTTGGGATTTCCAACCAAATTAGTAGTCTTCTTGCTTGTACTTCCGCGATCCTTCGTAGGGCGTCGGCAATTAGAGGCTCGATGTCCGGTCTTGCCACAGTTATAACATTTTCCTTTGAACTTCTTATTGCCATTGTTGTCGTCTTGTTTAGGACCATCTCCAACAAACTTCCTCTTCTTGTTATGTGATTTGGGCACATGTTCAACTACATTAGCCTTGGACTCAATGGGATTTTTACCATTCCTCTTTTCAGCCTTACGGTTATCTTCCTCAATTCTTAGTCTTACAATAAGTTCATCCATGGTCATCTCTTTGCATTTATATTTTAAATAATTTTTGAAATCTTTCCAAGCCGGTAGTAAATAACGCAGCGACTTGGAAAGACTCACTAAGAGACATACCTTCAACATGAATATTATGCAAAATTAATTGAAAACTTTGAACTTGAGAAATTACCGTTTGGGAGTCTACTATAACAAAGTCCAGAAATTTACCAACAATAAATTTTTTTGTGCCGGCATCCTCTGTCTTGTATTTTTTCTCCAAAGAATCAAACAATTCTTTTGCTGTTTTTAGACTGTAAACATTATACAGCATGTTGTCTAGGCCATTTAGGATGTAGTTTCTGCACAAAAAATTAGAATGTTTTCAAGCATCTACAGCAACAATAACTTGCCGATCACTTTCATCCTCTTTACGCACTGGAGTCTCTTTACGGAGAAACTGGGCAAGATTAAGAGTTGTAAGATAGAATAACATTTTCTGCTGTCATCTCTTAAACTCGGTTCCATTAAATTTTTTCGGTTTTTCTACATGATTTATTGGAACTTGAACATGGTTCTGGATAGGGACTGGAGTCGTTGTAACAATTGTAGTTCCACTTTTAGGTGCAGTAGCCATAATATCTGATTACAAAAATCAGAAAAACCAAAACACAAATTAATTTTCTCGTTACTAAAACCAGAAAATAAATTATAACACAAAATAATTTTACTTTTCTAGTTACTAAAACCAAAAAAATAAAATACTACACAATAATTTTCTGTAACACTACTACACAAACTAATATTCTGAAATTGTTAATGACAAATAGTATATTCCTACTATTTATCAAACAGTATACGACTACTATTTGTATTTTCCAACCAGAATATTACTTTGTAAAAGCACAGAAAATAAATACAATGAAGACACCAAAATTAATCTGTCTTAAGATTGTTGGGCAATCTTTACTGTATTCGAAGAATTAAAGAAATGAGAGAAACTGTTTGATTACAAAAATCAAAACAGATTCTTATTTTGTTACAAAAACAAAATTAGAATCTAATAAAAATAAATAAAATAGAAAGTAAATTAATTACTTACCTTATTAATTTCTCAAATAAAATTTTGATTAAGTCCAGTATTTAACACTGTGTCCTGAAGACAGATTCATCCTCTCTATGGTGCTTTCAGATTGTGGACGTCTATCTCTCAGGATAAAATGATCAACAGTGAATAGTAGCAACACTACAAACTATTCACACAACGAACACACTTTGTATTTACACTCTTTCTCACAAGAAAATTAATACAGCAAAATGCAAAGGTTAACAACAGCAGAGAAAAATGAAAAATTGAATGCTAAATCCAAATGAGGAACTGCCTATTTATAGATGAAATAGTGGCTGTTCGGTTTGAATCCAACAGGTAGCAGATCTGTTTGAATAGGTACCATACCTGGAACCTGTATTGAAATTCTGAAAAGGTGCAAATAAATTTGAATTTTTTCAACCAAAATTTGAAATTAAAACTAGATAGATTTTATTTTACCAAAAAATAAAATTAAATTCAAATGTTTTTTGCCCAAAGAGATAAGTATTGGGACAGGCCCAACTCATACCATGCACCCGTGCCTAGGCCCAGGCCCAAGCCTAGCTTGATTGTGTATTTGTTTTGGATCCAATGGGTCTAGCCCACTTTGCCCATAACCTCACTCTTCTACAAAACTTTGGTACCCCTTGGGGCCCTCCCCAAGTTACAAACCTAAGCCTTATAAACCCCTAAAAGTTTGCCCACCAAACCAATGTGGGACAAGCCTTAATTCAAACCTTTAAGAAAATTTTACCAAACACACCATTTTCATGGAGTCCATTTTGGCATCAATTTTTCATTCACTCGATAATGGTTTTGAGCAACCAAATATACTACGTGAATCACAACGCGGCATAGAACACGTTACCACTTAGACCCGCCAACTTTGGTACATAAATCCCACCTAAAAATTAGACCAAAATTGTGGAAAAAATTAATTTTTCCAAAACCATTTCTACCAATAAATTCCTCTAGCTTGTCAGTGAATAAATTCTCACAAACAACATGCATGTTTCCGTGCTGGGAAGGTGCAACTTTGCATTCGTATGTAAAAGGTATCATTTAAAATTAAATTTAAAAAATAAATTCAAAATAAGACTAATGCAAAATCAGTCAAAAAATCAAATTTACTGGATACTACGTTCCGTTTGTTTGAGGAAAAATATTTTAAAATATTTTTCGTATTTTTTGCTGTTTGGTACAATAAAAAATAAAAGTAACATAAAATGTTTTTCACTTTAAAAATGAAAAATATTTTCCGAATTAAAATTTTATCAATATCATCACACCACTACCACCACTACCACCACACCACAATCACAATAGTCACCGCCACCATCACTGTTGCCATCACTGCCGCGGTCACTCCACTACCATGCCAGCACCTCTACCTTCACCATCATTCCATCACTGCTACCATCAAACATAAAAAAATATTTTCTCTGAAAAACATTTTCTAGAAAAAAATTCCACAGAAAATTGTTCCATTGAAAAATATTTTTCACCTAAACAAATGGAGCGTGATCAATTTCATTAATTAATTTCATCTATAGCCTAAAATTAAATTATTTAAAGTAATGAACTGAATAAGTTCAAACTCAAATAGCTAAAGTATATTAAGGTAGCGTTTGGTTTTAAACTCAAATCATGATTTAGATCAAAAAATTTCCAAACTCATAACCAAACACACAATTCAAAAATTCTTTTCAAAACTCATAACCAAACTCTTTTCAAAATTCTATTTAAAAAAAAATCAAAAAAAAAATTATTTATTTTGTTATTTAATTAATTTATTTTTTTTCAAAAAATAGTTTTTTATTATTTTTTGGGAGATTTACCAATAAATCCTATAAGTTATACTTGTAGACCAATTAGTCCCATTTGTTTTCTAATGTTCTGTTTGGTCCTTTTTTTTTGTAAATGACATATTTGCCATTTTTTTGAGCGTTTTTCGTATGGGTTGGGTTGTTTTGTTTTGAGAAGCGCACGTGTGCCACACATGACTTATGTGTATTAGGGGTGTAGTGGACATATGTTTTGTTTGGGTTGGGTTGGGTTAGGCACGTGGCATATTGCGGGTGTCACAGATAGGGGGAGCGCACTAAAGGGTTTTTTGTGTTTATTGCGTTAGTGGGGCACTTGTGACATGGCACACAGCCCACCCGAAGAAAATTGTTTGCACCACACCTGCAACCCACACCCATGACCCAAATACCTTTTTGAAGGGAAGATTTATAGATTTGTATGAAACCCTAAATTACGGAATTTGAAAAATTTTGAAATGTGATTCTGTGCGTGATTTGGGGGGATGATAGGAATGTACTGAAGCTGAGATAGTGGTACAACGACACATTCTAAGATTTAGCCGATTTGTTCGTCACACTTGAGGCGATCGGGGATAACGAGGGCGAGTCGAAATCGTGCATGTTTCAGTGATCAACACTGTCGACTGAAACGATGGTTGGTAAAAGCATGTGACAAGTCGTAGTTGTTTTTTGCGTGTGTTAGTATCATGTGTGTGGACCTAGTTGCGGCGATTATGTATTATGATTTGTTGTTGCAATTTGGGGTCACATTTGTGGAGTGTGTGATGTCATTTGTTACTGATGTTTGGAGTCCCATGTCATCACTTAATTTGTTGCTGTAGGGTTTAGATATGTATGTGTTTTTGTAGGTGGTTTTCATGTTTGGGGTCCCATTTATTTATTTACTTTAGTTTTTGGTACGTAGTGTGGATTTCTGTAATGTATTTTGTTTGTTTCTGAATGTTGTTGGGTTGTGTGGGTGAGGTTAGTTGTGAGGTGAAATGGGTTTGTGATATGGGCTTGTTTGAGTTGAAGTGTGTCTGTGTTGTGTGTAGGGGTTTTGAAGTGGAATTTGTTTTTTTTGTTTTTTTGTGTGATCTTTATATTTGGGGGGTGGAGTAGTGTGACAAATTTGTTTTGTTTCTTGTATTTAATGGATATGTGGGGACCCATTTGAATAGATTATGTGTTGTCTTTTGTTGTCGCTGTTTGTGGTGACATTTGTGGAGTGTGTTTGATGTCATTTGCTGCTGATGTTTGGGGTCCAATGGTATGACTTTTTTTTGTTGATGTATGGTGTAGATGTGTTTGTGTTTTTAGTTGGTTTTCATGTTTGGGGTCCCATTTGTTTACTTTATTTGTTGGTAGGTAGTGTGGATTTCTGTAATGTAAGTTGATTGTTGTGAAAGGTTTGGGATAAATGTTATTGGCTTGTGTGGGTCAGGTCATGGGTGAGGTGGTAGTGGGTTGGGGGTAGTGAGCTGGACTTCTTTTATTTGAAGTGTGTGTGGTGTGTGTTTTTGTCTCTGTTTCTGTGGATTGTGTTGATGTGGGTGGGTGTTACATGATGCATGTGTGTTGTGTGACGGTGTATGCGTTTTTCTAAATGTTGAAAATTGCAATGAAGCTGAGAAGTTTGTGTTGTTTTTATTTCAGGGTCTTCGGAGGGTACGAGTCCATGGACGCGTTCATGTGAAAGGAGGCTAGCTGAGCAGGGTATTGGTTCGAAGTCAAACAAACTTGGGGTGAAAATGCAAGGTCGTATACTCTTCAAACAGGCTAAAGTTGTCACGCAAGGGGTTGGGCGTAATGTGGGAAATGTGGCAGCTGGTGTGCAACATCAGCCTCAAACAAGGTTGAACTTTCGGTCAAATATAGCTGGGATAATTAAGGTTATCAACTCGGCAAATTTGCGGGAGGCACATTTACAGCAATTGAAAAGGACGCCGTTTTGGATCATGGTCGAGGCAATTCATGTGAATAAATTAAATCACAACAATTTTAGAAAGTGTGACGAGCTTATTTCCAAAATTATAAACGCATATAACCCATGGGAAAATGCGTTCAACATTGGTGGGTCAAATGTGAAGCTTGGGTGCTGCGACATAAGGCTAATATTTAGATTACAATGCGAGAAGAGGCGAATTGATCTATCACCCAGGCAGAGACCAGTGTCAGATTTTGTGCAACGTAGGGCGCGTGGCATTTCGCGAGTAACGTTGAAATTGGTGAAGACTTTGTTCTTAGAGGCAGCTAGTGGCCGCACAAGACAGGATGAGAAAGACACGACGAAGCTGTTAGCTTTGTACATGTGTGGGAAACTCTTTTTTTCAAACATGGGGGAAACTATAAGCTGGGCGTTTGTTCGGTACCTCAATGACCTGACTACAGTAAGAATGTATGACTGGACTGGCGCGATACTAACAACATTGATGGGATTAGTGAAGGAGTTCCATCGCACGCCTGGGAAGGTAACTGGCTGCGTAGTTGTATTGCTGGTATGATTTGTATGGCTAATTTTGTTATGTTGTTGGGTTTTGTTTTGTTTTTTTTTTTTTTTTTTGTGGGTAATGTGTTGTTAAATTTTGTACGTTGTTGGAATAACGTATACAATATGTGTTGTTTGTCATGCAGTTCTGGCTTTGTGAACATTTGGACATAGTTCAGCCAAAAAGCGAAAACATGTTTCCCAGGTTTTTGAAGTGGGACATTAGGGAATTGCTTAGTAGTTGTCAAGGGGTGGATCTGTTAGGCCTGTCAAGTTTCCGGTATGTTATCTGTGCTCAGTAGTATGGTATGAGTGCGGTGGATGTTTTTTATTAGTGAATGTAGAAATGTGACATCTATTTTTTTGTTTTAATTGCATAGGTGAATGTTGATAGGTTGAGATCTTTCGAGTATGAACGAGAGGTGATGGGAAGTGGGTGGGGGACAAGTGACTGATGTTGTTGATGGGATTCCGGAAGAGGCAGGTGGTAGTGATAGTTTTGTTGAAGAGGGGAACTAGGGAAATAAAATAAGTGAGCGTTTTGTGTTTGGTGTGAAGGATAAAATTGAAAACACGGTAGAGGATGGTGGTAAATGTGGGGAGAATATTCATTGCCCGCGTGGTGATATGGTTGATGTCATGACCCGAACCAGCCCGTATAGATTAAGGTCATAACCGGCCAGTAATCATGAGATTACCTACGGCCTCAAACCAAGACAAAAGTATAGCAACAGAGTGAAGGGGCCAAAACGGAAGCAAACATAAAAATTTTGCCCAATGAGCTATGCTTACATGGCATGTCAAGACATTTCACATATACTTAATAATAACTCACACCACATATCAGTGTTAACATCTTGCATACCCAAGATCATTCAAACACATAGTCAGCCATGTCAAAAGCTTATATACATAAATGGTCCATCATGACCAATAGAAGTAGCAAAAGAAATACAAAAGATCATAAACAAAGCCTCTTGCGTGAGGCACCTGGGCTGACTTCACAAAACTCGGGTTCATTTCTTAAATTCCACTAAGGTTGGGGTTGAATGTCCCTTTGCTCACCTACATACATATAAATGAGAGTGAGCTAACGCCCAGTGAATAATATCAAAATAAAGAGGTTAATGAATGAGATTCGTTCATAAATGAATCATACTCATAATGTACATATTTGAACCACTATTCTCATTCACACCAGATTTACAAATCTCAACAAAGCAAAACGACCTTAGGTCCAACACACCATATCCATATGCAAAACGACCTCAGGTCCAATTCTTATGCAAAACAATACGACCTCGGGTCCATCTATACAAAATAACCTTTGGTCTAACCAACTCTCTATTCAAAACGACCTTTGGTCCAATTCAAACACATCAAACGGCCTCGGGCCCAATTCAAACATATCAGGCATATCAAACGGTCTCGAGCCCATTCTCTTTATATTCATATCCATGTGTATTTCATATTCATGATCATGATTCCTTTCATTCAAGCCCATCACGGTATTCTAACATATCAAATGACATATTCAAACGGCCTTTGGCCCATCTTTGCATTTATGTCTAACGGCCTTTGGCCCAAACGTTCATATCCGACGGCCTCTGGCCCAATCATTCATGTCCGAAGGCCTTTGGCCTAATCATTCATGTCTGACGGCTTTGGCCTAATCATTCATGTCCGGTGGCCTTTGGCCCAAACGTTCATATCCGATGGCCTCTATTCATGTCCGACGGCCTTAGGCCCAATTCAGATATATCAAACATATCAACAGCAAATGGCAAACGACAAATGGCAAACGACAAATGGCCTTAGGCCCAATCCAAATATATCAAACGTATCAAATGACCTTATACAAATTAGGCATATATAATACTCATTCATATTTCAAATCAACAAATCCATGGAACTTATATAGAAGTAGCATTCGGAAAGTAACATGCTTGAAAATATCTTTACTAAGATATTACTCACAGTGTTCTGCCGGTGGATTTGCCCTCAGCTCGACCCTACACATTGCATAGCACATATGGGTCACAAACGATTCAATCCGTTCTTAACTTATGCATCCCTCTTACGCCTCTTTATTATCTTCTTAATCCATTTACAATGTTCAATGCATGCCTAAGAGTGCTCAGAAATGGAAGAGAACGGAAAATGAAACACAAAATCTTTACAAACTTTCTGAAACAGGGGTCCCCGCTCGAGCATGGGTTCCGCCGCTCGAGCGGACCCGTGGGTCTACAAAAATACTGGTTGCCTCATTTTTACGCTCGAGCGTGAATTCGGACGCTCGAGCTGAAAGTCACACTACATGGCTCCCCGCTCGAGTGTGAATGTCCCGCTCGAGCAGACATCAATGTCTGCAAAAATTCTGGGAGCTCGTATTTCACGCTCGAGCGGCGCTTTCCCCGCTCGAGCGGACATGCCAAATTCTGAGTTTCCCAGAACTGTTCTTGAGGCTCAAATTCGACATTCAAAGGCTTTAAAGCTCGAATTAAGGTACCAAAAACAGGGAAACACATTATATATCATGAGTATACAAGCAATATGAGGCCAATTGCTCAAAATCATGGTCACATTCTCGAATTATTCAACATTACTTTTGTGTAATCAAAACTCATGCATTCAAACCTCATATAAGCCCTATATCTTCAATGATCAAACATGCATGTCAATTTTTTTGACTTCATTTCTATTTCAAATCTTACAAATGACACTTATTATTATGAAACCATGAAAATTATGCATGCATGTGAAGATTGGTGCCCAATTCTCCATGTTCAACATTATTCATGCTAGCTTATGCAATTTCATGGCAATTCATGGTGATTCATAGTAATTTCGTGCATGCATGTGCATTCTAACTAGGAGCTTCAAACACTCAAGTTCTTTGTGTTCAACTTCCAATTCTTAAGCCTTGAGCCAAAATTGCACAATTCTCCCTCTTTCTCTCTCTAGAGCCGACCCTCTCCCTCTCTAGAGTGTAAAATCTGATTTTGAGCTCAAAACTAAAGGGATGTGGGTGTATAATGGCCCTTTTATAGCCTTTCTTAATCAAATTCCATTAACACTAATTAATTGAGCACTATTTCATCAATTTAATTTATTTAATTTGATCTGAATCAATTTTCAATTAAATTTCACCGTAGGCTCTAAAAATTATGCTAATCACAATGGCGCAATCAATTTCGATTTCTGTGGCCGATAAGGCCTCCAATTTTCAGTTTATAACAGTAAGTTGATCAGATTTTCCTACGGTGAACAGATAGAAATTCAAAATCACATATAATCATATAAATAACACTCAAAATCATATCAAACACATAATCACAATCATAATCAAGATTAATTAGCATAATACGGACCAGGGTTATCACAGTCTTCCCCCCTTTAGGAAGTTTGGTCCTCCAAACTTATTTTACCTTTAGTCGAAAACAATTTGCAATACTTTTATTCAACGGTTCCAATCCTTTGGTAGTCATTTGCTCAGTCTCCAAATCAAGCAACACTTTGTTTTCAACCAGTCAGAGACTTACCTTTTCCGCTATACAAGGCTTTGTACGGTGCCATACCGAAATTAGAGTGTAAGCTGTTGTCGTAAGCAAAGTCTGCTAATGATGGATAGATTTTTCCAACTTCCCTGAAAATCTAATGCCTACATTTGGAGCATTTCTCCCAGAATCTAAAAAAGTTCTTTCTGATTGTACATCGATTTGTGGGTGGAAAGCAGCGCTGAATCACAATTCAGTTCTCATTGCCTCTTGAAGGCTTGTCAGAATTTAGACACATTTTAGGATTCCTGTCTAAAACAATAGATACCGGACCCCATGCAAACGAGCAATCTTATCGATGTAAATAGTGGCTAGTCTATAAGCATTATACGAAAATTTTATGGGGAGGAAATGAGTAGACTTAGTAATTCTATATACAATAACCCAAACGGGACTTATACCTTGAGTGTCCAAGGCAGCCCCATAATGAAATTCGTAATCACATATTCCTATTTCCATTCCAAATAGAGAGAGGTCGAAGTAGTCCCGTCTATATCTGATGTTCAACTTCGACTTGTTGACACTGAAAATATTTAGACACAAATTCAACAATTTCCCTGTCACAGAAGTTCACTTCATTTCCCAATAATTCCACATTTCACAATCCAATTTGGTATTTAGTTTAGTGACTCGTTACAGTTATCCAAGGTCAATTAAAAGTCTTTAGGAATATAAAGTGGATCCAGACACTGATTCCCGAGTCAACAAAAATAACAACAAAGCAATCAACCACACAACGTACATAACTCATACATCCCCATGGTATCGATTGTAAAGTACAATAATATCGAAGCGGTCAATTTCTAACATAATACACGTGTTCCAATTCATTCAACAGTTTACAATTCAGTTCAATATTCAATTCCCTGTGCCACCGAGTCTTTCCACATTATCTGATAGTCGTCAAAAGCATAAGGCAATTCAGATATAAATCCCCATGATGTGAAAGATAATATCAAAGGAGTCAATCACATGTTAAACACAATTTACACATCTTCAGAGCCCCAATTGCAGAATACAATGGCGCTGAGCAGTACTGAATTCACACGCTTTCGGATAATCAAGGTTTTCTAATTTCATAGTGTTCATAACAAAACAGTTCACGGTCGGCAGTTACCATAACATGATTTCCCAAAATCCGATAATACTAAAGCAACTATTCTCCCATACAAAACATATTCTGATCAATCAAAGATAAATGTTTAGTACTGTTTATAATTAATCAATCTGCTGTCATCGGTTTCCATAGCGTCAAATAAATAAGAATATGGTAATATACAAGCATTGTTCCTTAAAACACCCAATCACTGGAATTGCTCAATTTCGTTCATTTATAACGCGTATGTCTCCAACAATTAACGGTTGGTGCTTAATAGTGTTCATGGTTAGATCGGTCTGTTGATAGCTCACATAAAGTCTTCTAAGTAAGTCAAGTATTCCAAACGGATTCAGGTTCTGGGTCTATCAGTTTTCTCGTCAAGGATAATCTGGTCATTCATTCATGAACAATTCGTAATCCCTTTTAACAAAATTAACTCAGATAGAGGTTCTTATCTAATCAATCCAAGCAAAGGTCTTGTCAAATTAAATCAAACAAAGGTCCCATCAAATTATATCAAATGAGGGTTCTATCAGGCCAAACCAAACAAAAGTTCTATCCGATCGAATCAGATAAAACTTTTCTCAAATAGGGTACATTTGGTTCTGTAAGGCATACTTCGTTTGCTTAGGTACATAGCCAATAGTTTCACAACTGTCCTAAGTTCATCAGTTCTCAAAGTCATATCAGAGTCACTCATCACAACTATTCATATCAAAGTATTTCAAGTCATGTACAATATAGCATTGCCCACGTAAGTTCAGGTGTAATTGCATATGCATGCAATTGTTCATATCAGGGGGTATGCATCGTAATCAATATAGTAGTTCCCAAATAAGTCTTATATGCAAGTACATGGTGCACAGTAACACACTAAACAAAGTTCCTCGGTTGCACATAATATAGGGTCTGTTACGCAAAAGTTCCAAATTAGTCACAAAGCATAGGTTCATGAGTCAAGCCTAGTATAGTCATATAGTCCAGTCAATTTTCTACCAATCAAAATACATGATCTCACAATTTATAGAGTTCATTATTGGGGTGCTCAACTCAGTCACACAATCACAGAGTCACAATTCCAGTGGTTTAGTCATTGAAGGCAATGATATAACAAATCACCCTGAGCATAGGTTTAGATGTATATGTGCATGTGCAGAGTTAATCGATATCCCAATACGTATTTCACAAATTTCCCAAATGAAGCATATACATTCAATGAATACGGTCTCGGTCTTGTGGGTCTAACCAATCTAGATACACATGTAGCAGATATGAAAGAATATGCCGATCCGAATCAAATAATATCCCACGCAAGGATGTACACATGCAGTAATTTAAAATCAATCAACACATAAGCATTCGTTTATAAACAGTATAGATACCTAGGATAACGGTCGCAGTATTTTGAGCGCTTTCTGGGATGAGTGTAATTACTCTATCCTGATTAGCAATTCCTACCATTGGTACGAATCTAGCTGAGGTAGAAGATTTATTCACATTTTGTTCAGTTTAGGGACAGTTCCTTACCATATGGTCCATTCCACCACACCTATAACAAGCCCCAGAAATTCGGTAACAAACTCCTCGGTGTTTCTTACCACATTCATTACATGTCGGTGCTGTGTTCCTTGTAGAGTTTGAAATGCGCGATGATCCCGTATTTTGCTTTTTAAATAACCTCTTCTTTGAGAAAAAGCCTTGTCTCTTGCTTTTCCATTCAGAAGATCGGTTCATATTAGCTTCAATCATCAGTGTTCGGTCTAGCACGTCAACGTATTTTGTGACTTCTAACTCATTCACTTGGTGCTCTTGCACTGGTGGTGGCAAAGGTTCTTGTTGTAGCAGCAATTGATGTTGTTGTCTTAAGATCTCTGTCATTTCTTGTACTGTTCTTTCCAGTCTATCAAGTCGGGCTGTGGAAGAGTCTGCCAACTCGTATGCCCTTACTTTATCCATGATCTACACCAACTCTTATCAAGCCATGCCAAATAAGGAATGCCCAATAGAAAAATAAACATAGATACACATAGGTGCATTCGCACATAGGCACGTCATTATATTCTCATTTTACGTATCGTCAAGGCACAATTAATCATATGCAAAACAGACGATCGCATACTTATTAGATATCGCGTGTAGAACACTTACTAGATAATTACACATTTGGCCATATTCATATTCCACATAGACACCTATTTGCAGAATCGAATGCACATAAGCAACTTTTCATAATTCATATGTTCATGTACATGCATTATAACAAACAAAACTTATTGTACACATTAGTGCAACAATTCATATCTCATATAATCACATGTTCTCAATGCTTACATCATGCATTGGTCAAATGAATGCATCTTAAGTCTTTTCTAGACACCTTACGGCTCATTTGGACAAGTGTGTGAGTTATTAACTCGTGTTCTGATACCACTCTGTCATGACCTGAACCAGCCCCTATAGATTAAGGTCATAACCGGCCAGTAATCATGAGATTACCTACGGCTTCAAACCAAAACAAAAGTATAGCAACAGAGTGAAGGGGCCAAAATGGAAGCAAACATAAAAATTTTGTCCAATGAGCTATGCTTACATGGCATGTCAAGACATTTCATATATACTTAATAATAACTCACACCACATATCAGTGTTAACATCTTGCATACCCAGATCATTCAAACACATAGTCAGCCATACCAAGAGCTTGTATACATAAATGGTCCATCATGACCAATAGAAGTAGCAAAAGAAATACAAAAGATCATAAACAAAGCCTCTTGCATGAGGCACCTGGGCTGACTTCACAAAACTCGGGTTCATTTCTTAAATTCCACTAAGGTGGGTTTGAACATCCCTTTGCTCACCTACATACATATAAATGAGAGTGAGCTAACGCCCAGTGAATAATATCAAAATAAAGAGGTTAATGAATGAGATTCGTTCATAAATGAATCATACTCATAATGTACATATTTGAACCACTATTCTCATTCACACCAGATTTACAAATCTCAACAAAGCAAAACGACCTTAGGTCCAACACATCATATCCATATGCAAAACGACCTCAGGTCCAATTCTTATGCAAAACAATATGACCTCGGGTCCATCTATATGAAACGACCTTTGGTCTAACCAACTCTCTATTCAAAATGACCTTTAGTCCAATTCAAGCACATCAAACGGCCTCGGGCCCAATTCAAACATATCAGGCGTATCAAACGGCCTCGAGCCCATTCTCTTTATATTCATATCCATGAGTATTTCATATTCATGATCATGATCCCTTTCATTCAAACGGCCTTTGGCCCATCACGGTATTCCAACATATCGAATGACATATTCAAACGGCCTTTGGCCCATCTTTGCATTTATGTCTAACGGCCTTTGGCTCAATCATTCATGTCCGACGGCCTTTGACCAAACGTTCATATCCAACGGCCTCTGGCCCAATAATTCATGTCTGACGGCCTTAGGCCCAATTCAGATATATCAAACATATCAACGGTAAACGGCAAATGGCAAACGACAAATGGCAAATGGAAAACGGCCTTAGGCCCAATCCAAATATATCAAACGTATCAAACAGCCTTATACAAATTAGGCATATAGAATACTCATTCATATTTCAAATCAACAAATCCATGGAGCTTATACAGAAGTAGCATTCGGAAAGTAACATACTTGAAAATATCTTTACTAAGATATTACTCACAGTGTTCTGCCGGTGGATTTGCCCTCGAGCTCGACCCTACACATTGTATAACACATATGGGTCACAAACGATTCAATCCGTTCTTAACTTATGCATCCCTCTTAGGCCTCTTTATTATCTTCTAATCCATTTACAATGTTCAATGCATGCTTAAGAGTGCTCAGAAATGGAAGAGAACGGAAAATGAAACATAAAACATCTTTACAAACTTTCTGAAACAGGGGTCCCCGCTCGAGCGTGGGTTCCGACGCTCGAGCGGACCCTGTGGGTCTGCAAAAATACTGGTTGCCTCATTTTTACGCTCGAACGTGAATTCGGACGCTCGAGCTGAAAGTCACACTACATGGCTCCCCGCTCGAGCATGAATGTCCCCGCTCGAACGGACATTAATGTCTGCAAAAATTCTGGGAGCTCGTATTTCACGCTCGAGCGGCGCTTTCCCCGCTCGAGCGGACATGCCAAATTCTGGGTTTCCCAGAACTGTTCTTGAGGCTCAAATTCGATATTCAAAGGCTTTAAAGCTCGAATTAAGGTACCAAAAACAGGGAAACACATTATATATCATGAGTATACAAGCAATATGAGGCCAATTGCTCAAAATCATGGTCACATTCTCGCATTATTCAACATTACATTTGTGTAATCAAAACTCATGCATTCAAACCTCCTATAAGCCCCATATCTTCAATGATCAAACATGCATGTCAATTTTTTTGACTTCATTTCTATTTCAAATCTTACAAATGACACTTACTATTGTGAAACCATGAAAATTATGCATGCATGTGAAGATTGGTGCCCAATTCTCCATGTTCAACATTATTCATGCTAGCTTATGCAATTTCATGGCAATTCATGGTGATTCATAGTAATTTCGTGCATGCATGTGCATTTTAACTTCATATTCAACTCAATCTTTGCCATGAGCTACCATACCACTTGAATTCACAAAATTACATACTCAACTCATAAATTAAGAGTTGATTACTTACCTAAGAGCTTTAAACACTCAAGTTCTTTGAGTTTAATTTCCAATTCTTAAGCCTTGAGCCAAAATTGCACAATTCTCCCTCTTTCTCTCTCTAGAGCCGACCCTCTCCCTCTCTAGAGTGTAAAATCTGATTTTAAGCTCAAAACTAAAGGGATGTGGGTGTATAATGGCCCTTTTATAGCCTTTCTTAATCAAATTCTATTAACACTAATTAATTGAGCACTATTTCATCAATTTAATCTATTTAATTTGATCTGAATTAATTTTCAATTAAATTTCACCGTAGGCTCTAAAAATTACGCTAATCACAATGGCGCAATCCATTTCGATTTCTGTGGCCGATAAGGCCTCCAATTTTCAGTTTATAACAGTAAGTTGATCAGATTTTCCTACGGTGAACATATAGAAATTCAAAATCACATATAATCATATAAATAACACTCAAAATCATATCAAACACATAATCACAATCATAATCAAGATTAATTAGCATAACACAGACCAGGGTTATCATAGTTGATGTGTTGAAAAATGTTGTGAGTGGATCCTATGATGGGGGAAAGTGTGCCGGTGTCGATAGTGTCATTAATGAACAAGAACGCAATGCAATATTAACACTGGAAAATGATAACAAACTAAAAGACAGCAAGATTGCAATGCTTGAAGTTGAAGCATCTAGGTTGAAGAGAGAGAATGAGATGCAAGCTGTTTATATTGTAGGTGGGTTTGGGTGTGTTCTGAAAATGAAGGACAAAGAGGTTGAGAAGTTAAAGAAGGAGAACATGGATTTGCATAAACAAATTGCGATTCTTGAAGACCAATTGACAGATCGTGATGTTCATGATGTAACACAAGCATTTCGGACGGTGGAAGTTGATTGTAATGTTGGGGGGCTTGGTGCAGGTAGTAGCAGCGTTGCAGGTGAAGGTTTTAGCGATGTGACACCGTTACGTGCAGTTGGAGTGTGTGTAAATAATTTTGGGGAGAGTGATTTGAACTAGGGGACGGATGATAGGATGGTGCAGGTGGATGAGCCTTGTGATTTGAACATGTTTTATTCTAAAACAGAAGTGATACCACAAGTGTTGCAGGCAACTCCGGGGTTTGGTGTCTAGAAGTCTTATGTGCGTAACATTAAGAGTAAAATGAGAAAAGAGTGAAAGATGCCTGAGTTTGAGTACCCATTATTAGCTGGACGTGGGACAAGAATGGCCTCCGTTGTAGGCAATGTTGGAGGAGAAGACACAAGTGTTGTTGGAGATGATATTATTGATGTGGATGCAGTTGTTTTACATGGAAATAAGTGGTCCGATTTTGGTATAAACAACCGTTTGGGTGTTTGGAAAATGATGACGGTCGTAGAGAAGGCGAAGATCACAACTGCTTATGAGGGGTACGGAGACGGGTTAGTATTATATTACGTTTTTGTTTATGTTAACATGTGCGGACTAATGTGTGTCAACTTTGTTGTTATGTAAGGCTGTCATGTGGGGGGACAGTACTAATGGAGTGTTCGTGTATGTCACCGATGTGAAGGCCCTTGTTAGGCTAAGTTCTATCTGTGGCAATGTAAGTTTTTATTTTTTATTTATTTTTGTTTTATAAAGAAAATATTAAATTTTAGATGGTTTTGTTTTGCGTATGTGTGAATTTTTAAAAATAGTGGCAGTTGGTTACTGATGTTGTATGTATTTAATATAGTCAATTTGTTTTTGGTGCATGTTAGGTTATTGATGCTTATGCGGAGTTGCTTAAAACTGAACAGCATAGAATGTATGCAAATGATGAGACCGCAGACAAGTCCTATTTTTTTAGTAGCATCTACTTGGTAAGTTTGGGGTGGGTGAATGTTGTATGTTCAAGTTGTGTATGAGTTTAGTTTGACGTGGCTGGCATATGTGTGGCAGGAAATGGTGAAAAATAATGACGTTCGTACGATGGAGAAGTATGTTACAAGGAATGTCACAGAGGGAAGCACATGCAGATACATTCATTTCTCCATCTGTCATGACGCACACTGGACGCTTGTCGTTTATGATACTGAAGATGGTTCTTGGAAGTATTTTAATCCGATGAGGCAACGTTCAGTACGAACAGACGTGCATTATAGTGAAGCTGTATTTCTGGTAAAAATGAGTACACGCTTTGATGATAATGTGTTGCATGGGGTGGTTGAATAATGTTTTTATTTTTTTTTAAATGGTTTCTGTTTCTATTTTTGTATTATGTATGGCAGAAGGAACAGGTGTCCAATGTAATGAAGAAGTCCTTATGTGCGTTTGGAATGAAGGAGGTAGGTAGTGAAGTCGATTTTAGTCACCCACTTGAAGCTGTCCCACAATGCCCACAGCAGAAACCAGACACGTAAGTGTTAGGTGTTTTAGTGTTGTTGGAATTTGTTTTTGTATAATGTTAATGGTGCAAACATGTCTTATTGCACGTAATGGCTTTGTATGCAGGCTTGATTATGGGGTGATTGTATGTGCGATAATGTGGCAGTATGTGCACCAGTGTGACGTGACCCGATCTTTGCAAGGCACTAATTGCAGCGTCTTACGTGCAAACATGGTTAAGGGTTTTGTTAATGATCCAGTGCGTGGAATTAATGACTGTAGTTGAAGTTTTTGTGTTATGGCGTCATGTTGGTTAGAAAAAAAATGATGAATACTATGCCGTAGTTTTTTTTGCGTTGGATTTGAAGGTTGTTTATTTTTGTTTAGGTTTTTGGGTTGTTATTGTTGCATCTAGTTGTAAGTGACAATACATGTCGTACTATTTTTTGGGCATTATGTATGCACCTTTTTGGGAATTGTGCAGTTGTGGGTGTGTAACAGTTACTGCTTAATGAAAATGGAATAAGCAATGTTGGATGGAACCATGTTGTTCACGTTTATTGTAGTCGTTTTATGAGTTCGTTGTATATACGTAGTTTGTTATTACAATAATTTACTTAAAAGCAAACAGGAAAATTATGGAGCATGCTTTTTAGTGAATTATTGGATGGATGCTGGTGTATGTGCTAGTGCTACAGGTGTTGTGGTGTCGTTAGGGACAATACATTCGACAGTGCAGTGTTAGATGTGGTAATGTGTGTTGTGGGTTGTATTGAAGGTGTGAGTGTGCGGAAGGTTACAAAAGTTGTGGCAATATAACTGTGTATCAGTTTACACAGATTTGCCTATACAAAAATTAAAAATAAGCTATGAAAAGACGTTGTAAATGGTATAATCAGATTGAAGGGAAACATGCAAAGCCACAATTGTTCTTATGGAAAATAAAATTGTTCTGTATGAGGTATGTAAGCATCATGCATGTCTGAATGGGTGTGTTTGTTACACGCCTTTATTTGTGCGAAAAAAAATTTTTGAAAGTTGGAACTAAATATTCGGAAACTTTTTGGTTGACTTGAACGCTAGATTGGTTCCTTGCACGTTTTCCTATTATGATTCCCCAAATGTTGGCACCGACCACACCGAATTTGTTGAACTTGTTCCCTCCTGGAAAGCATCTATTTTTTCTTGGGCTTGCCTGGTGGTCTTTTGACAATTGGTGGTTGAATGACAAAATCATTCACGTTAAACGGTGGTTTTTCAACAATTGGAATAGGGATAATGTTGTGTGCATATGAACTTCAGTACTCTGTTACATGGTAATACGCATCAACGAAATTGTAAAGGTCTTTGCCACTGTTACGGATTGCAACGACTGTGTGAGCGCACGGGAAGTCTTTAATTTGCCACTGAAAACATGAGCATGTATGCCTCCCAACATCAACCAGCACTAATGGAAAAGAGTGAACCTCAGATACATCGTTTGATTGGCTCACAAGCCATGATCTGCCTTTATTATACGCTTTAACCAAACGTGCTTCCATCTTCGGGCATACAATACCATGCCACACTTCTTCCTTGCGTCGACGTTTGGCCCTTTGCCGCATAATCTGAGTCTGAATACTGTCTACAATTTGAGTTATTGGAAGGTGTCACACATCTCGTATCCATGAGTTAAATGACTCAACTGCGTTGGAACTCATTTCGCCGTAACGTGCACCGCTAGTGGATAAAAAATGAAAAAAAATTTGAAAACAATTAGCAAAGTGAAACGTTCACGCAGGTTGTGATAAAAAACAACTTCAATATGCTATTGGCATGAATGAAAATGGTTCCGAAAAAGTTACTGGAATAAGCGTTCGCCCAATATGCGGGGGGGCAAATCCTTTAAAAATGCTGGAGCGACATTACATCCGGATTTCATGAACTCCTTTAAACTATGGTTGAATGCAGCGACTGTTGGAGCATATACGCACGCTCGGAATTTAGCCAACAACCCAGCCCGGTAAGAACTGTTCACGTAACGCATTTTGTCTTGCAAGTTGCGTTGCAAATGTTTTAAGTAGAATGCATGATGAGTGGTGGAGAATACGATGGGTATTGATTCAATCAATTTAGTATGTCGGTCTGAAACGAACGTAAGTGTTCTATGTCCATTCACCACATTCACGAGGTGTCCCAAAAAGCAAGACTAGTTGGCAGTGTTCTCTGAATCAACAATCGCGATAGCTAAAGGAAACAATCCTCTTTTTTTTTTTTTTTTTTTTTTCTCTTCAATTAAGACCAAAACAAGCAGTGTTGATTAAAACATGTTAACAAATGTAATGGCACAACACACAATCGGGTGACGTAAACACACACCACCCGTACGAAGGTCGCGGCACAAACAAACCCATAACAGCCTCCCCAAAAGCCCAAGTGTGTGGAAACAGAACAAAATGTGGATATGATATTAAATAATGAAAAATCATAGTGTGCAACAACATACCTTGGTTAGCATCTTTTGCAGTGGCGGCTAACAAGTTCCCTTTGAATTTCCCTCTTAGAAACGTGCCGTCCAAGAAAAGTAACGGTCTACAATTGTTGAATCCATCAATACATCCTTTGAATGATATGAAATACCTTATGAAATGATTGTTTTGATCATCGTAGTCAATATTGATATAACTTCCCAGGTTGTTCTCCATAACTACGTTACTATACCATCGTAATTGGTCAAACGAAATTGAATGTGCACTGAACATTTCCCCGCGAGCTTTCTCAACACCTAACCAGGCGACTCGGTAACTAACCTCTAAACCGTAATCTTTCTTCAAGTCGTAGACAACATCGGTAGGCCGTGTGAGTGGTTTGTCACGTACCCTCTCGGATATAACATCACACACTAAGTCAGACCCAACATGCAGATTAGTGGGTGTCTGAACAGCGACACCACAAATGTGCTTGCTATTCCATTTATGAATGTAAAAAAATCCATTGCCATGTAAGACACGTGCGTGTATACACCACATGCATCCTTTAGTTTCCCTCATCATGCATACCGCTATAATCCGAACGGAATCATTCTTTACATATTTGAACCGAAATCCACACTCAATGGCATACTTGTGGAGAACCGTTCGGAACTCAGCAGCTCCCCCCTCAAAACCTTGCCCAATATGTTTAATCCCATTAGCCCACGAAGCAGACAAAAAAACCTTATCTACATGAGGACAAAATTTGGCTAATAAATCTTGTTCATCATCCACGTCTGTCTCATCAAACGGAACATACGTCTGACATGGGATAGTCCGTGCATTGTGAGGCGGGCTGTCAATGTTATTGGCATCTTCGACGTCTCGCAAATGAATGATGACGTCAATACATTGTAGGCGAAAAGACCGCGCAAGTGAGACCATGTTTTCCATATCAACATTGTTCTTCAACATGAAGTCATTGTATCTTGGGATTTTGAAAAACAAACAGACATTATCGGCTGTCAACCCCAAAAAATTGCCACACACATGGTTCACCAGATCATGGTAACGAAACGGGGCTTGCAAATTGACGGCGGCATTTGTATTACCATAACAACAAACCAACATGACATGCATGTCCATTACCTGTATACATTTAACATAACATCAATAACATAACCCATACCAGACGATGTCACACAACTCCCCTCGACTGCCACAACCCCGAACTCAACCAGTGCCACAAATCCCTTAACAATAACATACACGCAACCCACCCATTGAATCCCCCACCCCCACCCAGATCATACACTACAACACTTACTGTCGTCAAGTCGTAACACATTTGAGACCCACCCAACCACTTGGGAAACAAAAATGATGACACCCTGACATCGATGCAAAGAACCCCATCATAAAAACTGAGACTACCAACAAAACAAAACAACTCTGCATTATTATGAAGGGAAAAAAATACATACCTGCATGACAGTGAGTTTGACGATTGATAAATGCTACCCCTGCTGTGACGTCACACAGACGACGCACCAAACCCCCTCCCAAAAAACACAAAACCCTAACAGTCAAATTGTGGAAATATGTATCACCGAATCAATGAAGTTACCAAAAATGAAGGTGATCCCACCAAAAATAAGCCAATGAAATAGGAAAGGACATAACTGTCCAAGCCTCACTACCAAAGTTGGAAAATAGGATAAGATAGATCTAAACCTCTCCACCAGTGAGACTTATCCGATAAACATTTCAAAAGTGGGACTAATTGGTATAGTTGTTTATGAGATGAGATTTATTGGTAAATATTCCTTATTTTTTTGAAGAAAAATATTTTTTATTCTTATTTTTTTTAAGTATTGACCAAATAATTTCTTATGATTTAGATATATATAAGTGATTCAAAAAATTTTAAAGTTTAAAAAATAATTGAATATTTAATAAATAAATAAATAAATAAATAAATATTTAAAATAAAAATATATTTTTTTAATTTTTAAATTAAAAAAAATACAACTCATAAATCTAGTAAATGCAACACACATTAAAAAAAAATATTTATAAGAAAAAATATTTTCCCTAAAAAAATAAAATTAAGAAATTTTTTTAAATATTTTTAAAAAATAATCCTAAAAATTTTCAAAATACAACTCAAAACTCTTTTCAAAACTCATAACGAAACAAATTTTCTCTTTTCAAAACTTATTTTAAAATTTTAAAACTCAAAATTCAAATCATGATTAAAAAATTAAACCAAATGGAGCCTACATTTTTTTTTTTAATAGGTTTTGGATTCCCACCACATATTCCATTTTGATATCTAAACATTTTATTTTGTAAGGTTCTTCATGTATATCACTCATAAAAAAATTAAATTGATCCGATAATTATAATTTGTTTAATTCATCGCTATTGTCACAATAAAATGGATGATCTATTTTAAAAAAAATACAATTTCCATCCATTTTTTGAGACAAATTAATTATCAAATTGATCTTCTTTTTTTTTTTTTTTTTTGTGTGTGAGTGATACACAGTGGTGGAGCCAGAATTTTAGTTTAGAAGGGGTACCATTAAATTGAAAACTTAATAAAAATCAGAATCCAAAGACTAAAAACTAGTACCATGCAAAATGTATATTTAAATATAAGCTCAAGTTAATTGACCATTATCTTTATTATTAATTTGATTTTATGTATGGTGATCGTCAAGATTTAAAAAATAATCAATCACATGCCTTCATAAAATATGATAGCAAAATTATATTAATATACACACCCAAAAAAAAAAATATAGAGAGGCATAGAGAAAGAAATGAGAGAATAATATATTGGGGCTATTATTTATCACTTGTTTTTTTTTGGTCATTTTGAATCACTGAATTATATGATAATATATTATTAGTTGTCATTAATTGTGTAATAATTATCTGTAAATAAATTAACCAATTATGAGCATTTATATAAGATGTGATATAAATAGTGACAAAAAATTATTTACATATAATATTTCTCTAATGTAAATTTAAAAAAAAAATAAATTAGCATAATTAAATATTTAAAGTGACAAATTAAAAAAAAATAAAGTAAAAAAAATAATGATATAAAATTTCAAGACATTATTTAAAAAGATTAAATTGAAATATATTTTTTTTTGTTAGAGGCACAACTAAAATTTCCCAAAAGTTGATAGGGGGCACATGACCTGAGCTCACAGGCCTCCGCCCTTGATGACATGTGATCCCCTTGGGCTTCATGTGCTTTCGCCCCTAGTGATAATATCATAAAATGAACGGTTTGGATGATCAAAATGAAACCAATTGTGAGCTCCATGTCTCGAATAGAACCCTCCAATTAAGATTATGGACTGATAGCAATTGGTTTAGCAACTTTTTTTTTTATTTTATTTAAATCTTTTGTGAATTTTTACAAACTTTTTAATGGTTGTAGATTAGAAGCCCTTCAAAAATTTTAAAAATTTAAATATTGGATAAATTTAAAAAAAGTTTCACTAATCACAAACACCAAAAAAAAAGTCCAAAAAAGCTAGGCACTTTTTTTTCCTTCACAATAGTATTGGAGAGAGAAAATAGAAATATATCCACCCACAATTTTAAAAAAAATGAAAATGAAAAAAAAAAATCTATCCACCTACCACATCAAAGAAAAAAAAAAAATTCAACAGAAGCATTCAATGTCAAGAAATGTTTGATATCAATGCCACTAAAAAGGAAAATTCTACCATACATGAAGGTGGTTTTCATGTATGGTACGTAAAAAATATGAACCATTAAATTTAGATAAAATAAATATTAGTCATTGGATGAGTAGATAGTAAATCTAAGTAGAAAAAGTAAGGTGATTCCCAAAAAGTAGAGTAGTTTTACTTAATTATGAAATTAAAAAAAAAATAATGTTAACTTACCATTTACTACAAACATACTTACTATTTGTTATGAATAAGCTTACTATTTAAAATACCTGCTAAAAAGGTCACCTTCATTTTTTTAAAAATTATGCTCTCTTTTGCATTTTAAATTAATTTTAAATACTAATGACACACTATCTTTAATTATTTTACCTCCATATTTTGTCTTGTTATGATTGTAAAAAGTAAAATATGATAGTAAATATTAATTATTAAAATTTGTTAAAATTTACTAATTTTATAAAATAGTCATTATTGTGAAAAAATAATTTTTGATATAATATTAAAAATAAAATTTTCAATTTTTTTTTTTAAATTGTAAGTTATTTAAATTAATTTTTTTAAACTTACTATTTAAAATATTACCTGCTACAGAGGTCACATTCATTTTTCAAAAATTGTGCCCTATTTTGCATTTTAAATACTAATGACACACTATCTTTAATTATTTTACCTCCATATTTTGTCTTGTTATGATTGTAAAAAGTAAAATATGATAGCAAATATTAATTATTAAAATTTGTTAAAATTTACTAATTTTATAAAATAGTCATTATTGTGAAAAAATAATTTTTGATATAATATTAAAAATAAATTTTATAAAAAAAATATTTTTAAATTGTAAGTTATTTAAATTTATTTTTTTAAAAAAATTAATTTAAAATAGTAACTTTTTTTTAATACCTACAACACCTCAAAAAATCTTATACAAACTTTTAATCATATATATATATTTTTTATCAATTTAGTATCCATAATGAAAAAAAATTTTTCTTCATAAAATTCATAAGTTTTCTTCATAATATTTTTTAATATCTAAAATATTGTAAAGTATAAATTGAAAATAAAATAGAATAAAATAACTTAAAAAGACCTCCCATTTGTCAATATTTATTAATGGTACTAAATGAATAAATGTACAATAATTACTTTCTTTTACCTATTACGTTTGAAAACATTAATTGCTACATAAGAATATAGTTAATTAGGAAAATGTAGAAGAACTCTCAACTCATTTGCATACACAATGAGCAAGATTGTGTTTTTTCTATATTTTTTCATAAAGAATAAATGAAATAGGGTGATTTAGATTTTACAAATTGAAGATAATTTTTAGATAATAATTTATCAATGTCTCTATCTCTCTTTTATTTTTAACATTGTGTGATATTTTAATTTATAACTTTTAAGATTTTGTTGGAAAACCATTTCTCTAATCTCTGTCATTTTATCTATGTCTCTATCTCTCAACTCTTTTATTTTAACATTTGCATACACAGTGAAGTTTATTTGAATAGTAAGTGAAGTTTTAAAAAGTGGAATCACATCGATTGGTAAGTATGGCTGAATGAAATAGTAAGCCAAAAATAATGAAGTAGTAAGTGGAGTTTATTTGAGTGGTAGTAAGTAGAGTTTATTTGAGTGGTAAGTCAAGTCTAAAGATGTGATAAGTGGGGTTTATTTCAGTGATAGTCAAGTCTAATGAAGTGGTGGTAAGTGGAGTTTATTTGAATGATAAGTAAAGTGTAAAAAGTGGTAAGTGGAGTTTCGTCAACTAGTAAGTATAACTGAATGAATGGTATGTCAAGAATAATGTAGTAAGTGGAGTCTATTTAAGTGGTAGTAAGTAAGGTTTATTTGAGTGGTAAATCAAGTCTAAAGATATGGTAAGTGAAATTTATTTCAGTAATAGTCAAGTCTAATGAAGTGGTAGTAAGTGGGGTTTATTTGAATAGTAAGTAAAGTATGAAAAAGTGGTAAGTAGAGTCTCATCAACTAGTAAGTATGGTTGAATGAAATGCTAAACCAAAAGAAATGAAATATTAAGTGAAACCTAACATAGTGGTAAGTGTGATTTAATGAGATAGGAAGAGATAAAAATGGACCCCATCCATTAGATGACCAAGTACTTACCATTTATAAATACAATATTTACCATACGTTTTAATTCTATTTATCATACTTTTTTATTCTACTTGCCACTTGTTCTGAACTTACTACTTATCATGAAACAATTTACTACTCATTTTAAACTTACTACTCAAGTTTGATGGACTAGTAAGTGGGATTTTATTAATTAGTATGTCAGGTTTAATGAAGTAAGTAGTCTCATTAAGTAATAAGTGAGATTTAATTGAGTAGTAAATCAAGTCAAATGAAGTGATATTTTAAAAAGTACCGAGTTAAGTCTAATAAATTATTGAAAATCCACACAAAAATAGGTTCCGCGACTCCCTCGAATAACGTGGGATATTTTTTTTGTATAGTAAGTCAAGTCAAATGAAGTGGTATTTTTTTCAATACTAAATGAAATCGGATAAACTTTTACATTTTGTTTAATAATTTAAAATTCATATTTCTAATTTATTATTTGTCAGTCACTGTGACTTTACCTACAATTTGTTTTCATTCTACTTACCAGTCAATAGTAATTGGATCTTATTGAGTAGTAATTATGTTTGATTGAATCGTAAGTCAAGTTAGATGGAATAGTAAGTAGAGTATGAACGAGTAGTAAGTAGAATCTGATTGAGGAGTAACTAAGGTCTAATTGAGTAATAAGTAAAATATCATTTAGTACTTACCATTTATAAGCACAATACTTACCATTCGTATAACGATCCCAGTTTTGATCCGACACTTGTGGTAGTTCAGACTCGGGCTTATGGTTTCTGAGTGTCGTTCATTGTCTTTTACTCTTTATTCCTTCTAAAATTTGGTTATTTGGACGTGTTGAGTGTGTCGGGAACAGGTTGGTTGCTTAGTTTTCAAACCTTGTGCTGCCCAAAATTTTGGTCCTCTGCTTGAGCGGGCTTTCTTGCGCTCTAGCGGGGTTTGCAAACCCTCAGTAGTTTGCACGTTTGCAAAAAATACTAGAGGGGTGTTTTCTACGTTCGAGCGGTGTTTCTACGCTCGAGCGGGTGGGCGCTCGAGCATCCCTTCTTGCGCTCGAGCAATTTGTCTATTGCTGCAAAAGTACTGGAGGTGTGTATTCTGCGCTCAAGCGAGCCTCTTCTTGCGCTCGAGCGGAACAACTTATTGTGTCTGACGCTCGAGCATCAACTCTTCCGCTCGAGCGGACTGTGCGTATATCAGTTCGCGAAAATGACTTTTTACATCATTTTTTCAGATCTTTTCTTCTAAAAACCCTAAAGTGAGACCTTCTCTCTCTAAAATATTCTATGTTTCTACTTTTCTCTTTGATCCGTTGATCTCTTCGCCCTAGTGCCTTTGGAAAAAGGGTAGAGCATCTTGGGAGCTTCACTTTAAACCGATTAAAATTTGGTTTCGGCGTCGTTGGAGTTTCATGCGTGCTCTATTAGTCTTCTAAACTTGAGGTAGGGACTCTCTACACCTTAATATGGGTTTTAACTTGGTTATAGGTTGTTGTATGAAAATGGTGAGATTTTGGGGATGTTTTGAGCAAACCTAGGTTTTGGGTCAAAGTTTGAAATAGGGGTTTCTATGTGAGTGTTGTATAAATGGTTATGGGGTTTGGATATGAGGTTATCCTGTGTCAAAATAATTGATTTTGGCCTTGGGATTAATATTTGGAAAAATTGGGAGCTTTGCCCTAAAATATCTTGAATAATTATTTTGTACAAATAATGAAATTGGGATAAGAAATGTGAAATTGAGAGGATGTATACATGAACGGTGTTGTTGGATTGTTTAATCACTCACCTATTGAAATTTATGAATTATCTATTATAAAGATTGTATATCTGTTTAGAGATAACTGTTTTGGGCAATCGGTGGAGGATAGTCACGATTGTTGTAGACATTGTATATGGATTAGGCGAATTGAAACTAATCCTTTAACCATTATCATTAATATGATTATGAATATATACATTGTTTATGTCTGATATTTGAGAGGAGAAATGAGATGTACTCCATGTTTAGAGGAGAAGAAAAGGGATGTACTCCATTGAATTAAGTTGGCCCGTGTGTCCAGGGTGAAAGTCCCAAAAACCATTTGTGTACATGGGTGCCGATTTTCGCGGACGAAATTTTCGTAAAATGGCAAAGAGAAGTGAATGTATTGTGTGATGATTTTAATTTGTTGGAGGCTTATAAGGTGTATCCTTTGTTGAGCAGATTAAAAGTAGTGGATATATATATATATATATATATCGGACTAAAATGAATGGAATGGAATGAAATGTAAGTTTGGCACACTATGGTTTTGGAGAAAGTTATAAAGATTTTGTTGTAGGACAATGAAAATATGCATCATGTTTACATCTCGTTAATTCTCATGTACTATGTTAGATTGTTTCTACTGGGTTTTGGCTCACCCTACTTTGGGAAAACATTTTCAGGTACCGATGATATGCTTCCTCCAAGGACGTAGCTTGGAGGACCTAGGAGCTGGATGCTCTATTTTGTTGTTTTGTACTTAATGTTTATTCAAGCCAAAGGCTTTATATGTATAGAGTTTATGACACTCTCTTTTGTTGTAACCAAGCAATGTCTTGGAAAGGTGTAAGCCCATAGGGCACTTATTTTTGTTGATCATTAACTGGTGTTACATGCTATAGATTCAGAATGTACATTTATGAATATATATGGCATGTGTCATCTTTTGTAATGTAAACTCTAATGAATGAAAGCATAATATTTCCATTAACATTCTGTTATAATAATGGGAATTATTGTAATAATTTGGGGGCGTGACAACTTGGTATCAGAGCGTATCGGGTTTGAATACTTTGGGTACGTGGGGAATGGTTAGTACCACAATGGGTTTGTCTCGCTTGGTTGAGACGTTAGTATGTATTGTATGCTTATATGGTAACATACTTATATGATTATATGGGTATGAGATTTAGTTCCTAAGATATTGATTGGGTCTACAGGTTTCTGGAAGTCTTATTAGAAGAGCACTTGATCACTGCTGTTTCTAATTGGAACTCTAGTAACACCGCGGGACGGTCATTATCTAGGAAGGAAATTCGTAGGTGTTTATGTGATTACGTGCTTATATCGAGTGATTTATTGTTGTCCATTACATTAGGATGTGAGTGAGTTACCTTCGGCACATTTGTAAATGTGCTAATCTCTTCGTTACCTTTATTATGATGTCAGGACGTGGACGTGGTGGTGGTAGGTGTGATAGGCCTAGACGGCAGGAGATGCCAGTACCGGATGATATTCTAGCACAAGAGGAGGGTGTTGGTCAGCAGGCCATGGATGCCTTAGCCCGCAAAAATACTGGAGCATTGTAAGAGTCCATGAACATTCTTGGGGCTGAAAATCAAGTCCAGGCCCAAGTAGCTGAAGCAGGGCCATCTTTCTTAAAGGGGGAGTTCTTCTGGTCAAATCCGGACAAGTTTTTGGGTGATCCCAATGAGCCACTGAAGGCAGATGAGTGGCTAGAGCAGATAGTGAAGACGTTCGAGATACTTGACATTGAGGACGACTAGTTGAGGGTGACTTTGCGTCTTTCCAGTTGAAGGGAGATGCTAGTCAATGGTGGAAGTATGGGCGTGGGCGCATTGAGGTGACTTGGGAGGCTTTTGTTAGTGCCTTCCAAGAGAAATTTATGCCTCTCACAGTTAGGGAGAAATTGGGAATTCTACTTTTTGAGCAACTTGTGGAAACTGCCTTCCAATCATCCAAAATCCCATCTGTTTGGTTGGGTGATTAATGCCATAAGATTTCCTTCTGAAAAAATTGGGGGTTCCAAATCTTGGTCTAGTGCTAAAGATCTGTGTAACCTTTCTTGTCTCCAGGCCTCTTTAGATGATATATCATACAGTGGCTGCCAGTTCACCTGGGCTAACAAACAGTCTGATGGCCACTATATTGCTTCTAAGATTGATAGAGTTTTGGGGAATAACCAATGGTTCAAAACTTTCCCTTTTTCTCATGTCAAATTTTGCCCTGCTGGTATTTTGACCATTCCCCTACTGTCTTGTCTGTTGTTCCTAAAGGTGTTAGTTATAGGAAGCCGTTTAAATATTTTAAATTATGGGCTGACCACAAGAAGTTCATTCCTATTGTTAGGAGTGTCTGGTGGAAGTATGTGCAAGGTTCTCCCATGTTTAGAACCTATTGTAAGCTGAGATCCCTAAAACCTCTGTTGAAGGGTTTGAATAAGAGGGACTTTAGTGATCTGTCCTCTAGGGTTCAGTGTGCCAGATCTAAGCTTGAAAATGCTCAAATCAAGCTTGATCTAAACTTGGAGTTCCAAGTTAATGAGAGAAATTTGTGCAAAAAGTATGTTGATTTGTGCAATGCTGAGGAAAGTCTTGCTCACCAAAAGTCTAGAGTCTAGTGGCTTAGTCTAGGTACAGGAACAATGCTTTCTTCTTTAGGTCCATTAGAAATAACCAGAATAGGAGTAGCATTAGTAGGGTTACCCTAGATAATGGGGTTAGGCTCACTAACCCTCCTGATTTTCACAATGCTTTGTTGCTAATTTCTCTAACCTGTTTGGGTCTCCTCATGCTGATGATTATAATGGTTTTGAGAGAGTTAACTCCTTAGTTAATAAGAGGTTGACTCATGCTCAAATGGTCTGTATAGGTAGAGATGTGACTGTTGATGAGATCAAAGATGTCTTTAAATCCCTTAATCCAGCAAGGCCCCTGGCCCTGATGGGTTTTCTGCTGGTTTCTTCCATAGTGCTTGAGAGGTTGTAGGCTCTCAAGTCACTCTTGCCATTAAGTCGTTCTTTGACTCCGGTGAGTTACTGAAGGAGATTAATAGTACTACTATTGCTTTGGTTCCTAAAGTTCCCAATCCTACTAAGGTAGGAGATTATAGACCTATATCCTGCTGTAACACCATTTACAAGTGTATTGCTAAAATTATTGCTAACAGGATTAAGGGTGTGCTCCCTGACATTATTGATCCTGTCCAGTCTGCTTTTGTCCAAGGCAGGAGAATTGCTGATAACATTTTCCTCTCCCAGGAACTTATGAGGGGGTATCACAAAAAGTCACCCTCTCCTAAGTGTGCTATGAAAGTTGATTTAATGAAAGCCTATGATAATGTCAGGTGGGACTTCTTGTTTGATGTGCTCAAGGCTATGTCTTTTCCCACTAGAATGATACACTGGATCAAAGCTTGTGTCACTTCGGCTACTTTTTCCATTTGTATTAATGGAAGCCTTCACGGGCATTTCCAAGGGGCTAGGGGTTTGAGACAAGGTGATCCTATGTCTCTCTATCTTTTTGTCATTGTCATGGAAATTCTGGCTAGGATCTTTAATGAGATATCCCAAAACCCTTAGTTTAAGTTTCATTGGAGATGTGGGAAAAATAGAATTGTTAACCTTTGTTTTGCTGATGACCTTATGGTCTTTTGCAAAGGGCACGTCCCCTCTGTTCAACTTATCAAGACTGGCCTTGTGGAATTTTAATCCCTCTCTGGCCTTGCTCCTAGTCCTTAGAAGAGCCATGTCTTTTTCTCTAGGTGTGATGACTCTCTTAGAAATGATATCTTAAGGATTACCCAATTTCAGGAGGGTCATCTCCCTGTGAAATATTTAGGGGTTCCCCTCATTCCTACTAGACTTAAAGCTATTCATTGCCAGAGTCTTGTGACTAGGATTACTGTTAGGATCAAGTCTTGGACTAATAAAACCCTGTCTTATGCTGGGAGGGCCCAATTAATTAGCACTATCCTTTTCTCCATGCAAGTCTACTGGTCCTCTCTTTTCATTCTTCCTAAGAGAGTTATTAAGGAGGTGGAAGCTTTGTGTAGGTCTTTCCTTTGGTTTGGTCTCGACCTTAAAAATACTGGTGCTAAGGTTGCTTGGGATAGAGTTTGTGCCCCTAAAAATGAAGGTGGTTTAGGTTTTAAGTCTATGACTATATGAAAAAAAGCTGTGTGGCTAAGCATGCTTGGTTTCTAATATCTGGTGGTGAGCAATCCATATGGTGTCAATGGGTGAAATCCTATTTGTTGAGAGGCCATAGCTTCTAGGAAGTTAAGGTTCCTTGTGACCCTTCTTGGGTGTGGAGGAAAATCTTATCTACGAGGAGTCCCTGTTCCCTTTAATCAAATACAAGATTGGCAATAGAGTAGATGCCTTTCTGTGGCATGATAATTGGCATCTTTGGGCTAGGTATTGTAATAGATTGGTGTACGACACTGCCTTAACTGTTCAGTCTAAAGTGGCTTATGTTGTGAGAGACGGTGGTTGGTGCTGGCCTAATGCTTCCTCTTGGGTTGTGAAGGAAATCCTTGCTCACACTCCTCCTGACCTTACTCCTTCCATGGGAAGCAATGATAATATTATTTGGCTCCCTCAAAAGGATGGTAAGTTTAGCATTGGGTCTGCTTGGCATACTTGGAGATCTAATTGGCCTACTGTTTACTGGGCTAATCTTGTGTGGAATCCCTATTCTATTTCTAGAGTGGGTTTTATCGTTTGGCTGGCTGTTCTGAGAAGGTTAAATACGGGTTATAGACTTGTTAATTTTGGCATTAACCCTAGTCATAGTTGCCCTCTTTATGGGTCCTTTGAGGAGGACCATGATGGGTCCTTTGAGGAGGACCATGACCACTTGTTTTTCAAATGTATCTATTCATCCAAAGTGTGGTTGGCTGTGCAAGTTAAATGCAACTCTAACTGGCATAGCACTACCTGGCTAGGTCTTGTTGAGGTTGTGGCCATGGATTGCAAGGGTAAATCCCTTGCCACAATTATCAAAAGACTAGCTTTCTGTTACATTGTGTATCAAATTAGTTAGAAAGAAATAACAGAATTTTCAGCAATGAAAGGAAACCTGAAGAGATCATTTTGAAGGCCATTCTCTACATGGTCAGATATAGAGCTCTCGCTCTCAACCATATCAACTAGTCTTAATCTGATAATTGGTTTTTGCAAGAGTGGAGGTTGCCTCCAACCATCCTTAAAATTGAAGGGAGTGTTATCAACTGAGGGTTGAGTTTGGTGAGTTCCTATAGTGAGGCTCATGTTTAATCTATTTTCTAATATGGTTTTTGTTTGTAGGTGTAATATATGGAAGCTTTTCATTGAGGGATGTGAGGTCACTATAAGAGGGTTGAGTGATATTAGCCATATACAGAGTGCTAACTTATTTATTTACCTGCAGGTTTTGACAACTGGCTGGTACTTGGTAGGGGATGTTATTGTAGTAGGTTGAGATTTGTGAACTATAAATTGTTGTAGTTTTTTATTTCTCTCTCATAGAGTCCATGGTTATTCCCGAATACCTATCATTGTTATTAGTCTTTGTTGAGTTGTGTGTACAGTGTGAGTTGAGTGACTTAGCCCATATATATTGTGAGCTTTGTGCAATACAGTATAATAGGTGTTGCTGTTTTCTTTGTTTTATATATGTGTGTTGGTTTTCCTAGGTTACTCTAATCAGTGGTGGAGTAAGCACTGTGTTGTCCTCATTGAGGCTGTAGCTTGTCAGAGGATCACCAGGACCAGGCTACATTGCTGCGCCAATCTAAGTGGAGTTCCTTCACATGGAAAATACTTTGTCTTTCCTTTTACTTTTTGTAATGGTTGTAACTTTTTATGGGGTTTTTTTTTTTTCTTTTAGTTCTTACAACTGGGATGTTTTATATAAGTGTAATATTTGGGTTTGTAACAGTTTTCCTACGAATTTGTGCGACTGGCACTGAGAAATCGGTTGCTTGATTTTCATTGTTTTGTTGTAGGGTTTGTGTTCCTTAAGTTGGTCTAAGGCTTGTGCCAATGGTTACATAGGTGTTTGATATCTAGATTATGTTTCTGTTCATGTTTCTTATCTTTTGATTGGAATATGATCTTGAACAGTTTCGTCTTCTTGGTTGGTTTTGTATTTAGTGCTTTAGGTCTTGGGGTATGCCCCTTGTAATCTTGTAAATCTTTTGTTTTTTATTTATGACTTATTCACCAAAAAAAAAAAAAAAACTTGTGCAATTGAACACACCTGTGGTAGAGTTCAAAGCCACCTTTACTAGCTTGTCTAGGTTTACACCCGAGCTTGTGACGACTGAGGAACGCCGTTGCTTGGAGTTTGAGAAGAGGTTAAGGACTGGGCTAATGTTTAAGGTGGCCGGTTCGATGATTAGAGATTACGGACGCCTCGTGGTGGCGGTGACTCATCTTGAGACTGTGATGTAGATGGAGGAGGAGAGGATGAGGGGCTTTAAAAAGATTCAGGATGCCCAAGGGGACACTAAGAGGCAGAGAGGTCCTAATCCTCAGCAGTCCCAGGGAGCACAGTTGAGGTTTACTTTTCCAATACCGAGTTCGGTTTCTGGAAGAGGCGATCAGGGGGATTTCACTTGGTTCAAGTGTGGCCAGTTGGGCCACAAGTCTCCGACTTGCCCGCAAAGAGGAGGAGGGCAGCGAGCAGTTTTGTCTTCGGCTCGTTCTTAGAGCTAGAGTCAGGGGAGAGGGCAGCCACTCACTTGTTATCAATGTGGGCAGGCGGGTCACTTGAAGAGATTTTTCCCACAGTTGGGTGGCACACCTGGCGTTTGGTTCAAAACAGACACAGAACCACCAGCCAGCATAGTCAGCGCAGGTCTCGAGGGCCAATCAGGGAGCCTCTTTAGCTCAGTTAGTGCATCGGTCCTATGCTCCGAGGGGTGAGCAGGTAGATCAGAGGCCTATAGGGTGTGCGTATGCTGTTACCACGCCAGATCTAGTGCCAGCGCCTTTTGTTGTGAGAGGTACTTTCTTGTTTTGCAATTCAGTTACTAATGTGTTGATTGACATAGATGCATCCCATTTATTTATCTCGTCTGCATTTGCATCGATTTTAGAAGTAGAATTGGCCCAGTTAGCATCTCCTATTTGTGTGGTGTCACTTATTGGGGGTGAGATGGTTCTGAAACAAGGGTGTCGAGGTTATGATATAGAGGTTGCCGATCGCCGCATTCCCTTTTCATTTGTATTGATGGATATGTCTTGTTTTGATATTATATTGGGTATGGACTGGTTGTCTTCATACCGGGCTGTTATAGATTGCTACCGTCAGAGGGTTACTGTATGTACCTTGAATAGGGATTGTTTCCATTTCTTAGGGGACCGGGTTGGTAGAGTCTTATCACCGGTGTATGATCCGCGTGGGCAGAGTGAACTTAGTTATCTACTTGCTAGTTTCTTGAGTAGTGAGTGTGATGAGGCCCGGGTTGAGTTGCCAAGAGTGGTTTGCGAATACTCGGATATCTTTCCCGAGGATCTTACTAATTTACCACCTCACCGAGAGATCGAGTTCTCTATTGATTTAGTGTCTAGCACAGCACCAATCTCTATGGCTCCGTATAGATTTACACTTGCCAAATTGAGTGAGTTGAAGATTCAACTCCAGGAATTGTTAGATAAGGGCTTCATCCGTCCTAGTACTTCGCCTTGGGGAGCACTAGCCTTGTTTACCAAAAAAAAAGATGGTGCATTGCCGTTTTGTATAGATTACTGAAAGTTGAACTGGGTAATTGTCAAAAACAAGTACCCAATACCAGATAATCTGTTTGATCAATTGAAGGGGTCTTGTTACTTCTCGAAAATAGACTTGAGATTGGGTTATCACCAGTTGAGAGTGAGGGAAGAGGACATCCCAAAGACGGCATTCCGTACGCGGTATGGCCATTACGAGTTGCTAGTGATGCCTTTTGGGCTGACTAATGCACCGGCCGTGTTCATGGATTTGATGAATCAGATTTTTCGTGAGTTTCTAGACCATTTTGTAGTCGTCTTTGTGGACGACATCCTAATTTATTCACCCTCTGAGAAGCAACACGAGGAAAACTTGCGGGTAGTACTTGAGTTACTTAGAGCCCACAAGCTGTATACTAAGTTTGGGAAATATGAGTTATGGCTAAAATAGGTTAAGTTCTTGGGCCATATGGTATCTGGAAAATGGGTGACTGTAGACTCATCCAAGATAGAGACAGTTCAAGACTGGGAACAACCTAAGAATGCTTTCGAGATCTATAGTTTCTTGGGGTTGGTCGGGTATTATCACCGATTTGTGAAAGATTTTTCTAGACTAGCCTTACCATTGACAAAGTTGACGAGGAAAGGGATCGAATTTGTGTGGAGTGAGACCTGTGAGAAATCATTCCAAGAACTTAAAATTAGGCTGACCACTGCTCCAGTTTTGATAATTCTGGAGAGGGGTTTGGGCTATTTAGTATATTACGATGCCTCGCAGGAAGGCTTGGGTTGTGTTTTGATGCAAGAGGGAAAGGTAGTAGCATATGACTCGCGGCAGTTGAAGACACATGAGAAGAATTACCCTACTCACAACTTAGAGTTAGCGGTGGTGATCTTTACCTTAAAGATTTGGAGACACTATCTGTATGGTGAGAGATTTGAGGTATTTTCAGATCACAAGAGTCTAAAATATCTATTTACACAGAAAGACTTGAATTTGAGGCAGATGAGGTGGATGAAGTTTATAGAGGATTATGATTTCGAGCTACATTATCATCCCGGGAAGGCCAATGTTGTGGCTGACGTATTGAGTAGAAAATCTATTAGCAACGTAGCTTGTATTGCCATCTGGGAATGGGAGATGTTGGGTACTATTGGAGAGTTTGACTTGCATCTTGGCAAGTTTGTTGAGTCTGCTGCGTTGTTTTCAATAGCTGCATAACCTACACTTGTGAATCGAGTGATGGAAGCACAGAAGGGTGACCTTGAGACGGAATCCCTCCCGGAGAAGATCTCTAATTGAAAGGTAGAGAAGGGCTTGAACACGTATCCCGACCAGAGTGTGAGATACCGTGATCGTTTGTTTGTGCCGGAGTCTTGCCGAGAGGAAGTACTCCGAGAGTTTCACTATTCACGCCTTATGGTGCATATCTAGAAGGCACAAAGATATATCACGACCTTAGTTGCCAGTTTTGGTGGAAGGGTATGAAGAAGGATGTGGCTGTGTTTGTATCGAAATGCCTTGCTTGTCAACAAGTGAAGGCCGAACATTAGAGGCCAGCAGGTTTGTTGCAACCCTTGCCTATAGTCGAGTGGAAGTAGGAGCATGTCATGATGGATTTCGTCGTGGGTCTTCCTAGAACTCAACGGGGTAGTGATGCCATTTGGGTAGTAGTTGACCGGTTAACCAAATCAGCGCACTTTATACATATGCGTATGAGTGACTCAGCAGATTTCCTTGCAGACTTGTATATTTAGATCGTAGTGAGGTTGCACGAGGTCCTAGTAACGATTGTATCGGATAGAGATCCGTGTTTCAAGGCCCGATTGTGGTAGAGTTTGCAGAGTGCTTTGGGCATTAGACTAACCTTTAGTACTGCGTATCACCCTCAGACTGACGGATAGTCAGAGCGTACCATTCAGATTTTGGAGGATATGCTTCGAGATTGTGTCCTCGATTTTAAGGATTCGTGGGAGAAGCATTTGCCCTTAGTGGAATTCACCTACAATAATAGTTTCCAATCGAGTATTGGCATAGCACCATTTGAGGCCTTTTATGGCCGACCGTGTAGGTCCCCTGTGTATTGGGCCGAGGTGGGTGATACATCTATGTTGGGCCCGGAGTTGGTCCGGGAAACGACAGAGAAGGTTGTGCTTATCCGTAAGAGGTTGATTACGGCCTAGAGTCGTCAGAAAAGTTACGCCGACCGTAGGAGGAGACCCTTGTCTTTTGAGGTGGGAGATCATGTGTTCTTGAAAATATCACTTAGGAGGGGTTTGATAAGGTTTAGAAGGAGTGAGAAGTTGTCCTGTCGATTCATTGGACCTCTTGAGATCCGTGAGTGGGTTGGAGAGGTTGCTTATCGTTTGGCATTACCGCCACAACTTTCCAGAGTCCATGATGTGTTTCATATTTGCATGTTTCGAAAATATGAGCCGGATCCATCGCATGTATTGGATTGGTCCGACTTAGAGGTAGACGAAGACGTCTCGTATGAGAAAAGACCGGTGAGAGTCTTGGATACCTGTGATCAAGTCTTGAGAGGCAAGACAATTCCCTTAGTAAAAGTATTGTGGAAACATCACGGGGTTGAAGAAACGACTTGGAAGCGTGAATTAGAAGTCCGAGAGAAATATCCAGATTTGTTTGTGGGTGCCTGAACATGTATTGAGATTTTGATTATGTTAATGGAATGTAATAACATTGTATATGTATTAAATTATGAGAACATTGTATGTGTTATGGGAGTTTGGAATCATGAGTTCAACATAAACATTGTATGTGTTTTAATAATATGAAATATTGTGTATGTTGTATCACTTTTGGGAGCATTGTATATGCGGTATAAATTTTAGAAAAAGAACTTGGATTTTAATTAATCATTGCACATGATTTGGGAAAGTGTGAATTGTATATTCAGTATTGAGATATTGTCTAATTTGTTGTTGAGAATGGATGACCAGTGAATAGGTCATGGTGATGGAATTAAATGATTATCATGGTCGTAATTAGTTTTAACTGTGTTTTAAAACTTAATTTGAAATTTCGAGGACAAAATTCTTTAAGGGGGAAAGGTTATAACGATCCTAGTTTTGACCCAACACTTGTGGTAGTTCGGACTCGAGCTTATGGTTTCTGAGTGTCGTTCATTGTCTTTTACTCTTTATTCCTCCTAAAATTTGGTTATTTGGACGTGTTGAGTGTGTTGGGAATAGGTTGGTTGCTTAGTTTTCAAACCTTGTGCTGCCTAGGATTTTGGTTCTCCGCTTGAGCGGGCCTTTTTGTGCTCGAGCGGGGTTTGCAAACCCTCAGTACTTTGCACGTCTGCAAAAAATACTGGAGGGGTGTTTTCCACGCTCGAGCGACGTTTCCTACGCTCGAACAGATGGGTGCTCGAGCGTCCCTTCTTACGCTTTAGCGGTTTGTCTGTTGTTGCAAAAGTATTGGAGGTGTGTATTCTGCACTCGAGCGGGCCTCTTATTGCGCTCGAGCGGAATAACTTATTGTGTCTGACGCTCGAGCGTCAACTTTCCACTTGAGCGGATTGTGCGTATATCAAATCACGAAAATGACTTTTTATATCACTTTTTCAGATCTTTTCTTCTAAAAACCCTAAAGTGGGACATTCTCTCTCTAATATACTCTCTCTCTACTTTTCTCCTTGATTCATTGATCTTTTTGCCCTAGTGCCTTTGGAAAAAGGGTAGAGCATCTTGGGAGCTTCACCTTGAACCGATTGAAATTTGGTTTCGGCGTCGTTAAAGTTTCGTGCTTGCTCTATTAGTCTTCTAAACTTGAGGTAGGGACTCTCTACACCTTAATATGGGTTTTAACTTGGTTATAGGTTGTTGGATGAAATTGGTGAGATTTTGAGGATGTTTTGAGCAAACCTAGGATTTGGGTCAAAGTTTGAAAGAGGGGTTTGAAAATGGTGAGTGTTGTATAAATGGTTATAGGGTTTGGATATGAGGTTATCCTATGTCAAAATAATTGATTTTGGCCTTGGGATTAATATTTGGAAAAATGGAGAGCTTTGCCCTAAAATATCTTGAATAATTATTTTGTTCAAATAATGAAATTGGGATAAGGAATGTGAAATTGAGAGGATGTATACATGAATGATGTTGTTGGATTTGTTTAATCACTCACCTATGGAAATTTGATGAATTATCTGTTATAAAGATTGTATATCTGTTTAGAGATAACTGTTTTGGGCTATCGGTGGAAGATAGTCATGATTGTTGTAGACATTGTATGTGGATTAAGCGAATTGAAACTAATCCTTTAACCATTATCATTAATATGATTATAAATGATATACATTGTTTATGTATGATATTTGGGAGAAGAAAAGGGATGTACTCTATGTTTAGAGGAGAAGAAAGATGATGGACTCCATTGAATTAAGTTGGCCCGTGTGTCCAAGGTGAAAGTCCCGAAAACCATTTGTGTACATGGGTGCCGATTCCCGTGAACGAAATTTCCGTAAAATGGAAAAGAGAAGTGAATGGATTGTGTGATGATTTTAATTTGTTGGAGGCTTGTAAGGTGTATCCTCTGTTGAGCAGATTAAAAGTAGTGGATATATATATATATTATATTGGACTAAAATGAATGGAATGAAATGTAAGTTTGGCACACTATGGTCTTGGAGATTAAAAGTAGTGGATATGAAAGTTATAAAGATTTTGTTGTAGAACAATGAAAATGTGCATCATGCTTATATCTCGTTAATTCTCATATATTGTGTTAAATTGTTTCTGCTGGGCTTTGGCTCACCCTATTTTGGGAAAATATTTTCAAGTACCGGTGATATGCTTCCTCCAAGGATGTAGCTTGGGAGGACCTAGGAGTTGGATGCTTTATTTTGTTGTTTTGTATTTAATGTTTATTCAAGCCAAGAGCTTTATATGTACAGAGTTTATGGCACTTTCTTTTATTGTAACCAAGCAATGTCTTGGAAATGTGTAAGCCCGTAGAGTACTTATTTTTGTTGATCATTAACTGGTATTACATGCTATAGATTCAGAATGTACATTTATGAATGTATATGGTGTAGACGTGCCCGAATGTCCCGGCTCCGTGCGCGAGATTCTCGCGAAATCCGTTTTGTTCATTAGGCTGCTACAGTTCGGACTCAAATGTCATGGTTCTGAATCTAATCCCGCAAAGTGCAATGCGAGACCGATAAATCACCAAAGAGTCCAAATCTGGCAAATCGTTTTGGAAAACTGATTTTTGTAAAGAAGTGCCAAACATGGACTGCTTTGCCAGATACAGAGTCACAACCTAAATGTTTTATTTTCGGGAAATTTAGGAAACCCTGACTCGCGCCTAAGGCCACGTGTCCGTCATCACCAAAGTTGCCTCGGCTCGGGAACTTGGGTACGAGAGGGGAAGGTCATGCAATAAGCACCCCCGCTCGCCTGATCAAAGATCGGCCTGTACTAAGCATGATATCTTGTTTTTGAAAACACATGTGCTCTTATTCCGGTTATTAGCCTAGAATTACTATGTGATGCGCACAACACACAAGTATAGACTAGATCGTCTAAGTTGGAACAAAACATCTCATATTTGTTTGTTTGAAAATGGTTTGAAGGTGCTACTCGCAAGTAGGCTAAGACGTGGATTTGCCACCCTCAAGTGAGCTTAAGAAAACATGATTTTGCCACTCTTAAGTGAGCTTAAAAACTCGCATTTCAATGAATTGTTTCAATTCAAGTAATCCAACATTCACCCACAGGCATCCAGGCAGTTAAGCACTTAAGCAGTTAGCCTCATGGCAAGCATGCTTTCATGGCAACACTTACACGCATGGAAGATGCTAAAGCATAAAAGCTTACCTAGTACTCCGAGCCAAAAACAAAAGCTAGTTAGTAATCAATGCATGATCCTAGCTATGTTAAGATGGCTAATGCAACACATGCAAAATGCAACTAGAAATAGGCTCGGCTATTCTAAGATGGCATATGAGATGCAACTTGATAGCATGCTATTGAACACGTATTCAAGTAGGAATTGAAATACAATGAGGTTAGTATGATGCGCCGAGCCCGGTGCATGCAAGACAAATGAATGAATGCAAACATGCATAGCATAAGGATGCTAATTGAAATATGACCTAAAACTAACCATCAAAAACGGTTAAGTAAAAGGGAGAAAGACGTGGGGTTGGAAGACATTCACATACTCACGCACACTTATTACAAAATTGTGCCCTCTCGACGGAGGGTCCGAATGAATAATACAAACCAACTAATTAATCAACTACCCTAGCTAATTAATTATTACAGAACCCTTAACTAATTAAACAAATTAATTAAGTTACAAAACAGTTAAAGCGGCCTTAAGAGGAGGGACAAATGTATACTCGATCGGCTTCGCTCGGAAATCCGTTGTCATGCCCCATGTTGCCTCTGTTTGCACACTTGTGTTCCTCTGAAAACTGTGAAAATCCCTGTGATGCTTCTGAACCACCTCATGGACACTCTGAGAGTCCATCGGCCAAAAGATGTGGCCATCGGCCAAGGGAAAGGGGTCATCGACCACTTTTTAGTCTATCGGCCAAAGATTGTTAGCTGATCGGCACTGAAGATAGCCGATCGGCCATCTCTTCCTGCAAATTGCTCCTTTTGCCGCAGTAGAGGACAAACAAGGGCATGGCAATACATTTGCAAGAAAATGTTGTGCAACTACACCGCTTATCATGTTTGAGACTCAAAGGAGTGTAGTGTTCGACTCTCGAGCCATCAATCACGCATTTCGATGCATGATGGCCAAAGAGGCCAAATTGCACAAATCAATATGGAATGAATGCACAAAAACACATGAATGCCTCACACTCTATCATGTTGGATCAAGAGTGTCGGCGACTGAGGATTGAGGCACGTTTCGTCACTTCAAGTACAAAACGTCCCTCGGTCCTCGTGTTTGGTTTGACACCCCAAACCAAACCAAACACAATGCAATGCATGCAACATGGAAAAGCTATGCAATGCAACATGAGCATGCCAAATGCAATATGACTCAAATATGCACATAAGGCCAAGGTAACAAGCATGCCAAATGCAATGCGACCTAAACAAGCATGCGACAAAATGCAAGCTAGCAAGCATGCAAAATGCAATCTAAACATACAAACATGCATGGCATGCAAAGATGGACAAGCATGCAACAACATGCAAACTAGCAAGCATGTAACAACATGCAACATGTCAAGTAATGCAACTAGCATGTAACACCATGCAATGCACTAAGCAATAACATGCAACAATGTGCAATGATAGGCAATGCGACAAGCATGCAAATGTCATGCAACTCAAGCATGCAAGCATGATGTAAAGTAGCAACATGGAACCACATGGTAAATGGACTTAAACTAAAGATGGACATACTTCACTCATGCCCAAAATCAGTGGCCAGAATGCTAAGAAATGATGGAATGAAATGCAAGACAAGCATGCAAGCCAAGTGGCCTATCACTTAGGCATAAAGATGCAACTCTTAAGCATACTTAAAGAGTGTCAAGCATGGATATGTGACAACACTACATGCTCTGAAATGATGTCAAGAATGATGCCAAATCACACACATAATCACAAGTATAGCATGCATGAAGCTCAAAGCTCAAGACCAATCAAGGAGCTTGTGCCAAGGCCAAACAAAGCAAGCCCCAAAGGGCCAAGGGCAACCAAAACAGTCCCAAGGCAGGTCAATACAAGACCAAAATCATGCTCGAACCTAGCCAACACAAGCTAGAACAAAAAACCAAAATCATAAAGCATGCAAGGCTAACAAAGAGGTGTTACACTACACCTATTACAACCAAACATGGCATGACTTAACCAATAAAAATCAGAGTTATGGCATGTCAAAATAAGCCCAAAAATCCACTGAGATGACATCCTAAAGGCCTAAACATAGAGGCATGCACAATAACCCACTCTTAAGGCATAAAACACCAACTCTTCAAAACGTTGAAAGGATGACAAATGCAAGTGTATGGTTACACTACATGGACTGAAATCACATATGAAATGATACCAAATCATGAAAATGGTCCAAGCAATGCATGCTAATAACTTGGACACTCAAAGCTAACAAGCTAGATTGAACCATGGCTATACAAAATAGTGCAAGCATGACCAAGACAATGCAAATCAGAGCTAGAGCATGGTAAAACAAGGCTAAAAGCTCCTTTGAGTTGAGCCAAAATATGCAAGGATGATGGTCCAAATGCAAGGTGCATATTAAGGCAATAGAGAGGATTGCAAGACAAGTGCATGGTGCATGCAAGAGGCTATTAAACTAACTTAAAACAGAGGTATAGCATGGAAAAATAACACCAAATACTTGCTGAAATGAAGCCAAAACATGCCAAGCAAACATGCTACCAATATGGACCATTTATACTAGCATATGAGACACAAGGAGAAGCGGTGTCCCTCTCCTATTCAAGACTCCAAAACCACTTCTCCACCACTGAAAATCCTCTGGATTTCAGTGGTGAGAAGGTCAAAACAAGATGGTTCCAAAGCCCAAAAAGAAAGGCACAAAACAAGGCCAAACAAGGCCTAAGAGGGGGTAGACAACCCCCAACCAAAAAGTGACCTTAAACAATCATTACAAGCACACAAAATTAGAACTTTTTACAGTTTAGAGTTAAGCATAAAACAATATGCAAGTAGGTCTAAAAGCTTAAGCCAAAATGAGGGATTAAAAGGTGGTTTACTCACCCTTGAAGAACACCTTCAAGAACACCACTCCAGCACCTTTCTCTGATCAAAACCAGTCCAAGAACTCCACAACCAACTCTTAAGGACCTCAGCAACCAAATGATGGTGTATTGCTAGGTGTTTGTGTGCAATAGTGTGAAGATATTACACTTTTGGGCACAAACAAAGGCTAACAAGAGAGAGAGGGAGATATATAGAGAGAGATATATATCACTTCTATATCAATTTTCTGAACCTCTGGAAAGGGAGGGGAGGCTCCCTTCTTATAGAATTTCAATTCTCAAGCTTGTTCAACAAGCTTGAGTTTTGAAACAAATCCCTCCATACACGTGTATGGAGGATGAGAATTGTGCATACCAGCTGTCACAGCTGGCACAAAATATCTGTAAAAAGCAGATGGAAAGGTCTCGGCTCAAAAAAATGGTCGATCGACCAAAAAAGAGTGCCGATCAGGCACCACTTTTGGCCGATGGCAAGAAAACGACGCCGATGGCACCATGCTTTGGCCGATGGGTTGAGGGGATGGCCAACAAGCCACCCTCTCCCCTCAAAAGCAAAAACACAAGTCCTTGGTCCACAACCAAGCACAAAACAGACAAGTTAAGAGATCTTAAAGTAAGGCGCGCAGTCGAGACCTTCAGGAACTCAAAACGAACACGAGCATAGATGATTATTGAGTGTTCAAACGATGACGTCCAAGTCTTGAGGACGGTCAAAAATGGGGTGTCTACATATGGCATGTGTCATCTTTTGTAATGTAAACTCTGATGAATGAAAGCATAATATTTCCATTAACATTCTGTTATAAAATGGGATTTATTGTAATAATTTAGGAGTGTGACAATTGGTTTTGATTCTACTTATCACGCATTGTGACTTTACATACCACTTAATATTTCATTATATTTACAATTTTTGTATATATACTATTTGTTACTAATCTACTTGTCACTTCTTGTAATAAGACACAACTTTATCAGTAAAATAACTTAGTATTGTATAACTTAAAATTAATTTTAAATTTGATTACACAACTTTAAAGTTTGTTTAGTGAATAGTAAGTAACGTTCAATCGTAAACTAAACAGCATGGTTTGATTTATTTTTTTAATACATGAATTGGTCTTAATTTTTAAAATTGGCAAATCATAGTTCACGATTTGGTCTGTAATTTTATAGTTATGACTATGATTTGGAACCGAATTGATCTGTTTATATATGTATGTGTATATATATATATATAAGTTATTATTTACTATAGACACCCACTTGATTAGTATTACATTTTTGTACATAAGTTGTTAATCCTATATGCTTAGAAGTGTGATTTTGTATAATAGTTGAATTAGTTCTAAACAATCATCTAAAATACTTTTGTTTGCCATACATAGACATATGTATTCAAATAAATTGTGAGTAATATTTTGTGATTATATTGTGAAAAATGTGATTCCAAGTAGGATTGAACTTCATTTTACTGGTTCAGTCTGATTTGTTTATAAGATTTTTATGATTTAATTTCAAAATTTTATGAATCCGTAGGTAGTTTGGTCGTTTGGTCATTGGTTTACTCTTAAATTAACCAAATCGAACTATGCTTACCTTTAATAGGACAACTTAAAATTTAATGTGACTCTATTTATCATTTGTTGTGAGTTTATTTACAACTAAATATAATAAATCTCATAAGTTTAATATAATTACACCGATCTCTCATTTAGGAAAGTTAAAACAATTGTAATTAATGCAGATTGTATGAAAACAAAAAGGATAAAATAATATTTCAATATTAAAGAAATATCATCAATTTTTTTATTCATACAACTAACAAAATGTTATAAATAAATGAACTAAATATTATGTAAATTAAATTTTGAAAGAAGTCTAATACAATTAGGTCAAATTTTATAAAACTCAATCCATTTTTCAAATCTAATAAAAAAAAAATTCTATTTTTTAAATCCTTAAAACAATTAGTGTAACTTTTTTTTTTCCCTTTCCCATGTTTTGAAACAATTTGATATAAAACCCATTGCATAAAAGGTGACTCCTTATTTTCTTTTTTTTTCAAAAAAAAAAAAGAAAAAAAAAAAGACTTACCCTGCAAAACCGTTGTTTTCCGGTGGATAAATTGTGTTGAGAGTGATATTTCACTTTTATGTATTATATAAGAAAACCATTTTTTTGTACTGTAGTTGGACCCAACTTAAAAAACAAAAAAGAAAGAGAGAGATATACTTGCATCCATGTATTTTTCATGCAGACAATAATGCAGGAGCGATAGATATGCACGTCTACCCCCTTCGCCCTCCACGTGGGTTACCAAATGTTCAGAGAGTTGTATATATATCTACCACCCATAGTGGGAAGATGATTGAATTTGTTTATAATTGGTTTAAATTATAAATTTTGGCCTTGTTTAATTTGTGTTTTAAAATATTATTTTAAAAATAATTTTTTAGAAAGAGTTTAGAAAATTTAAAATTTTATTTAATTGTATATTTTGAAATTAGTTTTGGAGTATGTGATGATTTGATATTTTTTTTTGCAGGTGAATATCTTTTTAAAAATAATGTGTAGTAGAGAGAAAAGTAATTTAAAAATTATTTAAAAAAAAATTTCAATCAAACATGTTTTTAGAATTTTTTTCTAAAAATATAATATTTTGAGAGACAAACTAAACATGCCCTTTATATTTAAAAAGGAAAATGTTTGAAACTCCTAAAAGAGCTTTTTAATTTGCTACATAATGATGCGATATGATAGGTATCAATTTTTGATTTGTTATATACTCAATATAGGATTCCACTTCCTTACCACATTATTGTAGTTGAATTTAAGGTCTAAATTGTGGGTCTCTAACATTTCTTATACTCGTCCATACATCCGCATTTGAATTGTATATTTTGTAAAATTCGTAATAAAAGTTATCCATTGTAAAAAATTAGTTTTATCAAATAATTATAAACACGAGAACATATCGTATTTTATTTTATAAGATTGGTGATTTAAGTTTATAATTATATTTGTCATTCATTTTTTAAAAGTAAAATGTGATTGGTTTTTGTGATTATATATGTCCGATGAAATTAATGACTTTTATTGCGAGATTTATGAGATAGACGGTTCAGAGCATTTATGTGAATTTGAATTAGGATCCACAAAAAGAGTATAATGAATATGATGAGATGAATGTATGAAGAGGAGTTCATCATGTTTAACAATGGGCTGACACAAGTATGATTTAATAAAATGGTTATCGATATTTAATTGACTTAATTTTTTATATGAATAATATATTCTACGTGTTCTATATATTGAATAGTTTGAATTATCAAATTAGGACTAGAATAGAGTCCCCCACATACTAAGAGCATCCGCACCAGCCTCAACAAATTTTGAGTCAAATTATAACCCAAAATCTGCTTTTTTATTTTAGCTAGTCTCTTTTTTATATACACACTCCATCAAACTCTCTATTCTAAAATTCTATTGCATTAAAATATTATTTTTTATTCTTTGGAGGAAAATGGGATCATCAAAGTACCTCTGTTTTTCTATTCTTGTGTGGCTATTTCGTATGTTTTGGGATTCTGGAGTGTCGTTGCACCTCTTTTCATCAGCAAAAGTTGCTGTGCAGCAGTAGATGAATACATTGACATGTTCCTCCTGAAACTCTATTTGATACATTATATGCTATTGCGTATTTATAGAAATTGAATGTTCTTTGGTATTGATATAGCTGTTGAATGTAATATGTACATAACTTTTTTAAATCTGCCATATATATAATACCACTTGCTTATCTTCCCAAATTTTGTGCATCCCTAGCTTACTTTGGAGAGCTTCTACAGGTTCTACCAATGGGATACCATGTAATCACTGCTAAAATGACAGGTAACTAATCAATAGCAATTAATAATGTCCAATGCTAAAGAGCCTCCTATATGCTCTTCCAATCTACCACTGTAAATGAACAATAACTGAGGCCCGTACCAATGAGATACCATTTTTTCCCTTTTTTTGGAATAGAACAACAACCAGATCCCTCAGAGAAGAGTGATGGATGAAGGTGCAAAGTTGAAGGAGAGTTTTTCTTTTTTAGTAGGATGATATTTTTATAGCAGAACCAGTGTAGTATTAATTTGTTAATCTTATTTGCTTTACAATATATTTGGGATTGCTAAAAAAAAAGTTTAATTCAATCATTATAATCCTTAAATTCTCCTTGTGTTTAACTATATTTTTGAAGTGCAAAATGATGTTAAAATAGGTATAAAATAAGGCCCAAGACAGCAACAACGGCTGAGCAGCAGCAACACAGGAGGTGAATCGGTTGACCGGTGGAATGTTCGGTGGGACATCCGGTGGGACAACCACCCATGGTTTTCCTCCAGTTCAGTTCTGCTTCCCACAACATACATACAAGGAAGCCATTTGGGATTTAATCATCCAAACATGAAGTCATCAAAACATCAAAACATAAACATAAACATTCCAAAAACATAAAAAAGGAAGCCATTTGGGATTCAATCATCCAAATATAAACATTCCAAAAAGGTCAAAACATAAACATTCCAAAAGTATTCCAAAAGAAAATATAATAAAAAATTGATTAACCTATGAACAGTAGCTCACTTCATCAATTGAGGCACTGTGGCATTGGCAAAATGGATGAACGGGATACCGAGTTTGATGGAGCACATATTCTTCACTTCTGCTCTCTACAATAGCTTCAAAGCTATTGTAGCGTTGCTGATGCTGATACTCTAACAATACTCTCCAAATCTGATTGGAGATGAGACATAAACTTCTTCCATAAAAAAGTCACTTCCCTTTGAACTTTTAAATAATATATATATGTAGGGATATATTTTCTGAGTACCAACACATGGCAAGGTGACGCCGACGTGTCAGCCGAGGTGCCACGTGTCCTGGTCGTTATGCCGAGGTGATCTCAGTGTTGCCGAGGTTGTCTCCGAAGATGTCGAATCCGAGATAAGCGGATAAGGGACCAAAGTCCTAAAATGAAGAAAGACTTCAAGATGGATAAGGATAGTATTCTTAGGGAGTCTATCCTTATCTCTTGTAGAGTCCAAAGTAAGCACTGAATGGGAGTCCATAGAAGTCAGGCTTCTAGTGGGACTAGGATTGAGTAAACTATAAAAGAGAGCACCATCGGGTCTAAGGTACGCAATTTATGCTTTGAGCAGTGAATTTAGCACTTGATTATCTTTGAGAGATATACTGACTTGATCGTCGGAGTGCCCCCGGGTCGACGAACCACCGCCGGAATCTTCTCTTTCTGTTGCAGGTTAGCCAGGTGTCATCTATTCTGCAAGTTCTCTCCAGTTGATCACTGAGTTGGCAGTGTGATCGGAAAATTACTCACACAATTTGGCACCGTCTGTGGAAAAGATAGGAGAATAGATGGCCAACAACGGACATAAGGAAAAGATTGGGATCGACACTCCTGCTGGGAGTGGGAGACCTATTGACCTTGATGTCACAGATGACGAATGCAACGCAGAAACTCGTGACCAGAATCACGGAGTGAAGGACGTCGGCCAGACTAGCGACGCACCAAAGAAACCAGATCGAAGTGGCTACTACAACGAAGACGACCTCCAGGTATGGAAGGATAGATGCCTGCGGAGGGACGAAGAGATGAAGGAGATGGCAAACAAATTGGCAGACCTACAGTTGGTTGTCAATTTCATGATGCAAAATAACGTCATGCAGCCACCGTTCCCGCTGTAGGACATGCCGATTCCAGCGGCCAATGCCCAGAAGGGAGGGCAGAGAACAATCCCCGTAGCCCCTCAGCACAACGGGAGCGAAAGACACTCTCACCGACCTTCCAGGGAGGTCGGACAAAGGGAGCCAAGAGAGAAGAATCACGGAGGACGCATCACACAAAGGAGGCAGACCCCAAGGGACATCGGCATGTTCAGGGCAGGCGCTGTGCTTCGACACAACTCATGGAGAAGGGTCGAAGAGGACTTACCACGAAACTGAAAGTAGTGCACCAAAAAGACTGAAAGCAGGAGATAGCCGAGCTCCTGGGAGGACAAAAGAGGACTTAAGAGATTACCTCAAGAGGAAGCAACAGAATGCCGAAGTCGAGGTAAATTCCCCAGATAAACCGAGGACACCATTCTCGGTGGAATTGGACAGGTTTGAGGCGCTGAAGAGATTCAGTATGCCGAGGTTTCAAATATACGATGGGAAGTCAGACCCCAACTTCCACGTCGGATTATATTTGAACTCAATGGCACTGTATAGTGGGAACGAGCCGTTGCTCTGCAAAGTGTTCCCCTCATCCTTCGGGGAGATTGCATCAGATTAGTTCCACAAACTACCAAAGGGAAGCGTGAAGACTTGGGAAGGCCTGGCCAGATGTTCGTGGCCAGGTTCGTGACAAACAAGCTGCAGCCATTAAGGGTGGACGCACTGATGGCTGAAGATCAGTAAGGATGAAGGCCTTAGGGCCTATGCAAAAAGATACTATGAGGTATTCAACCGAATACCAGAATGTAATCAAGAAGTGGCGGTCGTGTCATTCAAGAACGGCCTGAAAGACAACTGTCCACTACGGAAGTCTTTGGCAAAAACTTTGCCAAAAAGCATGGAAGAGCTCATGGCGAGAATCGAGAAGTATGCCAGAGCCGAGGAAGATACATCGGGACTAGGAGAGATAAAGCAAGAGAAAGGAAACGGCTCGCCGAAGCGAGGCCGAGGTAACAACGGATCGAACAAACATGAAACAGAACTGAGGGCTGCACAGGCGGTGACGACTGTGTTCCGGGTCCCAATTCACAAAGTCCTGGAACAAATTCGGAACCAACCCTATTTCAGAGCACCAGCAAGGGCACCAGGGAATTCATAGGGAGGAACGTCGGCAGGCGCTGTGCCTACCACAATGAAGAGGGGCACCCAACTCAAGGTTGCAGAGCCCTGAAAGCACACTTGGAGGACTTAGTAAGGCAAGGCCATCTGAGAGATCTGGTCGACGAGGCCAGAACAAGAGAAGAACAGGCAAGATTGCCTTAAGCACCAGCAGCTCTGCCTCCCCCAGTACAGCAACCCCAGGCAGGAGGACCTCGGGTAGTCAATGTAATTCACTCAAAGGTCAACGAGAACGAAATCAAGGGGAGACCCAGAAGGTAAAACACCTACAACATGTCTATCAAGTCGGGGAGAAAAGACATCGGGCAGAAGATGCCAGGGACCAATGATAACCTTTACTGAAGCCGACCTAGAGATGGTCCAGCATCCGCATAATGATGCCTTGGTAGTATCCCTCCAGGTTGGGGAGTGCCAAGTGAAACGCATCCTGATTGACCAAGGCAGCTCTTGTGACATCATGTACGTCCGATGTTACAAGGAGCTCGGCCTTCACCCAGACGACATGGAACAATCCAATGGCCCAATGGTTGGGTTCAATGGAACCGACATGGCCACTGGAGCAGTAAACTTGGAGGTGCAGGCTGGCACCAGGAAGATCAAGACAGAATTCACCATATCGACACCCTCCCCTTACAACATCATCTTGGGAAGGCCATGGTTGCATGCAATGGGGGCAGTTCCCTCAACATTGCATCAACTATTGCGATTCCCAACAGACATGGGATAGAGGAAGTCAGGGGCGATCAGCTGCAGGCGAAGAATTGCTCCATGGCAGCAATGAAATCTACCTGCAGCATACGAGAGCCAAAAAGGCAGAAATTGAAGATGAGGACGTGGAAGTCCTAGAAGACATCGGCAAGGAGCTAGCCGAGAAGAGCGACGAGGCACTGAAGAAAATCCTCATCCAGGATGGGGATGAAGAACGCTTCTTTCTTCTCGGCTCGAGCTTAGCCGAAGAAGAGGAAAGAGAGTTGAAGGCTTTTCTAAGAGCAAATATTGAGGTGTTTGCATGGACACCTTACAAAATGCCTGGCATCGACCCCGAGGTCACTTGCCACAAACTGAATGTTGACAAGTCGGCCAAACCTGTAATTCAACGAGCCAGAAGACCGATATTGACGCACGTCAAAGCAGTAGAAGAAGAAGTAGACAGACTTCTGGAGGCTAGGGCCATTAGAGAAGTTCACTACCCGACATGGCTGTCCAATACAGTGGTGGTAAAGAAGAAGAACGGTAAATGGAGGGTCTGCGTAGACTTTACCAGTTTAAACAAGGCCTGTCCCAAAGACAGCTTCCCTCTACCCAAGATTGACCAGCTAGTGGATGCCACTTCGGGGCATGGAAGGATGAGCTTCCTGGATGCCTACAGGGGTATCACCAGATAGCTATGGACCCGGAGATGAAGAGAAGACTGCATTTATCACTCCCAAAGGGCTATACTGCTACAGAGTGATGCCCTTTGGATTGAAAAACGCAGGAGCCACCTACCAAAGATTGGTAACCAAGATGTTCAAGCACCTGATTGGCCGAACAGTAGAAGTCTACATTGACGACATGGTCGTTAAGACCAAGGAGCCTGAGGGTCATCTCGCCGATCTAAAAGCAGTCTTTGAAATCCTTAAAACATATCGGCTCCGACTCAATGCATCGAAGTGTGCATTTGGAGTTGGATCTGGTAAGTTTCTAGGATACCTGGTGACCAGGAGGGGCATTGAGGCCAGCCAGATCAGATCAAGGCCATCCTAGAGCTGAAGAGCCCGACGTCGGCAAAACAGGTGCAGATGCTAACTGGAAGGGCCGCAGCCCTGAACAGGTTTATAAGCAGAAGCTCAGACAAGTGCAAACCTTTCTTCAAATTAGTGAGGAAAGCCACAGACTTTCTTTGGACAGAGGAGTGCGAAGAAGCATTAGCCGATCTGAAGAAGTACCTGACCACAGCTCCAGTTCTTTCGAATCCAGAACCTGGGGAGGAGCTGTTCCTGTACTTTCAGTTTCAGAACATGCGATAAGTGCAGTACTAATCCGAGAAGAAAAAGGGAGCAAAAGGCTGTTTACTATGTAAGCAAAACCCTAGCCGACGCAGAAACAAGGTATCTACCCTTAGAGAAATTGGCACTGGCTCTAGTAATGGCTTCAAAGAAGTTGAACCATTACTTCCAGGCCCATAAAATTGTGGTACTGACAGAGCATCCATTAAGTCCCTATTGCAGCAGGGAGACTTAACAGGAAGAATAGCCAGATGGGCAGTCGCCCTAGGCCAGTATGATCTGGAGTACAGGCCAGAACTGCAATCAAAGGCCAGGTTTTGGCCGACTTCGTGGCCGAGTTCACGCCAGAATCCATCGAACATCGGGCTCCGTTGAGCCAAGAAAACAATGTCCAAACAAGCAAGCAGAAGCCCAGCCAAAGGCTAAAGAACAAAGGAAAGAAGAGAAACCAGACCCTGCAGCATTTACATCGGCGACTCCTTTCAACTGTTCGTTGATGGGAGTTCAAACCGACAAGGAGCGGGGCAGGAGTAGTACTGATATCTCCAGATGGAGAAATATTAGAACAGTCCATTCGATTGGGGTTCAAGGCCTCAAACAATGAGGCAAATATGAAGCATTGATTGCAGGACTGAAGCTAGCAGCAGCAGTACAAGCAGATGAGGTAATAGTTTTTTGTGATTCATAATTGATAGTTAACCAGACAACGGGCGAGTTCGCAGCCCGAGATGAAAGAATGTCGGCCTACGCAAAAGAGGTCATCAGGCTGGCGGCCTTATTCTAGAACTGCAGACTGCTTCAAGTCAACCGAGATGATAACAACCATGCCGATGCATTGGCCAACCTAGCTAGTGCAATACAACCAAGAAAAGCAAGGACAATAATGATTGAATACTTGTCGGGCCCGAGCATTGAACCAGTAATCACAGAGCGTGAAGCAATGTGCGTAGACATAGGACCAAGCTGGATGGACGCAATTGTTGCGTTCCTAAAAGAAGGAAAGCTGCCAGATGACAATAAGGAAGCACACAAGATCATATTGAAGTCGGCAAGATTCAGTCTGACAGCAGAAGGACATCTCTACAGAAGGTCCTTCACTGGACCCCTCTTAAGGTGCGTACACCCTCTGCAGGTTGAAGATTTTTTATATGAAATTCATGAAGGAATTTGTGGAAGCCACACTGGGGGCAGATCACTAGCTCACAGGGCCATTACCCAGGGGTATTGGTGGCCTTACATGCAAAAAGATGCAGAAGCCTACGTGAAGAAGTGTGAACAATGCCAAAGGTTTGCACCTTTGATACACCAGCCAGCTGCTGACCTAAACCCTGTATCCAGTCCTTGGCCATTTGTCCAATGGGGCATGGATCTCATTGGGCAATTGCCCCAAGCAACTGGGCAAAGGAAGTACCTGCTGGTAGCAATAGATTACTTCACAAAGTGGATAGAAGCAGAACCACTTGCCAAGATCCGAGATGTGGATGTCAAGAACTTTATATGGAGAAACATCATCACCAGATTTGGGATTCCAAGAGCAATTGTTGCAGACAATGGGACTCAATTTGACAGTAAGCTGATCAAAAACTTCTGTGCAAAGTTCAAGATCAAGAACTACTTTTCAACCCCAAGTTTTCCACAAAGCAATGGACAAGCAGAAGCATCCAACAAAGTAATTCTAGATGGGATAAAGAAGAGGCTACAGGCAGCAAAAGGGAAGTGGCTAGACGAATTGCCCAATATACTCTGGGCATATCGGACTACGCCGTGGAGATCAACAGGGGAATCCCCCTTTGCCATGGCTTATGGCACAGAAGCAGTCATTCCATTGGAGGTCGGCATCCCAGGGATCAGAACCCAAGGAGTTGAGAACGGGACTAATGATATACTCTTAGCCCGAGATCTGGATCTTCTAGAAGAAAGAAGAGAGAAAGCTGCAATACAGCTTGTAGCATACCAGCAACAGCTTGCCAGAACTTATAACAAGAAGGTTAATCCAAGGGAATTTCAAGTCGGCGACCTAGTCCTGAGAAAAGTCGTCGGCAACAAGAAGGATCCTAGGGAGGGCAAGCTTGGCCCAAACTGGGAAGGACCTACAGAATCACTTCGGTATTGGGCAATGGGGCATATCGGCTTGAAGATAATGAGGGCAAAGCATTGCCAAGACCCTGGAACACTTGTAATTTAAAATTCTTCTATCATTAGTTGTTTCTTGTTTCTTACCGACGACATCAATAAAATCCTAGCCGAATTCTTCAATATTTATGACTTATAAAGATGCATAATGTAGTTTCTGGAAGATATGAATAATGAAAACCCAAGTGGAACTCAGGTTCACATTAGGGGGCAGAGAGTTATAAATGATTGTTTAACACTTGTTGAAATTTGTAGCAATTTACAAGTTGAAGTTAAACCGAAATGATTGTTTAACACTTGTTGAAATTTGTAGCAATTTACAAGTTGAAGTTAAACCGAGATCATTGTTTAACACTTGTTAAAATTTGTAGCAATTTACAAGTTGAAGTTAAACCGAAATGATTGTTTAACACTTGTTGAAATTTGTAACAATTTACAAGTTGAAGTTAAACCGAGATCATTGTTTAACACTTGTTGAAATTTGTAGCAATCTACAAGTTGAAGTTAAACCGATGTTATGTTTAACACTTGTTAAAATTTGTAGCAATTTACAAGTTGAAGTTAAACCGAGATCATTGTTTAACACTTGTTGAAATTTGTAGCAATTTACAAGTTGAAGTTAAACCGAGATCATTGTTTAACACTTGTTGAAATTTGTAACAATTTACAAGTTGAAGTTAAGCCGAGATCATTGTTTAACACTTGTTGAAATTTGTAGCAATTTACAAGTTGAAGTTAAACCGCAATGATTGTTTAACACTTATTGAAATTTGTAGCAATTTGCAAGTTGAAGTTAAACTGAAATGATTGTTTAACACTTGTTGAAATTTGTAGCAATTTACAAGTTGACGTTAAACTGATATTATGTTTAACACTTGTTGAAATTTGTAGCAATTTACAAGTTGAAGTTAAACCAATGTTATGTTTAACACTTGTTGAAATTTGTAGCAATTTACGAGTTAAAGTTAAACCAAGATCATTGTTTAACACTTGTTGAAATTTGTAGCAATTTACAAGTTAAAGTTAAACTGAAATCATTGTTAGCTGAGGTAATTCACCCCGAGAAGGTTGCACAAAGAGGGAAGAATATGTTAAAGACATGCAGAATATTCTAAGTATAGAATCATGCAAAAGCAATAAAGAGAAGATAAGATTCAAGCATTCAGGGAAAGCAGATGCATTTGTACATAAAAGAGGGCACATCGGCCACATGAAAAGTTTACATTGTTTCAAAAAAAAAAAAAAACAAAAGTATAAGAAGGGAAGGAAAAAAACATGAAAATTAAGGTTCCTCAGCATCAGCAGCAACTGCGGTTAAGACCTCAGAAGACTGTTGAGAAACCACCTCGGCTACCTTCTCCGCCACGAGCTCGGCGTCGATTTCTGCAAGAGTTTCATCTACGCTCTTGTCGGCAAGAGGAACAACGGCCGATGTCTTCTCAGCCACAACATTTTTAGGAACCTCCTCACCATCCTCATCTTGAGTCAAGTCTAGGACTTGCTCATTTTGTGGAGAAGATTTGGTCACAGTGGCCTCTTTTTGTTTCCTTACCAAAACTTCCTTCTCGGCCTCATCCTCAGTATCAAATTAACTAGGAGGTGGAGTTGGAGGAAATGATAGGGGAATGGCATCAACGTTCCTCAGGGAGGAGTCTTCAGGGACATCAAGTTTTTTTAGCAAAGTCATCCAAGCAAGGGAGAAACCCTTGTTGCATGCTTGCCTGACTTGCTTTTCATAAGCCTCTGTCACATTGGCCATGCCCTGAGCATACGCCTTTTCATTAGCATCTTTTATTTCGGCCTCCTTGGTGGCCAGGGCATCTTAAAGCTCCCTCTGGGCCTAGGCCACTTTGTCCTCAGCCTCTTTCAGCTGGGCTTGAAGAACTTTGTTTATTGCCTCCGTGGCACCGACCTTCTCCTCGGCCTCATCTTTCTCTTTGATGGCAACCTCGGCTTGGTCCTCCAGGGTCTTCATCTTTGATTGCAGACTTTTATTGGTTTTTTGGAGTGCGGAGACCTCCCTCATCTTCTCAGTTAGCTTCTCACGATTCTCAAAAGATTGCATTGAGAAAGAGTGGGCATGCTGGATGGCCTGAAAGGAAACAGAAATATTAGAAAATATTCTAAGTATGAAATAAAGCAGAAGAAAGAAAAAATACCAAGCAACAACACTTACCTGAACAGAGCGTTGAAGCATGAGAGCGTAGTTCTCATACTCACTGAATTCGGCGTTTCGCTCCAGGTCGCCTGGAAGAAGTAGTGCAGTACTAAGTGCAACGCCGACATTTATATCGTCGGCGCTATCACTAGCCATTACAGGCTTATCTTCCAAAGTGATTTCAGGGGCCTAGGGGGCATCCGGCTTCTTAAACCCCGAGGTCGTTGCAGATGACCTCGGTCTCTTGGACTTGGTAGATTGAGAAGGAAGGGCTTCAGCAGACCTCTTCGTAGGGACAGAGGTAGCCTTTTCACTTGGAGCCAGCTTGGAAATTGGCAAAGTGTCTTCAGTCTCAACACGAGTCACTTTGGCCTTTGGTTGAGCCTTCTTAACTCTTTTCGGCTTCTGTGGAGGCAGGGTTTGTGTTGATTGAGCATCAACATCAGTTGGGATATTGGCTAAGAGATCTTTGGCCACTGGTTTTGCGCGACCCATCTCGGCTGCAAGAACAAGTCGTCGACGACGTTTGCGTTGAGATGGTGGAATCAGGTATTGAGCCGAAGTAGACGGCTGTTCTGCTGGATCAGAAGTTGATCCTTGATCTGTTCGAGATGTGGACACAATCTGTGGAGTTATGGCAGAAGGTAGAGAAAGGCTTTTCTTCTTCTTTTTCTTAGGGACGTCAGGCAAAGCTGACTTGTATGTTGGAATAAAATTGAGAAACAGAGGTGCCTTCCGTTTTTGGACTGGCAAGTCCAAGAGTTTCTTCAAATCCTTGCTGAAAATGAAGGATTGGCGAAAGTTCTTTGGTGGTTGACAGAGAGCTACAAGGGAAAACAGACATTAGAAAACAGGTAAAGTATTAAAGACTTGAAAAGAAACAACCAAGTATTAACACTGGGCTCTTACCCTTGCCCTCTAAAATTGATCGAGGAAGAGGGTAGAGATGGAGGTCCTCGTTTGGAGCAAACTCCCAATTTCCTGAGGTAATGAAGTAATCGTCTCCAGCCCCCTTGTTGGAGTCTAGGAGGTCGACTACGATTTTGAACTCTGTGGACCTTGGCTTAAGATAATAAATGTAGCCTTTTTCTTTCAAGTTAAGGCTGCACATGGTATAACAGTATTGAATATCGGCTAAGGTGATCCTAGCGTTTTCCTGTTTAGCTAAGGCTATGATACCGTTGATCACTCGATAAGAATTGATAGCAAGTTGCATGGGGTTCAACTTATAATAATGGAGAATCTCGCGAAACAGGATGTTGAGTGGAAGCCGAAGTCCACACTCGATAAAGGCAACTACAGGGAAGGGCATGGAGTCGTCAGTAGGCATGATGGAGTCATCATCCCCAGCCAACCTCAGATGGACGTCGGCTGGGATTTCAAACTCTTGTCTAAAGTATTCTAGTTTGGATGGGGTGTTTACCCTATGTTTCCACATACCCATGATATCGGCTTAATCAAGGAGGCTGGGTTTCAGAAGATGTTTTGAAAGGGTTATTGGGACCTCGGCAAACGCTTAGGTAAGTGCAGGTTTCAGTTTTCTCCTAAAGTGTGGGTTCTACAGACAAATCCCAAACCTAAGTCTATGGAAACAAAGATTGAAAGCACGAATCTGGAAAAAACACAAAAAACAGAAAACAAGAACGAGCTTCAGAATCAAGAACAAAGGTAGGCTATCAAGAGCATAGAAAGTACAAGGGGTACAAGGTCAAGAACAGTGGAAAAAATGCAAGAAATGGGTGAACAGTACACATTCAAAACATGGGCAAGAGCAAAGCCATTGAATAAATGCATTCAGATATATGATTCGCAAAATCAAAAGTTGAACATAACAGTAATGGCAACGAATGATGAAAAGCATCAAGAAATTAAAAACAAAAGGAACAAAGGCTTACCAGAAAAACGTGAAGCCGATGAGAGGATCGCCGAAGTCAGGCGACGGTTACAGAAGTAACAGAGCGGCGAGAGCTTCACCAGAATGAAGGGAGGTAGGCAGTTGCAGAACTTGAAGCAGGAACAATGGCAGATTCAGGAAAAAAGGCAAGAGAGAGAAAGAACTCGATAGTGCAAAGTGAAGAGACGAAAAAGAGGGAAAAGTTTTGATTAAACTTGAAACGGTGGCAAAAGAAATCATTAATGAAAACCTAGAAGAACGTATACGTCAAACGGCGCACATGAGAAATAAGACGGCTTACAGACGCGTGTCTGGTACGATCCAGTAAGAAAAAGACGCGTGGCTGAAAACGGTTGAATTGTTACGAATAAGACAGCTCATACGCATGAGGGAGCTCTTGGAGTTCTTGATCTTTTAGAAGACATGTCGGCCTATAAATGATGTTCTCAGCTGAGATACTGTAAGCCGACGTACTGGAAGGAAGTACCGATGTAGGTTCCATCACCTCAGAATGCCGAGGTAATAGAACCTAGGGGGCAATTGTGGAGATATATTTTCTAAGTACCAACATGTGGCAAGGTGACGCTGACGTGTCAGCCGAGGTGCCACGTGTCCTGGTCGTTATGCCGAGGTGATCTCGGTGTTACCGAGGTTGTCTCCGCAGATGTCGGAATCCGAAATAAGCGGATAAGGGACCAGAGTCCTAAAATGAAGAAAGACTTCAAGATGGATAAGGATAGTATTCTTAGGGAGTCTATCCTTATCTCTTGTAGAGTCCAAAGTAAGCACTGAATGGGAGTCCATAGAAGTCAGGCTTCTAGTGGGACTAGGATTGAGTAAATTATAAAATAGAGGCACCCCCGTGGGTCTAAGGTACGCAATTTATGCTTTGAGCAGTGAATTTAGCACTTGATTATCTTTGAGAGATATACTGACTTGATCGTCGGAGTGCCCCCGGGTGGACGAACCACCGCCGGAATCTTCTCTTTCTGTTGCAGGTTAGCCAGGTGTCATCTATTCTGCCAGTTCTCTCTAGCTGATCACTGAGTTGGCAGTGTGATCGGAAAATTACTCACACAATATATATATATATATATATATTTTCATCCAAGCTATGAGAAATGTAAGAAATCTCTAGAATATGACTTCTAAAATTTCATCTCTAATGTAGGAGGGATTTAGATAGTAAATGGTTGATTTTGAAACCAATTAATAATTGACACAGAATAGTCTATATTATTATGGGTAAATTTTAGGTTTCAAATATTTTTCTTAAACTATTTTTTCCTCACAAATTATAAACGGAAGACCAAACATTTTGCACAAACAAATTCAATATATATATATATATATGTTGGCTACATATTTTGTACAAGCCAATTACAATTCGACGCATGGCGAAATAAGGGTAATATAGGAAGACTATTCAGGTCCCCGATCCTGATCGTACATGTGGCAATTAGTATTGGTTATTAAGAGACATGAGTAGTAGCGGATCAACAAAGAGATACAAAGTGACGTGGCTTCAACGGTTACTCGCATTTCAGATTCAAATTTAGGAGGGAAGCTTAACTGCAAGTAATGGCGTAATGGAGCTAATATTGGGGCAACATGATCGATGATCATGGAGGAGCAGTTCGACGGTTGGAAGTGCAATTCGATGGTCACCCTTGAGCAGTATAAATAGTAGAGAAGGCCCCAGAAAAAAGCCCAAACTCAGATCTAAAAAACCAGTCCTTTATACTTATTTTTCCTTTCCAGTTTTACATTTACAATTCTTTACATTACTGTACTTTAAAATTCCTGCACTACACTTCGTTTCATAGAAGTAGTTCCAAGCAGATTTGCTGTAAACCTCTACGAGGCTGAGTTTGGATCATTGTAAGTCTTTTCATCTTAATGAAATACTTCGATTGTTCTTCAATTCATTATTATCTGTTTAATTTTCCTAAGTCAAGCCACCAGTAAAAGTCCTCTTCATTGAGGCTGAAAGAACTAAAACACAATCGTCTGATAATTAGTTAGCAATTAAATTTCTGTGAGGACTAATTGATCCTTACTGGCACGCTCGCAATTACCAAAATAACCTTCGAAAGCCAAAAAGCCAACAATATATAAACAATTTCAATAAACTGCATCAAACAAATTTGTTACTTCTGGGTATTCGGTAATTAAGGAATTAATGTGAGAGCTCAATTATAGAGTAATTTATAGAGATATCATGATCTTTATCATATGACACAAAAATATTTTAACTTAATTAATACATGTGATTTGTATATAAAATGTGTAATTAAAATTGATTAATGTATTTATAATATTTTAAGTTGTATGACAGAGTAGACTGATAAGGAGTTCTCTATCATAAAAAATAAAAGGAGAAATTTAACCAAAATCTCTTTGTTGGACTCTTGTTTGGTGAAAATAACAGCTCATAAATTTATTTCGCTTCATAAGTCTCTTAAGGAAGAGACGCATAATTGAGTAAGGACAAAGTAAATTTTTTTTTTCTTAGACAATATTGCCGGTGAACCTGTTACTGCCAGATAGAGTAATATGTTACTGTCAAATAAAGTAACATGTTATTGTTTACATTAATTTTGACGATAATAATAATAATAATAATTTCATAGTCAATATGAATCTTATTTGATAGATCTTGATGAGAGGATTCTAAAAATAATAATTTTATTAAAAACTGACATGTAAATCAAAAGTTATTATTTTAAAATTTAATATTTTAATAATAGTGATAGGTATTAGATTTTTCAAGATTTTATTTATTTATTTTTTTTTGTGTTTGTTCTTAATATATTAAAATTTTATTATAAGAAGGTTTTGACTAAATCCCCAAATAAAAGTTCCAGAATCATTTGTTAGAGTTCTCAGTTCCTTTTTTTTTGGGTAATAGCAAACAAGTTTTTTTGTTTTTTCGGTAAAAAAAAGGAGCAAAAATAGAAAGGTTGTTTGGTGTATAAAAATGTTTTGAAAAGAAAAAAATTAAACATACTAGTGAGTTGCCAAGCCCGACTGTGAAAGATAGCTGGATGTGGTGATCGACAGTGAGAGGTGACTGAAGGTAGTTCTCAAAGTTGATAATCGATGTATCGCCAAAAGACATGGGGTGATCAAAGGTCACAACCTTAGGGGTCTCGCCGGTTTGGATTTAGATGGTTTGTGGATTGATTTGGACCTGTCCGTATTTATACGATTTGGAAAAAAGTCAACCCGTAACCGTCCGTAGTGCGGTTTGCAGTTTATGCGAATAGGGTTCATGGGTGTGCGAGCGGTTGCAAGCAGTTTGCGAATTAACTTTTTTTTCAAAAATTTATTTTTGAACCTTTATTTTCTCTCTCCATTTTGTAAATATTTATTTTGGGCCATTTTTTTCCCATTTTCTAAAATGCTCCAACATTAATAATTAATGAATTAAAACTTATAAAATTAAAAACACAACAAAATCAATTCGTAATACAAACAAATCATTCAAAATCTTAAATCAAATCATAAATTAACACAAGTACATATTTCAAAATCTTAAACTAGATTATCAATCTCATTCACTATCTACTACCCAACAATACAATTAAAGTAAAATCATTCAAAATCTTAAGTATTTTGTTTTGGGCAAAAATATCTATATAGGATATAGGAATGAAATTAACGGTTAAAATTAAAATAAATTCTTTTATAAAAAAAAAAGTGCGGCGCGATTTCCTACGGGTGTGGGTTAAAGCCGCAATTCGCCCACAACCCGCAAACATGCTATATTCCAAATCGCATTCGCCCGCATTGTATCTGCAAAACCGCCTATTTATATGTAGGTTGGGCGGGTTTCGCAAGTCGGATAAACCGTTGTCCACCCTTATCAATTGCCAACGAGTCATCGGAAAGTGGTGGGAGATAGAGTAATGGGTGAAATTTATTTCGAAATAAGTAAAAATCTTTGTCATTTTCAAAAATTTTAATTATTTTAAAAATTAATTCTCTTTTTTTTTAAAAAAAAAAATGAAACAATATACAAAATTCTCATTTTCTTAAAAAATAAGTAAAATGAAAACAAGATTTGAAAGCGTTAACATTTCTATTAATTTCCAAATAAAAAATTTAGATATAAACATCTCTTATTTATTTACGTGTCATTTAATTATCTACCTAATCTGCTTATTTGTCTATATCACGTGTCATCTCTAACAAATTTTTAGTGACTTTCTGATTATTTTGTTTAACGACTTTTTTAACGATCGACTGGGGGTATTATGTCAGCAATAGGGCAAAAAAAAATAATAATAATTCAAATTAATAATTTATCATTCTCATTAAATAATTTTATTAATTATGTTTTTATTGTAAAAACAGATCAATTATTAATGTCATATCCCTACAAAAATTAACTTATCACCAATAAATTTTTTTCCCCCTAAGATCCGAACTAACTATTCTAATTAGAGTATGGTTTCGTTCGAGAACTTAAAAGGATCGTGAGCAAGGGCGACAATATATGACAACAGATGGAGTCCCATTCCCTCCATCAACTTGCCAAAGGCATTTGATTTTTTTTTTTTTTTTAATGGTAAAAGTTTTACTAATTATTAACCAATTAATCCCCAAAATATATATAAGAATCCACCCATATCAAGGTTTTTTGGGCGGCTTCATTTGGGAATATATAAGAATCCACCCACATCAAGGTTTAAAAGTTAAAAAATTATTAAAAAAAGTAAAAAATCTAACATATTATACAAAAAAAAATCAAAGATTTTTTTATTTTTATTTTTTGCATATTTTTTCATAAAAAATTAAAAAGTCATCATAAATATATTAATTTTTTTACCTCATATTTTAGTTAAAAAATCAAAAAATTATTAAAATAATCGATTCTCAAACAAAACTGAATGAAATATCAATAGTTGAATGATTACTTGATCACATATATAGAAAAAAAAAATATTTAATACCATTGATAATGAGGTTATTATGCAAGGATTCAAAAAAATGGCACCTCGTCAAATGTAATTGTAGAAATTTATATATTTTATTTTATTAAGATAATATTATTTTATTAAAAATTTATTCTATTTAAAGTTGGAGAAATTCAAATGTTAATTAGTTTAATATTTTTTTCCTCATAATTTTTTTTGGAACTTAAGTTTATGCAGTGACTCTATCCATATAAATCCCTGAGGTTGCTATTGTCTGTGGCCCATTACGAGTCTCGTTTTAATAATTTAAATAATTTATTTTGTAATAATTTTTGTGTATATCATCCATGACAGAAATTATATCAATTCAATAATCATAATATTTTCATTTTATTACGTTTGTCTCAAAAAAATAGATGGTGTATCCTTAAAAACATATCTGTTCTCCATATTTACGGAAAAAATGTGATAAAATGAAAATGTTACGATTATCAATTAATCGAATTTTTTCTTTTATGAATTATATATACTAATAATCTAACAAAATCAATAATTCAAATTATTAAAACAAAATTCATTGAGATACATACTCAAACTCCAATCACATAGAATAACCAATAAAAATTTATTTGATTGTTAATTTTAGAGTCACAAGATCTGAATACCCCCATTATCAAATAATAATAATAAAAATTGTCCTTAACCAACAGTAGAATGTCCTAAAATGCCTTTAGGTAGACCATTTCTTTCTCCCAGCCCCACAAATTGCCAAGGCTTGTCATTCAGTAGTATAGGAATCTAATTACGTGATACTATGTGATAATATAATTAATAAAATAAATAAATAAAATATTAATTATTTATATCAAATAATTAAAAATAATAATTAGTGAAAAAATTTAATCACGTAATATTTAAGAAGACCAAATAATTTAAAAGAGATATTATATATATAATATATATAATTAAATAAAATATAAATATATTTTAATTATATTTCATATACTTTTTTTATTTTTCATTTCAAATCTCTTTCTAATCTTCTAATCAAATCTAACATTGCGAAGGGCTTTGGTGAAAGGCTATGGATGTGCTGGCAAGATTTTCAGTTTTATCCTTTCGAAAAAAATTGCTGTACGAAGATCCTTTTGATTTTTAATTTTAATGGATAAAGTTGGATTTTCCATTTATTTTTTTTAAAAAAAAATTCCACATAATCACAAATCTCTCTCACCACCACAAGGTGCACCAAACTCCCTATACCATCCACCTACCCTCTCCGCGTTCCCATTCCTTTTCCCTTGTATATAAAATGAAACTGTCAATTGAAGCACGCACCGCCACCAACTCCCAAATAGCTCACTTCTAGAGAGAGAAAGTAACAGAAACACAGAGAGAGAGAGAGAGAGAGCTCTCTGCTCTTGGTTCTGCTCACCGTTTGGCGCCGTCTCAGCTGCGTCGTTTGATTTTGTGGTAAGCACCTGAGAGTCCTTTGCGTGGATTTCTATTTATGTGAATCTTCCTAATTCTGTGAAGATTCATTTATGCAGACTTTTTGTTTACCTGAAAAGATCATTTGCATTATACACACTTATGTAAATGTATGTATTTCCGATTCATGTATGTGGTTGTATTCGAAATGTGATTTATTCTGTTATTTTTTTCATGGATTGAAGATTTGAATCTATGGGGAAAGCCTTATGGTTTGATTTTTTTTGGATTTTCGTCTACTTTGCTTTGTTTGGCAGCTGAGAAAAGGTAGGAAATTGATCAAAATGTTTGGTAATTCTTCATAAACATTTATGAATCTTAGATTCGAACACAAAATATAAATTTAATGACAACTTATAGTGTACGAACATGCTGACAATTGTTAACAGTGATAAGACTACAAATAAATATATAATTTGATATATATACATGAAAATAATTAAAAAAAATTCATTTTTTTCGTTACAAATACATTGATATTTTATTATTTCAATATCAGTATCAAAATAGGAAAAAAAATCATTTTTTATATTCTATATTGGAAAAGTAGTGCGTACAAAATCTCGTAATATATAATTTAAATAGCTCTGGTCACAATAAAATTAGAAGTTTTATGCTTGAGAGTTCCTGAAATTCAATTATAAGGGCTGGGTTTCTCTCCAGTTGACTGGACAGTCCAGTCCATTGGAGTGAAGCCAAATTCAATTGAAAACTCTAGAGGAGGGATTAATAGATATAAATTTACATTAGTTTGATTTTAATCATTGTAAGTTATCTTTCAAACTTATAATGTGTTTCATTTATTTACGAGCGAGGGACACGTGTGTATCACCTGTTCGAAGGGTATCTAGTTCTAAAAATATTAGAACACATTTGGATGCATGTTCGATATGGATACATGGACACGACACACCTTAATGTTTGTATTTCTTAGGATTTGACTATAGTTTGCTTCTATGTTTTGGCAGATTGAACATTGACTCTAAACACTGAAATTTATGAGAGACTTTTTGTGGGTTTTTTTTTTTTTTTAAAATCTTGTGATCTGCTTGTTTGTTGAAAGAAGGTGGGAATTGAAAATAAACTGATTTTTCTGTAGTAAATTAACTTTTTCTGGTACAGTTTTGTTTTCATTTAAAAAAAGAAGAAAGAAAAATCTGGGAGCTTCTCCAGTAAAAAAAAGGTTAGTAGAGTCTAACATAATAAAGCGATTAAATTGTCTGAATTGTTTTTCTTTTGGAAATCAACACAGTAAGCAGCAAAACCTTCGTTTTTCCCCTTAATCTTTTGACAATCAAACTGATTTCAATGCAATTATGCAATTTATGGTTTTAGCGGAGGAGTTTGATGAAATTTAAGCTTTAAGTTCTACATTTGCAGGGAAGGTTGACCAAATTTCCGCCACACTCAAGTTCTTTCCAGTTTTAAGATAGTGGAGCAATGGAGGTTAAACTTGCACAGAGCTTGCAATTCTCAACATGGATTGATTTGGAGAAGATGGTGATGAAACCAAGTGGTTCGTTGCAGTTTTCTCGAAGATCTAGGGAGCAAAAGAGGTTTCAGATTCTTATTTCTAGTCATTTGCAACCTACAAGAACTGCCACTGCCACTGCAACTTCACATAAACGTGTAGCATTGAAGGTCTCATGTTCGTATAAGAACTTACAAGGTAATTACAAATTTGTAATACAATCATTCTGTAAAGGATGAGGGCATGCCTTTCATACCGTTTGATAATATTATAGAATCTTATAATTTTACGGTTGTGGAACACATAGAACCTGGGAAGGTAATTATCAATTAACTTTTGGGGACTTCGTACCACCTAATTCTGTCCAGGGAAGTTAATTATCACTTATTACCATTACTATGAGAATGAGTCATTTATGAGCAAGGGAAACTCCAAAATATACATTGTGATATGGGTATAATTTTTGAAACTTATTTTTACTTTCTCTTGTAGTTAAACGTATTGAACCTCTAAAAAATGCCTTTGCAGCTAAATAAAGTATGTTACCCAGTGTTGGTCTTCGTCTCTCCTCTAATCAATGGGATATTTGTGGAAAGTGATTGTTATGTTCTCAAGCTTGGTAGCTTGAGCTTTATCATCGCACCATGCAGTGCCCCCAAAAATAAAAATAAAACCAATTTTAGAATTTTAGTTTACCAAAAGTTTACTTAGTAATGGTATAGGTAAAATGTCAAGCGCAAAGAGATCATGACCTGCACCATAGGTTTTCTTGCGATGGAGATCAATGGCAAGTGACAGCCTTGCAACAAGAGAGCAAGGGAACTCGCATCTCAAGTAGTTTCTATATTACAATAATGTACTCATTCATTTACCTCCTTTTTTTCATTTTTCTTCTTCTTCTTCTCTCTTACAAACCAATGAATGATTTTGTTTACCCAACTAGGAGAGTGTTGCCACTTACCTTCCATCTCATGAGAAACCTTTAGGCCAAATGCCATCAGATTTAGATTCTTGCCTAGAATTTCTTGAACACAGCTAACCTTCAGCAACTATGGATTTATTTTTTATTTTTGCTATGAAATTATAATGAACTTTGGTGGTTTTATGTTTTCTCATGAAAATCATTGAAGGAAGTGTGGTGTGATGTTATTGAATAAGGGATGTTATTTTCTTTCCACTGGAGTGCTGAAGTTAGGGGTTGAATTTCCTCTATTTTTCACACACCCAACAAACCAAATTACCAAATAATCAACTCTGCTGTAGTGATTCAAGTAATAATCTCCTATGTTCTAACTTCTAAGAGTTTAATCTGAGTTGCACTTTTGTAGGTTCAGTATTGCAATCTGGAAGTTTTCCTCCGTCTTTCGATGAAAGCTTTAATTTTAAATATGAGATGTTTCTTCTGGTTTCTTGTATGTTTAATTCATGACAAGCTATGATTTTGAGGTGTACAACCTGTTTCTAATGCTTAACATTGTGGCGTTATGCGTCTGTTAAATTGTTCAGCTTGACATAGCCATGAAATTGTGAAGGCATTTAGCTGATTAGTTCATCTTAGTTAGTTTCAGCATTCATCTTATTGGAAGTTATTAAAATTGCAGAATAAGTCGGAAGAGATTGAACCATATTTAAATGGACGGTGTATATATCTTGTTGGTCAGTTCCTTATCAAGATCCTCTGAAATTAGTTGATCAAATACTTGAATTGATTTTTATTTAACTATATGATGTGCAAAATGCAGGGATGATGGGCTCTGGGAAAACAACTATTGGCAGAATTTTGTCAGATGTACTTGGTTATTCATTTTTTGACTGGTTTGTAATGATATTTTGCTTGTTAATTGAATTGTCTTTGCAAAATAATAGTAGAGTTAAGAAGACATCATTCGAGTCATATGGAGGACTATGAAATGCGCCATTTCATAAGACAATCCTCCATATGAGTCAAATGATCTCTTCCTCAAAGAAACCCTGGTCTCACTTCTTGCACATTCAAGATTTACCATCCCAAGAAGCTTCCTTGACACGTACTTCCTGCTAAATAATCATTGGAGTGTATCATGTTTGTGGATGTCAGTGATGCAATGATAGAGCAGACAGTTGGGGGAACTTCTGTGGCTGAAATCTTTAAGCTATATGGTGAGAGCTTCTTCAGAGATAATGAGGTTTGTGAGTTTTGATATGTCTGCTGCAGTTTCTTCACAATTGGAGCAATATGTTGGCATTGATTTCTCCCTTTTTCTTTATTTTTTCCTGAATCTTAGGGTTTCATTTTTAGCTGTTTCCTTTCATAGAGCCCTTCTAAACCATATGAAATGGAAGCAAGTACATTTGTTTCCCATTATATTCGAGTTATTTTTTAATTTCATCTCTTTCTTTTTTAAATAGCATGTCATTGTGAATTGTTTTATATTTTTTCTCTGCTTTTTGGTCTTTTTATTAACTTCAAACCCTTGGTTTTATGCTACTATTTTTATGGTGCTTTTGGTAATATGTCTTCTACTTGATAAATTTCTATGAGGAAACTACTTTAATTGGATATGACAAGGTGTTGTGCTTTAAAATGGGTGGGCTAGACATGGCCACTACCCAATGTCAAGGGGTATAACAAAATTTTGCTTTTGTCTAATATCTTTACGAAAGATGTACAAGTTAATGGTGTTTGTATTGAAAATCATTAGATCTTGTCATTCGTCACCAGTCAATCAAGTTTTTGGCCTGGGGCCCCTGAAATGCATTAAGTGTTACTGATGAAGACAAATTTTAATTATGGATAACTGTGTAAACCAGTATGCCTAACAAGGGCAGGCGAGAGACTGAGACCACAAGTTTTAGGGCCATGTAGAATTCCTACATCTATGTGTATTGGTTGTCACATTTTTTTTTTAATCTGAAGAATCTATTCACCTTTGTCCTCTCCAGCATTTCTTTAAAAAACTGGTATTAATGAATGACCAACATGTTGTCATAATTGGGGCAGCAGTAAGTGATTTGATTTGCTTATTTGTAACTTTTATCACAAAATTCTAGCAGTCCAAAAATATGTGGAAAGGTGAAGAAAGAGAGGATGACTAAGGCCTCGTTTGGAACCCTCATTTTTAGCCAAAAAGTTACTAAATTAGCCAAAAGCCAACAACCCATACCAAAAGTCAAAGATTTCTTTTCTCTCTTTTTTGCACATCTTTTCGTAAAAGCCAAAAAGTCATCCCAAACATACTAGTTTTTTTTAGCTCATATTTTAGCCAAATAGCCAAAAAGTTACTAAATTAGCCTGTTCCCAAACGAGGCCTAATTTTGAAAATATGGAATTATGTTTTTTTTTTTCCTTGACAGCTTACTCGCTTTAAATAAAACGAGGGTGAAACATTAAATTAACATAAATCCACCTCTTTCCTTTCTCTTCTCATTTTCTCTTACCAAATAACTTGAAGGAAAGCTGTAATCCCACCTCTTTTCCTCCCTCTCTTCACTTTGCACATCTTTTCCTTTGTACCAAACATGCTCTTTCATAATGAATTGATACTCTTTTTTTAGAAACAATCTAAAGATTGACAATACCTACCCCTCCAAATAAATAAATAAATAAAATAAACACCCTTTTGATTGTGAAGATTTAGCCACTTTTGGGGGATTAGGACACTTGGCTGGTGTCTTACAATCATGTCCTCTTATGTGGGTAAATTTATATACTTGGTTATCATGTGTGCATTGAGATTTACTTTGTAACTTTAAGAAACAAATATTTCCCTGAGATCTGCTACATATTACCAGACGTGCTTCAGCAGATATATCTTTCTCTCAGCTCTAGAATTAATAGTTGGAGAATTTAAAGTCTAAAAGCAAATTCTACTAATTCCATTACCACTGATCTTCAGATAGTATAAACAAATATGTTGATTATTTCTGGTAGATATGCCTGCAATATCCCTCAGCTCTAGTCTCTAAGATTAGTTAGTGCTTGGACAATTTGAAGATTAGAAGCAAATCCTACCAATTCTGCTTCCACTAATTTTCAATGATGCAATTGTATTCTTGTGGTTTACTATTTATTTATGCTCTCTTTCAATTATTGGAGCCAAAAGGTCATTAATTAACTTCTGCCCTACAGACGGAGGTATTGCGGAAATTGACTATGATGCAGCGGCTAGTTGTTTCCACAGGTGGAGGTGCAGTTATTCGGCCCATCAACTGGTACAACACTGGACATAGTAATAAAATCCTTGATAATTGGATTCTCAGTTTGCTGCTTAGTTGCTTAGGTGGTGTTATTTGTTTTATTTTTATTTTCAGGAAACACATGCAAAAGGGGATTAGTGTCTGGTTAGATGTACCATTAGAAGCCTTGGCAAGGAGAATCGCAGCTGTAGGAACGGATTCTCGCCCCCTTTTGCATCAAGAAGCAGGTGATGCTTATTCAAAGGTAGGTCATTTCATCCATCATATTCCATGAAGCACGGATTCTTCTAAAAGAGAGTCTAATACCGATACTCCTTGGATACTTATGAATATGAATTTGATACTTGCTAAACATAACCGATACTTTATGTTAATTTTAAGAAGTATCGGATACTTTTGGATCACTTTAGGTCATGTATCCAAACTATTATGAATTTGAATTTGTAATGATTAGGGAGAGTTACCAATAAATTCCAAATGTTAAACTTATGAATCAATTGGTCCCAATTTTTTTCTAATAAACCGTTTAGTCCTTGGATATTTTGAGGGATCTTAATGCTCTCATTTAGATGTTATTAGATGCATGCTCTTTATGAGGATGTGTCACACGCCACACACAATATGTCACGTAACACACACAATGGGTGCCACATATCAACAAAGTACACTAAGGCTCTTTATGAGGGTGTGTCATGTCATACACAATATGTCACGTGACACGCACAGTGGGTGTCACACATCAACAAAGTACACTAAGGCTCTTTATGCTTTTTGCCCGTGACACACACAATGGGTGTCACACATCAACAAAGTACACCAAGGCTCTTTATGAGGGTGTGTCATGTGACACACAATATGTCACGTGATACGCACAGTGGGTGTCACACATCAACGAAGTACACTAAGGCTCTTTATGCTTTTTGCCTTGGAGTGTCACGTGACATGCACAATGGGTCACGTGAGACACACAATAATGGGTGTCACACATCAACAAAGTACACTAAGGTTCTTTATGCTTTTTGCCTTGGAGTGTCACACACAGTGGGTGTTACACATCAACAAAGTACACTAAGGCTCTTTATGCTTTTTGCCTTGGAATGATGTATGTCACGCGACACACACAATGGGTGTCACACATCAACAAAGTACACTAAGGCTCTTTTATGTTTTGCCTTGGAATGATGTATGTCATGCGACACACACACGGAAGGTATAATTGACCACTCAATGTTACTAAACAAAGGAAATAGGATCAACTGTAAGTATAGATATTTCCCACTAATAGGACTAATCAGAACAATAGAAATAACCATAGACCAATCGGTAAAACTGCTTGTGAGATAGGATTTATTGGTAAATATCCCTAATGATTATTGCATATTATTTCAGTATCTGTTAAAATAATAAATTTTCAATGTTTTTTTATTTTTTATTTTTTTAAAAATCTTATTAAAGAAGAAAATAGTGAAATTAAAGTATTACTTTGCTTTTTCAAAATTTATCAAATTATCATATCCACAAGAGAAAAAAAAGTGAATTGACTATTGGCAGTTAAATTAATATTTAATTCCTAAAGAATGGTTTCTCACTGTTCTTTGAGCTCATGTATAATATAATACTAAAAATTATAATTCTTTCTTTTCAATGTATCCTAGCTGTAGTTCTGCTGGTATCCCATTTCTTTAGATTTTATCGTATTGCTGTGTTCATATCCGTATCCATGCTTCCTAGATCATATTAGATATACCAAGATGACATTTTCAACTTTCCTATTTAGAAGAGATACTATGAATGTCAATATTTAATTTTAGCTGCTGCTGGTTCTCTTGACAATCTCTTGCACTTTGACCTGTAGGCTTTCACGCGTTTATCTACACTTCTGGAAGAGAGGAGTGAAGCTTATGCAAATGCCAATGCTAGGGTTTCCTTGGAAAGTATGATTTGCTCAAACTCGTGTATCATTTTTATTTTTGGCTGTGTTCTTGTTTTGATTAACACCTAATTGTTTTTGGAAGCTTCATGGCCCCGGCTGAAAGATTTTATATTTGAATTTTTAGTAATTTGAATGATAATGCACACCCTTGCTATTTTTTGGTTGTTTTTAGTAATTTCTATCCGTGCTACCTCATATTGATTTTGCACTTGTGCTAATTTCTGATTGGAGTAAAAGTTTTCATCATGCAGATATTGCTTCCAAGCTAGGTTATATAGATGTATGCAATCTCACACCAACAGTTATTGCGATTGAGGTCTCTCTCTCTCTCTCTCTCTAAATGCATTTCTGGAAACACCCTCTAGAATGACTGTTCTTCCAGCTAACTGGATTTCACATTTTGCAGGCACTAGAACAAATTGAGAGCTTTCTGAAGAAATAGGGCTATTCCGGGGACCAAGGTCACCGGCTTTCTTGTTCTCTTCAATGCCTAGTCTGGAAATTTATGTTTTGTTTCAACCCATTGCGCTTTTGTTTCAACAAGTTGGGCTTTACAACCCCACCTGTGCCGGAACAAAAATTTATTGAAAAAAAAAATATATATATATATTATTTTAGGCAGGAGCATTTTTCTATTTTGTAAAGAGGCGTGCCATGTATTTTGTGAGATAATATTTGTAAGGTTTCTATTAATGAGATGCAGTAATTTTAAAATATATGGCTGCTAAATTTCTACTTGCCAATCCTATTGTCACTCGAAACATTGATAATATTTTGTGTGTGTGTTTCAGCAAAATGTTTTCATGTTTTTTAATAGCAAAAGCTGGTAATTTGCCTTCGAATTATGGAAATGGCTTCCTTCCGGACCATTATTCTTCATACCATTTCATATTTTATTTCGTGAGCTCCATCTAGAGATTATTTGAATCGTTTATTTTGTAAGTTTAATGTGTAAAAAAAACAATTTCATTAGACATTATTAGACATGAACAAATTATATATTGTTTTTTTAAAACGGACGGCAATTATGAATTTAAATTTAAATTGTCTATTTTATAAAATAAAATATGATTTGTTTATTTATTCATCGATAGTTGATCAAACTAATTTTGTTCATAGATAGTCTTTGTTGCAAGGTTTATGAGAGGAACGGTTTGAATCTATCATTGTGGGTTTAGAGTAGGAGTAGGGTTCACAAAATAAAGTATAAAAAATAATGGTATAGAAAAGAGTCTTGACATTTATAAGAATTTTCCAATAGAGGGGGTTCTTAGAAGGTTTTCTCTCTACTTTTCTGTCATTTTGTCCAAAGCCTCTCTCATCCCGTCATGGTCGGGATGTTTTGTTTCGAAATCGTTATGTTCTAGTCTTAGAACAATCATAACCGTTACGATGGGATAAGGATTCTTTATTTTGATATTTATTTTGTTTGAAATTGTATAAAAATCTGGAGATATAATATAATAATTGTGATTATAAAAATTTTGAGATATTTAGAGATAGAGAATTTTGTGTTCATATGATGTGTCAATATAAAAATGAGGCCATAATATCAATCCACTAAATCATTCATCTAATTTGATGGTTCATCATATTCATGTAGCATTAGCGACTTAAATGGAGCGGGAGAGAGAGAGATTTACATAATTTGAGAGTAAAAAATGTTATTGCAAAGATTAAATTCTCAATTCTTGAACAAAAAATATAAGAGGGCAATTAAAATAAAGATGATTCAAATGGAAGATGACAAAACTAGATCTGAAGATGATCAAGACATATTGGAAACTATCCCATAGTTCTCCAAACAAAAACCGACCATATCTGTCGATTTACTAGCATCACCAACACAATTTTCTATCCAAAATCTTGACAATGACTATTTAGACACATGTCAAGGAATTGATCTCAATAACATGTAACTACAATACTTTTCACAAAATGATAAACTATAAGAGTAAAGATTCCTGACAAACTGCAAAAATAAAAGATTCCAAAGACTCACCATTAACAAAAGCCAAATAGCCCATGTGATAACCAGACAGCCTATATGATCTTCTCTCAAACCTTATCTCTTCAGATTTCATCATATAGCATGTGACCAGATAACACATGTGATCTTATCTCAAATATTATCTCTTCAGATTTCAAGCAATTTCAATTTCTACTTCAACCCTCTATATAAGAGGCAGCTCTGAATGAAAGAGAAATCGGAGTGCTTGTACATACTTTGCTTAGTTGTTTAGATGAGTGTAACCCTTTGTAAGTATTTCTAATGTTGTACTTTTGTCTTATTTTAATAATATGAGTGTGTTTGCATTATCTTTTAGGCATGTTCTCAATAAATTTTATTGTTTATATAGATTAACGCTGTGTTTGGTTAGACGATTTGGGGAGAGATTTAGAAAAAAAAAGGGAAAAGTTAGGTGAAATGTGAATAAAATATACCTACATTTCACCTAGTTTCACACACCTTTTCCCTTTCCTTTTCCAAATCCTTTCCCAAATTTCCCAACCAAACACAGCATAAGGGATTATAAAAAAAATTATTAAAAGAATTAGAAACACTTTTTTCTTAATTTCGTTTTATGCCAAATGAACACTGGGATGAACATCAAAGAATTCAATATCAAATTTACAAGTATCAAGAATTATTAGATGGGATATATCATATGCACTTTATAATTAAAAAGAAAATTATAAAATTTTATACTTTTTGAGTCATAACTAAAAAAAAAAAAAATGTCATAACTAAACACAATATGAGGTATAACTAAAGATCTCATGTGTTATGATTAAAATAATGTTATAACTAAAAAAGAAAATTAATTATAACTAAATAAGAAAATGACATAATTCAGGAGCATACAACACACCCTTTTCAAGAGTGAGAAAATTTCCCTTACTGGATACACTATCTTCCATTTAGTCTAATCAATCGCTAAGATTATACATTGAGAGTCTCTATTTGGTATTAGAGCATCAGCTAAAAAGTAATGTATGCAAGGTTAATCTTTATTTTGACGTCTTGTGTGACTTTGTTAATGTGCATTCAACGTGACTGAGACAACATCTTACGAAATCAATTCAGTGACGCCCATTTGATAAAACTAGATTTGAGACGCTTTTTATATATATATATAAAAAGGGCCAAAAAACTTGCTTTTTAAGTCTTGCCAGATGGGTATGTGGAGGGAATCAAGGGTTTCAGAATTTTGGCACTAGAGAACCATCAGTTTGATGATACCTTTGGTGGGCAAATGAATCACACTGAGAATGGGATTGTTCTTCATGTTAATTGGGTGTTGTCATTCTTGCAATTGTTCAACATCATAATCACACAACTAATCACCAGAAATACCACATAACATATATTGTCTTTTACATTAATTTGATATGAACTGAACAATATCTATCAGCTGCCAATGCTAAACTTTTACTAAACTGCAGCCTAATAATATCATTTTCCTGTGACCATGATTCAATTCCAGTGGTCGAAAAACCACACGGTGTATGTAATTGCCCAAGAAAGTGAAACAACTGGAATCTAATATACTATCAACAACACAATGTTATGTATGAAAAATGTAATTGCAAATCATTTGATCAATCAGGTGATTGTAATGTTAGATGGTCCACAAGCTTTGGCTATAGTGTTCATTTTTAGGCATTTATTTCAAAATTGTAGTGAAAAAAGAACCAAGAGTATCATCATCAATAAACCCCCCATGCATTTTGAAATATGTAATTGATCCAAAACAATTGCAGACACAACAAAAATTGTACCCACAGAATGCATAAACTTAGCAGGGTAATTGATAAATTGAACACATGGAAAGTTGGAGACACATTTACAACAGGTCATGCTAATAATTCAAAAAAAAAAAAACAAAAAAACGATGAGCAACTTTACACGCTTTCATAGTCATTGGAGCAAATCACCAAACACTGTTTGTTGAGCAAGTTTCTCACCTTTTAACAGAAAGAAAACCTATCTACAACCTCCCTTACTGTTGATGGAAAAGGCGTCCACTGAATCAAAAGCATAGCAATAGATGTTCACAACAGCTTGTGCTGGTCTCAATGCTCAGCTTGATCAGTTTTGAGCTGCTACCTCCTGCTTCCTCACTGTTACTGGATTTCCACATTCGAGGGAAAGGAGAAGGACTTGTATTTCTTTCCTTTTTCCGAAACTAATGTTTTCTGAATATTTAAAAACAGTACAGATATAGAAATAAGGTAATATCAAACATTATGTTATCAGAAAACTAAGAATTTTTTATTCTTTTTTAAAATGTAAAAGAAAAATAGCATAGTATACTCAATATAATTAACCAGCTTGTACGAACATAAATAATAATGGAAGTGCATATGATTGTATCCTACATACAGAAAATTGCCAAACCCCAAGAACTATCCCCACCACCGCTCCTGCACTCTAAAGATCTCTCTAATATTGAGATGCCATGAAAATATGCAAAATTTAATCTGAATGACATGTGCACAAGTCTACCAAATAATGTGACTCGTGTTTCATCAAGATACACCAAAATTCTGCAAACTTGACGCCCATCCATTTGTACAGGTTTACTTCCATGGAAAGCCATACAATGCAATTTAAATAGATTAAAACCAGTTATTCTCTACTATATACTGCATTTAGTGCAATTTACAATTTCATGACCATCTAAAAGGAAGCCATCAAATGGATGGTCAACCCTTCAATTTTGTCCACAACCAAGGTTTTAACATGGCTAAGATCATTTTAAAAGGCTTAAAAAAAAGTAAACAAGAAATATAATATAGTATTAGAATTTCAATATAGGGTTTTGTCATCATTACAGTTAATCATTCCTTTTTCTTTTGTTTTCTTTCTTCTTTTTTTTTTTTAATAAAAATTTTGAGAAAATGAGATGGAGAGATTGTGGATTCAGTTCACCTAGTAGCAAAAGACAAATAGTGAAACTAAAACAAAGCCAAAGGCCACCAGAACCTATGCAGGCAAAATAAAGCAGTTACAAATAAGGCTTTATTGAATCAACTAACTAAAAAGCAGGAGAACAAACGCAGGAGATAACCTTACTGTAGTTGCGTGCTTATAGTGTTAGCTAGACTTTTAATGGACCAGGTCAGCATGGTTCGAATCTGATCCAACTAAGAAACCTGTCATAGCTAATCCAATCGGAATCCAGTAGATTCATCAAGAATCAATCTGAAGCCCACATATTTCAGATATCTGATCAAAAAATCCGACCCGATCTGTTTTTTTGAAATGCCAAAAGATCATATTATCCTTGGGGAAGTTCTTGTTTTCTCTTCTTGATATATGATTTTAAGTCAGAAAATCTTTGACTTTACCCGCCACATATATTTATATAACAAGACATTCATGTTAAAAGCTGTTTTTTTTTCTTTCTTGGACACTGTCAATAAATTATAGCAAGCTTTCCCTTTGATTTCGATCCTAAATTAGTACAAATCTCAATCAATTTACCCCTTATCTCCTTCTTAAACCCTATACCTTATAAGATCAATATTCACAACCTTGCTCTACAATTTCATCTAACATTACATTGAATCTTAACAGAATTGAGTCCAATATCACACAAGCCACTTGTTAAACCTTGAGAAATTTTCTTTGAATTAATCTTGTAAAGGTTGCAACAAGAAGGTAATTCTATGACAAATCACCATGGTCAATTTTACAAAGTTGATAGTCCTAATAGTTGATTCTTAACAATGCTTCAGGTATCGGGACACCAACACCTGCTTTTGACACTAGTAATCAAAACAATCACATTGACATTCTGTGAAAAGTAAGACACCTAAAACACAAAACTCTAAATGGTTCAAGTGAGTCATAATTTTATAGCTCCCAAATTTGTTAAGGGCCCTTAACAAGTGTACAACTTTATCAAAGTATACATATGTACAAGCAAAAAGTAGAAATGTAAAAGTACACAGACAAAATAGATATCTCCCTTTATGTTTTTTTCCTTTTTTCTTCTCCAATGGTGGCTACAGAAATTGCAATTTTTACAGCGAAGTCACATAGTGACCAATATGCATGTTATGGCTCCACAATTTGTAAACTCTACTAAGCTATTTTAAAAATACAATTACATGGTTTACAACTTATTCTATGCATATTGTCTTAAATAATATTCTTCATATAAATAATCAACCTTAAACCTATTCCAATTAATATGTAAAAATAAATTTGTTATTTAACTTCCTTCTTTTCCACACAATTCCTATTGTGCATAACTTGAATATTTATAGATCATAAAAGTCATGTCCCATTGTAAAGTTCATATTTTCTCTTGCTAAACTCCAACCAAATCCCAGAAAATTGAAGAATGGTAAATTTGTCATTGACAAGTTTTATATGATTTTTTTTCCCAAAGTAAAACTTTTTACATTGACATACACAAATTTTATGCAAATTACTTTTTCTACTCCTACACTCATAACATCGACAATAAACAGAGCATTTATGCACATAAGTTTTCCTACTCCTACACTCATAACATGCACAATCACCCAAATGGTGTAGCATAATACGGCTTGAGACTTGAGAGGTACCAAGATAGATAACTTGTGCACAAATGAACTAGACATGCATAAGAAAGCTTGGGGATTGACATACCCAGTGAATCACCAAACTCACAATCCAACCGCCACGCAATGAACAATGGAAGACCTATTTGGAACCACGAGAATCACATCCGACCACAAAATTGACCCACTTAACCCCCCGCAACTGTCCTTCTGAACCTCAATCTCCGCACACATAATATCCATCTCTTTACCACTCCCCTTCCCTTCCCAAACCACACACAACTTCCCTCCCACATTTGCCATCGTCGCACCACACAAAAACTTAGGCAAACCCTCGCCTACTCCTTTCAACTCCTTCCACTCATCCTCATCAATATCATAGCCCCTAATCCTCCCCAAATAATCATAACAATACAACACCCCATCCACCACCGCAGCCCGTCCCCTCCAACCCATATCGAGCCCTCTGGACACATCACCCCACTCCCCCGCCACCACATCATAAACCACCCCACCCCGATCCGCCATTGCATATATTTTATCATGTATGACAGCACTAGCATGCATCCACTTGTCTTTAACATCAATTGGGCTGGGCACAGCCGCCCACGACCCAGAAACCGGATCGAAAACCTCCGTCCAATTCATTGATCGTGCCCAATTATCCACGAGACACCCACCCATAACATATATCTTCCCATTCACAGCCCCGGCGGCAGCGAATTCCCTACAAACCCTCATTTTGGGGCCAATTTCCCATTTGTTGAAGCGGCAATCGAAAACCCAGATGTTATTGGATGGAATATCGTTGATAGCTCCGCCGATAACATAGATTTTGGAGCCTAAGACGGCGAAGGAAGAGCCGATTGGGTGAGAGGGAATAGGAGGAAGAGGAGAGAGAGTTTTTGTTGTAGTAGTAGTAGTAGGGTTATTAGGGTTAGGATGGAGTAGGTAGTACCAGGAGAAGGAGGAGTTGATGCGGATGCTGAGGTAGAGGATGTGTTGGGTGGAGTTGAGAAGTGATCGGGTGGTGAAGAGGAGAGGGGATTTGATGGTGGAGAGCCATGATTTGGAGACGAGAGAGAGGGAGTGGTGGTGGGAGAGTGGGACTCTGGCGATGCATTGGACTGCAATGTCGTCGGGGAGGTTAGGGAGTAGGAGGGGCGGCGGCGGTGCCTCGGTGGTGGTGGTGGGTGGAGTTTTCGTCGGCCATTGGGTTGGGGTTCAGACGGTGAGGTCGCCGGATCGGAGAATACAGAGATGAATTTGTATTGTAGGTGTCCAAACAGTTAGGTAGTCGCAACACGTGACTTGTTACAATTATTTAAAATACGGATGGTCCTGATAGTTAAATATTTTATTATTTTATTTTATAAAATTATTGTAATTAAAAAAATAAAGAAAAAATTATTCATAAATTCTATTTAAAGAAATGTTAGTTCATTTTTTCACATGTTTTTTTATAAATTAAGGTCAAGTTTGGCATAACCTAAATAATACAAAAAGTCAAAAAGTCATTATCCTATTTAAGTCACATCATCTTATTTAAATCACATCACCTCTCTAACACATCACATCAAACCCAACCCAAACCCAAACTCAACCCATATAAACCAATAAGTCAAAAAGTGCACTTTTTTAGAACATCCCAAACCAACCCTAAATAGTCCTTTTTATTTGTAGTATGTATTATTGATTTGATTTAGTAATATTTGAGTATACTTGTTTGCTCCTTATTGTGATTATGTTTTTAATGCTTTTTTGGGATTGAGTGTATGTGGATAAGGTATGATTTTAACATTTCCATTTTTTTTAGGAATTTCGTGGAGTGATTGTGAGGATTATTGATGATACCTACTTGGTGTTACATTATTGATGTTAAATCATTTGCGTTTTTCTAGGGAGGTATGTGGGTTAACGTTTACATTTACATTTACCTACATAACATCAGTCCATCGCTACATTGTTATATCATTAAGCCTCCCACTAACAACCTATAACATTAGCACTAAACACCAACCACACAACATAACATCGATACAGTCCGACAATCTCCGACAATTAACAGCTACTACCCCCTACTACCTCTAAACCCCACCAATGCTTTCAGGCATACATCCTCCCACTAGCCACCAACATTACAAACTACACACCCAATCATATAAACATTAGCTACAATACCATGTATCTGTTACATTACATACATGCACAATATCACATTTGCAATCATTGGTAACTCCCAAACCCGTGAAAATATTACAACAGTAACCAACAAAACCATTACAAACATGCACAACATTACATTTGCAATCAATGGTAAACTCCAAACCTGCAACGTGAACAAGATCACCTAAAACTCCACATGACGCACCAATTAAACAAAAACTCATTTCAAGTATCGACCTTGATGTCGTATTGCTCTAAAAACAACCAAACTAACATCGAAGACACCCATACTTGTTGTCATCGCATTAACACATGATCAACGATGCTGTCAACGAATTAATTTTAAATCGCTAACATTACATGCTCAATGTTAATCACACTAGATGTCCTAGTGCCCACACCACTTTGCCTCTATAAATTTGATAGAAGGGGTGTTTCCATGATTTTCTAGGTTTTTTTTGGGGTTTTTGTAATGTCATTTGGGAAATAACGAATTCTGGGTGTAACGTTTCCAAATCCAGTGTTCAATTCACACAAACTGAGGATCAACACTGCAATATCGTCAAGGAAACGTTGACGTTTCCATTTTTGAGCTTTCATTTTGTTCGCAATGGAGGAAAAAGGGAAAAAAATGCTATAGTATACTTTTGGGCTTTTTGGTAACTACAACATCACCTAAACACCCAATGTACCCCTCCAAACAGCCAATCCATGCGTTACATTTATGGGCTCAAGTGTAATTAACATAGACATGGGACCAATCAGTCTACAAAATAAATTGCAGGACTAAATGGTTCATACTATTTAAACTTGGGATTTATTGGTGTTTTTTCCAAAAATAAAATTATTAATTGCAATCTTTTTTTAATTATTAATTAAAATAAAATTTTGATATAATTAAAAATTATTAATTGACTTGATAATTTATCAATAAAAATAGTCACTAGTGTAGACACCTCATTTTTGACCGCCCTTAAGACTTGGGCGCCACCGATTGATCACTCGATGATGAAAGTTAAGCTATGCAAAAGTTCGATTTTTTCGGCAAGAGGAGCTTCAAATCCCAACCTTACACCCCATTTTTGGATCAAAACTTTTTTTTTGACAAAATATTTTAGACCTTAAAACCCTCTCTTTCAAAATACTTTTGAAAATGTTTCTACGATGTTCCGAGGCTCGCATTTCGTTAAATGTTGTACTTTTCGGTAAACCGAGCAAGGACAAAGTGGAAATAAATGAAGAAGTTAGGCATCAATCCAATTAGGACCAAAACTGAACAGTTTTCACTAAAATAGGAATATCTTTTTGCACACCTGGAATTTTGATGTGAGGTTACCACCATTGGAAAGTAGACTTCCAGGGCTTCAATTTAGACTCAAGAATGACCTGAAACGGAGTCCGGACAAAGGAGATATGCCTGTTTGAAGTCGGGGCCAAAAACTAGTTTTTTGCTTGCCGGCCACCTGTGGCCCACTAGTGTCCTTGCCGCCACTAGTGTAAAAAAGCTCAGATTTTGCAGATATTTTGTGCCAGCTGTCTCTCAAAAGCTCTAGCTGTTTGTTTTGTTGATATTTCGACTGAGGCTCTTATTTTCCTATATATAGAGGACCTCTCCTCTTGTTTTAAAGGTGGGGGAAACATTTTATAAGGTTAGAAATTTTGAAACAAAATTATCTCTCTCTCTCTTGAACTTTTGTGCATATAAGTATAGATACACTTCAAGTTTGCATACACTTTCTTGACCAAAGTTGCTTCTCTTTGAGCTGAAGTTACTTGAGACCTTCTTTGAGCTTTGGAAGATGGTTGTGGCTTGCTTTGTTGCCTAATTTGTGCCTTGGCTTCAAGAGGTATAACTCTTGCTTTGTTAGCTTGTTTTACATACTTGCTTTGCCATTTTCTTCTATTGTTTTGGGACTGTTTTGGGGCTGGTTTTGAACTGTAAAAAACTCTGTCTTTGTGGCCTAAAGGTAGTGGTTTGAGGCTATTTTTAGTTAGGGGGTGGTTCACCATTCTTACTTCTTTGTTTGTAAAGCTTTTGTACCTTTGTTCACCACTTTCAAACCAAATTTTTTGGCCCTTTTAACAATGAATTTTAGAGATTTTTCAGTGGCAAAAAACTCATTTTGAAGTCCAAATTTGAGGGGGTTAGCCTCCCCTCCTTGTGTCTTGTTTGCATGCTTAGTTAGCTTTATATGTTAGCATATTTTTCTAGCTTAACTTAGCTCAAGTCCAACATGTTTTAGCCTCTAAAATAGCTTGCTTTAGCTCTGTTTTGGGCTGGTTAGTTCATTTGAGTCTTGTTTTACATGGTTGTAGTGCAATAGTTCTCACAAGTTGGTGTTTTAGGGTCTTAGACACCTCTTGTTTGAGTTGATAACATCTTTTGGTGTTGTTTTTTTTACTCCATTTCAACACTATAAACTCTGCAACCTCCCTCTTTGCTTCACTCTTTCATTTTCTTTTGAGGGTTGTTTCAAGCTTGGGATCCTTTAAGCTTGAGATTGAGGTCATGCTTAATGGTTTAATCCTCTTTGAGTGTTCATTATCAACGGCATGATCTCTCTCTTGTCTTACATTATCCCTTGGTTAACACTTCTTTCATCTTAGAGGACACTCACCAATGGAAAAATTGATTAAAGAATGATTTGGTAACTAAAATGTGTAAACAAAATTAGCAAGTAAAAGCGGCAAAATAAGCATTCCTTTGTGTTGCATTGCATGTGTTCAAATCGGGCGTTAATTTGAACACAAGGAAAATGGGGCATTTCATACTCAAAAGTGATGAAATGTGCCACTTTTCTAGGTCTCCATTGCCCTTGATTATGCATGATAGGGTGATGGAATTTGAGTCTTGTTTCGTATTCATTAAACTTGTACAAATTGGTACTTAGCCATCATGCATGGAAATTGCTTGATTAATGGTTTGAGGGCCAAATGTGTCACTCTTTTGAGCTTGTGTTGATGATAAGGGGTGATACATGGTACAAACAACCTATGAGACCACCCCTTTCTTGCTCTGTTTTGTCCTCTGTTGCAGTAAGGAAAAACTTGGCTTCAGTGGTCGGCAAACCCTCATTGGTGGCCGGCAGGCCACCTCCAATGGCCGGTAACCCCTCAGTGTTGGTCGGCAAACCCTTATCTGTGGCCGGCCAGCTACCAATGAAAATTTCAGTATTGTGCTTCTAGAGCAGCGCAGTGTTGATCTAAAGGAGGAAAACAATATAAGTATTGTGCAACAGAGGCAATTAGTGGCAGATAGTGGATGTTCTTCGGGTGAAAAAACCGAGCATGCATGCATCCCTCGTTTCCTGAGGCCATTTAGTTAACTTGCTTAGTTAATTAGTTGTAGCTAATTCTTGCAGATGTTGTAACTATTTAAGTAGATTAGTTAATTAATTCATGTTGTAATTAATTAGCTTAGTTACTTTGTAATTAATTAGCTTAGAATAGTTAGCTAATTCATTTCAAGTGTTGTAATAATTAGTTAAGTAGTGTAGCTTAGCTAGTTTCATTCGGACCCTCCTTCGCAAGGGCGTAATGTTGTAATAAGTGTGCGTGCGTGCGTGCATGTACGTCTTCCAACCTCACGTCTTTCTCTCTTTTACTTAAACTGCTTTTGATGGTTAGTTTAGGAGCATCATGTTTCAATTAGCATACCTTATGCTTGCATACATTCATCTTGTCTTGCATGCACCAAGGCTCGGCGCATCATTCAAACCGCATTGTCATTTCAATAATTCTTTGAAAACGTGTTTAATCGCATGTTGTTTAAATTGCTTCGTATGCCATATTAGTAGTTAAGCCTATTAATTGCATTAGGCATCTTGTATAGTTAAGAATCATACATATTTTTCTAACTCATATCTTCTTGGCTTGGAGTAGTGAGTTTTCTGCTTTAGCATACTCGCATGAATGTGAATGTTGCCATGATTAGCATGCTTGCCATGGAGCTAAATGCTTACTTGATAAACTGCATGAATGCTTGTGGATGAAAGCTTGTTGTTTGAATTGAAACGATTCAACGAATGTAAGTTTTAAACCCACTTTGTTGAGTGGCAAATCATGTTCTAAGCCTACTATGTTTGGTGGCAAATCCGCAAACTTTAAGCCTATTTGAGGTGGCAAATTCAAATCATTTTCGCAAACAAACATGAGTTGAATTGTTCCAAATTGAGCAAACTAGTGTATACTTGATTGTGCGCATCACATAGTAAAGCTAGTTTAATAACCGGAATAAGAGCACATAATGTTTATAAAAGATCATATCATAATTAGTAGAGATCGATCTTTGACCAGGCAAGCGGGGGTGCTCAATTCATGACTTTCTCTTCTCGTACCTAAGTTCCCGAGCTAAGGCAACTTTGGTGATGACGGATATGTGGCCTTTGACACGAGTCATGAGTTTCCTAAATTTTTCCAAAAATAAAATATTTAGGTGGCGATTCTGTATCTGGCAAAACAGTCCAATTTTGGCACTTTTTGATTCAAAATCAATTTTCCAAAATGATTTGTCGAATTTGGACTCTTTGGTGTTTATCAATTTCACATTGCACTTGTGAGATTAGATTCAGAACCGCGGGAGTCCAAACTGTAGGGCTTATTTTTGAACTTTCGAAAGGGAGCGCGAAAAAGCCGAGCTACAAGTAGTTATGAAATTAAAAATTTCAAAAGATGAGATGTAATTTCTAAAACCACCACACTATCACCATCACGACCACTATACCATCACCGTTGTTTTGCTACCACCGCCACCCTAACACCTCCACATCTACGTTGCCGTTGCCACTACTACCATCAATATTGCAATTATTAGTACATTAGTTTCAAAAATACAACCAAACATAAGATGACATTTTCTATGAAAAACATTGTTTTGAATTTTTTTTTTTTTTGTAGCAAATATTTTTCATTAAATTTTTTTTTTTTCGAAGGAGAGGATAGATGTAACAAGCAATAGAAGTCTCTCTCTCTCTCTCTCTCTCTCTCTAACCTCTTCACCCCAAGTCTCACCGCTGGTCGACCACCGCCAACGGCCATGGCGGTCAATTGGCTTTTCGTTTTCTCTAACGCTGTATTTGATTAAGGGATTTGAGAAGGAATTTGGAAAAGGGAAAGAAAAATTGTATGTGAAATGTGAATAAAATATACTTATATTTTATCTAATTTCACACACCTTTTCCTTTTCTTTTTTCAAATGCCTTCCCAAATCTCCCAACCAAACACAATGTAAGTGTTGTGTGTTTTTCTTTCAAATAAACTTAAATTTTCCACAAGTTTCCCGACTCTATTCCCATAAGATCTGGTCTTTATAGATTTGCCTAGGCTGTTCTTTGGTGTTGAGTGCTTGTTTTTGGGCGTTTCCTTGGGCTATTTCGATTTGGGGAGTTCCATGGGTGTTCATTATAGTAGCGGTTTACTTTTTCGGCAGCTTCCGTTCTATAATTTTTAGCAGTTTCAGAGCCTCCTGGGTCATCATTTTCAGCGGTTCGTTTATGGGCTTTTTCCTTAGGAGTGTTCCTTGGTGTATTTCAGGCTTTTTTCAGCTTAGGTGTTTCAATTGATCGGTCTAGTAGCAGTATTGAAGGCCATTTTCGGCAAAAGATGGGTCTTAGCAGGTTGGTACGAGCGGGGGTGTTTTGATCTAATAACAATAATGGAAGGAAGGGAAAAGTGTACGTCTTGGTGGTGTGGTATGGGTCACCCATTTTGGCTGTTTAAAGATCGGCAATGATAGGGAGAGGATTAGCAACGCCTGACGGAAGAAGATGGAACAGTTTGGTGCAAACAAAGGAAGAGGACCGGTCATTGGTTTGATGGGAGCTAGAGGGACATATATGAAGTCTCAAAAGTGGAAAAGGGTACGTATGGTATTCTTGCAATGGATGTCTGCGGCATAGCTGGGGATGTTTTGGGGAGTGTTTTCCGGGAATAATAGTGTTTTGGCATGGGAAGGAGTTTAGTGCGGTGGGTCAATTTGTTTTGGGAGATTCAACTGGTTTTTTTTGATGTTTTTCGAGTTAAGATCTACTTAATTATTTCTACTTTATTTTATTTTATTTTCACTTTGTTGTTGTTTTTTGTTTTTTCAAATTAAAAAAACTCGTGAGGCCGATGGATTAATTGTAAGGTTGTGAACAACAGTAGTAAGGGAGTTTACACTCTTTGAATTTCTCTCAATGCATTTCTTTTCCTTATACCTCTAGTTTTATGTTTTTAATGAACTTTTTACTTTGCTTATCAAAAATTAAAAATAAAACATATTTTCGGCCTAAGCAAATAACGCATATTGACTTGAGAGCATTTAGACTTGGTCGGTTGATTCTGGAATCGATTTTGGTTATCCAAACCATTCACTTTTTTTTGAGTCATTAAGTAAAATATTCATACAAAAAATTGAGATGAATGGATATCAGTAGATATATATTTTAATCAAATTTGTTTTAAAAAAAATAGACGATAAATATAATTTCAAGAATAATCATCTTTTTTTGTAATATAGTTTTGATTTAAACATATATCTACTAATATCCATTTGTAACACCTTGTACTTCTTGAACTAGTGGAATTGCTCTTGACACTCTTATTATTGTACTTGGGAGCCTCTTTGGTTCATTTTGGAATATTAATTGAGATGGTATCATAATAGTAAAGTAAGATTGAACTAAAAACATTGATTCGAATAATTATCCTATGAGTAGTCTTCACTCTTTTACATTTTTCTCTTTCCACACTTTGAATTTGGATAAGAGGTTAGAATCAATAGAAAGCTTATTTCTGGGGCTTCGATTTGGACATAAGAACGACCTAAAACGGAGTCTGGACGAGGGAGTTATGCCTGTTTAAAATTTGGGTGCCTGTGTTGGAAACAAGTCCACACTACAAGAAATTTCACTTTTGGCGACTAAAATTTTAATCGCCAAAACCCTTATTTTGGTTGCCAATTACTTTTGGCGACTAATATATTTGGTCGCCAGTTTGGTCGCCAATAGTTTGTCGGGGAAGACAATCGGCGACTAAAATTTTTTGGTAGCCAAAAGTAACCTATAGGCGACTAAAACTTTAGTCGCCATATATTTTTTTAAATAATTAAATATATATATTTACTTTTCTTTAGTAGCCAATTGAGCATGTATGTTTGGCAACTAATTATTTGGTAGCCAAAAGTTTCACTTTTTGAGAATTGGCGATTAAAAATTTAGTAGCCAAAAGTTTCATTTTTACAATTGGCGACTAAAAATTTACTAGCCAAAAGTTTTACTTTTTGACAATTGCCGACTAAAATTTTAGTAGCCAAAAGCTAACCTTCGATATTTCTTTAGTCGCCAAAAGGTCTCATTTAATTTTTATAATTTGTTTTGTAATATTTTTTGTGCCACTTGTAACCTGTGCATATACAAAATTATTCGTCCATTCAATTCTCAATTATTCAATAAAAATATTTCTCCACAACTTGTAGCGTTCAATTTTCAACCATATACAAAACTTAACTATTAACCTCACATATCAAAGAAAATAAGAATCCATAAATATAGTATAATCCAAAAAATACATATACTATCCAAATCAACAATTAAAATCCAAATTAAATAAAATCTTAATAACAAAACATATCAGGGTCTCCATCTTCTTATTACGTACTCTTGATGCAGCTTCGGATATGGCAGAAGAGGGTCTCCATCTCATTCTATTGTTAAATTCTTACATATAGGTCACCGCATCGGGGATCAATCCAGTCATTCGTCTTCTTCGACTTGTGAGACTTCTCATAGAATTTGCAAAAATCAGGCAACTCTTCATCGTTCTCATCTACCTGTTAATTTCTCATCTAACAGAATTGTTTTGAGCAAATAATCCAAATGTGGAAAAAGATTAAGAAGGAATCCAATGACACAAAGATGAACATAAATCTAGAAATAGAAACCTGTCTAAATTTAGACAAAAGAATTCAGTTCTAACACTTCAAATAGAATGTGAATATAACAAAACTTCGTTAAACACATCAGTATCAACAAACCCATTAACTCACATAAAAAAAGTCATTAAATTTTTTTCTTTTCTTGGAACCAAATAATCACAAGAGAGATAAACAAATAAATTTATAATACAAATAATTACAAGACTAGAGATAAACAAATAAATTTATAAAACAAATTAACATAAATACATCAAAAATCGATCAGAAAAGGAATTTTGACACCATTTAATCCATCAACAGTTTCGATGCAATGGGGGTGACAGTGGAGAATAAAAGACAACTGAAAAGTCTAAGTAGGGCTAAGCATCAAGAAAAGAGGGAGAGGGAGGGCAAGAATGTAGTCAATCACATTCCAAGTAGCCAAGCAAAAGTGCCCAAAAGTGAGTTTTGTAATTCAGTCTTACTCTCAGCAAGTTGACATAAATGACTTAACCATACAAACTACTTAACCATTACAACACAAACAAGAGATTTTCAGGATGAACCTAAATTCTAACCAAATAATTGCAAGGTGTCTCTAAGATGACTAAATTCTAAAACTACTTGAAGCTTATAAACCGAAAGCTTTTTGCAAACAAAAATATATCATAATCAAATTCAATGCTTATATCTAGATGTATGTACTAAAATATATGTTTCCCAAAATACTCATATATTTAGAGTTAATATGACAATATGCAAGAAATAGATTAGTTAGCTATTGGGTGGTTCAAATGTGATGTGATCAAATTTGACATTTATAGTTTCTTACTTTGATAACTGCACATTGTCATTTTTGACATTATAGAAGCCAAACGAGCCATAATTGTATTCTTGAAAGCCTCTTTGCAACCTAGAGAAGAATCTGGCAGCCTGCTTCTTGCAATCATCTGGGGAAATAAAAAAAAAGGTAGCAATCATCTATCTATTTATTGAGGTTAAATGAGAATTTCTTAGAAATTATGAGAGACCAAGCAAGAATTCATGTATATAAAACAAATTTGTCCATGAGATGATCATATTTCTTAGACTCAAACATTTTCAAGTGTAAAATCACCAGTATATATAACTTCTTTTTTTTTATTCACTTAGTTGATGAGTAGAACTCATACATTACTTAATTATAATTAATTCTTTATTTTCTTTTTATATTATTTCCTAAATTAATTTACATGCAATTATTTCTAATTAAATTATTTCCATATGGGTTAATTGGGAACTGAATTTATGCAACACTAAGAGATTAGTTATTAAACAAAGCCCATTGCATGTCAATTCTGTTACCAAACCAACTTACAAACCATAACTCATAATCACAAAGCATTTCTTAAAATCTTCACCTGTGGAGTTACTTCTGTAATTGGCATATTTTTTCAGGTTCTCCATGTGTCACACATGTACTAGAATTTATGAATGTCTTTACCCGTTGCCATTGCCTCTAAAACTACCAAGATATTTGATGTAATGTTGTGATAGTATCTGTATAAACACAATAATGTTAACTAATAAAATAGATAAGGGGAGATCAAATACTCTAAATGATTTCATATGACAAAAACAGCTTCAACTAACAAAATAATAACTAATTAACAGAGCTCAGCAAGCCAGTCCATATTCTTCAAAAAGTTTAGATTCAGATCATAGAGAAATTGAAAGACTATCTATATCAATTAGGAGTACACTTAAGTTATGCTTCCACCATATGCAAAACCACAACTATTACTGGTAGATAAATGTTGCAATGGAAAGGCTAACAATGGACAGGGAAAGGCTTCATACTAATCAAAAGTTCTTGAGTAATTGACAAATATGTTTTTGAAGAAAAGATGTGAAATGGATTGAAATTAACAAATATTGGAAGCATGATACAGAGCATTGATTTGGATATGAGTAATAACCCTAGAAAATATATATACCCTATAGCAAGATGCTAGGAGCATTGGACATATGAACCAACAAACCAGCCCTCAAAACCTCTCTATGACATTTTTACATACACTTGGTGAGCATAAATCAAAAAGATTAGTTTGTTTACCAACACAGGAAAACAGACCAACCCATTTTCACAAACACTGGCACATGAGGCATGAATGAATGACAGATCTCTCTTGCAACCCATTGAAAGTTGCATAAATAGGATGCTAACTTAGATGACTTCAATTCTCAAAAAAAAGAACATCCAAAATCTCAGAAACTCAAATTTCTTTCATTGTTTTTGGAACATTTGAACAAGGGTCCCTCATAATGATAATTGTTTTTGCGAACTCAAAGAGAGGGGGGGAGAGAGAGAGAGAGAGAGAGAGAGAGAGAGAGAGAGACCTTCCATTATGAGAAAACAGAGTCATGTTTGGTGAGTCTACAATCTTCCCTCTTCACGATGGCAATGGTGGAGGAGGAGGAGGTGCTCCGGTTGCCGGCGAACGCGAGGAGGAGGGCAGTGAAAGAGGGAAGGGAGAGGAGTAGCGGAGAGAGAGAGAGAGAGAGAGAGAGAAAGAGAGTGAGAGAGAGAGGGAGAGGGATAAAGAGAGAGTTGTTGGTTTGTTAGTTTGGGTTGGGAACAAAATACATATATAATTAATAACAATTTGCGACTAAATATTTTAGTCGCTAATTACTTTTTTAATCCCTCCAAATTGGAAATCTCCCTCTAAATATTTTAGTTTTTTAGCGACTAAAATATTCTTTTGTCGCTGAAAATATACTTTTGGCAACCAAACTTTTGGTCGCCAAAGATAAATTTTTTTTTTTTTTCTTTTCATTCGGCTACTAAACAATTTTAGTAGTTAAAACTAACTATACGACGACTAAAATATTCTTTTGTCGCTGAATATATACACTTTGGTCGCCAAAGATAAAAAATAATTTTTTTCTTTTCATTCGGCTACTAAACAGTTTATTAGCTAAAACTACTAGACGACTACTAAAATATTCTTTTGTTGCTAAAATAAACTTTTAGCGACCAAACTTTTGGCCAAAGATAAAAAATATATTTTTTTTTTTCATTCGGCTACTAAACAATTTTAGTAGCTAAAACTAACTATACGGCTACTAAAAAATTGTTTAGTCGCCAATTGTGATATTTTTAGTGACTAATATTTTTTTTTTGTCGCCAATAATCAATATTTCCCAACTAAAAAAAAATAGTAGCTAAATATTTGACTTTTGCCGAACTAATATTATTTTTGATCGCCAATTCCACAACTTTTGGTGACTAAATATTTTTTAGTTGCCAAAAGTGCATTTTGTTGTAGTGCCACTTGAGCGAACTTTTGACCGCTTAAGCGGTCTGTGCGAATTCTGGCACTTTAAAGTCACTTTTTGGCCCAAAATCTTTATTCTTTCTTTCTCTCTTTCTCTTCTCTCTCTTCCATACCCAAAACCCTAGAACTCCAAACACTTGATTTCTTCAATTTCTCCCTTAAATCCACCCTAGATCCTTCAAGAAAATTGAAGAACAAGTCTAGTTCGAGATATCTACCGATTGTTGTGCATTTTCGTTGAAATTTCAAGTGGGTTTCCATCTTAAGCTTTCATTCTTGAGGTAGGGGTATCTTTAACTTATTACATCTTTAATTTGAGACCCACATGTGATAATTTTATTAGATATTCACCTTTGTATGTGTGTGTGTGTGTGTGTGTGTGTGTGTTTGTGTGTGTATATATGTATGAATTGTGTTTGCTAATAAATAATTCATGATTATGGATGAAATTATGTCTATTATTAATGATTATTGTTGTTGATGATGAAAATTAGTCTCTAATTTATGAAAGAGAGAAAACCCCTAATTTTTTACAAACCTTAGTTTTGAAACTTGTTCAATAAAGAGGGGTTTTGCTCCATTGATTTTTAAAACATGAAATTGGTTGTGTTTATTCAACTTTGAGGTTGAAATATGAATTATTGGATTGTTATAAATTGAAATCATCCTAAGAGAAATTGAAAACTTTAAATTCATGCATTATATACATTACTTAATTCTTCATGTGATACTAATGTGTATGAATGGTTGGAAGAGTAAAAAGGGGTTTTTTGCCCAATTGGCCTCTAGAACCTAAAATTAAGTGTATTTACTTGACTTTGATGTTGAAAAGTTACACTTTGTGACTTTTACACCAAAACTGGAGATGATGATGGTTATGAATTGAAGAATGTTCTCATTGTTGACATGTAAACTATTGAATTGTTGTGCATTGACAGTATTATAGGAAAATTGAGATTTGGAAAATTCATGCATCATAAACTTTTAAAATTTAATCTTGTGACTTTTAAAATGTTGGCGTATTGAAGGAGTTGAAAGGAGGTAAATGGTCTATGAGTATTGGTAGTGAGTCGAGTTTGGTTGAGTTATGTAAAGTAATTGGTACCCACACGGGAAGTCAAGGTGCCCAATTGCCCTATCTGTGTATATCGTCGGATGAATGTGGAAAAATATTTTTGGGTGTCCATGAAGGGAAAAAGGTTTTGGGTGCCCATTACTCAACTGTTTCTGGAGTCGGCAAATGTAAGACTATTTTAAGTATACAAAATCTATATCTATGCATGTATTTTGAATTACGGCTCTTACTTGGGATATCATAGTATATTTACCACCACTGCTTAATGATTATCAAATATCCTGCATGGTCATTTAAACTTATGAAGAAGATTTACTATAACATAATTTATATACTTGCATGGCACGATCATGTGTGTTTCAATTTATTATATAATTTATTAGATATATTTCCTACTGAGCATTCACTCACCCCCAAAACTAATCATTTTCAGGAAATAAAGTTGACGAGTTACCTAAATGATTTACTATGGAAAGCAATTTGGATGAAGTATGAATGATCACTTGTTTGATGTTTTGTGTTGAAGGCTTGGGGTTATTTTGTATAAATGTAAAGGATTTTATTTTTAAATCAGGGACACTTTCGATAGAGTGTTGTCCCTTTTTGATTTATCTATTTTGTATAACTTCGTAACTTTTGAACTGTTTCGTTTTGACCATGGGTGTAAACTAATTGTATTGAAATTCTTGAGAATAGTTCAATGGGAAAGAAGTGTTATGAAATTGTATTATTATTTCTTTATCTATTGTTTGTCTTTATGTGGATTGAGATGAGGAAACAGGATTTGGGATCTGTCATGACCCTAACCCGCCCCCCCGTGGATTAAGGGCATAACCGGCCAGTAATCGTGACATTACCTACGGCCTCAAACCAAACCAAACGCATGTTAACAGAGTTAATGGGGGCCAAACGGAAGCAATTTAAAAACTTTGTCCTTAGAGCTGTGCTTACATGGCACGTCAAACAAGTTATACATATAAACATTAATAACTCACAAAGAAATTAAGTATCAAAAGTTCAACACATACAGGATCATCCCAAAACTATGTCAACCCGTGAAACTATATACAAACATATACAAAGCTTCGCCAACATGACAAAACATAACTACATAACAAAAGGCGAAGGTGGGTCTCGTGCGTGAGACACAAAGGCTGACTTTCCAAAACTTATGTTGATCCACTTAGGCTTACTGGGGCTGGGTCTGGACCTCCCTGGCTCACCTACAAACACATGATGAGCGTGAGCGTGAGCGAAAGCCCAGTGAATAATATTAAATAAAAGAAATGCATTGAAACATTATACAACAGACGGCCTTGGGCCTCAATTCATTCATGTTAACTGGCCTTTGGCATTTTCAAACTTTCATATCAGACTGGCTCCTTGGCCTTTATATCAGACTGGCTCTTAGGCCTTTATATCAGACTGGCTCTTAAGCCTTTATATCAAACTAGCACATAGGCCTTTCCAACTTTCATATCAAACTGGCACATAGGCCTTTCAGACTTTCATATCAGACTGGCACATAGGCCTTTCAGATTTTCATATCAAACTGGCACATAGGCCTTTCAGACTTTCATATCAAACTGGTACCTAGGCCTTTCAGACTTTCATATCAAACTGGCACATAGGCCTTTCAGACTTTCATATCAAACTGGCACCTAGGCCTTTCAGACTTTCATATCAAACTGGCACATAGGCCTTTCAGACTTTCATATCAAACTGGCACATAGGCCTTTCAGACTTTCATATCAGACTTGGTCCACCGTTCAAAATTAATGAACCTTATAAAACTTACATGGGATCAAGTAATTGGACAATAACATATTTCAGATATTACTCACAGTGATCGGTTGATTGGTTCGCCCTGGAACTCGACCCTACACATGTCATGAACATAAAAGAGTCACTAACAATTCAATCCGTTCAAAATTCACATAGGCTTTATTCCTATCTCTTTAACTCATTTCCAATGCTCAATGTATGCCTAAGAGTGTTTAGAAGTGAAAGGGAACGGAAAACGGAACACAGAATGCATTTTCAAAGTTTCAGAAAACAGGGTCCCCGCTCGAGCGTGGACTTCCCCGCTCGAGCGACCCTTGGGTCTGCAAAAGTACTGGTTGCCTTCAATTCCCGCTCGAGCGCAAACTCGACCGCTCAAGCGGACTTTCCTGCCTACATAGCTCCCCGCTCGAGCGGGAACCAGGCCTGCAGAAAATGCTTGGAGCTCGTTTTCTCCGCTCGAGCGGCACTTCCCCCGCTCGAGCGGACGTCAAAATTCTGGAAATTCCCAGGTTATGTTCTTGAGTTCCAACTCGATTTTCCAGCCAATTTTCATGCATTCTAAGGCTCAAAGTTCACATGCAATCATACTAACAAGGTACAAACACCAAAACACAGGGTTAAGGAGCTCAATTTCAAGGATTACACACTTGCATGTCTCAAATTGACACCACATTCAACTCTATCATGTATATTCATGCATTTCAAGCTCCCATCCTCAATTATTCAAACATGCATGGCCATTGACCTCATTTCCATTTCAAAAGATGTAAATGGTGCCAAAGCTCAACAAACTAAGCTTGCATGCATAATCGAACTTCAACTCTTGCTTAAATGACATGGTACATGCTAGATTATGCAATTTATGGCAATTCATAACAATTTTATACATGCATGTGCATATCCCATTAAATTCGACACAACTCATGATCAAACTCACCATTTAGTCTTTAATTTACTAGAACACAACTTAAACTCATGAGTTAAGGGTTGATTACTCACCTAGGAGCTTTAACCTTCCAACTTAAGCTTAATTCTTGAATTGATCTTCAAATTATCAAGCTTTGAGGCCAAAATCCCAATTTCCCTCACTCCCCCTCTCTCTAGCCGACCCACTCTTCTCCCTTGAGTTTTTGATCAGCCAAATGAAGTGAATAATGGAGAATAGGGAGTGTAGAGGCTTATAACAAAACCCCACTAAGGCCAATATTAAAATAATAAAGTAGTTGGGCTTTAATTCATCAATTAAATTGACTTAATCTGACCTGAATCAATTTTTCAATTAAATTTCACCGTAGGCTCTAAAAACTATGCCAATCACAATGGCCTAGTCAATTTCGGGTTCTGTGGCCGATAAGGCCCTCAATTTAATTCCCAAAGCAGATTATTCAAATAGATTTTCCTACGGTGAACAGATAGAGTTCCAAAATCACACATTATCACATAATCGGCACACAAAATCATACTAAACACATAACCATAAACAAATTAAGGACCAATTTAGCATATTACAGAACAGGGGTATCACTGTGTTTTTCCAAGGCGCTACACCAATCATCTTGAATTTTTGCGTGAATATTCTATTCAGCGAGTACTAAAAACTGAACAGTTCGGATTATCAAAACAAGACTTGTGATGAATTTCACAACCTTTTCAATCTTTCTCATGTTGAGAAATGAATATGGGATGCCATTTAATTAAACTACCAAAGATGCATATCATATCTGTTAGATTAAATGTGACCACATCATAATGTGGTGTGCCTCTCCATACTTGATTATGACCCAATAACAGGTGTATATCTTCCCGTAAGGAAACGGAACAATTGGGTAAGTTAAGTATTTGAATTTGAACACAATGGGGGCATTGTTTCATGATAATTGCGGCTGTTAGTTTTTGTATCCAAAGGTTATGACCTTTGGCAATGGTTGCCATTGTGTTTATAAATACAATGGCATAATGTGTTCTTAGATACACACATTTTAAACCATTGACAAACCAGCATATCTAGATCCAACTTTGCTTCTGGATTATTTCATCTTGCGTGATAAATACCATTACGGGATCACCGATTACTTAGCCATTGTCAAGTTAATCTTACAATGGTATCAAAGCCTTGTTTACAAATAAACTCAGATGTCGAATTATAGTCCGGAAGAACGAAAATTTTCCAAAAAGTTTTTACCAAATATTCAGAGTATAATTGATCGTCAATCTTCGGCATTGGTTAATTCCGTTTGTTTATTTAATCATCACCAACGTGTTGTATTCCCAGAAAAATATCCAAAGAAAATAACAGTTGGTGGTGTTATTATTCTGAACCTTGCCGAAAGTGAGACCGAATTATACCGGTGGAAAAATTTTATGAATAATTTTCGGTTTAATTGGCATCACCACATTAGCCCCATCTCGTTCTTCTCAGAATTTTGATCACAACAGTGAAATTCGTTGTGAAAAACGACAAAAAATTGACCCACAAAGTTCAACTTTCACTGTTTGGTCTTCGACATCTGTCATCGGAGAAGATAACCGGGGCAATAAAGCCGTTGCAACTTTTGTTTTGAAAGATCAAACATTTGGGCTAAAGACAAAAGGGCCAAAAATTAAAATCACTACCAGAAAATATGTTCCCTTGGGCCTAAAAATTAAAAAGAATTTGATTAGGCCAAAACAGGCGGCCCAACCCAGCGCTACAGAGACCAAGCCAAGTAGCCCAAAACCACGGCCCATCTCCCAATGCCTAGATCCGTGCGTCAGCCCTGCGTCCAGTGCTTTGCGCTCGGACTCGCGCCCGTCTAACCCACGCGCTGACTCGTGTGTCACACCGATTCGATCTCAGTCGATCCAAACTGGCCCAGTACAGTCTTTGGACTGGCAGCAGCTTGGTCCAAGCGGTTTTTGAATCCGTTCTTGCTCATTTCAAAGCCGTTTTGAATCTTTCAAAAGCCAAAATCTTCAAAATTCTTCTAAGAATTTTTTCGTGGGTCATTGTACTAAATTTCCAGAAGAAATAATTAGAGAAAGAGGCTATCCAAGGATGTTACCGAAGAGAACATCCAAAGAAATTTTTTTTAATAAGCACCGTTGTGTTCCTTGGGCTCGTAATTATTTTCACAAGACTCATAAGCAAAGTATTGACTTTGATAGGCCATTGGGTTTTCATCATTCCCGTTCGACTCCTCCACATCGATATTTTGCTTATCACAGGGGCCGACTTAACAACTACAAGCCTTATCCTTATTAAGACTTGTTGTTGTATTTAATTTGCTTATTTGTTTATTTGGTTTTGTAATATCCACATTTGTATTTTTATTGTAACACATTTGTTTTTAGTATGGCTATTTAAAGTGCTATTGATTCTTCAAGAATTGAGATGCTTAATTGAAATAAATTCCGAGCATGGAAATGCAACATTTCTTATCTTTTTACACATAAAAAGACATTGCACGCTTTATCCACTTACAAATCAGATGATGATTCTAATTGGTTTCAAAACAAATGGATAGAAGATGATGCTATGGAAAAGGCAACAATATTACATAATATGGACAACATAATTCTGTTATTCGAAGAACATGAAACTGCAAAATAATTAATGGAAGCTCTAGAAAGTAAGTATGGAGTTCGATCGGACACTCAAATTCAATTGCTCTTGGATAAATATAATAACACTCGTATGAGTGATAATGATAGCGTTGGTGATCATGTTAATCAAATGGAATTAATTGCTAAAGAATTATCCAACGCTGATCATCCTTTATCAAACAAGATGCGAGTAACTACCATACTTAATAGTCTTCTATTGTCTTGGGATCATGTTATCACATCTTTAACTCATAGTTGACGAGAGATTTCAATGGTAACATTTCCTGTACTCTTGGTTTTGGAAGAAGAAAGAATGAAGAGAAGGCTACTTCTTTCAAGAAAAAATGGAAAAAGGGATTCCAGAAAGGATGGAAAAAAATAGCAAGGATGGAAAAAACAGCAACATCACAAGAATCAGGCTGGCCTATGTTACAATTGCGGTAAAAAAGGTCATATCAAAGTCACTTGTCCTCAAAACAAGCATAAAAAGGATCATAACCCCATTGCCATGACAGTTTTTGAAGCAGTCGTACTTGAACCTTCATCAAATTCATGGTGGATTGATTCTGTTGCAACTAGGCATATCATGCAAAACAAAGACATGTTCATGGGGTTTATTGAAAAGAAGATTGGTGAACACAAAATCTACATGGGTAACAACTCCTATAGTGATGTTTTGGGCATCGGTAACTGCCAATTCTCTATAAATGGAACTTCCATTGTGCTTCATGATGTGCTTTATGCACTCAGTATTCGCCAAAATTTAATTTCAGTTCCAGTATTAACCCAAAAGGGTTTTGAAATTAATTTTAGGTTTAACACAGTGTTGATTAAGAAATGAAATGTATTAGTGAAAGGTGTAAGAGTGAATTCTCTTCCTATTGATAATAATAAAGTATATATTTTTGATTATTTGTTTGTTTCTACCAGTAATAGTTCTTATTTATGGCATCTAAGATTAGGTCACATTAATAAAAATAAAATGTCTCAAATGTTTAAAAGTGGTCTATTGCCTAAAGTGTGTTCCGATGATTTTGATATATGTGAACCATGTATCAAAGGAAAAATGACTAGCAAGCCATTTTTAAAATATTGGAAATCATCGAAATTACTTGAAGTAATTCATTCGGATATTTGTGGTCCTTTAAGAACTAAAACTCATCGAGACATAGAATACTTTATTATTTTTGCTGATGATTATTCAAGATATGGACATATCTACCTTCTTAAACACAAATCAGAGGCAGTTGAAAAGTTTAAGGAATATAAATTGGAGGTAGAAAAGCAACTTGGTCGGTCCATTAAAAACTTAAATAATGATAGATGTGGCGAATATGAAGCTATGGATTCTTTTTGCAAGGACAATGACATAAAGCATTTGTTTACAATGCCATATACACCACAACAAAATGGGATTACAGAAAGACGAAATCGTACTCTAATGGAAATGACAAGGTCTATGATAGCTCATGCTGATCAACTTATTCATTTTTGGGGCAAAGCCTTATCTACCGCTGTGTACATATTGAATAGAGTCGAAACAAAAGCCAAACCTCTAACTCCTTACAAATGCTGGCGTGGTACTAAACCTAATGTTCAAAATCTCAAAGTTTGGGGATGTAAAGCACATGTACTTATTCCAAACCTTTAAGGGATAAATTGGGAAGTAAAACTTGGGAATGCAAGTTTATTGGTTACGTTGAAAATGGAAGCGATTATCGTTTTTACCATCCCGAATGTGGATTAATAGAAAGTAGAGATGCTATTTTTCTTGAATCCACTGGTCTTGTTACTCCTATTTAACAAATTGAATTGCTCTCCGAAGTATCTCAGGATTCTTCTCTTCCTTTTTTGTCACCAACACCACTAGTTCTCCCAGCACCACCTAATAGTGGGAGGAAAAGACAACTACCTGACGTTGTGTTACCTAATTCGAATCCTGCGATAAGTGGGAGTAAGAGAGCAAGATGTCCATCTATATTTTTGAAAGATCATTATGTTTTTCAAGTTGAAGAACTTAATAACTTAGTAGATGATCCTACTAGTTATAATGAAGCAACGAGTAGCAGTGACGCTACTTAATGGCTTGAGGCAATGAATAAAGAACTTGACTCGATCAAGAAAAATGATGTTTGGGAATTAACCCATCTCCCGAATGGAAGAAAAACCATTAGTTGCAAATGGGTTCATAGAAAGAAATTCAAAGTAGATAGAAGTTTGGAGAAATACAAGGCAAGGCTAGTAGCCAAGGGATTCACACAACAACCTGGAGTAACTTCGTAGATACATATTCTCCTGTTGAAAAATTTGCCTCAATAAGGATTCTAATGGTAGTTGTAGCTAGGATGGATCTAGAATTGCATCAATTAAATGTTAAAATAGCTTTTCTCAATGGAGAATTAAAAGAGAAAATTTATATGATGCAACCTGATGGTTTCCAGATCCAAGGCAACAAGGATAAAGTCTATAAGTTGAAGAAATCCTTGTATGGACTCAAACAATCTTCAAGACAATGGTACTTGAAATTCCACCAAACCATTTTAGAAATGGGGTATGTTGTGAGTCCAGTAGATCACTGTATTTATATCTGGAAAAATAATGATAAGTTAGCAATATTGTTTTTATATGTGAATGATATATTATTAGCAGGAAATTATCCAGATGTGATTATAAAAACCAAAACTTTCTTAGCATCTAGATTTGAAATAAAGACATGGGTTTTGCAACTTATGTTCTAGGAATTAGAATTTCAAGGGATAGAAATTCAAAATTATTATATCTAGATCAAGAGAAATATCTAGACAAGGTGCTCAAAAGATTTAATATGGATAACTGTAATTCTTTAAGCACACCTGTTTGCAAGGGACAAAGTCTTAGTAAAAGTATGAGTCCTCAAGCTAAGTATGAAATTGAGGAAATAAGAGATGTCCAATATGCTCAGGTAGTAGGCAGCCTAATGTATGCTATGACAAGCATAAACCTAACATCTATCACGCAGTCGGATTGGTAAGTATGTTTCAATCCAATCCAGGTAAAGAACATTGGCAAGCAGTCAAAAGAATATTTAGATATTTGAAAGACACTAAGAATTGGAAATTATGTTTTGGTTTGAGTGATCTAGACATAAAAGGATACACTGACGCAGATTTTGTAGGAGATGTAGATGATAGAAAATCTACTAGTGGTCATGTGTTCTTGTTTGGTGGAACAACAATTTCTTGGTTAAGTAAGAAACAGAGTTGTGTTGCAAAGTACACTATGGAAGCTGAATACATAGCTTACAGCACAACTGTGAGTAATGCGGTTTGGATAAAACGATTTGTTGACAGTTTACAATTAGATATACCTGCCAGACCAATCAATATGTTTTGTGACAATCAGTTTGCCATCTCATTAATAAAAAGTGGAGCGAATAACTCTAAGGGAAAACATATTGATGTAAGTTATCACTATATTCAGGATATAGTGGAGAGAGGTGAAATTAAAGTCAACTATATACCCTCAGAAGAGATAGTGGCCGACCTTATGACCAAAGGGTTGTCTCTGGGAAAATTCAGAAAATATGTGGCTAATATGGCATTGAAAAATGCCTAGCTAGATGGTTTAGCTACTCATATAAGAGCATAGTTGGATGACTTTGGGGACACCTGGATAACCGATGTTGTGCAACTCTATCTTGCATGGAAACATGTGTTTGGTCCGGTAATAAGGTAGAGAAACTGACAAGGTACGAACATCATAGTTAGCATGAGATGTAAAGTCTATAATATGCAACATGCTGACTAGATAATGTTGTCTGCTTGATCAGCAAAAAGTCGCTGATAAGGTGTGTTAAGGAAAACCTTCAGGAATGGGCCTTAAAGGAAGTACTTAACAATAATTTCGACGTAAGTCGACACATAAGAAATGTGTGCGACTGAAGTCGTCAATGGTGATTGGGTATGGACTATGAACCCAACATGAAAATTGATGCTGTTCATTTGAAATATAGTGAATTGAAGTCATCTGGAGTGTGTTGTCAATGTGAGAACACATTCGTACGTATGTGGTCAAATTGGTGGCAAAAACGTGCGTACGTATGACCAAGTCACAATTGGACGTTGATCTATGAGGTAATTTCATAAATGAAAGTTGGCATGAGGCAAAATTTTGGTACCAAGGTAAACATGCCCAACTCAGGATATGTCACTTCATTATGATGTGATCAAGTGGGAGATGTTAAAAAAAGTGTGACCACATCATAATGTGGTGTGCCTCTCCATACTTGATTATGAACTAATGGCAGGTGTATATCTTCCTACAAGGAAACAGAACAATCTGGTAAGTTAAGTATTTGAATTTGAACACAATGGATGCATTGTTTCATGATAATTGTGGTTGTTAGTTTTTGTATCCAAAGGTTATGACCTTTGGCAATGGTTGCCATTGTGTTTATAAATACAATGGCAAAATATGTTCTCAGATACACACATTTTAAACCGTTGACGAACCAGCATATCTAGATCCAACTTTGCTTCTAGATTATTTTATCTTGCGTGATAAATACTTTCACGGGATCACCGATCACTTAGCCATTGTCAAGTTAATCTTATAATGTCATGATGGATTGAATAATACCAGTGCTCTTGAGGTGTGATTCACTTGATAACACAAGTTACAACACAAAGAGTTAATAATAATACATACTGATATAAATCAAACACCAGCAAAAAGCTCAAGTGCTTGGTCACTCAAGTTGGAGGTGTAAAAGTTGAGGAAATCAGAGTAAGTAAATGGACGATAGAGAAGAGGATGGTGTTGGTCGACAAGCTTTTCAGGGACTTCAATGGTTAAATCCTCTCTTGGTGATAAAAATAACCCACATGAATACCTTTCTTTCTGCCCTTTCATCATCACCCTGTGCTTTGCAGCATGCACTCTTCCATTGCTCCAAGCCTAGTAGCATGCATTGCAAATTTTTTATTTTTATCAATATTAGTTTGAGCTATGTTTGATCAACAGGATTAAAGTGAAAAAATTAATAATCTATGAGATTATTGTAGTATTTTATTGAGCTGGATTAGTAGAATAAATAATCATTTTTTGTCTAGTTTGTTTTGGAATGAATCTGAAAATATATAATCCTAACTATATGTTTGTTCTGTATTATTATTTGTATGATTAAAAAAATTTATTAATTTTATTAGATAAAATGTCTATCAAAATCTAATCCAATAACACTATAATTCACCAAATCAAACCGGGCCTCGGTGCATATTGTGGAAAATCTTTTTTTTTTTTTTTGGGAATTAATTACACTTAGCAGCACCCTTGTCATTTTATCAAAATTATACTTTTAGTTTCTCTTTATTTTCAATTGTGACAATTAGTTTTTTATATTTCAATTTGAGTTAATGATGCTAATATAATTGACTATCACAATTGAGAGCAGTGAAACTAAAATGAGATTGTCATTGAAATTGTATAATTAACTCTTTCTTATACCATGCTTTTAAAATTATCATTAATTTTTTTCCCTTTTTTTTTAATAAAATTTTTAAAGATTTTAGTCTAAAAAGCACATAAAAATAATAAAGATTAAATGGAAACGGAGAAAAGAGTCGAGTAAAAAAAATCTCTTTAAATTATATTTTTTTAATTAAATCAGTTTTTTAGGGGGTTTGAGGTAAATAAATTTTTTTTTTAAAAAACAAAAAAGAAAAAGAAAAAGAAAAAGAAAGATAAGAAAAAATTGCTTCCAAATGAGGATGCATACATGAAAAACAATGAACACTCACCTTAAGCGAATCGCCAACGATGACCATGAAGCATCCGTTGGGAATTGACAGTTGAATCCAGTTGCCTTCTTTAGACATAACCTCGAGACCTTGAACCTTATTTTGAGATAGAATGGTGAGGAAATTCTTATCAGTGTGAGGAATAAGACCAATGGTTGGATCATTGCTTATAGGAACTTTATATTTTATCAAACGAAAATTGCCGGTATTGTTCTCATCCTGCAATCCATAGGAGTAGTTTTCCAAGCCAAAGCTCTCATAAACCATTTTGAGGATGATTAAGTTCAGTTCCATCATCTTTGAGCTCATGGAGTTGAGAACCTCACTGTCAAGATAAAAACCAAGATTAGTATAACAAATACTGGATAATCATGTCTATAATATTTGAATTTTGAATTTTGAATTTATTAAGGAAAATAAAACAAAATAAAATAAAAAGTGAAATTCTACTTATACAGCCATTCTAACTCATTACACCCCCAAATTTTTAAAAATATTATTACAATTTTAACCCTAATTAAAATTACTAAAAAACCCCAATCTTTAGCAACTACAAACCCTAATTTCACATTTCACCCACCACCTTTTGAACCCCTTCACCTGATCGCCACCGCAGCCACCTGTTGATATCACCCCATGTGAAGGGGGTGATATTCTTCTCCATGGGAACACACACAAGTCATGGAAGGAGGCTACCAACCAAGTCAAGCATGGCGGCCACCAACCATGTCAAGGAAGACGGCCACCGAAAGGAGAAGAAATGAGCTGGCCATGTGCAAGGCCAGCCTCTCCACCTTCATCTGTAATGTATCTATAAATGGAGGTTGCGAGGAGAGGTGAAAGAGTGAGCAAACCGTGAGAGAAAGAGCAACCCAAAGAGAGTGAGAGATGTGAGGCGGAGAGACCGTCTCTCTCGGTGTGAGCGAGGGAGACGGATGAGTGTGTGAGTGAGGAGTGTGAGCTCCTCCTCTATTGTAATCTTTCTGTAATCTCTCCATTGATATAGTGATAACCGGTTACTCTCTCGTGGACGTAGGCTTTAAGGCCAAATCACGTTAAATATGGTGTCTCCTTCTGTGTGGGTTTGTTTTTCTATTTGCTATGATTTCTATAAAGTCTTGGGCGGGATCCCAGATCCCAACAAGTGGTATCAGAGCCTCGTCGGTGGCGTTTCAGAACAAAAACAGTGTGTTGTTCGAAACTGCCCAGAAATCAAGTTGCTTGAAATTAGGTTTCGAACATACCAGGAGCAAGGTCTCGATGAGAGGAGTACAAACATACAAACCAGAGCCCCAGAGGAGCAAGGACGTGCCCTCACGCGCCTCCTGAAGATTGCGCGTGAGGCCCAGTCTCATCACACGCCGCCACGCGCCGTACAGCCAACCGGCGCGTCGGCCCAGTCTCGAACACGCGCCCCACGTGCAGCGTAAGGAAGAAGGCGACTGAGGGGAAGCGCGTGTACGGAACGCTCACGCCACGCACACGCCGCGTCATCACCATGTCATCGACACGTGTCCGTCCAGTCAGAGACACGTGTCGTCCACGTCAGCATGCTACGTCAGCGCCACGTGGCACCGTCGTCAGCCAGGGCTGCCACGTGGCTGCCACGTCATCGGTCCAGTCGGTGCCACGTGGCAGACTAGTCAGCGCCACGTGTCCTACAGTCAGCGCACAGTCATCTGCCACGTCATCTTGCGGATAGGGATCCGGTGCTTCGCGGCTAAGGTGCAGCTGCAGATCTGAGGCGTACAAAATGTTTTGGCGTGATCTAAGCCATTCGGAGTCCGTTTCTGATGATCCAATAGTGCTTTCCAACTATTTGGAGTATTCCGGACACATCCATACGGTCTGATTTTGGAATTGAATTTTCTATAAAAAGGAGACAGATTAAAGTGGCGGACGGCATCAGGTGCAGCGGACGAAATATTCTGTTGGCACACGAATATTCCCTGAACTTTTGAAATTGCAATTTGGCCCAGAATTTTTTAGAAAATTGTGGTGTGGCCCAACTTTTGGGGAAATTTTTTCAGTGAGGTCCCCGGAAGTGCAGCGAAGGTTGGTCCTAGCTAAACGGATCGTTCCAGACGCAACCGCGAGGTCAGAATGGTGAAATTCTGAACGGTTTTTTAAAGATTGTCAAAACATGAGAGTTTGTTATCTTTAATAGTCGAAGGAAGGTTGCCGGATATTGTGGAACGCTGCAGATTCACTGAAGAGGTTAGAATGGGCAGATTCTGACCAGATTGGACAACCAGATACAGATCGAGATAGATCATTGAAGACCAAAAGAGACCAGGCTTGATCAAATGGCAAATCAATGGAGATCAGGATTGGTCAGGGCGCGATCAGAAGAATTGCACATGATTATCTCAAGATCAACAATGTCTAGGAAAGTTCTATCAAAAAGACACTGTCTAAGGAGACTGGTTCTTAAGTGGGACCGGTTGTGACCCCACCAGTCTTTCCTGGGAACTTTCCTGGTTGTTGATGTGATCGGAAGATCTACTTCAATCAAAAGTCCACTTCATCAGATAGATGATTGGCAACCAGTGCAGGCTCAGGGGAATGTTGTGGCAGTTGGAGCTACTGTCAAACATAATACAAGAAGTACTGGTAGTATGTGAACGTAGAAGGGCAACAGCTGCAGCAGTGCACACATAAGGTGTAGGAGTACGTAGTCACAATAGCACAGATGAGTACACAGGAATGGCATACAAGGTGCAGGTATACAACAGTGCAAGAGTACGCAGCAGAATTGTACAAAGGTGCAGTGTGCCGGATTTTGGCCTGGCAGCATCAACTAGTTCACAGAAAAAGCTCCAAACAAAGAAATTGAAAGGGATAAGACGCTGTAGTGCGCACCCAGGGAGAGGCAAATTTCTTTCTTTGTCCTGAATCTGGTTCGTGACAGTGAAGTCGCGATGGGCACCCAGAGAGTTTGGGTGGAGTCACCTCAATAGGGAAACGATGAGCATTCTATTAGAGGATGCAAGTACCTGGTGATAGAGGTGCGAGCCATGCAAGATGATGTGTGGTTGAAGACATTCCAAGTAGGAGGTGTAGATTCACTCCGGATACTCGGTGGAATGGAGGCATATTTGTACAATGGTGTTTTATCATTCATGTGGGTGATGGGGGTGAAAAATTTTGTTCACCCGGTTGAAGCCAATTGAAGACCTTTCAGAGTCAGTTGCAAAAGTTATTAGTTCATTTGGAGACTCTTGGGTTAGTTACAGAACTTCAGAGTTCATTGGGTTTTTCTCTAGGGGATAGAGAGAACCAGCATTGGCAGAGTGTATTACGGAGATTTGGCATATGTAATAAGTCCAAATAGTAGTACTTTATGGGCATTGGCCTCTGTGGAGGCGTTAGAGATCCTTCATGGATCGTTGTTGGAAGACTCGCATCTGGTGAAGCCTTGGTTTCCGCATTTGTCGATTTGAAGAAGGTGTGACAATCTACTTCAGATCTTGGTGGAGCTTTGGTGTTTTTGTTCAATGTCTATTGGAGGCATTGTTGTTGGCGGTCTTTCACGGATTACTAGCGATTTTCAGAGTCGTGGTTTATTGAGATTCATCATCACAGTTGGGATCTATGATCATGTCTGATTAGATCCAGGGGTGTCTTCGGTTTGTGAGACTTGATTGTTTCTTCTTCTTGTGGATTTTCATTTTCGCAATCTGTTCCATATTCGAAGACATCAACTATTGGTAGTCTGGGTGACGATTCAGACTCTGGGTGTTTGCTTCTCTGGAAGCGGTTTGACCGTTGGTGTTCATTAAAGATTGGAAGAGATTGTTGCGGAGAAACGTGAAGATGGTGATTTTGTGAATCTCATGTGTTAGGATCCATCCCTTTTTCTGCCGTTGGATTTGGAGGGGATAGATCATTTGCAAACTCGGTGGAGTCAGCGGGGACTGTTGGAGTTGTGCATTTACGGTGCACGCACCTTTGGGTGGTTTTTGGCAGATGTAAAGATGGTGCATCATCTTGTGTTTGCCGGTTGGAATGGCAGTTGGAGGAATCTGGAGTTTGATCGAAACTTCAGAATTTTTGGCTCTTAGTATTTTGTAAGTTCATTTGAAGTTTGTTCCGATACTTCTGAACTGTTAGAGCCTAACTGTGTCCACAATCCAGTTTTGTTTGGTGGAGAACTTGCCTCAGTTCTCGGAGAATTTGTTTGGCTCTCTTGATTAATTCGAGCTTGAAGAGAGCAGTATTGTGTTCGATGGTTGATCGGACATGATGTTTTTGGTACCACTTTCGAAGTTGTTTTGACGGAGAATTTGAAGCCTCTTTTGTTTAGTCTCCTCAGCATTGGTTCAAGCGGGTTGCTCACCATGTTTTGTTTGGAGTTGTCAAGGACAACTTGTTTGGCGCCTATGGAAATCGGAACTTGGCACTATGATGGAGCTTGAGTTGTAGAAAATCGAAGAGCTAGCTCGATTGGTTCTGCATGTTCTTTGTATTGCGTCAATGTGATTTTGAGCAATGGAATCTGCTGTGTTTTTTGGAAAAGCGCTTGTGTTTTGTACAGCAAATGACATTCAGTTTTGACTGAATGGTTGGATACCTGGGTTATGGTATCGGTTTTTGATTCTGTGGCAGCGAACGCACCTCTTAATGAAATAGAGTTGTTGCGGATCTCTCAGGCGAGCTCGAGCTCAGGAGGAGAGATGGAGCCACGATGAGCACTCAAGAATTATGGGTGCAGGTACTATGCTAGGTGTTGCATAGTTGGTGACTTGTACAGATCTGTTGAAGTTGCTTTGGAAGAAAGAGCTACTGTCAACCATCATCTGGTAGTATAAGTGATAGATATGCAGGTAACGTGTATCGCTGAACTGGAGATCAGGGATTGCAAAGGCACAGACAACAAGCGTATGTGGAAACGCTAAGAGGTTGTTCGGAAGTGCAGAGGGCAAAGACTGATAGTTCAGAGGAAAAGCTCCGAGCAAAGAAAACCGAGGACGTTGATGGAATAAACAACGAGTTTTCTATTGCTCCAATGACTTGTCCTGTGAGATAAGGCATGACAGTCAAGGGCATCCCAGCAGGGGGTGCAGGACATCCAATCAAGGGGTGTCGGATATCTTGGTTGCGCAAGTTCAAGCATAGCAGGTGTAGACATCCGAGACAGGAAGCGTGGAAGAGATCTGTGGGAGATAGGAGCATAGGCTCTCTCCAAAGCAGAGAGTGGTGTGAGTTGACTTGAGGATGTAGGATTCCCTCCTCCTCTTGTATCTCTGGTGTATTATCTCTAGCTTCAGGGGGTGCAAGCATCTCAGTGAGGAGATGCAGACTATGCTGAAGACATTTGAGACAGGAAACGTGGAAGAGATCTGTGGGAGATAGGAGCAGAGGCTCTCTCCAAATCGGAGAGTGGTGTGAGTTGAGTTGAGGATGTAGGATTCCCTCCTCCTCTTGTATCTCTGGTGTATTATCTCTAGCTTTCAAGGGATGCAGCGTCTCAGTGAGGAGATGCAGACTATGTTGAATTTGGGCGTGACAAGATTAACAGCAGTGTGTGCAATCGATCACCTCACATGGGTTGAGGGGGTGATTTGTTGATATCACCCCATGTGAAGGGGGTGATATTCTTCTCCATGGGAACACACACAAGTCATGGAAGGAGGCTACCAACCAAGTCAAGCATGGCGGCCACCAACCATGTCAAGGAAGACGGCCACCGAAAGGAGAAGAAATGAGCTGGCCATGTGCAAGGCCAGCCTCTCCACCTTCATCTGTAATGTATCTATAAATGGAGTTTGAGAGGAGAGGTGAAAGAGTGAGCAAACCGTGAGAGAAAGAGCAAGCCAAAGAGAGCGAGAGATGTGAGGCAGAGAGACCGTCTCTCTCGGTGTGAGCGAGAGAGACGGATGAGTGTGTGAGTGAGGAGTGTGAGCTCCTCCTCTATTGTAATCTTTCTGTAATCTCTCCATTGATATAGTGATAACCGGTTACTCTCCCGTGAACGTAGGCTTTAAGGCCGAACCACGTTAAATATGGTGTCTCCTTCTGTATGGGTATGTTTTTCTGCTTACTATGATTTCTATAAGGTCTTGGGCGGGATCCCAGATCCCAACACCACCTATTGTCGCGCACATATGCTATCGCCGTCCGTTGCCGCCGCTCCAACGCCAACAACCCTGGCAGCCATTGTCGGTGCCTGTGACCACCAAATCGTAGCCCCTCTTCTACCAAAAACCCTTATCTTCTTCTTGCGACCTCCTTCTGGCCACCACGACCAACCACCACCACCACTCTTCCCCATGAACCAGCCACATTCCACCCCTAGCATTCTGAAACCCAGCATTTCCAACAATTCTCTCTCTCTCTCTCAAATTTCCACCAAGGTCAAGGTCCTGATTTCATCAATGGTAGGTTCAGAGGCCGACCGATCTGAAAATCCATAGAGCATGAAACTGATTGCGACATGGTTGATCGAAGGTGTGGTTCTCAGAGTCTTTATTCTTGACATGTATTTCAATTTCCGACTAGGAAAATGGAGGGTGAAGAAGAACATACATGTTTGTGTTTATATGGATGGTTGTTTCGATATGATGCATTATGATCACTGCAACGCTCTTCGTCAAGCTCGAGCCCTTAGCAACCAACTCGTCGTCGGTATAGTCAAAGGGTGCAGGGCAGTGGTCGGAGGTGGAGATGGAAGTGAAGATGGAGGTAGAACAGTTAGGGTTTGAAGGTTATGGCTGCCGAAGGTGGTGGTTAGGGTGGGGTAGAGTTAGGATTTGTTAGGTTGGGGTGTAAGGATGAAGGTTATGATGCGTATTATATTGTTTGTAAAGAGAATTAGATTTTTTGTGTTGTGTAGTGAGAAATTGAGTGTAAGGAGAATTTTTTGTTGTGTGAGTAGAATTTTTCATAATACCAAAAAAAAAGTAAAGAAAAAAAAAAGGGCAAGTTACATTTATAGTACTTGTAATTTGTCTTGGCTCTCGGGTTAATTTGGCCACGGTCGTTATAAATATATCGACAATGCTACGTAGCTCAAATTTCGTGGCTCAAAAGTGGCTCAAATGGCCAAAACGACGTCGTTTTGAGTACAGAACAACATAAAAATGGCCAAAACGACGTCGTTTTGGCCATTTGAGCCACTTTTGAGCCACAAAATTTGAGTTACGAGACATTTCCTAAATATATTAATTTTACCTTTGAATTTTTCATATTATACTAATTTAAGTCTAATTGATTATATATATGTTTTAAAAATTATACTAAAATTAAGAGACAAAATAGTACATCTACCGAGGGGTTGACATCCAATTTAAAATGGTTCATTCTCTTTTAAATGGACTATTTTGCCTTTAAATTTTGTCTAATTTTTTAAGAAAACCTATCAATTAAATTAAATTCATAGAATGTGAAAAATTGAATATCAAAATTAATATCAATGAAACTACATAGGCCAAATTGACATGAGACTAATTATGGAAAGCATGGGTATAATTTACCAGGGCAAGTTATGCTGGTAATTTTGTATTTTATTTTTTGTGTTATTTTGGCATTTGAAGTTAAAATTCATTAGATTGTCTTTAAATTTTTTTGGGGGGAAAATCACATCAGTAATTCTTATATTTTGTCCTTTATATCATATTTTTTGATCGGCAAATAAAAATTTCATTGATGTAAAATAACAATACAAGATGTACAAACAAATTGCATCAAGAAAACACACAGCTAAAACAAAAATATCATAGCTTGAAAGCCATGTCTCAACTAGATTGAAACATGAAACAAAATCAATCAAATCTAGAGTCAATGGCCAATAATGAAGTAAAAATAAAAGAACACACTAAGCAAATCAAATCAGACCAAGGCAAACCAAACACTTCCTAAAAAAAGCCAATCAAATTCAATTCCCTTGTATCATATTGATTTGTACTTTTAATTGATTCAATTTTGACTTATAATTTTAAATATTATATTAATTTGGTCCAATTAATAATGTCGTTAGTGTTTTTGACGCAAAAAGACTACTAAATTAGTTGAAGTTAACTCACTAAGTTTGGTAGACTTGTAACTTTGTCCCTAAAAACATAACACTTGCCACTTTTGTGAGTATTTTTTTTATTAAAAAATGCTAACAGTTATAATCATTTGAACTAAATTGAGATAAAATTATAAATATATAGGTAAAATCGAACCAATTGAAATTACAACGATCAAAATGATATAAAAACCAAAATACATAATTTGCCCATATTTTTTTTAAAGAAAATTATCAATTTAATTCAATTGGTACAGGTGTTGATTCACGGGTTATCCATGTAAAATTCAATCTCCAAAAAAATTAATGTAAATTACAAATATACCCTTTGAGATTTGATTAAAATATGAATTACTCCCTGTAATTTTAGAAATTACATTCTACTTCTTGAGATTTCTAATTTCATAACAAAGCACTTCTTTTATTAATAAATTATTAAGCCAATTAATAATTTTTAATGATATTAAAAATATGTTTTAATTAATAATTTAGGTAATTTTATTATTATATAAGAAAACAATTATGAATTTTATTTTTTTAGTTAATTCTGTTAAATAAAAAATTCTGATAAAGAGGTATTTATAATTTTTCAAACTATAGGGTACAATCTATACTTTAAGTAAATCAAGAGATATATTGTAATTTACCCAAAAAAAAATTATCCAAAAAAATATCTAGAATAGTACGTATGGAACAAAATTAATTTAAATTTGCAGGTGCACCTCATTTACGAGTTAACTTCTTTTTTTGAGAAATTTAACCAAAATTTGTCCATTAGACTCTTATTTAGTGCAAATGATAACATAATTTATTTTATTTCAAAAATCCCTAAGAAGGAGGCAGATAATTGAGTAAGGATAAAGTAAAATATCTTCTCTTTTTTTTCTTGGACAATATTACTAGAATAACATGTTAATGTGAATCAGAGTAACATATTACTGTTTACATCAATTTTGACGGTAATAAATTTTTATTTTTATTTTTTGAAGAATTTCATAGTCAACATAGATCTTATTTAATAGATTTTGATGAAAGGATTATAAAAATACTAATTTTATTAAAAACCGACATCTATATTAAAAGTTATATTATTTTAAAGTTTAATATTTTGATACTAGTGGTATGTGTTGGAATTTTCAAGAAATTTTTTTGATGATTGTCTTTAATGTATTAAAGTTTTATTATGAAGGGGTTTTGACCAAATCCCTATTCTTTCTTTATTTTTTTATTTTCTAAATTGAAAATAAAATTTTCATTGTAAAACTAATAAAAGATCGGATCAATTTTGTGCGGTAATATCACGAGATCTCAAAAAATGATAAATAACTTCCATAGAAGAAAGGATACAAGCCTCCATAAAGGAGGAAAAAAGACACTCACAAGGGAGAGAAACAAACCTCTACACATGAAAAATTATTACATGCCCAAACTAAAAATAATAAAAAAAAAAAGATTGCTACTCAAGACTAAGTTAAATTCAATTTTCAAGCCCAGTGATATGGTAATCAATTAAGATATTAAAAATAATACACTCTCTCATATATTTTCTAATCAACAACCAATCATATTATCTATAAATTATTGAGTCTGAAAAATAAGTTTAAAAAGTAGACACGTGTATCATTTTTCAAAAACAAAATCATATCCAAGTCGCCGCATAACTCATCCAAAATTCCATTGCTTTGCAATTTTTAATTTAGAATGTGAATCCCCCTACCTTCATTGGTTAAGATAGAATATTAAAATTAAGGCGGTCATTTAGCGTAAAATAAATACATTTTCCAACATCAATCCCCGAATTGTGAGAAAATCTACAGTCATATCTTAAAATCTTGAGTTCGAGAATTGAGAAGATAATGTGGTGATGGCAGAATCAGTGAGATAAATATCAGATCTAGACTAAGAGGATGATCCAGGGGAGGGAGATCGGATAGGTGGGGAACTACCACCGTCTTCCTCTCCCCTTAAAAAAAGAAAAAATCTAGAACGAAAAATAAGAGAACTTCAGGATTTAGGGAGATCGAGTTGACTTTGAAATAAACTTTCATCATCACCAGCATTTTTCAATACAAAATCCAAACATTAATATAGAATTAAATTAGATAAACCTTAAGGTCAAGTCTGGTGGTCAAAGCCTAAAGTTTGAGTGTGCTTGTACAAACAATGTTTTGAGGCCAAAGTTCATACAGGATAAAGCCCTGACTTTAATCAAGACCCCCCACAAGTGAATGGTGAATTGATTTCTCAATTAATCGGTCCAATAAATCCGATATTGAGTTATAAAACAAAAATAGAATTAAATTAGATTGGATGAAAATTTACCAGAAGCTAGGGTTGCCATGAGGAGGCCACATGAGATTGGTGAAAGCTCGAGCCAGTTGAAGGTCGTGGGCGTCATTAATGCCGAAACTCTCATGGATGGAGGAGAATGGGGAGCAAAAGTAACCGTTGAAACGCAAAGTGCTGTTGTGTTTCTTCTTAGTATCTTCTGGTAGATCAAACAATCTTTTCATCTCCATGAACATAGCTTCAGATAGTTGCACAGAGATTTTACTGTACTCTACCAAGAAACACCCGTGTGTCTCACATGCCTCTCTAACTTTGCTACTCAGAGCCTTCCATGCTTCACTTTCTTCATCCATGGCCTCTCCTGAAAAATCAAGACATGGGATTTTACCTTCTCCACCCATCTCTCTCTCTCTCTCTCTCTCTCTCTCTCTAAACACACTCAACAGAAATCTCAGAACCTTACTCCATTTGGGATATCACATTCGGTTAAAATAGTCTTAAAATTTCACATTTAACTTATATTTTTTTTATTTTTTATTTTTTTATTTTATAAAAGTAAAAAAAAAATCAAAATATTAATTTCAAATGAAATCTTTTAACCCCAAATTAAAAAAATCAAAAAAACCAACTCAACAAACCTAAGTTTATATACATCATTCAAACTTTTACTATTATTTGCTGCCAAATGGTAAAAGAGTGTCTTTCAACATTTAACGTTGAGTCTTAAAAATATTAAAAATTGTATTGATTTTAATAAAAATTATACTGAATTCTTTTGTTTTTTTGAACCAGAAAATTATACTGAATTCAATCAAACGTGTTGTGTACTTTTAATATTTTGGAGAAATTATAGGGGAAAAAAAATTCAGTATTTGTCCTTTTGAATAAAATAAATTCTAAACTTTTAATTTTATCAAATTAAAATCTCTAATTCTTTAATTTATTTTCAATCTAAACCATTAGATTAGTTTCGTTAAATAAAATCGACTGAAAATAATATTTTAATTATTAAACTCAATGTAAGTGTACAGAAAAATTTGAAAATATTATTTTTTATTAAATTTAATGACTAAAATATACATTTTCATCAATTTTACTTAATAAAAATAATCAAATAGTTTAAATTAAAAATAAATTAAAATGTACGATTTAAATTAATAAAATTAAAATTTTATTTTATTATAAGAATAGACCTTAAGTTTTTTTTTTTCCTCTATTTTTTTTTTTTTTGCCATTCTCTTATGTTTTCGTTTGGCATAAGCTAAAATGAGATTTTTTTGTTAAAATAGCCACAAAAAGACAAAATAGATTATTTAGTCCAATAAGACAAAATGTCACATCTAAATCATAATCATTTTATTTTTTTCTCTCACAAAAGTCAAAAAAGTCAAAAAACCTATCACAAACGAGACTTTTTAGCCCTAGGCTAAAATAACTAAAAAGTCAAAAATTCAACCCACATCCCAAACGAACCTATATGCCCAAATAATCTTAGATGTGGTATTAGAGCAAGTTTATACTACAATCAAAATCATGACAGATTATTTCAGTAAAATTATTTTATATAATGATAAGGAATAAATTAATATTTCTTTTACTAAATGATGCTTTTGCATCTCAAAATTGTGCTTTAGTAATTTTAAGCAAACTTTTTCAATGTAACGAGTACATACTGTTTGAGTATTGATAGTTTGCTTCAAATTGTGTTATATAAAATAAATAAAAAAAAAAGTAATTTAGATCTGGTAGTTTTACGAAAATTGTGAAGTATGGACGTGTGTATATTGAATCTATATTGATATATATATATTTCAAATCTTACCTAATCAAATATTTGCAAACATATGAAACATATTCGTTTTTATGATTTTTACATAAACATTAAGATTGTTAAGAGTTCTATATAATGTATATCACTTTGGTGTAATTTTTGTAAATTCATATGCGAATTTTGGTTGGCCGTGAGATATTATTTTTGAGTAACTGTTTAGTAGTGATTCGTAATATGATATTATATATGCTTTGATGGGTTACAGGATGCATTATTGTTAATAAATAAATAAAGTTTTAAATGTGGACAAGTATTTATTTTTGTAGTCCTAGTTGGAAGATTTTTGAATCAATATGGATGATACTGCCGAAGTAGTTAACTTATTGAGATTTAAAGTGATTTACCAATAAGGATTCTAGGAAGCTCTTCTAATATTATATCACTCAATTACCTACCTGTAATAACCCTCACCACTGTTTACCGATTGATTACTGATTACCGTTAAACTGAGACTGATTATGATGGGTAACTGAAGTAATTGAAATACTGAATTGACTGACTGAAATCTGAAACTGATTGATTGAGTGTATCTATTTGAATTGCATGTCTATCTGTTGCTTGTTTCATTATCTGTTTTATGTCTTTATGATTGAACTGCTAATTGAAGGTCTTATCGGCGGTCGAACCGGAAATCGTTTAGTGTTTCGTGATCATCATAATTTATATGATTTTATGGTATATTTAACTGAAAATTTATTTGGTATGATTAAATTAGATTAAATGTTTATAAATTGTAAGTTGGTTTTAATTACAACCTTGCCATTTTGAGTGGGCCACTATCTAACATCTATAAGAGTCTTGATACACTTAGACACACACATTTCATTAGCCATTTTGTTGCCTACAACCGACCAAGATAGAGAGAGAGAGAATTAAGGGAGATTTTGGCCTCATCTTGTGTATTGCTTGGTGATCTTGAAGAAATTGAAGTGTAGATTGTCAATTGAGCCTCTAGACTTGCATTTGAAGACCTAAGGTAGATCATTGACCTTCTCCATTGTGTATTTAAGTTGATTCTTGCATGATTCGTGTCAAATTATAGAGCTAAGTCATGTTTTAGTTCTAAAATGTTGAATTATAGCTTAATTCATGCATACATGTGTATATTGAAGAGTTTTGAATTGTTTTTCATACCAAAAGGTTACATGCATGCTCATATTTATGTTTAAGTCCATGATTTCTTCTTATTTTGAAAAGAATGAGCTCATTAGAGCATGTTTTGAAGCTTTGAAATGATTTGAATTCATGCATGTTGCGTGTTCTTCATGTTCATGAAAATTGGTTTGAAATTGAGTCTGAATTAAACACCCTTGGGCTTTGATTTCTCAAATTGAGCTTTGAATCATGTTATTCTATGTGTTTACAAGTGTTTTCCAGAAAATTAGTCCAAGAGGATCAAATTTTGTGCATTTAAACTTGATTTTGAACTTGGAGCTCAAATCTGGATTTTCCAGATTTTGGTCTTCCGCTCGAGCAGGGAAAGTGACGCTCGAGCGGGGAATTCGAGCATCCAGTACTTTGCACTGTTCATAAGTCCGCTCGAGCGAAGGAATGTACACTCGAGCGGAGGATTGGGTGACACGCTCGAGCGGGCGTCGAGTGTGAATTTCACCTATCCAGTACTGTTTGGTCCGCTCAAGCGGGTAAGTTGACGCTCGAGCGGGGACCTTTGTTTGCCTTTACGCTCGAGCGGAGTAACCTACACTCGAGCGGGACCCTGTTTCACTGAAAATTCTGAAAATGTTTTCTGAATGCATCTTTATATCCTCATCCCATCCTAGGCATTCTTAGGCCTAGTTTAAGACATCTTAATGAGGATATAGATGTAGAACACACCGTGGCAATTAGGGGTTAAGTTATTATCTTTCCCGACTGTGTAGCTTAGTGTGTGTTCGATCTGTAAACTGTGTAGGGTTGGCGACTGGGGACGCGCTCTAGCTTACTGTAGCCCAGAACTCTGTGAGTAACAACTGTGTAAAGATATGTTCAAAATGATTATCTTCTGAACAATTGAACTGTACTGCTTTCTGAACTGATACTGTTAACTGAATGAATGTATGTCCTATATTCTGAACTGTATTGTGGCATCCTTAGCAACTACCGTTACTGACTATTACTGTTACAGAGATCTCTGTCGGTTCCCTCGTTGGAACCACTACTGTTTACTGATTGATGGCCATCATTGACTGTTCGGTCTTTAAGACCTACTGTTTACTGTTATGCTAATGGATGTATCACATATGACTGTTTACTGTACTGAACAACTGATATACTGATTGAAATGAACTGTTTTCATTACTGTAAGGACATTCATTCTAAACCCCTTTACGCTTTATGTTATTCACTGGGCTTTAGCTCACTGCTCATATATATATGTAGGTGTACAGGCACCAGACCGCAGCTAGGAGCGTGGGGTAGACTTCCCTTTTTGTCAAGCCAACCATTGTGCCTCACTGCGAGGTTCCGAGCCTGCCAAGCTATGGCTTAGGGGTGTTTTTATTCCCCCGTCTGTCTCTGTACTGTTTTGTAATCTGTATAGACTGTCACTGTACTGCATAGTAGGGATTAGGTCCCTGTTTCTGACTGGTTGTAAATGTTGTATATACTGTTAGCACTGACTGCATATATGTATGGAAGATCTTTTTGCATACAGACTGTCACAGCTCATTGGACATTATTTATTCACTGTATTGGCTTTCGCCACGCCCTTGTACTCTATATTATTGTCTTACTGTTAAGCAGGCCTTCGGTAATCTCGGATTACTGGCCGGTTACGGTGCTAAACCCATAGGGGCGGGTTTGGGCTGTGACAGAGTGGTATCAGAGCGATACTTACCATGAGTTATACCGCACATACGTGTCCAAATGAGCTATAGGGTGTCCTAGAAAAGCAATTAGGGCATCGCATGAGCATGAAAAGTGTGTGATTATGACATGACTGAATATATGCTAATGTGTTAAACTGTTTAAGTATGCAACTGTTTATGTTTATAATTGCTACCACTGCTTATAGTGAAATGGATAATACAAGAACTGCAAATGAATCTGAATCCTCATCCACTGAGGCAAGAATAGCAAGAATGGAAAGAATGATAGAACTAATAACTGCAAGATTAGAGTAACAACAGAATCAACAGCCCCCACCTCCTCTTCTGGTACAGCCGGAACAGAATGTGAATGTTAATGATGGAGACATAATTGCTCTCACCCAGAAGTTCAGCAAATTGAAACCGCCATCCTTTCAGGGAGGCCTTGAACCGTTAAAAGCTAAAGCATGGGTTTTAGAGACCGAAAAGTTATTTGAAGTGTTTCCGTGCTCGAAGGCAAATAAAGTACTATTAGCTACCTTCACCTTGCAAGAAGAGGCTAGAAGGTGGTGGATGCTTACCCGAGATGACAACATTGTTATGACTTGGGCTCAATTCAAAGTAGCCTTCTTTGAAAAGTACTTCCCTCAGTGTGTTAGGGACAGAAAGGTGACTGAATTTGAACAGCTAAGACAGGGCACAATGTTTGTTGCTGAATATGAAACAAAGTTCACCGGGCTTGCTAGATATGCACCACACATGGTGGACATTGATTACAAGAAGGCCAGAAGGTTTGAAGGCGGCCTGAATGTTACAATACTCGACAGAATAAGTGTTCTAAATTACTGACGTATGTGAATGTTCTTGACCGAGCCTTGATGGCTGAAGCGAACATCGAGGCACTGAAAACTGAAGCACTAGCGTCTGAATGGCGTAGTAAAAGGCAGAATTTTAAATTCAAGAAAGGCGAGCATAACCCATTGAACAAGAAACAGAATACGGGGTCAACAACTAGCCCCAGCTAAGGGAGTGGTTCCATACCGCCCTGTTCCGAATGTGGTAAGAATCATAAGGGAGTTTGTTATGAACTATCTGGTGCTTGTTACAGGTGTGGCAAGGTGGGCCACATGGTGAAAGATTGCCCTTCCACTGCTCGGGGTGATAGTAAAGCTGCAGGCAGCGTCGCAGCATCAACTGTTGCACCAAAATCGAACCCCAAAGCTACCGGGAAAGAGCCTATGAGGCAGGGCCGAGTGTTCGCCCTAGTACCGGGAGATGTACAAAATACTGAGACCGTTGTGTCAGGTATCCTCTCTATTTGTACTCAAAATGCATATGTACTGATTGATTCGGGGTCTACACACTCATATGTATCGCATGCTTTTTCACGAAAATTGAATAGACCCTTAGAACCTATGAATTATCTGTTAGCTATATCATCACCTATTGCGGGATCCATGACATGTGCATATATGTATCCTGCTTGTGAGATTATTGTTGGGGATATGCATCTATTTATTGATTTACTGCCATTGAACATTGATCATTTCGATGTAATATTGGGGATGGACTGGTTACAAAAATATCATGCTACCATTGACTGTGTGACCAAGCAAGTTGTTTTCTGTCCACTTGGTTTACCCGAGTTTGTGTTTAATGGGGTTGGAGTAGTACCTCCTCTGTATTTGATTTCGTCTGTAAAAGCCGTTAAATTGATTAGAAAGGGGTGTAAGGGATATCTGTGTTATGTATTGACTGTATCTACTGATGATAATGTTAAAACTGATGTGAACTGTATTCCTATAATTAGAGAATTCCCAGATGTATTCCCAGATGATCTGCCAGGGGATTTGATTGACAGGGAGATTGAGTTCACCGTTGATGTGATTCCGGGAACACAGCCAGTATGTAAAGCTCCATACATAATGGCTCTGACTAAACTGAAGGAATTGAAAGTGCAACTACAAGAACTGTTAGACAAGAAGTTTATCAGGCCCAGTACTTCACCGTGGGGCGCACCTGTCTTGTTTGTGAAAAAGAAAGACGGCTCACTGAGACTGTGCATTGATTACCGTGAACTGAACAAGGTAACTGTGAAAAATAAATACCCATTGCCGCGTATTGATGACTTATTTGATCAGTTATAGGGTGCTCAAGTGTTCTCTAAGATCGATCTCAGATCCGGATACCATCAGCTGAAAGTTAAACCTGAGGACATTGATAAAACTGCTTTTCGAACGAGGTATGGACACTATGAATTTTTAGTTATGCCTTTTGGAGTTACCAATGCACCTGCTGCATTTATGGACCTCATGAACAGAGTCTTTAAACCATACCTTGACGACTTTATAGTTGTATTCATTGATGACATACTGATTTATTCCAAAAGTATAGAAGAACATGAATATCATCTGAGACTTGCCCTACAGACCCTAAGAGAATAGAAACTGTCTGCTAAACTGTCTAAATGTGAATTTTGGCTTGATCATGTTATGTTTTTGGGGCATGTTATTAGCAAAGATGGAATTTCTGTTGATCCGTAGAAAATTGAAGCTGTAGTAAACTAGCCTAGACCAACAAATGTAACAGAAGTCCGAAGCTTTTTGGGTTTGGCTGGATATTACAGAAGATTTGTCAAAGATTTCTCCAAAATTGCCTTGCCGTTGACTCAATTAACTCAGAAGGGGATATCCTTTGACTGGACTGACCAAAGGGAATCAGCATTCCAAGAGTTGAAAACCCGACTCGTGACTGCACCAGTTCTTACCCTACCTTCAGGTACGGATGGTTATACTGTATTTAGTGATGCTTCTCATAAGGGTTTGGGGTGTGTTTTAATGTAGAATGGGAGAGTAATTGCCTATGCTTCCCGACAACTGAGACCGCATGAAAAGAACTACCCGACCTATGACCTGGAACTTGCTGCAGTAGTATTTGCACTGAAAATCTGGCGTCACTACCTTTATGGGGCGACATGTGAAATATATACCGACCACAAGAGTCTGAAATATTTCTTCACACAGAAAGAACTAAACATAAGACAGCGGAGATGGCTAGAACTGATTAAAGACTATGACCTACAGATTCTGTATCATCTGGGAAAAGCCAACACCGTTGCCGATGCCTTGAGTCGGAAATCGATTGGAAACTTAGCTTGTTTGCTCACCGGACAGAAAGAGTTGCTTTGTGACCTTGAAAAATCTGAAATTGAAATTGTTTTGCGAGAACAAGGGGGAACCTTAGCTGCTATTTCTGCTCAACCGGCACTGATTGAAGAAATTAAAGAGAAACAGCAACTAGATGACTTCTTGAAGAAGATCATCGAAGAAAGGGAATCTAAACCAAGACCGGGTTTCAAATTTGAGAACAATGTACTGAAATTTCAAGAAAGACTGTGTGTACCGAATGATACTGAACTGAAAAGAAGAGTTCTGCAAGAGGGCCACAATTCAAAATTTTCTATTCATCTGGAGAATACGAAAATGTACCAAGATTTGAAATTGAATTTCTGGTGGCCAGGAATGAAGAAAGAAATTGCCGAGTTTGTATTGAAATGTCTTCATTGCCAACAAGTTAAAGCTGAACATCAACGACCCGCAGGCTTATTGCAGCCCTTACCGATACCGGAGTGGAAATGGGAACATATTACTATGGATTTTATTGTGGGACTGCCTCGCTCCAGTAAAGGTATGGACTCGATTTGGGTTATTGTTGATAGACTGACTAAATGTGCTCACTTCTTACCTGTTAAGACAATTTATAATGCGGACAAATTGGCTATACTCTATATTAATGAAATTGTTAGATTGCAATAGAGTGCCTGTGTCCATTGTTTCTGACAGGGATTCGAAGTTTACATCGAGGTTTTGGCAAAGCCTACAGACTGCATTGGGTACTGAACTGAGACTGAGTAGTGCCTACCATCCTCAGACAGATGGTCAGTCAGAAAGGACCATCCAGACTCTGGAGGATTTATTGAGAATGTGTGTCCTTGATTTTCAGGGAAACTGGGAAAGCCATTTGCCCTTAGCTGAATTCGCCTACAACAACAGCTATCATTCAAGTATTGGTATGGCGCCCTTCGAGGCATTGTATAGTAGAAAATGTAGATCTCCGATCTGCTGGGCAGAAGTTGGAGATAGGCCTTTGCTTGGACCCAAGATTGTATATGAAACGACTGAGAAAGTAAAACTGATACAACAGAGACTGAAAACTGCACAAAGCCGACATAAAAGTTATGCAGATGTCAGAAGACGAGACAGAGAATATGAAGTGGGTGATCACGTTTTTGTGAAAGTGACACCGATGAAAGGCCAGACTCGTTTTGGAGTCAAAGGCAAGTTAGCACCAAGATATGTCGGACCGTATGAAATTATTGAGAAAATCAATCCGGTGGCGTATCAAGTTGCGTTTCCTGCTGAAATGGAGCATATGCATAATGTCTTCCACATTTCTATGTTGAGGGATTACCTCCGGGATCCTTTCCATGTGATTGAGCCGACTCGTGTAGTGCTGAGTGATGACTACACTTACGAGGAACGGCCCATACAGATTGTAAACAGACGGATCAAGAAGTTGAGAAACAAAGCAATCCCGTTAGTGAAAGTTGACTGGCAAAACCACGGTGGCGTGTATGCCCCTTGGGAAAGGGAAGATAACATAGCCAAGAGATATCCTGAGCTGTTCCCACTGAACCCTGTTTTCTTCCAGAATGAAGGTAACTCGAGTTTAGAGGACCAAACTCTTTATAAGGAGGGGAGACTGTAATAATGTAACAACCCCCATACTGTTTACCGATAAATTCCTGAATTATATACTGATTACTGCTAAACTGGACTGCCTATGACTGATAATTGAACCAACTGAAGTACTGAATGGACTGATGGAAAACTGGAACTGAATTGACTGAGCATGTTTATTGAATTGCATTTTTATCTTTTAGATTATTCGATTTTCTGTTGGTATGTTTATGTTTAAATTGTGAATTGAAGGCCTTATCGGCGGCCGAACTGAAAATTGTTTAGTGTTTCATGATTAGTGGAAATTATGTGATTTTATGGTATATTTATCTGAAAACTGATTAGGTGTGATTAAACTAGATTAAATAAAGCCAATTAAAAGAGTTTGTCGTAATTACGGAATTGCCATTGAGTGGGCCTTTGTTTAATCTTTTATTTGAGCCTTATACACCTAATCAAAACAAACCTCTTCCTCAGCCAATTTGAGAGCTCAACCGAATTTATAGAGAGAGGAGAGTTTGGAGAATTGATTTCATCTCATTGTTGCTTGTAAATTGCTTAGTAATTGGAGAAGTTGGAACATAGGTTGCAAATCTAGCTTCCACACCTTGAAATTGAAACTCTAGGTAAGAAATTCATCCTCTTATTGTTGTCCTTGAGCTAAGTCTTGCATATTTCATGCTCCATTGTAGAGTTAAGCCTTGTTTTAGTTCATACATGTAAGATTATAGCTTAATTCATGCATGCATGGGTGAAATGTTGAAATTTGAGTTGAGTTCATGGTAAATTGCACATGCATGTTCATATTAAGGCTTGGGTTCATGAATTCATTATGTTTTTGAAGAAATGAGTCCATTTGGACAAACTTTGAAGGTTGAATTTGGTTGGATTTCATGCATGTTTGCATTTCTCTATGTTTATGGAAAATGGGTTTATGAAATGGTTTTAATTGACTCACCTTTGGGGCTTGAATTCATAAATTGAGCTTTGAAACTTGTTATACAATGAAATTAGATATGTTTTCCAGAATTTGAGCCCAAGAGGTCGAGTTTGGAGTGGTTGAATGCTTAGTTCGAACTTGGAAGACAAATCTGGAAATTCCAGATTTGGCCTCCTCGCTCGAGCGAAGGATTCCTCGCTCGAGCGAGCACCTTTGTCCAGGACTCCGCTCGAGCGAGCATTGCGCGACCATCGCGCGTAAAATTTCAACATCCAGTACTTTTACTATTCAACAGACCGCTCGAGCGAAGAATTTCTCGCTCGAGCGAAGCCTTTGATTTTGGAATCTCGCTCGAGCGAAGGAAGGCTCGCTCGAACGAGGCTCCTATTTTCAGCAAACTTTGCGAAATGTTTTCTAAGTGTATTTTTGCATCCTCATCCCATTCTAGGCATTCTTAGGCCTAGTCTAAGGCATCTTAATGAGGATATAAATGTAGAACACACCAAGGCAAATTAGGGATTAAGTTATGGTATTTCCCAACTATGTAGCTTAGTGTGTGTTCAAACTGTGAACTGTGTAGGGTTGGCGACTGGGGAGACACGCTCTAGCATACTGTAGCCCAAACTCTGTGAGTAACAATTGTGTAAAGATATGTTCAAAATGATTATCTTTCGAATACTGTTTACTGAACTGGTATTATTTACTGAATGAATGTATGTCCTTTATTTCCGAACTGTACTGTGGCATCCTTAGCATTATTATTTACTGTTACTGTTACTGTTACAGAGATCTCTGTCGGTTCCCTCGTGGAACCACTACTGTTTACTGACTGATGGCCATCATTACTGTTCGGTCTTTAAGACCTACTGTTTACTGCTATGCTAATGGATGTACCACATATGACTGAATAACTGTTCTGACTGAAAGACTGAAATACTGTTTAATGAATTGTTTTCATTACTGTAAGGACATTTCATTCTTAACCTCTTTACGCATTATGTTATTCACTGGGCTTTAGCTCACTGTTTATATATATATGTAGGTGCTCAGCCACCAGAGCGGAGCTAGGAGCGTGGGTTACACTCCAGTTTTGTCAAGCCAGCCTATGTGCCTCACTGTGAGGTTCCGAGTTGCCATGTTATAGCTTTGGGGTGTTATGTTTTTCCCCCGTCTGTCTCCGTACTGTTTTGGATTACTGTATAGACTGTCAGCTACTAACTGTACTGTTATCGAGGGATTAGGTCCCTATACTATGTGACTGTAAATTTTGTGTAGACTGTACTGTTCTGAATGTGTGAATGCATGAAAAATCTTTTTGGCATACAGACTGTCACAGCTCAATGGACATTATTTATTTACTGTATTGGCTTCCGCCAGGCCCTGTACTCTGTTTTACTGTATTACTGTTAAGCAGGCCTTCGGTAATCTCGGATTACTGGCCGGTTACGGTACTAAACCCATAGGGCCGGGTTTGGGTCGTGACAAATAACCCTCACCACTGTTTACCGATTGATTACTGATTACCGATAAACTGAGACTGATTATGATGGGTAACTGAAGTAATTGAAATACTGAACTGACTGACTGAAATCTGAAACTGATTGATTGAGTGTATCTATTTGAATTGCATGTCTATCTGTTGCTTGTTTCATTATCTGTTTTATGTCTTTATGATTGAACTACTAATTGAAGGCCTTATCGGCGGCCGAACCGGAAATCGTTTAGTGTTTCGTGATCATCATAATTTATATGATTTTATGGTATATTTAACTGAAAATTTATTTGGTATGATTAAATTAGATTAAATGTTTATAAATTGTAAGTTGGTTTTAATTACAACCTTGCCATTTTGAGTGGGCCACTATCTAACATCTATAGGAGCCTTGATACACTTAGACACACACATTTCATCAGCCATTTTGTTGCCTACAACCGACCAAGATAGAGAGAGAGAGAGAGAATTAAGGGAGATTTTGGCCTCATCTTGTGGATTGCTTGGTGATCTTGAAGAAATTGAAGTATAGATTGTCAATTGAGCCTCTAGACTTGCATTTGAAGACCTAAGGTAGATCATTGACCTTCTCCATTGTGCATTTAAGTTGATTCTTGCATGATTCATGTCAAATTGTAGAGCTAAGTCATGTTTTAGTTCTAAAATGTTGAATTATAGCTTAATTCATGCATGCATGTGTATATTGAAGAGTTTTGAATTGTTTTTCATGGCAAAAGGTTACATGCATGCTCATATTTATGTTTAAGTCCATGATTTCATCTTATTTTGAAAAGAATGAGCTCATTAGAGCATGTTTTGAAGCTTTGAAATGATTTGAATTCATGCATGTTGCGTGTTCTTCATGTTCATGAAAATTGGTTTGAAATTGAGTTTGAATTAAACACCCTTGGGCTTTGATTTCTCAAATTGAGCTTTGAATCATGTTATTCTATGTGTTTACAAGTGTTTTCCAGAAAATTAGCCCAAGAGGATCGAATTTTGTGCATTTAAACTTGATTTTGAACTTGGAGCTCAAATCTGGATTTTCCAGATTTTGGTCTTCCGCTCGAGCGGGGAATTCGAGCATCCAGTACTTTGCACTGTTCATAAGTCCGCTCGAGCGAAGGAATGTGCGCTCGAGCGGAGGATTGGGTGACACGCTCGAGCGGGCGTCGAGCATGAATTTCACCTATCCAGTACTTTTTGGTCCGCTCGAGCGGGTAAGTTGACACTCGAGCGAGGACCTTTGTTTGCCTTTACGCTCGAGCGGAGTAACCTACGCTCGAGCGGGACCCTGTTTCACTGAAAATTCTGAAAATGTTTTCTGAATGCATCTTTGCATCCTCATCCCATCCTAGGCATTCTTAGGCCTAGTTTAAGACATCTTAATGAGGATATAGATGTAGAACACACCGTGGCAATTAGGGGTTAAGTTATTATCTTTCCCAACTGTGTAGCTTAGTGTGTGTTCGATCTGTAAACTGTGTATGGTTGGTGACTGGGGACGCGCTCTAGCTTACTGTAGCCCAGAACTCTGTGAGTAACAACTGTGTAAAGATATGTTCAAAATGATTATCTTCTGAACAATTGAACTGTACTAGTTTCTGAACTGATACTGTTAACTGAATGAATGTATGTCCTATATTCTGAACTGTATTGTGACATCCTTAGCAACTACCGTTACTGACTGTTACTGTTACAGAGATCTCTGTCGGTTCCCTCGTTGGAACCACTACTATGTACTGATTGATGGCCATCATTGACTGTTCGGTCTTTAAGACCTACTGTTTACTGTTATGCTAATGGATGTACCACATATGACTGTTTACTGTACTGAACAACTGATATACTAATTGAAATGAACTGTTTTCATTACTGTAAGGACATTCATTCTAAACCCCTTTACGCTTTATGTTATTCACTGGGCTTTAGCTCACTGCTCATATATATATGTAGGTGTACAGGCACCAGACCGCAGCTAGGAGCGTGGGGTAGACTTCCCTTTTTGTCAAGCCAACCATTATGCCTCACTGCGAGGTTCCGAGCCTGCCAAGCTATGGCTTAGGGGTGTTTTTATTCCCCCGTCTGTCTCTGTACTGTTTTGTAATCTGTATAGACTGTCACTATACTGCATAGTAGGGATTAGGTCCCTATTTCTGACTGGTTGTAAATGTTGTATATACTGTTAGCACTGACTGCATATATGTATGAAAAATCTTTTTGCATACAGACTGTCACAGCTCATTGGACATTGTTTATTCACTGTATTGGCTTCCGCCACTGTAATGACCCTCACCACTGTTTACCGAATAACCACTGATTACCGTTAAACTGAACTGATTATGACTGATAGTTGAGCTGGATAAAATACTGAATTGACTGACTGAAAACTGGAACTGGATTGATTGAATATATATATGTTAATTTGCATTTTATCTGTTTGTTATCTGTTTGATTATTTAAATATCTGTTTAGTCTGTTTTGTTTAAACTGGAAATTGAAGGCCTTATCGGCGGCCGAACCGAAAATCGTTTAGTGTTTTATGATCGCCATAATTTATGCGATTTTATGGTATATTTCTTGAAAAACTGATTAGGTATGATTATTGATTAAATATTGATAAAATGCTAAGTTGGCCTTATTTACTAAATTGTCACCCTTAGTGGACCATTTAGAATATTATATTGAGCCTTATTGCATGTTGATCAAAACATTTCCCCAGCCATTCTCCTTGCCTTTGCCAACTAGAAAGAGAGAGTTAAGGGAGAGAGAGGAATTTATCTTGCTTTGGCTTGAGAACTTGAAGAAATTGAAGGGTAGTTGCTAATTGAGTTCATAAACCTTGAATACAAGACTTAGGTAAGGATTTTACCTTCTTAATGTTGTGTTTAAGCTAATTCTTGCATGATTCATGCTTCATTGTAGAGTTAAGTCATGTTTTAAGATCAAACATGTTGAATTATAGCTCAATTGTTGCATGCATGGCTATATTGTTGCATTTTGATGTTGATTTCATGGGAATTGGTACATGCATGCTCATATTGTTGTTAAGGACCATGTTTTCATCTTGAACTTGAAGGAATGAGCCCATTTATGCATAAAAAGGAAGCTTTGATTTGATTTAATCACTTGCATGTCATTTTGTAGCATGTTCATGCATGTTCATGAAATTGGGTTTGAAAATGAGGATTAATTGGAACACCCTTGGGCCTTGATTTCTCAAATTGACCTTTGTAGCATATTGTTTTATGAGTTTACTTATGTTTTCCAGAAAATTGGCCCAAGAGGATTGAAATTTTAGCATTTAAACTTGATTTTTGAGCTTGGGACTCAAATCTGGAATTTCCAGATTTTGGTCGTCCGCTCGAGCGGGGGAAGTGCCGCTCGAGCGGGGAAATCGAGCTCCCAGCATCTTGCACTGTAGAACAGTCCGCTCGAGCGAGGGATCTGACGCTCGAGCGGGGGACTGGATGACACGCTCGAGCGGGCATTGAGCGGAGATTTCACCTATCTAGTACTTTTGGTCCGCTCGAGCGGGAAAGTTGACGCTCGAGCGTGTCCTTTTGTTGCATGTCCGCTCGAGCGAGGAAACCTGCGCTCGAGCGGGGATCTGTTTTTCTGAAAATTTTGTAAAGTGTTCAAAATGCATCTTTGCATCCTCTTTCCATCCTAGGCATTCCTAGGGCATATTTAAGGCACCTTAAAGAGGATATAGATGTAGAACACACCGAGGCAAATTAGGGATTAAGTTATTATCTTTCCCAACTGTGTAGCTTAGTGTGTGTTCAATCTGTAAACTGTGTAGGGTTGACTTTCCGAGGAGACGCTCTAGTTCACTGTAGCCCAGAACTCTGTGAGTAACAATTGTGTAAAGATATGTTCAAATGATTATCTTTCGAATACTGAACTGAACTGTTTACTGAACTGATAGTGATTACTGAATGAATGTATGCCCTTTATTTCTGAACTGTACTGTGGCATCCTTAGCACCTACTGTTTACTGTTACTGTTACTGTTACAGAGATCTCTGTCGGTTCCCTCATGGAACCACTACTGTTTACTGACTGATGGCCATCATTACTGTTCGGTCTTTGAGACCTACTGTTACTGTTATGCTAATGGATGTACCACATATGACTGTCTACTGTACTGAACAACTGTTATACTGATTGAAATGAACTGTTTTCATTACTGTAAGGACATTCATTCTAAACCTCTTTACGCTTTATGTTATTCACTGGGCTTTAGCTCATTGCTCATATATATATGTAGGTGTACAAGCACCGGATCAAAGCTAGAAGCGTCGGGGTAGATTCCCAGTTTTGTCAAGCCAGCCTACGTGCCTCACTGCGAGGTTCCAAGCCTATCATGCTAAGGCTTAGGGGTGTTTTAGCATTCCCCCTTCTGTACTGTCTCACTATTTTGTATAGACTGTTATCTGCTTTACTGTACTGTTATCAAGGGATCAGGTCCCTGCACTGAGTGACTGTAAATATTGGTATAGACTGTACTGTTTGACTGCATGAATGTATGAAAAATCTTTTGGCATACAGACTGTCACAGCTCATTGGACATTATTCATTTACTGTATTGGCTTCCGCTAGGCCCTGTACTCTGTTTTATTGCATTACGGTTAAGCAGGCCTTCGGTAATCTCGGATTACTGGCCGGTTACGGTACTAAACCCATAGGGGCGGGTTTGGGTAGTGACAGCCACGCCCCTGTACTCTGTATTACTGTCTTACTGTTAAGTAGGCCTTCGGTAATCTCGAATTACTGGCCGGTTACGGTGCTAAACCCATAAGGGCGGGTTTTGGCTGTGACACTACCCAAAGAAGGTTAATTGAGTGTATTATTTTAGAGGTAGTGTGAGTTGCTAATAAGGGAAATTTTATTGTTTTTGAAAGAATTTATCTACCCAAAGGAGATAATTTCTTGATAAATCATTCTTACTAGTTGACTTGTTTATAGGTGTTAGAATGTGTCTTATATATTTAGCCCAAAGGTATTTATATGATGATACATTCTGAAATATCTAACAATATTGTTAAAGTTTATTTGTAGCCCATTGTTGTGAAATTATAATTATTGCCCATGTATAATTAATTAAGATTATATTGAAGTTTAAAGATGTTGATTGTATTCTATATATTCAACCTAAAGGTGTTTATATAGTGATACATTCTGGCACATCTGAGAATATTGCTAAAGTTTATTCGCAGCATATTCTTATGAGATTATACTAATTGCTTATGTATAATTGAAAGTTGGAGTTGTGAACATGCTTTCTATATATTCAGTTTAAGAGTGATACATTTTAAATATTTGAGAATATTAATTGTAATTATGAGATTATTATTGTCCAGATATAATTGAATGATATTATATTGAATTGAAAACAATGAAGGGAGATATTTTTATGAAAATCAAATTTACTCCATTAAAGTTTTGATTATGAATCGGTTAAAAGATATTAAGTTAGCTTTAAGACTAACTGATTTAGATATTGACATACTCGAAAATGTGTCTTCTTAACCATTTATATTAATACCTCAATATAGTGTGAAAGATTGAAATTATATTCAATGTTAACTATTTAAGAAAGTAGAGTTTTAAAATATTCACTAGGTGATTCTTATAACAAAATCTAAATTATACTCTACAATGCTCTATATAATACCTTCGACTTTTACAAATCGTTATCTCTCTTCAGTGTTTTATGTTTTCCTTTTCAAAATATTCCGCAAATCTCTTTATATATTATTAATTCAAGTAAGAAAAATTCTTTAGAATTTTTTGTGAGCTATGACGCTCTTCCCACTTTCGGAATCTCCTTATTTATTTTTTAAACTGCTAAAAAAAAAATGCTTGTATTAATCAAAATTTTATTTTCTGGTCAAGTTATTTAAGTTATAGTTTAGTACTGATCTTATTTTAAAGAATGTTATTTTTATATTATCCATGAGATACAATTCAATTTTAATGTCAACAAAATAAGCATTGTTATTATTTTTAATTTTGGTAATAAATAAAATGAAAATAATAATAATTGAAATAGATTTTCATTTATCACAAGGCGTGTGGGAGAAATTATTTTATTAATTTCATAAATGAGTATTGATGTTATGCATTTGTCTAATCTCGTTTATGTTGAAAAACACATTGATAAAGATTTTAAAATTATTAATTGAAGATCGATATTATAGTGAACATGATAATTTTGGTAAATGTGCATAACCTCTTATTAATTTTTTATAAAATTGTGGAATCAATTTAAATATATCATGCTTGTAACTTCGAAAGAAAGTTGAGTACTTGAGCATCGTAATTGGACTCCAATAAAATGATGAGGTGTATGTTAACATGTTTAAATTATATAAGTTTTTGTGATAAAATATTTTTAATTGCTATGTATACTTGTGTATACTTTACATATGGTACTAAGTTAAAAATATTTTTAAAACACTTTTGAATTGCGAACTAATATAAAATTTAGTTAGAATAACTTTTGAGTTTGGGATTGTACACAAGTAAAAAATTTTATGATATATTTTTGAAATCAAAATGGGACCTAAAGCTATTTGTTGTTACTTTGTAAGTTGTCAATGGTTCTATTATCTTGGTTCTGACATAAGAATCTTTTAAGCTTTTAAAATGTGAAGTTATTAGATTGGTGAACAGTTTAAATATATAAATCTTCTTGTATACTTGTGCCTATTATAATAAATTGGTCCGTTCATTCTCATAGAGAAATGAGAGTGCAAGTAGAATCTGAAGTGTCTATTCAGTCTATTGATAAAAGTTGAACATGTATAACACCAGCAACCTTCTAGACATTCTCATACAATTAAAAAATCCTTGCAATTATATTATTTTTCTAAATGAGCAATATCAAGAGATTGAAGATGTGATTGTTACGTATGATGAAGATATTGGCGATTTGTAATATGGTAAATGAATTGGTACAAATTATTAATTAGATATGAGATCATGTTATACCTTTTTAAAAGTTTGAAATCTAATGAGTATTTTTTTTAAAGATAAATAAATAAATACAATGCTATTACAAGAGGTTGTGATTTGAAAAAGTATTGTTCTTCTTACCAATGTCATAAATATAGGTTTATAATTATTATAGTGGCATTGTGACATTTTTATCTTTTGCTTCGCCAAACAAAATAAATTTGATTTGTAAGTTAAACAAATTTATCTATGGTTTTAAACGAATTTCTAAGTAATGATATTTAAAGGTTCACTAAATATTATTACTTGGCTTTATAGATAATACTATTAATTTATGCATACATCTCAAGGTCAGTGGGAGCAATTTATTTTTCTTGATCCTTTATACCGATGGAATTTTACTTATTAATAATAATTTCGAATTAATACTTGATGTGAAGATATTGTTGTTAATAAATTTTTGATATAAAATATCTTGATAAAGTATTTTATGTGTTTGGCATTGAGATACTTAAAAAATAACTTAGAGGATTATTTGTCTCATCTCAAAGAGCATACCTAGATCACATTTTTACTGAATTTAATATGCAGAATTGAAAGCTTTACGTTGCTCTTCTTAATGATCAAGATTAATTAAGTAACATTCAGTATTCATAAAATGATTTTGAGAAAAAGTTCATGAGGAATGTCTTGTATGCTAGTGTTGTGAGAGTTTAATGAATTATGAAGTTTGAATTAAACTTGGTGCATATGCAATTAGTTTGTTAGACAATTATTATTTTAATTTAAGCCTTGACCATTGGGTTGAAAGACATAAAGTGTCATGATATTTATAGAGAATTAAAGATTATACAATTGGCTATAGAAGAATTAATCATGTTAATATTATTGGTTGTATAATGTCGACTTTGGAAGTTGCTCAGATGATATATAGTGTCTGTTACTAGTTACATTTTTTATGTTTGCATGAGATCTTGTTTCATGAAAGAGTTTCATAAAATCTCTTATAATTTTTCACTATACAAACATGTTTTAGAGTTCGACTTGAGTTATGTAATTAAAGAATTTTATTTCAGAGCTTGGAATTGTTAATTTCATCTCCAAACCTATAAAGATGTATTATGATATATGGTTTTAATTTTCTCTATGAAGAATAACAAAAACTCTGATGGTGTTAAATACATAATTTTAAAATACTTCAGAATTAAAGAGTTGTTAAAGATGATATTCTTTATGAGCACATGTTATAGAATACATACTAGTTGATTCTCTAAATATAGGGCTTAGGCCAAATTTTAGTTTGCTAAATATATTGAGCATATGGGTAATTTACAGTTTTTTATGTGCTTGGTTAAAGAAATTTTTTACCCATGAATATTATCTATGGTATATTTCAGTTAATAAAGTTTAATGTGTTTATTCACATTTTGTTTATAGTTATGTGTGTGTACACATAAATGGTAATTGTTATATATGTATACCTTTTATATGAGCTCTTACAATTATATTTTAATTTTGAGATATAAAGATTAACACTTTGGTTTAGAAGTGTATATGGATCCATAAAGTATGATGCTTGGTTTAAAGCATGAAAGACCTCGGTTTAGAGGAATAAAGGCTTCTTTTGGAAGTGTAAAATGAAATAAAATTCCTTGCAGGGTCTTGTCAAGACCATACAGAGGACTGAATGTGGAATTAGCATGTTATATAATTTTGGATTAATTATGCTGAAATTCCACACTACACTTTATCACATATAGGAATCCATGTTGGTGAGATATTAGTATTTGTAATTGTGGAAGGTGTTATGTTGTTCAATAGCATAATTACCGCTACAGTTCGATATTAATATTTCTCATTGAACGAGATTCTGTGCTGAGATGTTTCTATTCTGAATCATGTTTGTGTGGCCACTAAAGTTGTTTAACCCGAGAGTCATTTTTTCTTAAATAAAATATTTTCTTAAAGTAGTTGTCAATGTTGCCTAAGTGGGAGAATGTAAGAATTTATTTTTAATTAGGCTGTCATTGACTATATTTTGTTTGGTTTGTGAAAAACGGGTTGAACGTGATTCAGATAGATTGACTGGTATGAGCCTAAAATTATTATTGTGATCCATAAAGTTTGGGCCATGGTCATCTTAGTGTATATATTATTTTATATGTGGATATGTGATATGGAGGTGTAAGGCCTATTTTAAGTTATTTGAGTTCCTTAATGGAAGGGCCCAATAATTGTTTTATTTAGGCCCAGTCCCCTCTCCTATCCTTATTAGGGTTTACATATATCTATATATATGTAGATCAAAGGGTTGTCAGCCCCATTTGAAAAGACAACAAAAAGATTAGGAGAAGGAGGGGAAGAGCCGGTGCTAAGGTTTTTCAATTGTGAATGTCATATTCTCTCAAGGAAGCAAAACTCAAGACAATAACGGAATCTAACAGTATGTATCTGAGTTTATATTTTAGTAGTTATTTATATTCATAGTGTTTTGATTTCTAGTATATAGATCCTATAATCTTACAATACCATGTTTTGGAAGTCCACCTCATTTTCCATGTTGAAATTATTGTACCCAAGGATCTTGTAGAACATAGACATCGAACCCGGAGACAAACCCCTAAATCATTTGCAAACAGAATTGGCCAGCCTATTGAACGTGAACACAGCATCAACCATGACGGCAATGTCGTTACTACCGTACGAACACAATAACATTATGCTGTCCCTCATTCCTACAACAAAATAGAACAAACATTTGATTAAATCCGGAAAAAATCTAGTCATTGAGTCTTGGATTGAAGAGTCCTCCATTTTTTTCCTCTGTATTTTTTTAATATTCTTGGAAGTCCTATTTTGTTTTTTTTTTTTGGTAATGTTACCTGCAAGATCCTATTTGATTGTTTGGGGGTGGATTTGGTGACTCTTTTACCCTTGTTCATGATATGTAATGCTTTGATAAGGATGGGATGAATCCTGTTGATTACATTGTGTTGTTGTGTACCTTTTTGGAAAGGACGAACATGGGAGTAATCCTATGTAAGTATATGAATTCTGGGTTGAGGAGTGATCATGTTTGGTGGAGTGTTGTTTGCGGTCGACGGCCTAGGAAGGTGCGAAGGAATGGAGTAGTGTTTGGAGTTTTGCACAGGTAACGTATTTTGTTATGTGCTTTATTTTGTTTGGTTTTTAAGTGTCTTGTTTGGGGGGGGGGGTGGTGATGGGCTAGGGTGTGTGCGGTGCGGTTCGGGCGGTTTGAAAGTAAATTTACAAATCGAATGGCGGGTTGGCGGATTAGCGGATTGACAAATTGCGATTTGGGCGGTTTTTGGTAGATTGAAAAATATTCTAACTAATTATCATACATTTGCATAATATATAACACTAATTTGTATAATAATTTTTAGATATATAACACAAAGTAATTTTACATAATATGCTTCATATATATAACCACTAATTTGTAATAAATTTCATATCTTAAATCTTTCTCACACTCATTTTTACATTGATATGTCATTGGAGGTTAAAAAATATATATGTATTAACTATAGTGGAGCAGAGCGGTTCGGTTGGCAGATTATAAATTTTAAAGTTTAAACCACGGTTAACGGTTAGAGTGGTGCAGATAGATGCGGATCGGTGCGATTTTAGTTTATTAGACGGTATTTTGCACAGCCCTAGTGATGGGAACGTTGCATTATGGTGTGACAATCGGTAGGTGTACGATGTTATATGACAACGTCATGTCGAGGGGTCATGTTCAGCATATACGAAACTAAACACGCATCGTACAATGCTTATTTATTTTGGGTTTCCATTTTTTGGGCCGTTAATTACATGTTTATGCACTTGCAACATTCTTTGTTTGTTGCAACACCCGCGCACATATTCATCAACTACATCGCATATTCCATTGTATACATACACCCGATGTGTCTTGATGTTATCCAATGGCAATTGGGTTTTGTGGGTTTCATTTTTATCTCACAAATTTCATGTCGCACACTCATAACATATGATTGGCACATCACGCACACACAATGGTGCAATGTTGCACATTCGACACGAACTCTTTGAAATGGGATTTTACAATAATTTTCATTTTAAAATGTCATACAAATTGGCTTGGCCGCCAATGCCCATCCCTAGACCCACACTTATTTTTTTAATAAAGAACTAAGTGACGAGTGTTTTGGAAAATGACAATTGAAAATTAAAAATTATATTATTAGATAACTTTGAAGTAACTAAAGAAGCTAAAAATTAGATTATTTCCATTTTTGTCTATATATAAAAAGGGTGAGGCTTCTACCCAACTGGAGGGTGTTGTTAAGCCTTCATATGCCTACTGAAAAATCTAGAAATCTCCTAAATGTTGATTTGTGATTATGTATCAATTTTAAGCAGTATATAACAATCCCAATCAAACAATCAAGAAAAATCGACACAATAATTTTACGTGAAAAAATCACAATTGAACACCTCCAATTGTGATAAAAAACCACGGGCAAAGGCCACAAAACAATCCACTAAAAAGACATAAAGGAATTACACAGGTATACTCTCAATTACTTAGCGAATCCACGCCCGAATTGAACCAACTCCTATGTGCCTCTTCCAACTCTGTATTCACCATGGAATTGTCTTGACGATAAGCCACTCCAGAATCTACCAAAGCTTCAGGCTTGAATTCTTCAGAATCCACCGAAGAACAACTCTTTTTTTTGTATATAATGAACAAACAAACTTTTGATGTATTCTTCTTAACCCATGAGTTGAATACTCAATTAAACATCAAAGAAAACTAGCAAAATATCCCCAGATATAAACCTTAATATCCAAAAAGAAGATCTGGAGAAGTAATCCTAGATTTGGACAAAAACACATACTTATAGAAATCTGAGACTGCGACGCTCGCTCGAGCGAAGCTTCTCTCACTCGAGCGAGGAACCAAAAACGCGTGTTTTCCATAAGTGGCTTCGCTCGAGCCACTTCGCTCAAGCCACGCACCCTTCGCTCGAGTGTACATTCATCTCTTTCAGGTTTTTACACAGACGCAGCCTTTGCTTGAGCGAGAACTCCTTCGCTCGAGCGAGCAAGGGCGGATAGGCAACTTTGAATGCAATTTTGCATTTTGCTTCGGGGGCGCTGCCCCTCGACTCCGCTGCGGCGTTGCCCCGGACCCGCCAAGGGGCGTTGCCCCTCGACCCCTGCGAGCTGACCGGGCAGCTCGATCCCCGTCATAATCAGCGAAGTGGCAATCTTGAAAGCATTAACATCACAAACTTCTCTGCAAGGCACAATTCGGGTTTGATTCGCATCTAAAAACTCATAACCTCACTGAAATAAAAGTGCGAAAACAAGTACAATTGAAAGGAGTTTTGTTAAACGAAATTGTCAAGAATAAAAACTTAACACCTACTATGGAACTCATATCAATAATTCAAACCATTCAATATGTAAAATTCGTCGAATACTTCTTCCTTGAAAAAAATCATATTGATCGAATATCAATAACTATTTGATCAGACTATATTGGTATAAATAATTTATTTTAAAAATCATACTTACTATTGACATATTTGTAATTTGATCAAGTGGTTATCGATATCCGATCAACGTTATTTTTTGCAGAAATGAAATACTTGATAAGCTCTACACAATGAATAGTTTAGATTATCGATATGGATTCTGTAATAGGCTCGTGAAAGCCCAACAGCATCCTCTAATCCTATTTAGACTAGGGAGATAAGCCTTCCCCATATAAAATTGTATCTCATGCATTAGGTAAGGTGTCCATTTATTGTCGCAGGATCATATGGTGAGTGTCCCGTACACTTCAAGAAAAGCTTGTTCCTATTTATGAATCTTATTATTCTTAGAATTAGCTGTGTTCAATAATTGAGCAATTTTTTTAATATAATAATGGGATATTTTGTCTACTTTCATATAAAAATATGTACAATAAAAAATAGGGCAAATTTTATTTTATCGGATTGTGGTTGGAGTCCAGAGCACTTTACTTTTGTATAATTCAAATATAGTTAAGAAGTCCTTATGTGATTTTATATCAAAGTACAACCGTATACTCCGTTAACTATAGATATAAAATGACTATAGTATCCTCAAATCATATACCATTTTATTTTTTTTTTCCTCACTCATCTCTCATACACATAATTTATAATTTCTAACATTAATTCAATTAATCACAATTAATCATAATTCTTAATTATTTATTGTAATTCCTAACTTTTTAATTTAATTTTAATTTTAATTTAGCTCACAATTAATCTTGAATCTTTAATAATTTATTGTAATTCCTAACTTTTTAATCTAATTATATTTTAGATCATAATTAATTTTAAGTACTTAATTATTAATTATAATTCCTAACATCTTAATCCAATTTTAATTTAATTATATTTTAGATCAATTCTTAATTATTATTATTTTTATATTTTAATTTATTTAATTGTATTTTATATATTATATTAATCCTTAATTATATTTTATTTGAATTAACATCTTAATGTAATTTTAGGTTTGCAGAAAATGAGGGTAAAATTATCTTTTTGTTGTTTTAATATCACTTTATTCTTTCTAGAAAATTAGCTCACTCTAAAAAATAATATGTGTAATACATCTTTTATTAGTTTAGATAAAAAATAAATAAATAAATAAACTAATTGTGACACTTTAATCCAAAATCAATAGAAATTTTCTGACAATATGTCAACCATAAGGGATAAAATCTTCGATTTCAAATCATAATGGGATAAAATGAATTTTGCCTCAAAGAATATATAATTTTTTTTAAAAAAAAAAATTCTTAACATATGTACACAATAACGGGACCCAATAATGTTATAATAGTCACATTTATATATAATAAATGTCTACTATCTCATATACATTATTGTAATTTAAAGTTGATACCATTTATATCGCTTAAAATATTATGATTATAATATTATGTGATTAGTTGGAGATTTTGAATTTACTTATGGAACGCCTTTATTTTACAAAAATAATAATAATACAAATGATAAGATTGACAACAAGGAGAATAGTAGGTGCACCGGTTGAAGTGATTGTTTGGGAATATGTTATTTTAGTAATTATTTAATTTTTTGGTTAAAATGTAAAGTAAAAAAATGAGTATATTTGGAATAATTTTGTAATTTTTTACGAAAAGATGTATAAAAAGTAAAGAAAAAATGAAATATTTGACTTTTTTATATAGGTTGTTAGTTTTTTAATTTTTTAGTGACTTTTGACTTTTATGCTAAAACATTGAGTTGCCAAACGAGGTGTGGATCAAGTTTGGTGTAAGTTCATAGAAATTTGTTCTCACCTCGTGTCATATCAAGGGCAATGTAAATCAGGGAGTGGCAGGAGCGGGGCAAGTGCGAGTTAATTTTGTGAGTTGAAAAATGAAAATATTAATAAAAACTATAGATAATATAATATATTATGAATAATAATTTATACTTAATAAAAATTATATTATATAATGTAGAAAATAAATAAATAAAAATTAATATTAAGTATAATATTTTGGTATTTTAATTTTATTATAATGAAAAATAAATAAATCATATATATTATATATATATAAATATATCCAATAAATATAATTAGGGCGGGATTTGGATAGAACGGGATGATGGAAACACAACTCGTCTGTGTCTCATTTCCTAATCAGGACGTAAAAATCCGTACGGTACAATACAGGACATGAGATGCAAGTGTAGAGAGGAACGGGAGAAAATGACCATTGACAATACTACTAGCTCCACATGATCTCAACTATTTTATTATTAATAAGTTTTCTTTATTTCTAAAAACCAAAAATACAAAAACAAAACTACCTTTTATCACCATCTGACACAGAATTCACACTCGTTCGCTTAGTTTACGGATACGGATTGAGAGGGACGTGCAAGTTGGCAGGTGTATACAAATTGGTTTGTCGGTTTGGATTACATTATTATTTTGAGCATTTTTTCAAACTATTTTTCACTAATTTTTACTATTTTGCTCCCAAGTTTTTTATAATTCATTTTTTATAATAAAAATAAAAACTCAATTTTTATATTTCATAAATAGCAAATATAATTACTAAATACAAGTTTCTTTTTTTAGTACACAAGCATAACTTTATTTTTTTAAGAGTGTTGGCAGATCAGGTTGAGACATGTAGTCTCCCATCCATCATTTGTTTGAACTTAGGTGAATTAAAAAAAATGCATCCCCATCCGTCCGCTCAGAGCATTGAAACCGTTCATTTTATGGTGAATTAGTTTGGGTCATTTAATTTTGACAGATCGAGGTAGATGCTTGCCAGAATTGGCCTTGGGCTAAGGCCATTGAGGCCTGTACCTTAAACCTTCCAAAATTGGCGCAAACTAGGGCCTCCAAATTTAGTAATATCTTATAATATATTATAAATTCAAATAGACCCAATTTATTTTTGTTGCTTCACGACCAGTCTAAAGGGCCCAAAAAATTCTATTGGGCCCATATGAAAAAAAAAAATTTATAAATTTGGTTTGGCCCAATTGAAATTAAAACATTTACAAAGAAGTGTTGTTTTGGCTAAATTTTTAATATTTTTGAGTATTTGTAATGATTTCTTCCTATTTTAATATATGAAAGTAAATTTTAATTTATAATTTTAATGATTGTATGTGCAAGTAAACTTAAATAAAAACCTTGCTGATACTTAACATTTTATGCATCATTTTTTATTACAAATATATATATATATATATATATAAGACGGCCTCATTTTCATAATTCGCCTTAACCCTCATAAATTTCAGGGCCGGCCCTGATGCTTGCCGATCTCCAATACTTATCAATAATTAAAATAGGTCCTATTTCAGATTTTAAAGTTTTATTATTACACAATAGTTAGTAAAAGGAAAAAAATGTAATATTTTATTAATTTGTATAGCATTTGTTTATTTTTGTTCATAGTTTTCTTAATCCAAATGAATTTTTTTGGTACTTCTTTTTTTTTTTTTTTTTTAGCCAGAGGAATCTGGTCTTCGTCCTTGTTATTTTCTTTCTCCAATGAACAAGTGATATATACACATTATATTGAAGCAGTTATATTTCTACCAACTATCACATTGGTTTGAAAAAAAATTAAATGAAACTATATGCTAATATCTAATTGGTGGTTGCAATCATTTTTCTTAAATATAAGATGTACGTATATAGTTGTATGTATATTGGTCACAATAATAATTTAATATGTGGCTCTGCTTTGTTTTATTTTTTGAATTTTTTTTTTGAAAAATATAAATTAATTTGACAAAAAAACAAAACAAAAACACCACAAGTATATTTTTAAATTTCCAAAATTTATTTCAACCCCAAAAAAAGATAAAATCATGTGAAAATAATGGGTTTTTTTTTCCTATCATTTCTACACCAAATTAGTTTTTAAAAATTAAAAACTAATTTGATATAAAAAGAAATTGAAAATGTAACAGAATCATGCACTGCAAGAAAGCTTAAATTGTTTTTGTACATAAACTTTCTTGTAAACTGAACAAATAACAAAAAAGAAAATTATTTCTATTTTCTTTTCTTTTATTTTCTTTTAATCCATTATTTTCTCAAGAAAGTACACTTTTAATCCATTTGTAACTCAACAATATGTCACACCCAACATTGTTGCAAGATTCTTAAGTTTAAATCTTTGTGCCTAGTAGGGGTGAGTAGCGGATATACCGATCCGTCAAAACCGACCGAATTGAACTGATCCGCCGCATTTTGGACGGATGCGTGATGACGAGCGGACGGTTGCGGATTGATTTTCTCCAATCCGCCAATTTGGCGGACGGATGGCGGATTTGAGATTTCTTTGGCCGCAACCGAACCGCCAAACCGCCAAATCGCGAGTACCCCTAGTAATTTATAAGTCTTTGTATTTTCAATTTGTTTAAATATTATGTTTGTGTTTTCAATTGAAAAAGAGTTTAAATATTCTGTTGAAAAAAAGTTTTCAAGTTGAATATATTTTTTGAATTGAAAAAAATAAACATATTATTTATCTATATTTTTTGATTTTTAAATCTAGCTCTAAAAATAATAAATAGAAAATATGATATATGCTGGTTGGTTTTTGTTTTCAAAAACATATGTAGATGTAACAATATAGAGACATACAATCTCTACTACTGCTCTGTTCATAGTTTTGGTGGTTTGAATTATTATTATATTTTAAGAATCACAGATTGTAATACTTTATGTGGATGAATCATGCTGTGATTGTAATATGTGGATGAGGCATGCAGTAATCGTGATATTCTAAAGTTTCAAACTTTCTTTCTTTAGATAAGGCATACAGTGATTGTAATACTTTTTTAAGTCATTGACTGTAATACTTTTTGTTTTTATTTTTATTTTTTTTTAAGGAAGTGCACAAGTTGAATTATGTTGAAAATTTATAAAATTTTAAACCGCCAAACCGATTCGCATCCATCCGCCAAACCGCCAATCCGTTCAATCCACATCCGCCGGATTGGCGGACGGATGCGGATTGATTTTCTTCAATCCGCCAATTTGGCGGACGGATGACGAATTTGAAGCTCCGTGACCGCAACCGACCCGCGCCCACCCCTAGTGCCTAGTGCTAAGCCCAGTTGTGGCCCAAGCCACCAACACAATTGGGTTTAGTCATTTGGCGTTCTTATTGCGGGGGCTTTCTATTTACACCTAAAAAAATATTTACACCTAAAAAAATATTTAAGTGAATTTAATTTTTCAGTACACTTTATTAAATTATTTAGGATTATAATTTATTTTTAATACACTCTATTTTTTTTTAAATTAATTTTTTTATGTTACATCCAAATAAAATAAATTTAAAATTTAAAATTATTTTTGAAAAATCGTTTAAAAAAAATAATTATATTGTTCACATACATATACAGGAAACAAGACCAGGGAATCAGCACTGGTGAAAGAGGCCCCAGAGAAGGAAAACAGCAAAAGAGGAGGGCAAAGGAGAAGGTAACTGTTAGGGGTGAGCAGCGGATACACCGATCCATCCAAACCAACCAAACCGAAACGATTCGCCGTACTTTTGACGGATGCGTAATGACAAGCGGACGGTTGCAGATTGATTTTTTTCAATCCGCCTAGTTTTGGACGGATAGCGAATTTGAGGTTCCTTTAACCGCAACCAAAACGCCAAACTGCGAGCACCCTAATAATTTGTAAAACTTTGTATTTTTAATTTATTTAGATATTTTGTTTGTGTTTTCAATTGAAAAAGAATTTAAATATTTTGTTGAATTGAAAAAAATAAATTTATTATTTATCTATATTTTTTGATTTTTAAATCTAACTCTAAAAATAATAAATAAAAAAGATGATATATGCTAATTGATTTTTGTTTTCAAAAATAAATATAGAATAACAATACAGAGGCATACAATCTCTATTATTGCTCTGTTCATGATTTTTGTGGTTTGAATTATTTTGATATTTTAAGAACCGCAGATTGTAATACTATATGTGAATGAGACATGCTGTGATTGTAATATGTAGATGAAGCATGCAGTGATTGTAATATTCTAAAATTTCAAACTTTCTTTATTTGGATGAGACATGCAGTGATTGTAATACTTTTTTTAAAGTCATTGATTGTAATATTTTTTTATTTATTTTTTATTTTTTAGGAAATACACAAGTTGAATTATGTTAAAAATCTATAAAATTTTAAATTGTCAAACCGATTTATATCCGTTTGCTAATCCGTCAATCCACATCTGCCGGATTGGTGAACGGATGCGGATTGATTTTCTTCAATTCGCCAATCTGACGGACGAATAACGGATTGAAGGTTTTGTGGCCGCAACAGATCCGCACCCATCCTACTAACTGTATGAAACACATTCCACCTTATTTACCGATGCTTTCTACGTTTTATCATCAGCATTACTATTATTTTTATGAATAACTTGCTTGAGTTCAATCCTCCACGTTCATTGTCAAAATAAAACTTGTGAAGCCTCTCTGCATCTTGCAACCCACTGAATTTCACCATCATAATGCTCTGATTTGCAGGTTTTCCGCGGTACACCTTGATCTTTTCCCCAAAACCCATGTCTACAATAGATAGCGAAGTACAGACAAAAATAAGAAACTAGTAAAGAATGGCAAACAACCAATCAAACAAAATAGTGATACACCATAAAACACCACAATGCCTTATTTCCACAATTTACCATCGGTGCGAAATTGCAAGTAATAATATAATAAAAAAAATAATAATATTGATGATAATGGTAAATTTTGATGTGATGGATTACAGTTTTGGAATGAGAAGGAAGAAGGAGAAGAAGAAATAACTAAAATTTTGGAAAGAATATGAAGAGATTTGAATAAGAAGAATACGTAGTATAATTAATTAGGATGTACCATAAGAAAAAATAACATTTTATTTTAAGATTTAATATATGTTATCCTTATTAGTAAATTTATATTAGAGTATAATAAAAATTAAAATTTTAGAATTTAAATTAAACATACTGAGATAATTTTTGAATTCAAATTAAATGTCCCCTTTTTTTTTTGAATTAAAAAAAATACTTTGAAGTGTCATCGCGACATCCGTGAACCTAAACTCCGGTACAACCGGTTACCAGCCTGATTTCTCATTACCCAAGTTCTAAACATATCGCCCAGACCGGACCGATCCATAAGAGTGTTCATTGTCCAACATTTTTCCAAGGCCAGAAATTTATACATGTTTTTTAAAGAGAAAATTACCCATAAATCCCATTTCAAAAAATGTTAGTCCATTCAGTCCTAGAGATTTTCTTTCAAACCATTTAGTCTTTTTTTTTTTTTGGTACGTTATATTTAATTTGATTTGAGGGTTGTGGTATGACTTGTTTGCCCTTGGTTTTGAATTTGTATTGGTTATGTATTGATGATAATAGGTATGGTTGGGAATTTCTATTTTTTTACGGGAGGTGGGTTTGTTAATGTTCCATATATGGGTTTGTTGATGTTGATGTTGATGTTGATGTGGAATGTTGTGTGTTGCTAATAGGGTTTGGTTTATTTATTTATTTATTTATTTTTCCATATTGCTGTTTCGAGGGTGTAGGGTTTCGAACTTCTGTGTGGCTGGTTGAAGGTGAGTTTTCTTAGGTGTTTTTTTTGTGGGTTATTATGTTGTATGATTTTTTATTTGGTTTTGGTGGGGGGTAGTGGTGTCTCATGGTCGGATGTTGATGTTGTTTATTTAAAGGTTTAAGGTGTTTTTCATGGCGTTTTCTTTGTTGGATGGTGTAGGCGGGGTGATGTGGGTTGTAATGCACGTAATGGTAGGTGTTCATTCTAGTGTAACCCATTGTTTTTTTCTGATTGCAGAAATGGAGTTCATTGTGCTATTGTTGTGTAAATATAGGCAGACAGATGTGGTGCTTCGTCTTAATCAAGATTCCACTTTTGCACAGTTGGTTGATGGTGTGTGTGGGAAGTTTGACGGTTTGGTGCCGGGATTGGTGTTTTTCTTGTTTAATATACCCGGGTACAACAAGTTTAAGATTGTTTGTGATGATGATGTTCAAAACATGTTGGGCTTGCGAAATCGTTCGGTATTAGGCATATTGATGTGATTGTTAAAATGAGGTGCGATGGGACCGACGGCCAACACGGGGAGGAGGATTCTGTCAATGCGGAGGGGTGTGAGTCTGTAGGGGGGCGGATGTGTGATATGGATGATAGGTCGAATTTGTTGCCGTTTGTCCTCATAAGTTGAAGACGTTTTTGTTCGCTGGATGGGCGTATGGTATTAAACATGTTGGCCAATTGTTTTGGGGCGGTGCACATGAATTTCGGTATGTACTTTGCAAGTATGCCGTCGAATGTAGGTTTTAATTCAAGTACATGAAGAATGATTCAGTTCGTGTCACGACTATGTGTTGGTTCGCAACGTCAACGGGGTGTTTATGGTCGGTTCATGGTAGGGTTACGACTTCGAATGGGTTTTTTGTTTGAAGAGGTTTAATAGCGTACATTCGTGCAGTGCTGCTGTACGAACATTTAGGAACACATGTACGGGGTCGGAGTTGGTGTCTGATGTCATTACGGATCGTGTGCGAGAGCAACTGCTTACCCGTCCTACTGACGTGGTTTTTGATATGAAAAATGCATATGGACTGGACGTTAGTTATCGTGTTACTTGGTTGGGGGTGCAGAAGGAGAGGGGTGAAGTATATGGTGATCACGCAATGTCGTTCGACCAACTCAAGTGGTATAGTAATGCTGTTATGGAGAACAACCCACATAGCTACATCAATTTGGATTTCGATCAAAAAATGGGTATGTTCGTCAGATACTTTATTTCTTTTCGCGCATGCATAGATGGGTTCAACTATTGCCGCCCACTTTTGTTTCTCAATGGAACATTCTTGAAGGGTAGGTTCAAGGGGAATCTACTTGTCACGACAGCCAAGGATGGCAACTAAGGTATGGCTTTATTTTTCCATTGTGGTGTTACAATTTTTTCCAATGTCACCACACTGTCATATGTGACACACTAATCAAGTTTGTAAGTTTCTATGTATTTTTGTACATGTGTAAGTTGCTCTGGTTTCAATATGTTTTTAATTGTAATTTCCATAATGTAATGTTTGTGGGTTGCACTTTATTAAATGTCCACTCAACAGGTTTGTTCCCAGTCGCTTTTGCTATAGTTTGATTTTGAGAATGCATGTAACTAGGAGTGGTTCTAGCGGTAATTGGCGGAAGTTGTGATTGTTACAGTCGATGCCCTCTGTATTCCCGTTGGCACACCATGGATTTTGCTTGTTACATCTCGAAATGAACTTGAGAGACCATATGAGATATGTAAATGCAGAGCAAAAAATTGGGTTGATGCGCAAGTTACAGGAATGTGCTTACGCGTCTACTGTAACATGCTTCAACCAGAAGATTGAGATTTTAAAATAGTGCAGTCTAATGGTGGTGGGCAATTTCTTGCAAGATTTGCATTCGGAACATTGGGCGAATGTGTATTTCAGGTAATGCTATTGGGTTGTCAAATGTATAGTTTGGTTAAATTAAAGTTCGTCCATTCTATATGCCAATTAATTGTCTTTACTTGCAGGGGTCATAGGTATGGCGAAATGTGGTCTAACGTTGTCGAGTCATTCAACAATTAGATACGGAAAGCTCGTCATTTGCCCATCACATTGTTGGTTGATGTAATTAGGGGTCAAATCATGGAGCTAATGGCAAAGCGTAAAGCCAAATGTAGTGCTTGGCCAGGCGAGCTTTGCCCGAAGATGGAAAAGAGTTTGGACTCGGCATTTAAAACTAGCATATCGTGGATTGTTAGTCAGGCCGATGAGAATGTGTTTGAGGTTCGGTCAAACCCATCTGTATTGATCGATGTCGATGCGCGGACATGTTCTTGTTTTCAGTGGCAGTTAAATGGTTTCCCATGCCCATATGCGGTGATTTTATTTCATAATAGTGGCAGGGATATATATAAATATGTTAATCCATTTTACCATGTGAAGGAGTTCATGGCAACGTACTGCGGGGCTATTCACCCAGTACCTACTATTGGAAAACCCAAGTTCACACCAGCAGATTACCTTATTGCACCACCTATTGTTAAGCAGTCACCTAGTAGGCCCACATGGAAGAGGATTCCATCGAAGGGTGAGGTCGTCTCACGAATTCGTTGTGGCCGTTGCGGCAAAATAGGAATCCATAATAGGAAAGCGTGCAAGGAACCAATGTAGCACAGTCAGGTCCACACGTTTGTCACGTTCTAAGATGTTGTTTGAGTTCATAATATGGGAAGTTTATGATATTTGTTCATTTTGGCACTATGTTTTTTATCTGTGTGTGGGTGGTACACGTTACTAATTAAATGCTATGGTATTTTTACATGGCAAGTTCATGTCGTTGTTGCATATTATCAATCTATTTGTTGCTCATTTTATGGGTTTGCACACTATCGAATAAATGCAAAGGGATCTTGGGTTTTTAAACTGATGATTACTGTGTTTGGGATATCAACATGGTAATCATATTAGCAATATTGTGGCCAGTTAATGGAACATCATACTGTAGGCACCCCATTTTTGACCGACCTTAAGACTCAGATATCATCGATTGAGCGCTCGGTGATGGTGCATGTTGTGCTCGTTTAGAGGTTTCGGAGTTTTGGCTGAGAGTCTTGCCTCCGGGCCTCTGAACTCTTTTGTGCTTCTGCTCGGTTTGTGGACCGAACTTTGTTTCTCTTCCCGGAGGGAGGGAGAGGTCTTGTAGACCATCTCTTTGTGGTCATAGACTACTTTTCCCGCTTGGAGACTAGTTTCCGATTTTCAGAGCCTTCAGCCGCGCGCCTTGGCTCGGGACCGCTTAACGTTCTCCATTTGGCGTGGTTTTTGAACCACACCTTGTTGCCTCTGCCTAGAGGAACACTGTGGTCCGGGAGACCACTTTTGTGGTGGCAGACCACTTTTGATGCTCGTAGACCAGTTTTCGAGGCTTTTGGCTGCGGACCTTGCCTCTCGATCTCTTGTCTTGCATCCGGTTTGGTTTGTTTTTGGTACAAACCTTGTTTTCCTTGTTTGGAAGGTGGTACAAGGGTGGGAGACCACTTTTTCTCCTTAGAGACCACTTTTCCTTCTACCAGCCAGTTTTCTGGTCGGATAACTGGCTTTCTTGGTCTTTGGGCCACATTTTCTGGTCGGCCACCACACCACTAGCTTCCTTTCATGCTCTAGACCTCTCCCACCTATGGCCGACCAGTTTTTGTCTTGGGAGATCACTTGAAGTGGTCGGCCGACCACTTTAAGTAGCAGGCCGACCACTTCAAGTGGTCGGCTGCTTTTTGGCATCTTTTTGGAGATATTTTCCTCCAGCTGGCACAGCCAGAGGGCATTAGAGCTATCCTCCATACACGTGTATGGAGGGATTTGTTTGAAGCTTAGCTTCTCCAAGAAGCTTTGCCTTTTAGTTTCTATAAGAGGGAGGCTCCTCCTCCCTCCTCTAGGTTCAGAAACTTGAGGCTTGAGAGATAGATATACACTTGTATCTATTCTTCCTTGTTTGTTCCCATTTTGTGCCTTAAAGTGTTATTTTGTCTTAGTTTAACACACACTCAAACACCTTCCTTTGGTTGCTGAGGTGCTAAGGGGTTGTTTTTGGTGTTCTTGGACTGGTTTAAGCTCAAAGAACTTGCTGGAGTTGCAGTTGTAAAGGAGGTCTTCAAGGGTGAGTATTTGACCTTTAAATCCCCCTTTCTTGCTTAAGCTTTTATCCCTTCTTGCATACGTTTTTAAGCTTAACTCTTAACTAGAAAAAGTTCTGTTTTTGCATGCTTAAAATAGAGATGGCAATCTGAAACCGGCCCGACGGTGACCCGACCCCCCGTCCCCGAATTTTATGGTTATTCACCGAAAAATATCCCCTACGGGCCGGGGACGGTATTCAAAATTTCATCCCCGATGATATCCGGGCCGGGGACGGGGACATGTGTTTCAGACCCGGCCCCGGCCCCGCCCCGCCCCGCTTATTCCCCGAGATAAAATTACCGTTCTGCCCCTGCATATATATATATCATATATGCTAACTTTTGTTTAGGGTTTCACTTTCATCACAAACACTTCAGCCTCTCACTCTCACACACGGCCCTCCTCCCTCTCCCCTCCCGCAGCTCGCCGCCACTGGTCTCTCCCTCAATCTGTCGCTGCCGCGCCTCCCTCCTCACCGGCGATCCTCCATCACCACCGAGCCTCTCACTCACACACGGCACTCCTCTCTCTCTCTCTCGCTCTCACCACTTGTCTCTCCCTCTCGCTCTCGCCACTGGTCTCTCCCTCTCGACATCACCACCACCGCTGATCTCTCTCACCGACGGCGACATCACCACCGCCGATCGTCCCACTCTCTCTCACACATACGACGGAGATGTGCTCCCTCACCGCCGATCGTCCCAGATCTGGTTTGAAGATCTGGTTTGAAGATGACAGATCTGGTTAATTTTTTATACAGATTTTTTTGAATATGAAGATCTGATTTTTTTTAAGATGAAGATCTGATTTTTTTAAATTTTTTAAGATGACAGATTTTTTTTATACAGATTTTTTATACGACGGAGATGTGCTCCTCTATTTTTTTATACAGATTCTTTTTAAGTTAATTTTTTTAAGTTGACAGATCTGGTTTGAAGATGGACAGATCTGGGTTGGGTGTATATATAGTTTCATATATGTTTATGTTTATGTATGATTGATGATGATATTTTTATATATGTATAGATTCATATATGTGTATATATAGATTCATATATGATGATTGATGATGATGATTTATGTTTATGTTATGATAGACTGGCAGTGACGAACAGGTCGGGGATTTTCGGGGTCGGGGAAACCCGAACCCGATCGGGGGCGGGGGGGGAGGTAGATAGGGTCCCCGTCGGGGATCGGGGCCGGGGTCGGGGAATTTCTCACTATCGGGATCGGGGACGGGGAGGGTGATCCCCGGCCCGCCCCGCCCCGTTGCCATTCCTAGCTTAAAATAGTTGTTTAAGGTCACTTTTTCGTTTGGGGTGCTTTACCCCCTCTTAGGCCTTGTTAGGCCTTGTTTTGAGCCATCCCTTTCGGCTCTTGTTGAACCCTTTGCATAACCTTTCTACCACTGAAATCCAGAGGATTTTCAGTGGTGGAAAGGTAGTTTTGGTGTCCTAAATAGGAGAGGGTCATCCCCTCTCCTTGTATTTTGTTTACTTGCTTCATATGCCTCATGTTTGAGCATCTTTGTTAAGCTTTTGTTGGCCATATCGTAGCTTGTATTTGTGGTTATTTTGCTGAGGCATACCACTATTTTTGCTTGGTTTGGTCACTCCATGTATGGTTAATACACTTGTAGTGTAAATTACACAAACTAGTCTTGTATGCTTCATGAAGTAGCATGTCATTCTAGCTTGTTTTCTTTCCATTTCAGCATGTTTTTAGTGATGTTTTAGCATGCCATGACTCTTTTTTGGGTGGGTTTGTTGGCCCCTTGCATGCTCCATACACTTGTAGTATAATTCCATGAAATAGCCTAACATGCATCATGCTTTGACATGTCATTTTAGCATGCTTTTGGCTTAGCTCTGAGAAGATTTTGTTCATATTTTACCATGTTTAAGGTCTGATTTTAGTTGTTTTGGTCATGCATGCCTTACTTTGAATAACTATGGTTCAATTTAGTTTGTTAGCTTTGTGCATCAAGTCCATTAGCTTGCTTTACTTGGACTATTTTAATGATTTGGCATCATTTATTATGTGATTTCAGTCCATGTGTCATGGCCATGCATTCACATTTGTCACTCATTCAATGCGTTGGAGGGTTTGCCCATTTATGCCTTAACATGAACCACTGCGTATGCCTTCATGCCTTAGCTCGCGAGCCATCATTTCAGTGTTTATTTGGGGTTATTATGCCATGATATAACTCTAATTTTTATTGGTTAATTCATCCCATGCTTGGTCTTAATAGGTGTAGTGTAATCCACCTTATTTGCCTTGTATGCATCATGCCTTATGCCCTTCATGCTAGCTTATTTTGGCTTCCTTCCATACATGCTTTAGACTCATTTTGACATGTTCTAGGACTGTTTTGGGTTGTCTTTGCCACATGCTTCATGTTTTGTATACTTGTAGTACAAATGCTTTTGCTTGCCTCAAGCTTTGAGCACCATTGCATGCTTCATTTGTGTTGTGTACATGATTTGGCATCACTTAACATGACATTTCAGAGCATTTAGCATTGCCATGTTCACCTCAATCATGCTTTAAGTGCCTTTGAGTGTTATGCATTGTTGCCTAGTTTATGCCTTAGCTCGTATGCTTGCATGCCTAGGCCTTTGAGCCCTCGTCTCAGCATGTTTAGGTCCTTATTTTGACCTACTTGAGCTCTGTCCATGCTTAGTTCATGCATTTGTGTCATGTATTGCATGCCTCCTTTGTAGTCCTATTACTAGCTTCATGCTTTAAGGACCCTAGTATGCCATACTTGTGTTGTTTGAATAATTTGGCATCATTTCTTACCTGATTCCAGTGCACTTAGTGTTGTTACACTTCTACGCTTTTCACACTGTAAGTGTTCTTGAGAGTTGCACCTTAGTGCCTTAATTGGTGAGCCAATCGGCATGCATGCTTGTATGTGTTTTCGATGCCTTCATTTTAGCATTATGGCCTCTGTTTTGGCATGGCTAAGGTCTACCCACATTCGGTTTAAGCCCATTGAGCATTGTGTATGCCATGTCACATCGCATCGTGCATGTTATGTTGTTATTTGCATTGCACATGCCATGCTCTTGCTTCGCATTGTGTATGCCATGATCATATTGCATTGAGTATGCCATGTTAGTCATTGCATTGTGTATGCTAGTTACCATTTGCATTGTGTATACTAGTTGTCATGAGCATTGTGTATGCCATGTAGTTCATTCGCATTGTGTATGCTAGTATGTTAATTGCACGTTTGCCTGCTTGTCCCTCCCATGTTTGTATGCTTGAGTCGCATTGTGTATGCCATGTTATGTGTTGCATTGTTGTTTGGAATAGGTGTTAGTCCAAACGAGAAACGAGGGACGTTCATACTTAAAGTGATGAAACGTGCCTCAATTCCCGGTCGCCGACGCTCTTGATCATAACATGATAGAGTTTTAAGCTTTATTGTTTACTTGTGCATTCATTTTACATTGAATTGTGCAACTTCGCCTCTCGGCCATCATGCATTGAAATGCGCGATTGGTGGCCCGAGGGTCGAGAACCACACCCCATTGAGTTCATGACATGATAGGGGGGTGGTTGTGCACACATATCTTGCAAATACATTGCCATGCCCTTTCTTGCTCTCTGTTGTAGCAAACTGGAATTCAGCAGCAACAACTGGCCGGCCAGCCAGAAAAACTAGCTGGCCGACCACTTTTCTGGTTTTTCAACAACCAAAAGTGGTCAGCAAGTGTCTGGAGAGACCAAAAGTGGTCGGCCACCCTCCCACAGGTTTCTCTAGGTGGAGTTTCAGCTTTCTGGAGCTTGGTGCAAGTTTCTGAGAACAAATGAAAACAGAGGCAAATCGGGGCATCGCATTGGATTTCCGAACAAGGCGACCGAGCATGCATCCAGTCTTCTCCCTCCGAGAACCTGCTGTTTTACTGCTTTCCTTAGTTGCCATGCTTAGATAGTTAGCTTTTGCTTTGGTTTGTACCCTTAATAGTTAATGCGTTTAGCTATTTAAATTTGTTTTGTAATAATTAGTTAACTAGGATTAGTTAATTAATTTGTTGTGTAATAATTAGTTTAAATAGGTTAGATTAGCTAGTTAGCTTCTTATTCGGTCCCTCCGTCGAGAGGGCGCATTATTGTAATAAGCGTACGTGTGTGTGATGCATGTCTTCCAACCTCCATTTCTTTCTCCTTTTTACTTAACCGCTTACGATAGTTAGTTTTAGGACATATTTCATTTAGCATACCTTATGTTCGCATGCGTGCATCCATTCATCTGTCTTGCATGCACCGGGCTCAGCGTACCATACTAACTGCATTGTATTTCAATTACAATTTGAATACATGTATCGAGTTGCATTTCATATGCCATCTTAGGTAGCCGAGCCTATTTTAGTTGCATTTTCGCATGTGTTGCATTAGCCATCTTAACATGAACTAGGATCATGCATGATTTCTAACTAGTTCTTTGTTTTGGCTCGGAGTACACTGTGAGTGTTTACGCTTTAGCATACTGCATGTGTGTTAATGTTTCCATGATAGCATGCTTGCCATGAGGCTAACTGCTTATGTGATATAACTGCCTGAATGCGTGTGGTGAAGGTTAGATTACTTGAATTGGAACAATTCATTGAAAATCGCGTTTTAGCCTATTTATGAGTAGCAAACTTCAAACCGTTTTCAAACGAACATGCAATGTTTTGTTCCAAATTAGGCGATCTAGTCTATACTTGTTTGCTGTGTGCATCACATAGTAAGATTAGCTAATTAATCGGAATAAGAACGCATGTGTTTTCAAAAACAAGATATCATGCTTAGTACAGGCCGATCTTTGATCGGGCGATCGGGGGTGCTCATTAAATGACCTTCCCCTCTCGTACCCAAGTTCTCGAGCCGAGGCAACTTTGGTGATGACGGACACGTGGCCTTAGGCACGAGTCAGGGTTTTCTAAATTTTCCAAAAATAAAATATTTAGGTGGCGACTCTGTATCTGGCAAAGCAGTCCATGTTTGGCACTTTTTTATAAAAATTAGTTTTCCAAAACGATTTGCCGGATTTGGACTCTTTGGTGATTTATCGGTCTTACATCGCACATTGTAACATTAGATTCAGAACAATGACATTTGAGTCCAAACTGTAGTAGCTCAGAGAACAAAACGAGAATTCGCGCCCCGTCCTCGCAGGCGCGTCGCAGATATTCGGAAAGTTCTCGGGGGCGCGTCCACACACACTGATATGCACAATTTGTTATGTGGGGAATGGGGTAAAGGTCACCATTTGTTTCCTCTTTTAATTATGTATTCTTTGGGTTGTAATGCCAACCAACACAGGGAGTACATGGACATCAATGTCTTAATTTATTAACGTTAAGTTCAATATTGCGCCACCATTTTTTTTTTCAAATAAATGCCCATGCTTGGCTTGAGGTTAGGTGTTTTATGCACAAACAAGCTGACTGTAGACACTCCATTTTTGATGGCCCTTAAGACTTGGGGGCCACTGATTGATCACTCAATGATGAATGTGTACATTTGTCAAATGCTTGACTTCCTCAGCAGAAAACCTCAGTTTTGAATCGACAAACCTTGTGCCTTATTTTGGACCAAAATAGTGGTTTTTCAGGCTTGTGCCTTTAGGGACCTGAAGTCCACTAGTGTGGCATGTCGCCCACTAATGTGGTCTGCCGGCCACTAGTGCAAAAAAAAAAAAAAAAAAAGAAGATATTTTCTTCCAGCTGCCCCTATAGATGCATGCACCATTCCAGTTGTGTTTGTAAGGATCTTTTCGAGGGTCTCTCATATATTTCTATATATAGATGACCCTTTCTTTTGGTAGAGAGGTTAGAAAAATTTTGGAATTTTAGAAAATTTTGGAAAGCAAAATTTTGGAAAATTCCTCACTCTCTCTTGCAACTTACATAACCTTTGCCTAAACACTCTAAACCAAACCTAGAAAGTTCCTTGCTAAGGTGATTTGAGCTTGTATTTTAGCTCTTGAGGCACTTGAAAGTGTGAAATAGTGGTTTAGAAATCCAAGGGATCATTCATCTTCAAGAGGTATACATTCTAGTTCTTTTGTGCCATCTCTTTCTCATCTTTTCTTGCTATTTTTGAGCTGTTTATTACTTGTTTATTACCTATATTTTTAGGCTGAAACTTGTGGTTTAAGGCCATTGAAGGTAAAGGGGTTGACAACCCTTCTTTGAACCTTGCTTCTAAGACCTTTGCCCTTGTGTTTCCCACCTTCTCATCAACTTTTTTTGAGCTTTTTAACACTAATTTACAGAGGTTTTTCAGAGGCAAAAATCATGTTTTGAAGTCCCAAAAGTGGAGGGTTTAGCCTTCTCTCCTTGTGCTTGTGTGCTAGTTTTAATCCCTCAATATTTTAGCTAGTTGTTGTAGTTATTTTTGTCTTAATTCCAGCACTTTTTTGGACTGTTTTAGGACAATTTTTATGAGTTAGCTTCATTCATGCTTTGTATAGTATGCTTGTAATGTAATAGTCCTCATAGGCTTGGTGGTTTAGGCCTTAACCTCCAACCTATTTGAGTCGATAGCATTTATTTCAAACTTTCCATATTTGTGTTCATCTCTAATCACCTCTGTACTTCCTTCATTTATAAGCTTCTCTCTTGCTTTGAAAGTTGTTTCAAACCGATTGTTTGTTTAAGCTTGAGATTGAGGTCGTTGTGCTTAATGGTTTAATCTCTTCGGAGGTTCATTACCAATGGCATGACATCTCTTTCATGCCTAAAACAACCCTTTATTTGACACTTATTTCCATTAGAGGACTTAATTTTCATTTTTGGACTAAATGAATCAAGGAATGGAAAGGTAATTAAAAGAGGTAATTAAAATTGGGGATAAAATGGATCAAGATAATAAAATAGTTTGGTGTTCAATCGGATGTTAATTGAACACATGGAGACTTAAGTCATTTCATACTTATTAGTGATGAAATGGTTCAAGTTTCTAAGGTCAACTACTTCTCTTGATCAATTCATGATAGGGATGAGGTTTTTGTTGGTCTTTTCTTACCATTTATTGAATGGTGTCCCTTGTTTCATAAGTCATCACGCAATGAAATTGCGTCGATTGATGGCTTGCGAATCAAGCCAATCACTCCTTTGACTTATTTGCTAATAACGAGAGGTAGGGTGGACAAACATCCCCTGAGAATACTTTGGTTTGTGCTCTGTTTGTCCTCTGTTGTTGCAGGAAAGAACCAACATCAGTGGCCGGCAGGCCACTTTTACTGGATAACAAGGCCACTACTTCTGGGTTGCTGGCCACTTTTTTCAGGCAGGCAGTGTCCTTTTTCTAGCAGAGCAGAGCAAAAGCCAAGGTGGAAAAATAGTGCAATTTTCCAACTGTGCAACAGAGGCATTCCGGTAGCTAAACGGAAGCATTATCGGGTGGAAATCCACATCCATGCATGAGCCATCCCTCGATTCTCGAGATCCGTCACAGTGATGTTATGCTATTAGTATTTTGTGCTTGGTATAGCGGACGTGTAGCTAATTAGTTAGTAATAGCTAGTTAGTTTTATGTTGTACTTATTTAATTAGCTAGAATAGTTAGTTAAATTTGTTGTTGTAATAATTAATAATTAGCTAGTGCAATTAATTTATTTCATTTGGTTTGTAATAGTTAGTTAATTTGTAGTAATTAGCTAAGTTATTCATTCGAACCCTCCTGTGTGTGAGCAAATATGTAATAATGTGTATGTCTTCCAACCCCACGTCTTTTTCCTTTTTATTTACTTGCTTATAATGAGTGGTTTAGAACATCATGTTTCTTTTAGCATTTCCTATGTTTATATTCACTTGTCTCGCATGCATCGAGGCTCGGTTCATTATTCTAACAAAGCATTGTCGTTTATTACTTTGTTGAATACATGTTTAAACCACACGCTATCAAATTGATTCGCATGTCATAATTAGTTGCAGAGCCTATTAGTTGCATATCACATGTGTTGCTTTAGTCATGTTGCATTAGTTAGGAGCATGCATGTTTCTAACTCTTTTATTTCTTTTGACTTGCCCTGGAGTACGAGGTAAGCATTTTTGTGTTTTGGCATATCGCATGCGTGTGATTGTTGCCATGTTTAGCATGCTTGGCATGAGGCTAAGTGCTTAATTAATATACTTGCTTGAATGCCTGTGGATAAAGGCTAATTGCTTGAATTGGAATAATTTGAGTAATGTGCATATGCGATCACTTTTTCAAGTGGTACATATTTGAAACAATTTTCAAACAAACATGAAATCAAAGTATTCTAATTTTTGCAAATTAGTCTATACTTGTGTGCAACACATAGTAATGCTAGTCTAATAATCGAAACATGAGCATATATTGTAAATAAGAATCACATCATGATTAGTAGAGGCCGATCTTTGATCGGGCGAGTGGGGTGCTCAATTCATGACCTTCCCTTCTCGTACCTAAGTTCCGAGCCGAGGCAATCTTGGTGATAGCGGATGAGTGGCCTTTGGCACTAGTGCGAAACATTTTGTTTCAACATCACTGGACAGATCATAGCACATTACAACTTCAAGTCGCAGAATTTGGGCTGACATGGATAGGGTTGAAGATTTAACGTTTAACTACGTGGAACATTTTGTGAGTACGATTATGCAAAGGTCGGATATCAGCAGCATCCTGCCCATTACGCATGCCGTCACAAACCGTGTTGTAGTTGTTAACAGTGTTGATTCAGTGCGGGATGACAAGGCAGCTATTACGAGTTCAGGCCCAAAGATGACGTTGATGGTCAAGCGTGTTAAAAACAAGCCACGACGAGAACTAAGGTTGTCCTATTACGAGTATGAGGGGGCGTTTGGACGTGGTAGACAGAAATGAAAAGTGAAAATGACGAATATAATAGAGGCCAGCATTATTTAAAATGATGAGGATGTGGACATGGATCAGAAGACTTGGAATGGTTTTGGCATGAACAAGAAACATGCTATTTGGAACATGCTCACCAACAATAACAAAAAATTACTAGAAATCGTATACAGCTTCGATGGTGACAGGTAATAAATTTGTACTGCATACAAATGTATTTTTGTTTATAGACTACCTGGAATATTGTAACGTGATTATTGTTGACAATGATTACTATATTGCAGGTCCATAATATGGGATGGTTGTGACATAGGAATTCAAGTGCACTTCACGGATGTCCAGGACTTGGTTCAACAGAGCTCAATCCATGGGAATGTATGTACATTATCTCCTTTATTTGAACGTCGTGTTGTCTTGACCTTGTTTTAATAATAATCGATGAAGTGGTAATTTTTTTTTTTTTTTTTTGTGGCCATGTTGTTCTAGTACTTCTAACGATGTCATGAATGGTGCAGGTGATTGATGCTTATGGTGCTATGCTCATGCACTTGCAAAAAATGACGATCGGTCGAACCGAGAATGTTGACACGTCATACATGTACAGTAGCGTATGTTTGTAGACACCCCATTTTTTACCACCCTTAAGACTTGGGCGCCTTTGATTGCTCACCCAATGATGAATTTATATGCTGTACAAACGCTCGATTTCCTTAACAGGAAGCCTCAGTTTTAAGCCTCAGGAGCCTACAAACCTTGCACCACTTTTGGACCAAAACAGGATTTTTTTTCCAAGCCTAACCATTCAAAGGCCTACAGGCCAACTAGTGGCCGGCTGGCCAGAAATGAGTGGCCGGCCGGCCAGTTTTCCCGATAAAACAAATATTTTCTTGCCAGCTGTGCCAGTTGTTCCCACAGGTGCATGCATTGCACTAACTGTCTTTATACTGATATTTTCGAGATAGTAACATATATTTCTGTATATACTTGACCCCCCTCTAGAATTTAGGTTAGAAAAAATTTGTGAAGCAAAATTCTTGAAAAATATCTCTCTCTCCCTTGCAACCTATATGCACCTTACCTAGATTTCCTAAACCAAATTTTTAGTGTTCTTTGCTAAGGTTATTGAGCTTGAATTTTAGCTCTTGAGGGTGGGAATTTGTTGGTTTGAAACTTAAAGTGTTACTCCTATGATCGGTTGGTTGTGTCATTTTCGAGTAGTTGTGTAACAGTCTGTTCCGCAATGCACAATGATATGCATTTCCTCAGTTTATTTGTACCACATCATGTAGTGTCGTTTAAAAGAAGGGAAACACATGCATACAATGTTGTTGTTGTCATTGTTTGAGTTATGCCATTTTGTTGTTGCTATTCGGTGTCCTTTCTTCACGTAATGGTTTTTTTTTTTTTAACAAACAATGTTGTTACACTCTGTTTTCCGTTATTTGTGTCCAGAATGTTGTAACGTTAAGTTGGAAAATGCTTTCCCTCCCATATTAATTCAGTACCGGTAAACGTGTAGAACATGGTATTTAGTTTGGTTGTGTGGTGTTGTTGTGTGTATTTATATTTCTGTTCCGTATGTTGTCAGTTTTACATTCCTTTTGTGTAACATATATGTACGGGAAGTTGGGAAATGTGTTTACTTTGACATTAAAATCGACGGAGGTACAAAAAAAAGATGTGAGATTTTGTTTGACATTCGTACCAACTGAACCACATGCATGTATCTGTGCTGCTGTCACGTTGTTTTTTTATATTTAGTTTGACTCAAGCCGCCCATGTTATATTTGCGAACTAGCAACATCTGTACAGTTAGATGTTAATATTAATTGTTAGTGGTGGCAGGTAGTTTAGGACGGTGTACACATAGTTCGTTGTACACACATTGACCAGATTAGCCCCGAAGAGACAAGCCTAGTTGTCTTTCAAGAAGAAGAAAAAAAAAAATAGCTGGCAGTGTTAGGAAACCAGTTGTGGTCCGATCACGTTTGATGTACCGATCCAATGTGGCTAGGGTGATCAAAATAGTGCTTGAGTTACAGTTGGGTGATAGACATATCCGACAGTTGCAAAAGACACCATTTTAGCTGTGATAGAGGTAATCCATGTGCATAATTTGGATCCCAAAGCATACAAAAAGTGTGATGCGATAATTTGCAGGATAATTTAGATGTACAACCCGACTGATGAGAAGTTTTACGTTAGGAAAAGCAAGCTGCCTTTGAGAAATAGTGACATTCGTTTGATATTTTGGCGTCCAATGTGGCAAGGACAAGTTAGATTTGACGCATGGGATGAAAGCTCCATCAGATTTCACCCAACGACATTGTCCAAACGTCGGGCAAATCTCGTCCAAAGTCATCAAAGATTTGCTGGTTATTGTGATGGAAGGGAATATGGAACATGACAATGAGGATGTTGCGAAGTTATTGTGCTTATACATATGTGCAAAGCTATTTTTCGCTACCACAGGCGAGTCAATTGGTTGGGCATTCGTGTATGCAATTGATAAGTTGGAAATGTTACATTTGTATGATTGGACTATAATGATCCATGACGCATTAATTGGTTTACTAAATGAGTTGCATACTATGCCAGAAAGGGTAACCGGTTGTGTTATTGCGTTGATGGTATGTGACTCCGATTCAAAACTTTAGTTAACCGTAACTTGAAAATAGAAGTTAAAATATTGTTTGTGTTTCTTTAATTTGTGGACTGGTTTTATGTTTATAGTTCCTAATTTGCGAGCACACGCCGATTGTGAAGCCAAAGTGACACAATGTCTTGCCAAGATTTTTTTGATGGAACATTGGGACGCTAATTAATAAGCTGAAAGGCGTGGACTTAACGGTAAAGGGTTTCATTTAGGTATTACAAAATTGGACACAGTTGTGATGTCATTGTCATGAATATGCTGAAAGTGATGTGTGTACACTATCAAATTTGTGTAGGTGAACTGTGACAAACTTAATAGGACGATCATTGAGCGCTATTTTGTGACAGCGATGCCACTTGGAAAATTGCCAAATCTAGTTGAGAGAGTAGTATTGGATGTTGATCTGGTGGGCGTGTGGGATGGTCATGGAGTTAATGTGGATGTGCATACTGTGGAGGTCATGAAACTGAGCTTCGATTGTTGGCAACCGGATTCACCCAATGGTAGTGACGTTGAGTGCAATGCAATTAATGACACTGCTAAGTAACCCAGTGAGATGCCGCATAAGAAAGGTAAAGAGGGGATAAAAATACTAGCAGTCAGAGAAGTGTGGCCAACATTATTTCCAGATCTGTTAGACCTGTCAAGCACATAGAAATGTGATGCCGTTCGAAATGACCCAGTGGGTATAAAGGAGCAATTAACACAAGCTACAAAAAAATTAATGAATTTGAGAACGAGTATGCAAGCTGGATGGTCAGGTTGAGTCCATGGAGAGGATACTTGACGCGTAGTTCGCTAACCTCTTCTTTGGATTTGATAGTGATATCGTTTTGAAGGACGCTGAAATCACACGTCCCACCAAACTAGTTGGAAAGTTACAAGAAATAGTAACAAATTTGAAGGACCACGTGTATGACCGTGAGGTGCACGAAGTCACGCAATATGCGCACGATGATTCAAATCAAAAGACGCCATTAGACGACCTTTTAGGAAAAATCACTGGGTCAGGCAAAGTGACAAGCAGCGATAGTGCGAAACATTTTGTTTCAACATCACTGGACAGATCATAGCACATTACAACTTCAAGTCGCAGAATTTGGGCTGACATGGATAGGGTTGAAGATTTAACGTTTAACTACGTGGAACATTTTGTGAGTACGATTATGCAAAGGTCGGATATCAGCAGCATCCTGCCCATTACGCATGCCGTCACAAACCGTGTTGTAGTTGTTAACAGTGTTGATTCAGTGCGGGATGACAAGGCAGCTATTACGAGTTCAGGCCCAAAGATGACGTTGATGGTCAAGCGTGTTAAAAACAAGCCACGACGAGAACTAAGGTTGTCCTATTACGAGTATGAGGGGGCGTTTGGACGTGGTAGACAGAAATGAAAAGTGAAAATGACGAATATAATAGAGGCCAGCATTATTTAAAATGATGAGGATGTGGACATGGATCAGAAGACTTGGAATGGTTTTGGCATGAACAAGAAACATGCTATTTGGAACATGCTCACCAACAATAACAAAAAATTACTAGAAATCGTATACAGCTTCGATGGTGACAGGTAATAAATTTGTACTGCATACAAATGTATTTTTGTTTATAGACTACCTGGAATATTGTAACGTGATTATTGTTGACAATGATTACTATATTGCAGGTCCATAATATGGGATGGTTGTGACATAGGAATTCAAGTGCACTTCACGGATGTCCAGGACTTGGTTCAACAGAGCTCAATCCATGGGAATGTATGTACATTATCTCCTTTATTTGAACGTCGTGTTGTCTTGACCTTGTTTTAATAATAATCGATGAAGTGGTAATTTTTTTTTTTTTTTTTTGTGGCCATGTTGTTCTAGTACTTCTAACGATGTCATGAATGGTGCAGGTGATTGATGCTTATGGTGCTATGCTCATGCACTTGCAAAAAATGACGATCGGTCGAACCGAGAATGTTGACACGTCATACATGTACAGTAGCGTATGTTTGTAGACACCCCATTTTTTACCACCCTTAAGACTTGGGCGCCTTTGATTGCTCACCCAATGATGAATTTATATGCTGTACAAACGCTCGATTTCCTTAACAGGAAGCCTCAGTTTTAAGCCTCAGGAGCCTACAAACCTTGCACCACTTTTGGACCAAAACAGGATTTTTTTTCCAAGCCTAACCATTCAAAGGCCTACAGGCCAACTAGTGGCCGGCTGGCCAGAAATGAGTGGCCGGCCGGCCAGTTTTCCCGATAAAACAAATATTTTCTTGCCAGCTGTGCCAGTTGTTCCCACAGGTGCATGCATTGCACTAACTGTCTTTATACTGATATTTTCGAGATAGTAACATATATTTCTGTATATACTTGACCCCCCTCTAGAATTTAGGTTAGAAAAAATTTGTGAAGCAAAATTCTTGAAAAATATCTCTCTCTCCCTTGCAACCTATATGCACCTTACCTAGATTTCCTAAACCAAATTTTTAGTGTTCTTTGCTAAGGTTATTGAGCTTGAATTTTAGCTCTTGAGGGTGGGAATTTGTTGGTTTGAAACTTAAAGTGTTACTCCTCTTCAAGAGGTATAACTTCTAGCTCTTTTACAGTACTTCTTTCTTATCTTTTCTTACTATTTTTGGACTATTTTTCAACTGTTTTTATAGGCTGAAACTTGTGGTTTGAAGCTACTAAAGGTAGAGGGGTTAATCACTCTTCTTTGAACCTTGTCTCCTAACCTTTTGCCCTTGTGTTTCCCATCCTTTCCTCAACTTTTTTCCAACTTTTTACCACTGATTTTCAGAGATTTTTAGAGGCTAAAAATGTAGTTTTTAGGTCCCAAAAATGTTGGGGTTAGCCACCCCTCCTTATGCTTGCTTACTAGCTCAATTTCTCCATTGTTTTAGCTATCTTTTTCAAGTTTTTCCATGTTATTTCCAGCACTATTTTTAGCTATTTTAGGAATGTTTTAGGTTGTTTATTTCATTTATGCTTTGCATAGCATGCTTGTAATGTAATTGTCCTTATAGGTTTGGTGGTTTAGGCCTTATCTACCAACCTATTTGAGTTTATAGCATTTATTTCATGTTTTTTATACTTCTGTTCATACATAATCATCTCTGCAACCTTCCTCATTTCTTGGCTTTTTTTTTTTTTTATTTCTTTGAGAGTTGTTTTAACCGAGTGTTGTTTAAGCTTGAGAAAGAGACCCTTCAATGCTAAATGGTTTAATCTCTTTGGAGGTTCATTACCAAGGCATTACCCCTCTCTCTCATGCCCAAAACAACTTCTTGTTTGACATTTCTCTCCATTAGTGGACTTAATGCTCATTTTTTGAACTAAAATGACTAATGAATGGAAAGGTAAGTAAAAGAGGCAATAAAATTGGGACTAAAATAGAACAAGATAATAAAATAGTTTGGGGTTCAATCGGACGTTAGTTGAACCCATTGAGTCTTGAGTTATTTCATACTTGTTAGTGATGATAATGATTCAAGATTCGATGTCAACCACTTCCCTTGATCAATATCATGATAGGGAGAGGGTTTTGTTGGTCTTTTAGCTTCATTTATTGAGTTTTTGTCTCTTGATCCATAAATCATCACACAATGAATTTGTCGATTGATGGTTTACGAATCAAGCTTACCCCCCCTTTGATCTGTTTGATGATAAGGAGAGGCAGGGTAGACAAACATCCCCTGAAAATACTCTGTTTGTGCTCTGTTTCTTGTATGTTGCAGTATGGCAGTAACAAAAACTAGTGGCGGTCGGCCGGCTACCTCACTGTATGACCGACCACTTCTTCTAGCCGGCCGACCACATATTTTCAGCCAAGCAGTGTCTTTTGCCTTCCAAAACATAATAGAGGCTGGGGAAAAATAGTTCAGATTTCTGACTGCACAACAGAACCATTCTAGCAGCAGAACAAAGGCATTTTCTGGTAGAAATCTGCATTCATACATGAGCCATCTCTCGTTTCTCGGGGCCCGTTAAAATTATGATTAATGTAGTATGTTATACCTAAAGTAGTGAACTTGTAATAATTAATTACTTAGTTAGTTTAATTCTAATTTGTATTAATTAGTTAGAATAACTAGTTAATTTTTGCGTTGTACTTAATTAATTAGCTAGAATAGTTAGTTAATTTGTAGCGTTGTAATAATTAGCTTAATTAGCTAGAAAATTTATTCGGACCCTCTTGTGTGAGAGCAAATATGTAATAATGTGTGTATGTCTTCCAACTCCCGTTCTTTCTCCCTTTTATTTACCCGCTTATAATGGATAGCCTAGAGCATCATGTTTCATTTAGCATATTCCATGATTTGCATTCATTTGTCTCACATGCATAGGGTTCGGCTTATCATTCTAAACAAACATGGTTATTTATTACTTCGTTGAATACGTGCGCTACTGCATGCCATCAAATTGTTTCACATGCCATACTAGTAATCGAGCCTATTATTTGCATATTGTATGTGTTGCATTAGTCATATTGCATTGATTAGGAGCATGCATTTTTTCTAATTATTTTATTCTCTTTGGCTTGCCTTGAAATACTAGGTGAGCATTTTCGCTTTAGCATATTGCATACGTGTGATTGTTGCCATGTCAAGCATGATTTCCATGAGGCTAAGTGCTTGGTTGTTAGACCTATCTGAATGCCAGTGGATGAAGGATAATTGCTTAAGTTGGGATGATTTGCTTAAATGTACATATGAGATCACTTTTTCAAGTGGTACATATACAAACCCTTTTCAAAACACACATAAAATCAAAGTGTTCCAACTTTTGCAAATTAGTCTATACTTGTGTGCATCACATAGTAAATTAGCCTAATAATCAGAACAAAAGAATATAATGTAAATAAAAATCATATCATGATTAGTAGAGACCGATCTTTGATCGAGTGAATAGGGTGCTTAATTCATGGCCTTCCCCTCTCATACCTAAGTTCCCAAGCCGAGACACTTTGGTGATGACAGTTAAGTGGCCTTTGGCACAAGTCTCGAGTTTCCTAAATTTCTCAAAAATATTTAGGTAGCAACTCTAAAATTGGCAATGCAGTCCATTTTTGACATTTTTTATTCAAAATCAAATTTTCAAAAGAATTGTCGAATTTGGACTTATTTGTTTTTTTTTTTTATTTCACATTGCACTTGTGAAATCAGATTCAGAACCACGGGAGTCCGAATTGTAGGGCTATTGTATCCGAAAAGAGCATGAAAAGCAAGCTACAGTGTTCGGTATGTAACTATTATCCAATCACACCACATTTTCCCTCCCAAAATAAAAAATATGACCTACACTTGTGAGTAATAAAAATGCTATGTACTTCTCTTAAACACATGTATAGGACATGATGAGGAACGCGAGTTGTCTGTCATATAAGATATATCTCAATGTACACACCAAGGCCGTGCGAGGGCACAAGTACATCCATTTCCCAATTTACAATGCCATCCATTGGACTGTCATGGTACACGATGCTGTGACCGAGGTGTGGAAACATTACGACTCCATGAGGCAAAGACGAGAGATGCATGATGACCATTATAACGAAGCGCTTAAAGTGGTAAGCAAGCGTAATTATTATTATTATTTTTTTTTGTGTGTGTGTGTGTTGGTTTTTTATTGTATTAGTATTTCTTACTGTGTCTATGTAATATTAATGCGTATATGGTTATATTGTGTAGTGCGCAACTAATTGAGTGTGTATGCTGATTCAACAGAAACAATGGGTAATCGAGCACCATAACAGTTTTTTGAACCAAGGTTGGCAGACAACATTATGCGGGCCCAAAATTTTGATAAAACGCTCATGCTGGTTGTGGACTGCTCACAGCAGGGGCCAGATTCACAAGTGTTTTCTGGTGTTATGTTCGGGGTTCACTTGTATTGCATTGGAATGACAATAACGTGGCCAAATTGTTGTATTATATTGTAGAGCAGATTGTGCAATTTTTGTGTGCTTCATAATCCGCCAATACATATACGGCGTCGAGGTGCATAACACGATGGATGGACTGTCGCCACTTGTTTTCCTCGTGATGATGGTGAACATGTTCCTGAACGAACCAAGCAGGAGGCTGTATGCGAGGGCACCGTGAGGTGTTTGTAAGCCCCTAATGTCGCTCAACCCGTCGCCAACATGGTTGGTTTATGTTTTTTTTTTTTTTGGCTTTACGAACTGAGTTACTAATTTTTTTTGATGTGGTTGGACATAATGTTTGGTAGTGTTTATGACCACGTATTTATGGTTTAATTAGGTGAATAATGTTTTGGTTTTATATAGTGTGTCGTATATTTTTTTTGAATATTGAAACAGTAACTTTATAATGCGATAGGGTCGTGGTGCTTACGTTGGAATGGTTTATTGTTTTCCGAATTCGCAACTGACAGATGTGCAATTGGTGCATTTACGTTCTTCGTGATGGAAGTTGATTTTTTTGTGTGACAGTATTTTGTAACTGTTTTTATTTGAATGACGTGTTGCAATGTTAAATGGCTCTACATATGAAACTGTGATACCATATTTTGGTTAGAACCCATACGAGAAGGCATATGGGTGGTTTGTTTGGTACCCCCTCCCCCCCCCCCCCCTAAACATTGATCTTAAAGTGAAATGGTGATGTGAAAGTCAACTGTCTGTAACGAAATTTAGATACGAAAACAACAAGAAACTAATTTACTGAACAAGTAACTAATTTACAGTACAAACAATACCAAACTAAACAAACCCAACAAACAAAGGACACAAATCATATAACAAGTCACCAAAATGACATTGACACTTCACTTCATTACCATTGATATCAATCACATTACAACACACCAACCACAACAACACCACAAATCACACTAACATCATAGTCCTTGCAACGGACCAGCACAAACACATAGGGCCCCAAACTGGCAAAATAAATATATTAAACATAGGGACTCCAACACACCAATAATAGAAATAAAACCACAAAAAGAATAGGCATTACACGACCATCCCCTGCAAAAAATCTGAAACCCACACTACCATTAACTCACAACAACATTACGTGTGAGTTTATAACATTACGGCATTGTAAATAGTACATTAAACATAGCATCTGATGTTTACATAACAAACTGACCCCGACATACTTCGAAACGGAAACAACATTATCGCCCAATGTCTAACATCATTGTACAAATCATAAATGGCACACACACAATCGTGTAGCGGCTGGTATGCTTGGCATTGTAACCCAAACATTACAACAAAAATGTTAAAAATGGTGTCATTTTCACCATCCTATATCACAAGTTGACATATGCTCATGATGTTCAACGAACTGGGCCGTAAAAACCACACACAGGTCGCATACGGAAAACCTCTGTTTTATTTCCTGTACAAAAACCGTTTAGATGATTAACATGCTGACGTACTAAAAACATTTAGAATTTATTAAAAAAGCCAACATCCCCATTTTAGTTTTTCCGCAACTTGCACCCTACAAACTAAGCAAGAACTAATTGACAGTGTGTAAGAATGACATGAACTTGGGGCATAGAATGCCATATCATTTATTCGGTAACGTATACCCAAACACACCGATGAAAAACATAATTGAAATATGTAGAAATATCATAGACTTCTAATATAATGCACTCAAGTAACGTCGTTCAATAAGACAAAAGTGTAGATTTGAATGCGTTACATCGGTTCCTTGCATGCTTTCCTGTTATAATTTCCCATTTTGTCACAACGCCCACACCGAATGCGTAGGACGACCTTACCCTTCAATGGAATCCTTTTCCATGTGGACTTACCGGGTGGCCGCTTAACAATAGGTGGTACAATGAGGTAATCTACTGGTGCGAACTTGGGTTTTCCAATAATAAGAGTTGGGTGAATAGCCCCAGAATACGCTGCCTTGAACTCCTTCACATGGTAAAACAGTTCAACGTATACGTATATGTTCTTACCACTATTCTGAAACACAACCACTGCACAGGGACATAGGAAACCATTCAACTGCCACTGAAAACATGAACATGTACGCACACTGACATTGACCAACACAGATAGGTTCGAACGAACCTCAAACACATTTTCATCGGCCTGACTAACAATCTACGACCTGCTAGTTTTAAACGCCAAGTCCAAACTCTTTTCTATATTCAAGCAAAGCTCCCATACCTAAGCGCGACATTTGGCCTTACATTTCGCCATTTGCTCCATGATTTTACCCCTAATTGCATCCACCAACAGTGCGATGGGAAAGTGACAAGCTTTTCATATCCAGTTGTTGAATGACTCAGCAATGTTAGATCACATTTCACCGTACCTGCGGTCCGTACAAAATTGGGACGAATTGTTGATGTAAGGAACAAACACCATTTAAATTGACAACTTTGAACATTTGACAACACAAAATGCTACCTAAAATATGCATTTGCAAAGTTTTGGGTGCAAATCTTGCAAGAAATTTCCAACCACTACTGGGCTACATTGTTTTAATATCTCGATCTTCTAGTTTAAGCATGGTATGGTAGGTGCGTAAACGCAATCCCGTAACTTGCGAATCAACCCAATTTTCTAATCCGCATTCACATATCTTATCCGGTCTCTCAAGTCCATTTGAAGATGTAACAAGAAAAATGCGTGATGTGCCGACGGGAATACGGACGACATTGACTATAACAACCCAGCGTTACGATCGGACACAAACGTCAACGTCCTACTACAATCCACAACTTTTGCCAAATGACGCAAAAACCACTCCCAGTTACATGCATTCTCAGAGTCAACAATAGCAAAAGCAACCGAAAATAACCCTGCGAAGTGGACATGTTAGAAACGTGTACACCACAAACGTTGAATTTTGAAAAATTGAAAGTAATGGACATGTTAAGACTAGTGTACTTTACAAGCGAAAATCAGTGTAACTTACAAAGTTTTGTTGGCGTGTCAAGTATGACAATGTGCTGATATTAGAAATAATGGTAAACACACTTTGAAAAAACATACTCATACCTTGGTTGCCATCCTTAGCTGTAGTGGCGAGCAGATTCCCCTTGAACCTACCTTTCAAAAATGTCCCATTGCGAAACAAAAGTGGGCGGCAATGGTTGAATCCATCTATACATGCGTGAAAAGAAATAAAATACCGTACAAACCTGCCCGTTTGTTGATCAAAATCTAAATTGATGTAACTATGTGGGTTGTTCTCCATAACAGCGTCACTATACCACCTGAGTTGGTCAAACGACATTGTGTGATCCCCATACACTTCACCCCTCGTTTTCTCTACCCCCAACCAAGAAACACGGTAAGTAACGTCCAACTTGTAATCATTTTTCATATCGAACACCACATTGGTCGAACGAGTGAGCATTTATTCACGCACACGATCCGCAATGACATCGGATACCAAATTTGACCAAGTATGTGGGTTCCTGTACATCCCATACAAGAGCACCATAAGAATATAAGCTATTAAACCTCTTCAAACAAAACACCCGATTCGACACCACCACCCTAGCGTGAACCAACCACGAACACCTAGTTGATGTTGCGAACCGACACACAGTTGTGACCCGTACAAAATCATTCTTTATGTACTTAAACTGAAACCTACTATAACAACCCTGATTTTTGTCTTAGTCATGCTCATATGAATTTACATGATTGTGCCTTGTTAAGCTTGCATTTGCAGAATTTGATTTGTTTTGCCTAAGTAAAGGTTCCTCTTTGGTTTTGTGTTATTATGTTTTGCCTAAGTGTTATATGCATGCTTTGTTTCTTGCTTTGTGTGTTGAATCTAGGCTATCTATCCTTGCTGTCTCACACCTAGGTCACACCTTTGAACCTCTTACACCTAGGCCGTTGAGCGTCAACACCTAGGATCATCTTGGAACCATCTTGGTTGACTTCCACTTTCACCTCCGCATCTTGGCCGAGATGTGCACCATCTAGGCTGAGGTGTGCATCATCTAGGTCGAGATGTGTGTTATCTAGACCAAGATGTTTATCATCTAGGCATCCTAAATCTTTGATCCTTGAACCTTGTAGCCTTGTTGTGCACCTTAGCCAACACCTAGCAATCTTGTACCTTGACTTGTATAACCTAGGCCGAGGTGTGGCATACCTAGGCCAAGTGTTATCCTTTCTAGCCGAGATCAGGGAGACCTTACTTGTCTGAAGCATTGTTTTGATCTAAGATCATTGCCTTGTCAGAGTGCCCATACCACCTTACTTGTTTTACACACTTTGACCTACTCTTGTTTTTTTTTATTCTGGCACCTTTTTTAGGAGATTTGATCAGATGATGCCATGTGTTCCAGTAGTGGGTTTAAGTCAGATTAGTAGCTGAGAACCTAGATCATTTGCCATATCTTTGCCTTGTAAAAAGAAAATTTCTAATAAGAAGAATGAGGAGTTCTTAGAGTGAGAACTAGATTTCCACGCTTGATTTTCATACCTTGAACTGTTGGATTTGTATTTTGAGGTTAGATTCTTGATCTACTCTTATTGTTCCTTATGTTTATCTGATCTCATTGCATAATCCAGCATGATTCATGAGCGATACATTGATTTAAAGTTTTGTTTTAGAGAGAGAAAGTGATGTTCTTGTGTCCTTGAAATAAAATCATGTTTTGATCCAAAAGTTTGTATCAAGTTTCATGTTTTGTGTTTGTTTTCTTGAAATCTTCAAGTATGGGTACCCAGGTTCATGTTTTCGAACTCATATCATGAAATCTCTTATTTTGAATAAGAATTATGATTTTAGCATTCATGTTCTTCATATTTATGTTCTTCATGTTCTTTATGTTCATGTTCATGTTCATGTTCTTCAAGAGGAAACCCAGATTTCGATAATTCACTTTTTCCCTTATGTTGTGTTAGGTTCAAGGATTTAAGGAGAGATTTGGAAAGAGAAAGGGAAAGGGAAAAGGAAAATGAAAAGATGTGTGAAACTAGGTGAAATGTAAGTATGTTTTATTCACATTCCAGCATCTTTTTCCTTTCCATTTCCAAATCCCTCTCTAAATCCTTGAACCAAACACAACCTAAGTGTGGTTACCGAGACCCACTCTTGTCCAAACCTCACACCTAGGCCAGGCATTGCATCTCACATTGGCCTACCTTGCATGATCACTTGTCTACCTTAGTCTATCTTGCATGCACACCTAGACCGACCACTGCACACCTAGGCCAACCACTGTACACCTTTGTCGGCACCTTGTAACATCTCGACAGGCTACCCCACACCTAGGCCAAGGAAACCACACCTCGGCCAAGAGGTGTGAAACCACGACAAAGGCCACCTGAGTTCAGCCAGCTAGGCCATTTCGGTCCAGCTCATCTCTTTTCATCCATTTCGAGGCCTAGTTTGTACCCAGCATGCTTTTCCAAGAAGAAAAACATTGATTTAACTCTCAGCACATGTTTTACTTTGTCTCGACTTGGTTTTAGAAAGAAATACAGGGATCTATTTTAGTCCTTGTAGCTTGTTTTGAGAGTGCATTGCATACCCATCTTTAAGCATCTCTTCTTGTCTTCTTGAAATGCATTCAGTGGACTTTGCTATGTGATTGTAGGTCATGGATCTTTACCTTAATTCCCTAAATCCGAAGAGCTATTATGAGTAGTATTTTTAATAATGTTATGTTATAATATTTTGATAAAAGCTTTGCTTTGTTTTGAAAAAGTATTTGATCAAGCATGAATGATTATCCCTTAGTTTTGTATCAAGTATTATGTTTGTTTTGATGACATTCTTGAAAGGTCCTTAGTGCTAGGGGACTTTAATATAACTAGCACCCTTATTTGAGATATCTCCCTTGCCACCGACGGGTGGCCTCGTCTAACCAATTATGGTTTGGTTATTCCCTTATTTTGTCAATGAATGTCATCTCTTATATGATGTAGATATTAGTAAACATCCCTCGAAACTTTGAAAGACTTTGATTAATGGACTTGGTTCATCCCTTGTTTTGTTACAAGTTATGATATGTATGTTTATATATATGTAGGTGATGAACAAGAAGGCGATGTCGCCTAAGCTTTTTGTGGAAGATGTGTTTTGGTTCTTGTTTTTGTAGCATCTTGAAGATTATGCTTCTTAGCTTTATAGTTCATTTCTTTTGTATGTTTTGGGCTTGAGAAGCCTTTTGATCAAGATGTAATTTCAAGATAGTTCATTTGTATTCAAGTTGTAAAACCATGTTAATATGTATGTCATTTCATTTAATCTATGCACAACTCTTATGGACTAATTATATTTAAATTTATTGCTTCCGCACATGTATGCCCCAAATGTACACTCTGTTGTGTGAATTTTTGTAAGTTAGCCTTCGGTAATCTCGGATTACTAGCCATCACAACATCATTCTATTAGGGGCAAAATAGGGTCGTGACACCCACATTCGACAGCATACTTGCAAGGTACCATCCGAAATTCGTGTGCGTTACCCCAAGACGATTGGCCAACAGGTTTAATCCCATAAGCCCACCCAGTAGACAAAAATGTCTTTGATTTATGAGGACAATATAACGACAATAAATCTGACCAGTCATCCATTTCACACGTTCGGCCCCTTCCGAATTCACACCCGCCAACATTGGAAGAATCCGCACCCCCGCGTTGAACACCCTCCTCATCGCTCCGTATTTCAATCAACACATCAATATGACCAATATCGAATGATTTTACAAGGGACAACATATTTTGAACATCGTCGTCACAATCAACCTTAAACTTGTTGTAACCGGGAATGGTAAACAAGAAAAACACCAACCCTGACACCAAGTGATCAAACTTTCCACATATCCCACCAACGAGCTGTGCAAACGTGGAATCTTGATTAAGCCAAACCACCGCATTGGTTTGTCTATACATACACAACAACACCACAACAAACTTCATTCCTACAATAACAAAAAAATAAGGCGTCACACTCATATAATGACCCTATCATTACCTCTATTAAAAAAAGACACCACCCCACCCCCTCAAACCAAACAACAAAAGAAAAACACCATGAACAAAGTAATTTCACACTTAACATTAACACCAGTAGTAGCAGGCCATGCCACTCCTCCTCCCCTTTCCCTTCTCCCCCCCCCCTCCTCCCCCTCCCTTGAAAAAATGAAACCTCAATACTCTAAACCACCAACAAACAACATACAAACCTCACCTTCAACAAAGACACACAACACGCCAAAACCCTACCCCCCGAATCAGCAAAAATAAAATAAGCAACACACCATATCTTGGTCAGCAACACATACGATTCCACATCAACTCCAATATTTACCAACTGTGTAACATTCCAACCCCCCCCCCCTCCTTAAAAAAAAAATCACTCCCGCAATCACCCTGGAAAAAAAATAGAAACCTCAAAACATACCTTCCTTGCTCTCTCTTAACATCAGAACAAAATCAAAACAGAATCAACTACAAAGGGAAAACAAGTCACACCACACACACCAAATCAAATTAAATATACCATACCAAAAATAAAAATGACTAAATAGTTTGAAAGAAAACTTTTAAGATTAAATGGAACAACATTTCTTCAAATGGGATTTATAAGTAATTTTCTCTTTTAATTTTTAGGGAATAATAATAGCCAATAGATGTTTTTAAAATTTTATAAAATCAAAAAAAATAAAAAATTAAGTTTAAAGTTTCCAAGCTGTTAGAGTCTCCTTTACGAAGTGCCTGTTTGGTAGAACTTTTTTCCACCTTATTTCATATTTTAGCTTAATTTAAGTTGTTTCATTGTGTTTGGTATAGCTTAATAATACATATTATAGCTTTTTGTAAGTCAAAATTAACTTTTTCTTGAAGTGGCTATGGGGGTGCTTAAGAGATTCAACTTAAGCGACAAGCTAGGAAGGGAGGGACAAAATTACTTAAATGCCCCTCATCAACTTCAACTATTACTAAAAACCCAATATATAAAAAAACTCTAACAAACACTGTTCACTTCTTCAGAGAGACAAAACTTGAGAGGCGATTTTCGGGACGATTTCCGACAGCGATTTCCGATGGCGTGAACCAAAACTAGCTCTCTCTCTCTCTCTCTCTCTCTCTCTCTTACGATCTTTTCTTTCACTCATTCACGAACCAATCATGACTCTACTCTCATCAAAACCCCTAATTTCCCAAACCCAATTCAATTATCCTTTAACAGATATACCCATTCTAATCACCCAATCAGTGACCAAGAAGAAAAATTAGAGGATAATGGAACCATGAATGAGTTCTTGTCCCGATTCATGTGGATAATGCGTAGTAAACTCTCTGAAGTCTACACTGACTGTGACAAGAAGACAATTGATGGAATGTTTTTAATCAAGGTTGTATCAGAAATGGAAAAAGGTGGGCTTGAACAAATGCTTGGATAAGTTGTGGCAACTCCATCCTATGATGATTTCAGTGAGGATCTTTGGAAAATAGTTTGGGAGATTAACAATGAGGTATTGGATGACATGAACAAGGCTAGGAAGAAAGAAAATGAAAGGGTTTCTTCAATCTGAGGAATTTAAGGAAATGAATAGATTTGTAGGTGAAGTGGGTATTCGTGGGGAAATGCTTAAGGACCTTCTACCATCGCGTTCTCAATCCTTCATCGCGATTGATCTGTGCCTTCATCGTTGTCCCCCATCCCTCATCGCGATCAATGGAGAAGTGATCTCGGTAAAACTTTCTTTTTGGTGAACCAGAGCTCTCTCTCTTTTGCTGGCGTTGTTCCGTATTTGCAATGGAACGGCGGCGAGGGATGAAAGGAAAAGAAGGGGCTGCCGGAGCATTTGCCTTTGCTGGAGAAGAACGGCGGCTAGGGTTTTCAGTGTTTCTTTAATAAAAATAAAAATAATAATAATACTAATAATAATAAAAAAGCATTTTAAGCCATTAATGAAATAAATTTTATATTAATTATACTAATTAATAATTTTAGTATTAATTGATACTAGTTAAGCCATTAATTGATAATAAATTAAAATGAATATAAAAAAATAATATGTTATGAAATCACAACATTAATATAAATACATGAATATAATTAATATGTAAGAAGAGAAGAAAATAAAAGAAAATAAAATGAAGAAAAAGAAAAAGAAAAAAAAGAGAGAGAATAAAAGAAAAATAAAGAAATAACTTGCACAATTTATTTCACAATTAATATTGATATAAATTGCACAATTACACAATTTAAATAAAGAAATAAATTGCACAATTTATTTCAATTAATATTGATATAAATTTATTTCAATTAAACAACTTCTATTAAAAGAATAACAATGGTTATATTATTAATTGTAATGAAAAATAATTAATTATATCAACTCTCATTAATGAAATAACTTTTTCAAAATTTAAAGTAAACAAAATGACAAAATTACAATTTTTTTTGTTCAAAATGGCAAAAATGACAATTACACAGCAAAAAATTATTTTACAGCTTATTTACCAAACACTATTTTGCTACTTAAATTCATAATCTTACAGTTGCACCAAACAGGTTACCAGCTTATGTTCACAGCTGTAAGTTATAATCTGTTAAGTTGTAATTTATAATTACTTTCCGACAACTCTTTCAAACAGGGCCAAAAAATGGTTTTGTTATAATGTGAGTGTTTGAAAAGTTACTATTTTAGTAGGTTATTTTAGTTTTTAGCTATTGTAGTAGGCTAAAATTTTTGTATTTGAGAAGATAATTGTATTTTTTTATAGTTGGATGTGATGTTTGTAAGAGAAAAAATAAAATAATTATAGATTTGATGTGACATTTTATCTGATTAATTATTTTAATTTATTTTGTTATTTTATAAATTTTAGTCCAGAAAATTAGAAAAACTTTTGCCAAATGTCGTATAGATTTTTATTTAGATAATACAGTTATTATTGATTTTGTTTTTTGTTGTTGTTGTTGTTGTTTTTGTTGTTGTTGTTGTTGTTTTTTTTTTTTTTTTGGTTCTTAGTTTGACAGCTATTATAGAAGTTTCCAAGCGTTGGTACTTGGTAGTACTTTTAAATTTCCTCCTTAGCCAGGTCCTCCTTTCATCTTTTGTCAAAAAGAGAGAATACATGATTTCGGTGTCTTATCACACCACACTTACCATGTGGAAGCATAAGTCTGGATCCTCGGCCATACAAGCCTGCCGCCATCCCTGCGACACCCCCAAAACGACGTCGTTTTGGGGGAAATTTCAATTTAAAAAAAAAAAAGAAACCAAAGGAGAAGGGAAGAAGAGAGAGAGGAAGGGAGAAGAAGGGAGAACGATGACTCGCCTGCGAGAAGCGTGGGGGCCGAGAAAGGAAGGGAACATCCAGTCGCGATCGCCCTAAGTCCCGAAGGGGTCGGTGTTGGGAGAGGTGTTGTCAAGATCGAATGAGCGGTGAGACGACAGCGTTGAGGTGGAGATGCAACGGACGGTTGGGAAGAGAGGGCCCGGGAAGTGAGTTGTCCGATTATCGTCCGCAATAGTCCTTGATTTCTTGAGAAGTGGCCTCTCGGGTTTGATTGGGTTCGGAATAGGGTTTGAATTCGAGTTAGAGTTGGAGTTGGAGTCTCCATCGCTCTGAGGCATTGCAGATGGGTTGTGTGTGTATGAAGAGAGAGAGAGGGAGAGAGAGTTTGAAGTTTTATCTGAATTTGAAGTTGTGATATGTGGAAGTTGAAAAATAAGAGGCCATATAAGAGCGAAAGAGATCTGATTTGGGAATATGAAGAGAGCAAAAACAGAGTGGAAGTGAGTGCAGTGGCGAGTCGGTTTTCTATTCTGCTTTTTTTTTCTTTTTTCTTTTTTAAAATTTGAAATTTCCCCCAAAACGACGTCGTTTTGGGGTGCCGCAGGGATCGCGGCAGGCTTGTGCGGCCGAGGATCCGGATTCGTGGAAGCATACCCTTCATTGTTGTTTATAGCGAAAAGTATCGAGATTCAGATCAGGTCGTCCGTTTTGATCATTGTCAATTATAGATTTGATTAAGAGATAATGGACGGTTACAAAATAGCCTCCACGGTACCAAGTTGCTGGAGATCAGCCTACCCTAGTAAAACTGAAAACACAATTCCGTTTGGGAAGATAGATTTGGGATTTTTTTGGCTATTTTAGCCACAAAAGACAAAATAGACTATTTTAGTCACAAAAAATAAAATATCACATCCAACTCATAATTATTACACTCTTCTCTCACAAAAAAAGTCAAAAAAATCAAAAAATCATTCCCAAACTAGGCTTTTTTAACCCAGGTTAAAATAACCAAAATAGCTAAAAAAGTCAAAAAGCCAACCCACTTCTCAAACCAAGTCATTATTACCTACGTACTTTCTCTCTCTCTCTCTCTCTCTCTCTCCTCTATCGTATTGAAACCGTCACAGCTCGCAATGCTTTACTTGAACAGCAAGCGTTACCTGAGTTTCCCCCCCCCCACACACACACACACTCTCTCTCTCTCTCTCTCCAGGATTTTGTAGCTCACCGTTTTAACATTAATTGGGTGTTTTGGGAACCTACTTTTGGAGAGATTCATTTTAACCCCCCCCCCCCAAAAAAAAAAATTAAAAATTAAAAAATCATTATAAATTATCACATCATTCTCTTTATTTTTCTTTACATATTTTTATAAAAAATTAAAAAATTATTACAATAGTATGTTTCCAAACGAGACCTCAGTCTACTTTTTAAAAATAATTATAGATACATAAAAAATATTTTTAATTATTAATATTTATAAAATTTATTACTATTAATTTTTACTTTTTTTATTATATAAACATCACTGATTTGACATTCTTCTTTTGGGTAATTCCTTACTTATCATGCCTTCCATATCAATAATTTACAGGAAAGATTATTTATAAGTCCTATTATGGAGACTTATGTTACATATGGTCTTACTAAAAAAATTATGTTTTCATAAGTCTTGTGGGAAGTTTGTTGACATATTTACCCTCAATATTAATTGTTAATATCATAAATAATAGTAAAACCATATATAGGAAATTGAATGTTACCATAGATCATATCTATATAAACGTAACATAACGTGACACCTACATAAACGTAACATGACACCTGTATGTAACGTGACACTTATGATCTATGACAACATTCAATTTCCTATATACGAAATTGAATGTTACCATAAATCATATCTACATAAATATAACGTAATGTGACACCTACATAAACGTAACGTAGGAAATTGAATGTTGCCATAGATCATATTTATATGAAACGTAACGTGACACCAACATAAACCAGTAACATATTTACATTCAATTTAAAAAAATAAAAATTCATTAAGTTTGCGAAACGTAACGTGCGAAACGTAACGTGACACGTTACATTACGTTTATGTAGGTGTCACGTTACGTTTATATAAGTGTCACGTTACGTTACGTTTATATAGGTGTCACGTCACGTTACGTTTATGTAAGTCTCACGTCACGTTACGTTTATGTAGGATCTTGTGGAATACATTCCTATCTAAATAGGACTTGAGACTCTATAAGAAATTATACAGGACTTAGCCTAGTATAAGTGTTTGAAAAATGACTTATAAATAAATCTCCCTAATTTAAATAATTTGTTTATTTTGTAAACTTCTATATTATTTATAAAAACTAATTCAATTACTAATAAATATATTTTTTAAATAAATTGATTATAACTATGTTTTTTTAAATAAATCATTTATTTTTTAAAAATAAATATGATAAAATAAAAATATTATGATTGTTAAATTAATTTAATTTTTTATGGACACAAATTAAAAATTTATAAAATAAATAATTTAAATTATCAAAATATGACTTGCGATAAATTATGAGCCCAGCTCTTAAAAATAAAAAATTCAAAATATTTGTAAGTGCTTAACCAATTAAAAATAGAGGAATTATAATTTTAAATTTTTTAAATTATCAAAATGCCCAAACCGACTCACTCATTCAATGTTCTGAGAACTGGAGCGCCTCCGCCTACATGCTACGCCGTTCAAGGTTCGACGCCCTCCATAATGCATCCCACCCAAATACCCAATACGCCCCCACCATCCCCCTAAAGACCGAAAAAAAAAAAATGTTGAGAAGTGCTTTGCACATTGTTTAATGTTAAAATTAGGATAAAAACTGTTTTTAAAATAGTAAAATTGTTAAAATATATTTTAAAATAAATAAAAAATTTATTAAAAATTAGTGAAAAGTGTCTTCAGCTTTATATTTTTTGAGAAATGCTAAAAACAATTCTCAGGGTCATTGTTAACATTGAAAAAGTGAGTAAAATGTATATAAAAATATTTTGAAATGTGTGAAAACATTTTTGGATAGAATAATATTAGAAATCTCAAATAAATTATCAAATATTTTACAACAATATTTATATAGTAATGGGATCCACACCAGATGAGACCCGCACCAATGGACCTAGAGGGGGTATTGTCACAACACCCTGCTATGACACCTCGTTTGAAGTTCGTTTCAATTTTATTTTGATAATCTGAACCATTCATATTATTAGGTTTGTTGAGTACATCATCCATGTAAAAAAATAAAGTTAATAAGATATGTATAGCCCTACGATCGGACCATAATTGTTTTAAAAAAATATCAAAATTATGCTAACCATTTATTTTTTTAAACATAAATGTGGTCTTGTTATGACGTATAAATATCTAATTGACTTGATTTTTTTTCATAAATGATTTACTTAATGAATCATATAATATAAACGGTTCAAATTATCAAAATATATTCGAAAAACATCCCAACGAACTCACAACACAATGTCATGCCTTATAGGCACAGCACCCTCCCCACTCCCCACATCTATATGAATATTTAGTAGAATATTTGATAATTTATTTGAAATTTTTAGCATTTTTTTTTAGAATATTTGAAAAATGTGTTGAAATTATAAATTTTTAATATTTATATTGCTTTCTATTGACAGTTTTAAGGTTGTCATTAACAATACTCACATTTTTTTTTATTATTTTCTTGTGCTTGTGTCATTAGGACACTTATTAGCAAAATTTTAAAAAAAAATAAAAAAATAGTTTGGGTTTCTTTTCAGACTTATGAGTCCATCGTGATTCTATTTCGATTGTTTAAATTATTTATTTTATAAGATCTTCTTTATATATTATTTATTAAAAAAGTTTAAAATTTTGATAATTATATTTTATTATTTTATTGCATATGTTTCAAAAAGTACCCAAAAAATTCTACAGTACAAACTTTTTGCAGGACTATCTATACAATGATCTTCAAAAAAAAAAAAAAAAAAAAAAAAATACAAAAGTAAAAAATTACTAAACACAAAAATAAAAAAATAAAAAGTTAGTTTTTTTTAAAAAAATTAATGTGTTTTCTTTTCTTTTATTTCTTTAAATTATCTAGTTAATTAAAATCTAAAAAAGCCCTACAGAAAAATGACTAAAAAAATTAGCCTTCATCTATAGAAGGTTCATCAAAAATAAAGAGAAAAAAATTAGTTTGCATTAATGAAGATGTGGCAATTTGTAGAGTTTGGTATCACATTACTAAAGATCCAATTGTTGGGAATTCGCGATCTCATGCTCATTTTTTAGGAAGAATTTTTGAAAATTATTGATCGCTGTAGAATGATCGCTCAAGAACACAAGTGTCTATCTCATTTCAATGAAGTGTAATCATGAAATGTTGTAACAAATTTAGTGGATGCTTGGCGCAAGTCAAAAATCTACATTCATGTGAGATGTCTCAAGTTGATATAATAATATCTCATATTCATTTGTTATGTTAGCTTTTTTATTTTGTCTCATATAAAAATGAACTAATTAATTAATTTAACATTTTATTGATACAAATGCTTCAAGCAAAACTTTTATATCATCAAGATGAAAATAAATATTTTACTTTTGAATATTGTTGGCCAATCCTACAAAACAATATCAGGTGGCAAGATATAACTCCTACGAATACAATGAAGTCAAAGATACATACACTGTTTTCCCCTGATTCAACCTCGAATCTCCTATGGATAACTGCATTTCTCTTGAAGACGACAACCGTCTAAGTGTTGTTAACAATTCAACTATTGGTAATAATCCAATCGGTGAAGGTAGTGTCTCTGCAAGGGGTAAAAGGTCTATGGGTAGAAAATCTACAAAAGAATTGCTTCGGAAAAGTGAAGGTGTTCAAGTTGAAGTCTACAAATATAACAATTTGTTGGAAATATTTAACCAACACCTTACTGAGAAGGAAATGAATAAACCTGAAAGAGAAGAAAAAAAAATTCAAACATTGCAAGAGATGAAAGAACTAGAGATCAAAAGGGAAGAACATTTGCAGGAGATAAGAGAACTTGAGATCAAAAAGGAAGAACGTTTGATAAGGACTACGGACATTTTTCATTTTGGCCTTCAAATGAAAGCGTATTACATCATACACAAAAATGAAATTTTTGCCAAATGGTTGGCACATGCTAGCAACCCAAATTACTATTTTTTATTGTCTCATGATGAATAATTACGAAAGAATGTACTTTTTAATTTTGCAATGTCATTTTTTTTAATGTAATTTTGAGTATTTTACATTTAAATTTACGGGTGAATTATATTTAAATTTTTTTGGGAAATATTTTAATTTTTATATTTGTCTAGTTGGATATAACGTAAATATATAATTTTTTTTACAAACAGTTTAAAAAAAAAATAAAAAATAAAAAAATACTAGGTTGAGATTTACCAAAATAGAATGTGACCATTGAAATACCATTGCTATAATTTGATAAAGGGTCCAGCTTGTCTCTAATTGGAGATTAAGACTAGATTGTCCAGTCTGGCCCGTGCGGGCCTATTTTTAGGATTCGTTTCGATAATCTAAACCGTTAATGTATAGAACTTGTCAAGTACTATAACTCTATTAAAAAATCGCGTTGATTGGATATCGATAACTCTTTGATTGGATCAGTTTTATATAAAAAAAAAATGAACCTTAAAAAAATAAACGGTTGATAGAAATCTAATCTGATCAAATAGATATCGATATTCGATCAACGTGATTTTTTACAATATTATAATACTCGACGAGTTATACATATTAAACGGTTTAGATTATCAAAAAATGAGCTCACAGATCGGACTGGACGGTCCGATCTTGATCTCCAATAGGAGACAAGCTGAACCCTTGGGTAAAATAACCTTATTCATTGTCAAATTATAACAATGATAGGGCAAATTACACTAACAGTCCCTATAGTTTGGGGCTCATGTCACTTTGGTCCCTGACTTTTCAATTGTGGTACATTTGATCCTAAATTTTGAATATTGTTTCAAATAAGGACAATTGAAGACACCATTGCTTAATTTCAAGGGCAAAATCGTTAATTTGATCAAATATAAACTAATTTGACAAAAATAAATGTCAAAAAAATATTTTTTAATTTTTAAAAATTATTTCTACTTGCCAAAGATAAAATTATGTAAAATTGATAAAAATTACATGATTAATTTTTAAAAATTAAATTTACATGATTATCATCCAAACACATAATAAAAATTAACTTGGTAAAATAAATAAATAAATATATAAAAGATTTATCGATTTTACATTATTTTATCTTTAGTGGATAGAAATAATTTTAAAAATTTTTTAAAAATTTTGTTGACATTTATTTTTGTCAAATTAATTTATATTTTATCAAATTGACGATTTTGCCCTTAAAAAATCCAATGGTATTTTCAATTGTTCTTATTTAGAACAAGATTCAAAATTCAGGGTCAAATGTACCACAATTAAAAAGTCAAGAACCAAAATGATACAAGTTCCAAATTATAGGGACCGTTAGTATAATTTACCCACAATGATAAATAGAATTTGATTATTGAAATACCATTGTTATAAATTATGTGGGTGTTTGGGAAATGAGTTTTTATGTAGATTTTAGTAGATGTAGGTTTTTATGAGATAAAAAATTTTTAGTGTTTGGGAAGATAGTTGGGTTTTTATGTGGTTGGATGTGATGTTTGTGAGAGAAAAAGTGAAATGATTATGGGGTTGGATGTGATATTTTGTTTGGATATGTTTTTTTTGATTTTGCAAAACTTTTGTCTTTTAGTAGTTTTTATGAGATAAAAAATTTGGGAACAAAGTTCCAAACACCATGAGTGTGTTTGGTTTGTACATTAATTTTTGAGATAAAACGTACTATGTTATTGATATCAATTTTTTTCCCTCTCTCCCCCTCTCTCTCAACTACTATATAACTCTCCCTTCCCCTCACATATTCATGACCTCTCTTGCATCTCTCTCTAATACAGAAGAAAGAAAGAAAGAAAAAAAAGAGGGGTAGAAATCTTAATCTGGGATGGAGTTTGGTATGGTTTCAAAGGACACAAGTTGGTGGTTTTTCACTCTCCCAGCATTTCTTGGTTCTGAAACCCTACTCGATGGCTACGTTATTTTCGCTCTCTTCATGGCCTTTCTGTCTCTCTCTCTCCTCACTTGGGCCTTCGCCCTCGGCGGCACTGCTTGGAAAAACGGCCGAAACCAAAGTGGCCCTGCCACCATTCCGGGCCCTCGGGGCCTCCCCATCTTCGGAAGCCTCTTCACTCTTAGCCGCGGCTTGGCTCACCGCTCTCTCTCTTCCATGGCTCGCTCACTAGACGCCACTCAACTCATGGCTTTCAGCCTCGGCTCCACTCCCGTCGTCGTCTCTTCCGACCCCCACATCGCCCGTGAAATCCTCACCTCCCCCCACTTCGCTGACCGTCCAATCAAGCAGTCGGCTAAGAGCCTCATGTTCAGCCGCGCCATCGGCTTCGCCCCAAACGGCTCCTACTGGCGGCTTCTTCGGCGAATCGCTTCGTCCCACCTCTTCGCTCCCCGGCGCATATCAGCCCACGAAGCAGGACGCCAGCTAGACTGCGCCGTCATGATGCGTAATATAGCAAACGACCAGTCACTAAACGGTAAAGTCACTTTAAGGAAGCATTTACAAGCTGCGGCTTTAAATAACATTATGGGCAGTGTTTTTGGGAGACGTTTTGACCCGGCGCATGATAGCGCGGAACTCCAAGAGCTCAGGGACATGGTAAGCGAAGGGTTTGAGCTCTTGGGTGCTTTTAACTGGTCTGATTATCTTCCATGGCTCAGTTCTCTCTACGACCCGTTTCGTATAATCGAACGCTGTAACAAACTCGTTCCCCGAGTCCGAAAACTCGTCCGAGGCATCATTGACGTACACAAACTCAGTGAGTCAACAAAGCTCTCCGATAATGCCGATTTCGTCGATGTTTTGCTCTCTCTGGAAGGTGATGAGAAGCTAAACGAAGACGACATGGTCGCTGTCTTGTGGGTACGTATCACATACATGTATATTAATTTTTGTTTTTGATGATTTACGGAGTTGACTTACTGAGTTTCGCTTTTGTCTTTGCCATGCAGGAAATGATATTCAGAGGGACTGATACGACAGCGTTGTTGACCGAGTGGGTCATGGCTGAGTTGGTGCTGCACCAGGAAGTTCAAACCAAGCTTAGGAAGGAGCTAGATTCTGCTGTGGGCGAGAACAGCATGATGGACGCTGACGTGGCTAAACTACCCTACCTACAGGCCGTGATCAAGGAGACACTCAGGGTCCACCCACCGGGCCCACTGCTGTCGTGGGCCAGGCTGTCCACGTTAGACGTCCAGCTCAGCAACGGCATGGTCATCCCTGCCAACACGACAGCGATGGTCAACATGTGGGCCATCACGCATGACTCGCACGTGTGGGAGGATCCACACGTGTTCAAGCCGGAGAGGTTTTTGGTGAGTGAAGGGGGTGCTGACGTGGACGTGAGAGGCAGGGACCTGAGGCTAGCGCCATTCGGGGCGGGTCGTCGGGTTTGCCCCGGAAAAAACCTTGGGCTGGTGACGGTGAACCTATGGGTGGCTAAACTGGTGCACCACTTCAAGTGGGTCCGAGACGAGGCTAACCAAGTTGACCTGAGTGAGGTGTTGAAGCTGTCGTGTGAAATGAAGCGTCCTCTGTCTGCTGTGGCTGTGCCCAGTACTAAATATTAATGTCCTGTTTTAGGGTATTTTTAGATAATATGACGTTATTAATATTTTAATTTGATAGGGTATGGTCTATATGCTGTGGGGTATAGTTCTATATTTCTATTGGGTTTTATTTACTATTTTTGTCGTCTTTGATTAGGCATGAGTTCGAGTTCGGGGAGGGCTGTGTTGGAAGGGTTTAATAGGCCTCCCAATTTTGGTGTGTATGCCAATTTTTTGAACATGCTGTTTTATTATTATGTTTTCTAAATCAATCCTCTTTTGTAATCGTAGTAAATTTATTTCGAATGTTTTGTTTTAAAATTGAATTTAGTTAGTGGATTTTTTTTTAGGCATATCTTGAAAATATTTTTAAAAATTATGTACATTCTAAATGAAAGTTTAGTATAATGTATTTAAAGACATTTAGAAGTTGTAATTACAATTTTATTTTTCATGAGTCAAAATGAGTTAGTTGTAAATATTTAAATTGAATGGGGTGGTTTGATTATTTTATTGTGATTTAACATCATAAATAAATATTAATCAAAAAAAATTAGAAGTAATTTTTTATCAACTTTTTAAATCACTAGTTTAAAAAAGTCAAAATTTTGGTTAAAAGTTAAAAAATTATTTTTTATCATCTTTCAAAACATCTCAATGTATAATTTTTTTTATTTATAGTTCAGTGGTAAGTCAAGGTAAGTCAAATTATTTGAGATTAATTCTGTTTGGCAATTTTAAAGTTGGTTTACTATTCTTAAATTTTATGTTGTAATTATGTTTTAAAATTTTATTAATTTTTCAAATCTAATTTAAGCAATTTGTTAGTTGGATGAACGGGTTAAGTCATACAAATTTTAGTTTCAATAATATTTTGGACATATTTGTTGAACTTTATACGTATATTTACAAAAGTTTTGAAAATTATAAATGTAAGTCCATTTGGGAAGGATTAATTTGACTATTTTAGCCACAAAAGATAAAATAAGTTATTTTAGTTATAAAAAACAAAATATCACATCCAATTCATAATCATTACATTATTCTTTCATAAAAAAAGTCAAAAAGTTAAAAAGTTTTTCTCAAATCAAACTTTTTAACCCAAGTTAAAATAGCTAAAAAAGTCAAAAAGTTAAAAAACTAACCCATTTCTCAAACCAACCCTTATTTGGTTTCTTTTTTGTTTATAGAAAGTTATAGGCAATTTACAAAATTGAAACACAAAAGTTGGTTTTATTTATTTATTTTGTTTTTCAATTTTTTCTTAATCTTTCGCTCTTTTCGATCACTACTAATTGCTCATCACTATTCAGTAACATACCATTGCCAATGAGCCACCTAGCATTGCTGCCAATTACCGTCCGCCGGCGATAACGAATTTCACCCATTACCTTTTTTATTGAAAAAACACCTTCAACTATTCCAACTTAGGATTATTTTAAGAAAATGGTTATAATCAGTTTTTTGATTAAAAGTTGATTATAATTCATTTTTTGTAAGAGAAAAGACCCCTTAATCGTGCAGGTGGTCATCATCTTCAATCGTCAGTATTCACTTTTGGCATCAACATTCACTTTTGGCCACTACTTTCCTTGGCCAACAACTATTTTTCACGTTTGACAACCACCCTCGATTGTTATCTCTAATTATTAACAATGATCTCCCTCAACCACTCGTGTAATTTATTTTTAAATTAAAATTTTTTAAATACTTATATGTGTGTTTTATAAATTTATGTAAGGATCCAATTGATGACTCTTTATATGACTATAACGGTTGGTTTTTTGACTTTCGACTCTCAACGCACACTAAATAATCAATGAATAAATGTGTCATAAATGTGTCATAATTTTAAGTTACTGCAATATCTTTGTACAATTTTACTATTGAATTGGATCACTCTTTGTAAATGTCTTCTATCTTCACCACTTAAATTTCTGCACCAAACTTGGACATTTAGCGCATCCTTTGTTTACAAAAATTGGAGGAGCCTATTGCTTATTATAGTAGCGGTGTGACAATGTTTTGATCCTACATTTGTATAAGTTTTACATGGGACTCGGGTAAATAAGTAGTAAATTTTTTAAAAAAAAATTGACCAAAAAAAAATTGTCAACATATTATATACTACTAGTGATCTGTATACTGTGATTTTTTATAAATTGAAAATTAATAATAAAAAATTAAAAGTAGTTCTCCTTCAACTTCTTAATAATTATTATTTTTTAAAATTATTATTTTTCATATAAATTATAAATAAAAATAATATCAGAATATTTTGACACAATTTTTACAATAAAATTTAAAAAAAAACTATAATGTCAAAATTAAGATTTCTTTTATTTTTTAGGGTTTATTACACTTTATACTCTTAAACTATCACCAAATTATCTATTTAGTTCTTAAATTATCGATTGAGTCTACAAAATCTCTAAACATATAAATCAAAATCTATTTACTTCCTAAATTATCAATTAAATTTATTAAGTCTCCAAAATATTTAATTCCAATTTAGTTTCTTAAATGATTACAAAAATAAAATATATACTCATAAGAATTATAAATTAGTAAAAAATTCTATCTAGTTAAAATTTTATTTCAAAAAAATCTTAAATTTTTATTATGTCTTTAAAAAATGGACGTATGGTGAATTTTCTTTTAAGGGTAGAGATAATTATTTATAATATTTTCTTACTTATTTTGTACTATGGTTACATACTTGCCTTTATTTATAATTGATTATTTTTAAGCTTTTTGCTAAATTCTTTTTAAAACTTAATTAAAGTATTATTTTGTTCTATTATTACTTGTAGTGAAAAAGTGTTAATTGAATGGAAGAGGTTCTCTCTAGTCCACATCGGACTGGAGAGAGTTGTTGGGCTCCGTGAGTTCACCACTAAGTCCACATTGATGATCCAGATCGTGCAATATGTAGAGCTTGTCGAGTACTTCATTCTTGTAAAAAAATCACTTTAATCGGATATTAATAGCAATTTGATCAGATCACATTTGTGTCAACAATAATCACTTGATCAAATTATATTTATGTCAACGGTAAATATAATTATAAAAATAAATTGTGGACACAAATGTGATTTGATCAAGCGGCTACTAATATCCGATCAAGGTGATTTTTTGTAGAAATGAAAAACTCAATGAGTTCTACACATTAAACGATTCAGATTATTGATGCGGCCTCCGTGGTGGATCCACGGAAGCCCAATAACACTCTCTAGTTAGGAAACTCAACTAAAGAGAACCCGATCCCTATTTAATTATCTAATTCTATTTCTTCAATATATTTAATAGACTAATACTTATATAATTTTATTGATAAGACTGAGAAATCAGACTCTAATACTACTTTAAACACATAACGAAATAAAACTTTTTAAAAATAAAATAAAAATTTAAGATTTTCACTACAAGAAAAAACACTTTTGGCGACTAAATTTTTAGTCGCCAAAAATCCTTTTTTAGTCGCCAAATGTAGAATTTTCACTTTCCCCGACTAAATATTTTAGTCGCCGCTGTGGTCGCCAATACATGATCGCGAATACCTTTGGCGACTAAAGATTTGTTAGTCGGCAATACATATGTCTTCGGCGACCAAAGAATTAGTCGCCAATAGTCAGTTCCATTTTGGGAAATTATACATTTAGCGACTAAACTTTTAGTCGCCAATACTGAATTTTTTTTTTATTATTTATACATTTGCCGACTAAACTTTTCGTCGCCAATTCCCTATCTTTCGGCAACCACAGACTTTAGTCGCCAAAAGTATTTTTCAGAAAAAAAAAAATTTGCCTCTACTTTTCCCAAGTTTCGAACCACCAACCTCCCAACATTCTCAACCTTTACCAACACTCTCTCCCCCACTACGCCACTAATACATTCTGTAAATATTAATGCAAAATATATTATTTATATACTATATTGATTGGAATTAATACAAAGTTATATATATATAAATAATTATTTTTATTTAATATATTTTATGTAAAAAATAAATTATTTACTAAAAAAATTAGGATCGCACTTTTGGCGACTAAATCTGAATTTTAGTTGCCAATTCTATATTTTTTGGCTACTAATTTGTATTCTGTCGCTAAAAGAATTAAATCCTGCCTAAGGATAGCACTTTTGGCGACTAAACTGAATTTTAGTCGCCAAAACCTCTACTTTGGGCGACTAAACTGCAATTTAGTCGGCAATTCTTGACCTTTAGCTACTAATTTTTTTTTTGTAGCCAAAAAGCTTCACTTTCAGCGACCAAACAGATTTTAGTCGGCAAAACACCTATAATCGGCGACTAAACTGTTTTTTAGTCGTCAAAACCATCACTTTTGGCTACTAAATTATTTTAGTCGCCAAAAACCATCACTTTTGGCTACTAAACAATTTGTAGTCGCTAAAAATCCTATATTCGGCAACTAAACTGCCTTTTAGTCGCTAAAACCATTATATTCAGCGACTAAACTCTTTTAGTCGGCAAAACTGATCAACTTTGGCGACTAATTCCATTTTAGTCGCCAAAAACCGTACTTTCAGCGACGAAAAATGATATTTTAGTCGCCGATTGTGCTTTTTGTTGTAGTGTTTTGTGCAATAAATCTTAATTAAGGAAGGTCATTTACTAATTCATAATATTTATGGACATATATTCTATTTTTGTAATTTTTTCAAGAACTAAATATGTTTGTATTAAATACTTTAAGAATTTAATAAATTTATTCGACAGCTCATGAACTAAATATAATTTGATTTATATATACTTTATGAATTAAATAGATTCAATTGATAATTTAAAAATTAAATAAATAATTTGATAATAATTTAAGAATAAAAGTGTAATAAATTCTATTTTTTATTATTGTATGTTATTACAATTGATCAAGATCCATATGGGTTGACAAAAGCCATATGGTCCCATTGCCTATTTTTCGGCTCATAAATTGTAAATTATGGCCTAACCTGACCCTGGTTTAGTTCAAACCAGATTGACCTAGTTGAGTTTGAGTCCAACCAAATAAAAATAAACGTAACTATACATCGCCAGTTCAAACCACCTAGACGAGTTTGTGTCCAACCAAATCAAATAAAATCAAAATAAACGTAACTATACATCACCAGCACCATCACAATTTACAATTTTTTTTTAACAAATCACAATTTACAGTTTGACAGTCTTAAAATTCGTCTTTACCATTTCTGTAACAATCTTTTTTTCTTTTTTTTGTCCAAAAAATTATTTGATGGTCCCAAAGTTTCACATGATTATCATAAATTATCGTATCTTTTATTATTTTTAATTATTTAATATGAAATTATAAATCGCATATTTTCCACCAACCGCATACATCTTGGGCACCCAATCACCAAATAAGTTCTCATTTCTTTTTCAAGCAGTAAAAGCTGTGGATTGAGAGAAGGCCATGGTCAAAGAGTCAGCAGTAATTACACATTCTCATCTGGGTTTTTGCATGGCAGATGCACTAGTACACAATAACAGAAGAAGAGATCACCACTTTGATCACTCCTGCTGCGTCTGTCATGAATTTACATTTACTTACTACAGTGAGAGAGAGAGCAAAGACAGCTTGGGTGTCGAAAAAAGAGGAACAAAACCACGTGAAAATGGCAATAATTTCACTGCAAAAGCATTAAGCAACCAAAGCAAGCACACACACTCGTTAATTTCCGTCATCTCTATCAACCCCCCTTCTCTCTCTCTCTCTCTCTCTCTCTCTCTCTCTCTCTCTCACTATTACCGCTACTACGACATCCTGCCTATTACTGCTACTACGATATCTGCCCCCGATACAAACAAAACCTACATCTAATGCAGAGAGAGAGGAAAAGAGAAAAGATAAAACAAACAAAAACAGTCTGTCAAGAAAAAATAAGAACTAGGCAAAGTGTGGCATACCTCAAATAATTTATTTTTTTATTTTTTTATTTTTCTTATCATATCATTTTTTTATTTTTTTGTACATTTTTTTATAAAAAGATAAAAAATATACTTATTTAGGTCATTCCAAACAACCCCTAAATATAAGAATATAAAAATATATTAAATTTTTATATTTTGATATTTTGTAAATTTATATAAAAAAAATTTATAAATATTATATTTTTAAATATATTTATATTAAGTGTGTCTAAAAATTAAAAAAATTACTTAAAATATTAAAAAAAATAGTGAAAATAAAAATATGAAAAATAAAAAATTTAATTTTCTGAAAAGTGAATCTTGAAAAGTGAAACCAAACAAGTTAGGATTTAAAAGTTTAGTAAAAGCTGACTATATTCCTAAATCCTGTGAGATTTTTTTTTTTTTTTTTTTTTTTCAATAGCCTTGCACGGTAGGATATAAAAGTTTAGTTATGCTAACTTTAAATTTAGAAAAAAATTTTATTTCAGGAAAGGCTTTGAAAAATAATTATAAAAAAAGGTAAATTTTATAATATTAATAATTAAAAACATAATTTTTTTTTATGAAAGTGTAATAATTTCTTAAATTTAAATGTAAACTCACTTGGAGATAGAAACTGACAATAGCCTTGAATAGTAGATCACTAATTTATCTTTTTGTAGGATTTGGTGGGTTAGATGAGGCAATGTTGGAGTAGTTGGGTTAATAGAGAGAAATAGATGGAATGGGGGTATTTTAGTCATTTATGTTATTTTTGACACAGTTTAGAACAAAGTTAACAGAATGGGAAATCTGGATATTATTTTTAACAATAAGGGAAATCTGTGTAATTTTTAAAATCACGGAGGAGATATCTTTAATTAAAGTAAATTTCAGGAGAGGTAAATGTAATTTACCCCTAAAATAATAAAAATAATTGACAAGTATTATTTCAAAAGTAAGCTATCTATTTATATATATATATATATATATATATATATATATGTATAACAATTATGATATAAATAAGTGACTAATTCACATAATTTTTTATAATAATAATCTACTCGAGAGACTAAAATATGAATAATTTAGATTATCCATATATGCAATAGCAGAATTGATTCCCTCTAGTCCAAATTCATAAAAATTATTTTTAATTGTTCTATTGTTCAAATTTAACTTGTAAAAATTATTTTCAATTGTTCTAAGATGTAATTTTTTTATAATAAAAATTTTTTTTTTTAACGAGTATTCCAAAGAGATCGGATTCTTTCGAATTGGGATATCCAATTGGGCCGTCTAGTTTGTCCTGCAATGAATCCATTTTAGGCCAGTCTCAATAGTCTAAATTGGTAATTTTATAAGACTCTCTACAAAAAATCATGCATACTAAAAATTAGATCGGTTAAACATTAGGAATTATTCGATCGTATCACATTTATTTAAAAAATAATTAATGAATTATTATTAAAATCACATTATTTATTAATTATTTTTTAAATAAATATGATCCGATTAAGTAATTTTTATGTTTAATTAACTTAAATTTTGATATATATAATTTTATTTAAAATTTTTATAAAATAAATAATTTAAATTATCAAAACTAAACCGAAATGAAACCAGATTGCCCACTTGAATATGTCAACACAAGAATCCACTCTTTATACAGTTAGAAAAATAGAAATGTTTGGGACGTTTTTTTCAGAAGATTTTAAGATCTTCAATTTGATCTTGACTCTTGATATATGTATAAATTTATTTATATATGTGTGAATCTCATATTATAATTGGGATGGGAGTGAAGATTGTGAAGGTTATGTATGTATAGAATATTTATCACAATTGTTAAAAAATGTCAAAAAATAAACAAAACCCAAGAGGAGCCAGTGTAATGTGTGAGCAGCATTGACAGTTGTTTGCAGAGCCCACTGATTGGTCAGTACAGCCTACCAATCCATCCCCATGTAACCAATGGATTTTTGCCAATAGTATGGCGGTGCCGTGAAAAATGATGCTAGGAGAAATTTTAAGTGTTGGTTTGGGAAATTTTGACTTTGTTTGATTTGTATTTGAGAAACATGTTTTGAGATAAAAAGTACGAAAATTTGTTTAGTTTGGTTTTTTTTGAAAAGATGTTTTGAAAAATTATTTTGAGAGAGAGTTTTGGAAAAAGTGATTGATTTGATGTGTATGAGAAAGAGATTTGTTTAGAAAACTTGTAAACCAAACAAGTTTTGGAAAAAAAAATTGGGAAAATTTGTTTGGTTTGATTACTTTTGAAAACTTATTTGTAGAGAATTTTTCCTAAAATTTTTTGAGAAACACAAACCAAACAAGCCCTTAAATCTGATATATGTTATGGGTAATTTTTCATCAAAATGGTCTTTTGGGGACAATTGATATACATTCGGTTGGTTGTTTGGTGGTGTTGCACTACTTATAATTTTAATGGTTATGAATAATAAATCGATGAAAGTTATAAATATTTTTAATTTGACGAGAGATTTAAAATATTTTAGATTTGATACTTGTTTACGGAAAGAATTGAAGTAGCAAAAGGTTTCTTTTTTTATCAAATTTCATCAAATTTAAATTTGATGAAAGAAAATGTATTGAATTGAAGGTAGTCTTAGTAAAGTTTTGATCTTTTTGTCAAAATATGAGGAAAAAATTAGAATTTATTTGGCATTTTTTAAATAAATGCACTTAGTTAAAAAAAATATATTAATTTATGTCATATTATTTCTCTTTTTTTTATATATTTTTTCGTAAAAAGTTAAAAAATAAATTTATTTAAATCATTTCAAACAATCCCGATATATTTGGCATGATTTTTTGACTTTTTATGAAAAATGTAAAAAAATAAAAAAGAAATGAAATCTTTCATTTTTTTGGTATAATTCTTAGGTTTTTTAAATTTTTTTAATGACTTTCAGCTATTATTAAGAGAAGTTCTCAAACTCTAATAAATTATAAATAAGTGAAACAATCATAAAATAATTATATTAGATGTGAATTTTTTTTTTTTTTTGGATATAATTCTAACACACAAGGACTCACACCAGTAGAGAAGACGGTACTGTCACAATAGGATACTAGCAAAAGGGTCCCGTTTTGATCATATCAAAAAACAATTTAAACAACATGCATTACTTAACCCCTTATTACCGTCTAGTGTAAGCCAGCTTTCAGATTGACTTTGGATGGGAAAAGCTTATTAAAATATAAAAAACAAAAGTTACATGCATGGGAGAATTAAAAAAAAAAAAAGTTATAACATATAGAAGTATAAAAGTGTGTTTGTGGTGTGGTATAAATGAAAAGTTGTTAGGGTGTAAGTGTCACTTGCACCATTCATATATTGATAATTGTTTTTTCTAACTTTCATTTGCATGTGAATGGTTTGGTGGAAAAAAAAAATGAAATTCATATTTGTTAAAAAATTTGAACAGTTTTTTATTATTTTTTTTATTTTTAACGTAAAACACCAATCACATATAATTGAAAAGTCACTCCACAAGTGTCGGAGGGGTAACGGCAACACCTCATCCAAGCAAGCCTAGGCAATCCAATGCAAGGCCCCATTAACTACTCTAAGGCACCACTTAAAAGATATATCCCCTTGCTAGCAAGAGAAGAATGTCCCTAATAATTATATCACGCTCCCAAGGTGAGACATTTTCCGTGACACAAAGAAGAATGACCGCTAAATTACCACTAAAAATCTCCACATGAGACAAATTTAGGGACTTAATCAGTCTACGAGCAAACCAAATAGCTAAAGCCTCCCCTTGCATGGTAGAACTAATTTGAACACACCTGGCCGATTCATCAAACAACCTACTAAGTCTGTCTTGGATAATCACAGTTATAGAACCCCTACCCGAGCCAAGATCAGTAGCAACATCACAAAAAATCTTCCAGTCAGTAGACCTAAGACTATCAGCATTGGATCCTACACTATTCTTCCTAGGATGCAGTCTTTGATTTGCAAAAGGATCTGGCAAGGCCACACCCAAAAACACCGTCTCATCTGTCATGACCCGAACTCGTCCCTATAAATTAAGGTCATAATCGGCCAGTAATCATGAGATTACCTATGGCCTCAAACAAAAATCAATTAATAATTAATAATATGGGGCCAGATGCGGAAGTAAACTTAAAAATTTTGTCCGATGAGCTGTGCTTACATGACAAAACAAACATTCCATAATAATTCACACATGTAGACAGAATTAACATCTTATATGTCCAGGAACTTTCAAATATACAGTTAGCCAAACAAAAAGCTTATGTACATGGTGATTTAACATATTCACCAAGGTAACAAGGAGAAAACAAAATAAACAAAACAAGTCTCATGCGTGAAACGTTCGGGCTGACTCTACAAAAACTTAACTTCTCTCATGTCTTTTATTGAGGCTGGGATTGAACATCTCTTTGCTCACCTACACACATATTAATGAGAATGAGCGATAGTCTAGTGAATAATATCAAAATAAAGGAGTTACATGAATGAAATTTGTAGTAAACATATCAAACGGCCATAGGCCTATTTAAGTTTCCATCTAATACATCAAACGGCCTCAGGCCCAAATCATTCTTATGAAACGGCCTCGGGCCCAATTCATTCTTATCAAACGGCCTTGAACCTAATTCGTTCGTGTTAAACGGCCTTCGGCCCAATCATTCATGTCGAACGGCCTTTGGCCCAATCATTCATGTCAAGCGACCTTTGGCCCAATCATTCATGTGAAACGGCCTTTGGCCTAATCATTCTCACATTCGTATTTTTGTGTGTCTCATATCCGTGATCATGATCATATTCATATTTAATTAGTCTTATGCAAAAGACTGACATTTTCATCCATAATTCAAAATACAAATCCATAAGGTTTATACAGAAGTAACGTTTGGAAAATAACGTACTTGAACTGTGACGCCCCAAAATTTAGGGACATCATAATAAGGTTTAAAACTTAAAATCAATTTTCTTAATTAAGAATCCTCATCAATGTTGCCACCAAATTTACCATCATCTATTAATTACAACACCAAAACTAAAAGTTCTTCAATTACAACTCCAGTAAAAAAAAAACTAGAAAACTCAGAAAGATGGTTCATGGAACTTTGGCACGCTTCAAGCTAATCAGGGTTGAATGTTGCCTTCCAACACCTCGGTGTTTCCTTCGGTTTCTTCGGTACCTGGCATGAAACGCCAGGGCAACGAGGATGCCAATGAGCGACGAGCTCAATAAGATACTACAACCCGAAATACCCACCCCGATAATAATACCCACAATGAATAATATGTAGTAACAGAATGATAGGTAGCATTTAATAAGCATAATAGGAATACCATCAGTTGAAATAATAACAATAGATAATAAATAAATAAAATGACAAACAGAGGCAGTATTTCATCATAAGAAAAATGCCCACTCATTAGAATCCGAACATAAAACTTGGCATAAAACGCCAGGGCAACAAAAATATATGCCATGAGTTTTGCAACACAGTAAGAAAACATAACCAACCTACCATTCTTTTTAAGAGAAAAATAATGAGCTTCTAAACATGAGATAACAATATAATTGTAAACATAAATTACAATAGTTAGATTTTAATAAATTAGGTGACACTCGAAATCTCACCAAAGAGATTAACTTACCAACCACTAAGTATGGCAACGGTTAATTTGAAACCCTCCCTTGGTCAAATATTTAAATGTTACCTACAGTAACTACCAATGATGCCCACGCACCAGGGTTACATACTCGAGTTGTGACATCACGGTCTGCCCCAAGGAAACGGTCTGCCAGGGGTACGTAACCTCCTTGTGTGCCACCTGCACGTCCACCCTTATTCCAAAACCGAATACCGAAAAGGTTCAAATAAGTCCCGTGCCATCTTAGAGTTTCGCAACACAATTTACGTGAGAATTCTCAAAACCAGGGCTCACCCTGAACAACCGGTATTGACCGTCAACCCTTAATTTCATACACTCTTTAAAACCAAGACTCACCCTGAACAACTGGTATTAACCGTCAATTGTTAACTTTGTGTAAGCCGCTAACCATTTCAGTTAATTTTTGATATTAATCACAAATAAATTTCAAATTTTTAATTACAAATAATGTTATACCAACTCATTAAAATCCAAACATAAAATATTACACATATCACACAATAATAAACAATTGTACAAAATTTAAATAAACAATTTATTTAAACCATGGTATGAAATAATAATTTAGATACCCAAAGAATAGAAATAATTTATAATTACACATATGCATGGACTTTTAATCTACAAGATTAGACTAGCACAATATTAAATAAACTACAATACACCCATATATGGATTACTAATTTACAATATTTGATGAATTAGACCAACACAATAACTGATTTTTATCCAAATAAATAATTGAAATGATGATCTTAAATCTGTCCAGAAATTTTCAGAATGTATGTCTTGCAAATACAATTATAAATAAATTACTTATACAACTCTAAAATTCATATAAATCTACAGAATACTCAATAAACATGTTATTGTCATTTTTCAGAAAACATTTTCTAAAAATAAGTTATAAATAATTCTTAAAAATTCCAAGAGTGTTATGACACAGATTTATCACATTTTTTAAATTAATTCCATACTTACATTTATAAATCAATTCCATGATCTAAAAATTTATTTGAAACTAGACTTCTCAAATTCATTTTTTGCTTAGAAATGATCAGATTTGGTTTAATATAAAATTTTTAATGATTTTTCAAACACATAATAAAATCTGTTATGGCTCCAGATTTGGTTAAAAATCTGTATAAATTCGTACAAAACTCAATAATTGTTGAAAAATTTGTGGATGAACTAGACATCATTATCAACAAATTTGTAGAAGAAATCATCTTCAAATTTTGAGTATAAAATTGTCTAAAAATTCGTACAACTTCCTGGCAGATTTAAGGACCAAAAACATCTTCAATAATCTTTACTTGTTCTTCTTATACCCAACATGAAATTAATTCTTCAAATCTCCTAAAATTCCATTGATGCATGTAAAGATGAAGCCCAAATTCATGAGGAAAACACAAATCAAGCTTAAAATATTTAATTTCTAGTTTATTTTCCATGATCATCCACATGTATACAAGGATGGGTTTTAATTTGTGAAGAATAAAAATAAATCAAACTCTTACTATTTAATTTCTAAATATATATCCATGATCTTAAAGCGTAACTCAAGATTTCTTGGTCTTCTGTTAATTCCTATTAATTACATGATTTTGAGTCCAAATTTAACAAATTTAAGAAATCATCACTCATAATCTACAACCTAACTTGATTTACATGCAAAATCTAATTTCTATCCATTTATATAATTGATCTACAAATCTTCATTTAATCCTCTCAAAATTCATCTTGAATTAATTTATATCTAGATTATTTAAACAATAGAAAGAAGTGGGTGAGATTTCTTACCTATTAATCTTCCAATTCCCCTTTTTTGAATTTCCTTCAACATTTCCACAAGTTCCAGAGGATTGAACTCTCTCTCAAACTCTTATTTTCCTTAAGCTTTCTTTTCTTCCTTTGTTTTAGGTGAATTGGTGAGTTCAAAAAGAAGTCTATACACTATCACCACAAAACACTCTCCAATGACATACACACACACACACACTAGTTTCATGACACCACAACACACGTGCACAACTCCAAGAGCTCCAGCACAACCTTCACATGCACACACACACAAATCACAACCAGATTTCTCAGTACACCCACCTAAGATTTCTCAGTGCACCCACACAAAAATCTAGTTTGTTCCTTAAAGAATTTTATGCTTAGGATAAATTTTAATTAAGCACCCCATAACTAAATTTAATTTATAATAACCACAATCCTCAATCCTCAATCCTCATGACTTAATCAACTCCAATTAGGACCTAATTAATCAAACCTTAGTTTTATTAAACTGAATCGAATATTTAATTACACTTTCATAGGGTCTAATATTTAAAATTAAACTGATTTAACTTATCAATTCCACCTCCTTAGGCTATCTGGACGTAAACTTTCTAATTCTAAAATAAATCTTTAATAAAATAATTTATAAATAACAATATTAAACACCCACAAAATTATTATTGTTATTATTTATTTATTTATTTTCTTCTAAGAATAATAAAATGTGGGTTTTCACAATCTACCCTCCTAAAAAAAAATTTCGTCCTCGAAATTAACTCATACCTTTAGACTTGAAAAGCTGAGGGTAATTGGCACGTATCATATCTTCTCGTTCCCATATTGACTCTTCCGTCCCACGATGTCTCCAAATATTGAGTGCGTGAACTATAGCTGCTAACTCCAAGTCATGGATGAGATAATTCTTCTCATGGTTCTTTAATTGCCTTTATCCATATGTTACCACATTGCCATTCTGCATCAACACGCACTCCAGACCTTTTTTGGAAGCATCACAATATGCGTTGTACCCAACGTCACGTTCTGGCACTATGAGAATAGGGGCACTCGTCAATCCTTTCTTAAATTCTTGGAATGAATTTTCACAAGACTCGTCCTATTCAAACTTTACCCTCTTTTGAGTCAATTGTGTCATTGGTTTGGCCAGTTTTGAGAAGTCTTGAATCTTCGATAGTAACCGGCGAATCTTAAGAAACTACGAATCTCAAATGTGTTCTTAGGTTGCTTCCATTATGTCACTGTTTCTACTTTAGTTGGGTCTACTAAGATTTCCTTGTCAGATACCACGTGATCCAAAAACCTTACTTCCCCCATCCAGAACTCACATTTACTAGCCTTAGCATACAGCTGGTTTTCTCTCAAAGTTTGAAGTACTATTCTCAAATATTAATCATGGTCTCCTTCAGACTTGAAATACACCAAAATATATTTTATGAAAACTACCACAATTTGATCTAAGTAAGGCGTGAATATTTTGTTCATTAAGCTCATGAACATGCCTGGTGCATTGGTTAAGTCGAATGGCATCACTACGAGTTCATAGTGGACGTAACGCGTTCGAAACGCAGTCTTAAGAATATCTTCTTCCTGAACACACAATTGGTGGTACCCAGACCTGAGGTCTATCTTCGAGAAATACTTTGCCCCTCTAAGCTAATTGAAAAGGTCATCAATCCTAGGTAGTGGATATCGATTCTTAATGGTGACTCTATTGAGTTGTCGGTAATCAATGCACAACTTAAGTGTCCCATCTTTCTTTTTAGCAAATAAGGCTGGTAATCCCCACGGGGACGTGCTTGGTCTTATAAATTCCTTGTTCAATAATTCTTGCAACTGTGTCTTTAGCTTTCTCAATTCAGCTGGTGTCAGATGATGTGATGCCATTAAGATCAGTGATGTACCGGGTTGTAGTCCAATGGTAAACTCTACTTCTCGCTTTGGGGGTAGTCCTGATAATTCCTCTATGAACACATCAGCATACTCGCACACCACACAAGGTAGCCCTAGTTCCATACGATCTTTATCTTCCAGAACCAAGTTGGCTAGCCACCCAACTAGGTGGTCGTGCCACTTTGAATTTCCAAGTGTCAGTGATAGGGAATCTTGTCTATCCCCCTTAAATTGGAATCGCGTTCCGTCCTGAGAGCAAGCAGTCACCGCCTTCCGATAGCAATCAATGGTGGCTCTATGGGCTGATAACCAGTCTATTCCTAGGATAATGTCAAAGTCTGAAATTTCCATGACTCGTAAGTCGCAAGTTAAATGTAAACTAGAGACTCCTAGTTCACATGATTTGCATACGATATCTACTCGAGTTTGACCTCCTAGCGGTGAAGCTACACTCATAGGTGTTTCTAATCATTCAAGCTCTAATCCCAAGATTCACACAGTTATGGTAGAGAACAAAGAGTATGACATGGCTACGACAATAGCATAACTAGCATAAGAATTCACATGAAATTTGAACAGACGGTACAGTCGGATGACATGATAGTTTTGAACTTTTAATAGGGTTAAGATTATGGAGTTGGTGACCAAACTAGATATTTGAATTAAAATTGTGTTTGGCCATACACATTTCAAACCAAACACCTAAGATTCTTCACCCTGTAAGGATTAAAAGAGTGCAACCGGTTTTCAAGAGAACAACATACAAGATACAATAAACATGGCTCAAAAATTGTCAATTGATCATCTTAAGGAAATACTTTGTCGAATTGGAAAGCTTCAATGAAGATAGAAAAGTGATGATTTTACATCCGACAAATTTGGCGTCAAGCTAGTTAGGATCAAACAAGGATAGTTACTATGATTAGCATAAAGCTCTCACAAACTACGAGTCACATAATTCTATTCCTTCTAACACATGACACTACTTCTCGAAACGCAGTAAGAGACATGTGCTTAAGTCTACCCAAGGTCTCAAGGGTTTCTAGACCTAAGCTCTGATACCATGTTGTGACGCCCCAAAATTTAGGGACATCATAATAAGGTTTAAAACTTAAAATCAATTTTCCTAATTAAGAATCCTCATCAATGTTGCCACCAAATTTACCATCATCTATTAATTACAACACTAAAACTAAAAGTTCTTCAATTACAACTCCAGTAAAAAAAAACTAGAAAACTCAGAAAGATGGTTCATAGAACTTGGCACGCTTCAAGCTAATCAGGGTTGAATGTTGCCTTCTAACACCTCGGTGTTTCCTTCGGTTTCTTCGGTACCTGGCATGAAACGCCAGGGCAACGAGGATGCCAATGAGCGACGAGCTCAATAAGATACTACAACCCGAAATACCCACCCCGATAATAATACCCACAATGAATAATATGTAGTAACAGAATGATAGGTAGCATTTAATAAGCATAATAGGAATACCATCAGTTGAAATAATAACAATAGATAATAAATAAATAAAATGACAAACAGAGGCAGTATTTCATCATAAGAAAAATGCCCACTCATTAGAATCCGAACATAAAACCTGGCATAAAACGCCAGGGCAACAAAAATATATGCCATGAGTTTTGCAACACAGTAAGAAAACATAACCAACCTACCATTCTTTTTAAGAGAAAAATAATGAGCTTCTAAACATGAGATAACAATATAATTGTAAACATAAATTACAATAGTTAGATTTTAATAAATTAGGTGACACTCGAAATCTCACCAAAGAGATTTAACTTACCAACCACTAAGTATGGCAACGGTTAATTTGAAACCCTCCCTTGGTCAAATATTTAAATGTTACCTACAGTAACTACCAATGATGCCCACGCACCAGGGTTACATACTCGAGTCGTGACATCACGGTCTGCCCCAAGGAAACGGTCTGCCAGGGGTACGTAACCTCCCTGTGTGCCACCTGCACGTACACCCTTATTCCAAAACCGAATACCGAAAAGGGTTCAAATAAGTCCCGTGCCATCTTAGAGTTTCGCAACACAATTTACGTGAGAATTCTCAAAACCAGGGCTCACCCTGAACAACCGGTATTGACCGTCAACCCTTAATTTCATACACTCTTTAAAACCAAGACTCACCTTGAACAACTGGTATTAACCGTCAATTGTTAACTTTGTGTAAGCCGCTAACCATTTCAGTTAATTTTTGATATTAATCACAAATAAATTTCAAATTTTTAATTACAAATAATGTTATACCAACTCATTAAAATCCAAACATAAAATATTACACATATCACACAATAATAAACAATTGTACAAAATTTAAATAAACAATTTATTTAAACCATGGTATGAAATAATAATTTAGATACCCAAAGAATAGAAATAATTTATAATTACACACATGCATGGACTTTTAATCTACAAGATTAGACTAGCACAATATTAAATAAACTACAATACACCCATATATGGATTACTAATTTACAATATTTGATGAATTAGACCAACACAATAACTGATTTTTATCCAAATAAATAATTGAAATGATGATCTTAAATCTGTCCAGAAATTTTCAGAATGTATGTCTTGCAAATACAATTATAAATAAATTACTTATACAACTCTAAAATTCATATAAATCTACAGAATACTCAATAAACATGTTATTGTCATTTTTCAGAAAACATTTTCTAAAAATAAGTTATAAATAATTCTTAAAAATTCCAAGAGTGTTTATGACACAGATTTATCACATTTTATTAAATTAATTCCATACTTACATTTATAAATCAATTCCATGATCTAAAAATTTATTTTGAAACTAGACTTCTCAAATTTCATTTTTTGCTTAGAAATGATCAGATTTGGTTTAATATAAAATTTTTAATGATTTTTCAAACACATAATAAAATCTGTTTATGGCTCCAGATTTGGTTAAAAATCTGTATAAATTCGTACAAAACTCAATAATTGTTGAAACATTTTGTGGATGAACTAGACATCATTATCAACAAATTTGTAGAAGAAATCATCTTCAAATTTTGAGTATAAAATTGTCTAAAAATTCGTACAACTTCCTGGCAGATTTAAGGGACCAAAAACATCTTCAATAATCTTTACTTGTTCTTCTTATACCCAACATGAAATTAATTCTTCAAATCTCCTAAAATTCCATTGATGCATGTAAAGATGAAGCCCAAATTCATGAGGAAAACACAAATCAAGCTTAAAATATTTAATTTCTAGTTTATTTTTCATGATCATCCACATGCATACAAGGATGGGTTTTAATTTGTGAAGAATAAAAATAAATCAAACTCTTACTATTTAATTTCTAAATATATATCCATGATCTTACAGCGTAACTCAAGATTTCTTGGTCTTCTTGTTAATTCCTATTAATTACATGATTTTGAGTCCAAGTTTAACAAATTTAAGAAATCATCACTCATAATCTACAACCTAACTTGATTTACATGCAAAATCTAATTTCTATCCATTTATATAATTGATCTACAAATCTTCATTTAATCCTCTCAAAATTCATCTTGAATTAATTTATATCTAGATTATTTAAACAATAGAAAGAAGTGGGTGAGATTTCTTACCTATTAATCTTCCAATTCCCCTTTTTTGAATTTCCTTCAACATTTCCACAAGTTCCAGAGGATTGAACTCTCTCTCAAACTCTTATTTTCCTTAAGCTTTCTTTTCTTCCTTTGTTTTAGGTGAATTGGTGAGTTCTAAAAAGAAGTCTATACACTATCACCACAAAACACTCTCCAATGACATACACACACACACACACACTAGTTTCATGACACCACAACACACGTGCACAACTCCAAGAGCTCCAGCACAACCTTCACATGCACACACACACAAATCACAACCATATTTCTCAGTACACCCACCTAAGATTTCTTAGTGCACCCACACACAAAAATCTAGTTTGTTCCTTAAAGAATTTTATGCTTAGGATAAATTTTAATTAAGCACCCCATAACTAAATTTAATTTATAATAACCACAATCCTCAATCCTCAATCCTCATGACTTAATCAACTCCAATTAGGACCTAATTAATCAAACCTTAGTTTTATTAAACTGAATCGAATATTTAATTACACTTTCATAGGGTCTAATATTTAAAATTAAACTGATTTAACTTATCAATTCCACCTCCTTAGGCTATCTGGACGTAAACTTTCTAATTCTAAAATAAATCTTTAATAAAATAATTTATAAATAACAAATATTAAACACCCACAAAATTATTATTGTTATTATTTATTTATTTATTTTCTTCTAAGAATAATAAAATGTGGGTTTTCACATGAACATTTCTTTACTAAGATATTACTCACAGTCAACTGCCGGATGATTTGTCCTTGCGCTTGACCCTATACATTTCATAACACATTGGGTCACAAGTGATTCATTCCATTCTTAATTTATTTATTTCTCTTAGGCCTCTTTCTTACCATTTTAGGTCATTTATGATACCCAATGCATGCCTAAGAGTGCTTAGAAATGAAAGAGAACGGAAAACAAAACACAAAATGACTTTTCAAAACTTCTGAAACAGGGCTCCCTGCTCGAGCGGACCCCTTTTGTCTGCAAAAGTACCGGTTGCTTGCAATTTACGCTCGAGCGAGAAGTTTTGCAAAACAAGGTACGTTTGAGCGCAGCTTTGGCCGCTCAAGCCTCCGTGTATTCTCTGTAAAACTTCTGAGAGCTCGATTTCTACGCTCGAGCGGTATTTTCCCTGCTCAAGCAGACAAGCCGAATTCTGGGTTTTCCAGAACTCTGTTTAAGCTTCAAACTTGGTTCTAATCAATGTAACTTATACTATAAGGCTCATATTTCTACCATATAACTTTTAACATGAATATAAAGGCTAATTTTACAGGATTTGAACCTCAAATTCACATGATTCCATCTCATAAACTCGAATCATATCAAACTTACTTCATAATTTCAAAGCTCAAGCAAATTAATGTCCATATCATTTTGAATTATACATGCGTGTGAAATATAGGATTCATTTTCAACTTAAGTAATACAAATGATGATCATCTTCGTGAAACTCAACATTATTGTGCTTGCATGTGCCAGATAGCCTTCAATTCATCATAAAATGCATGTTTGTACTCAAATATGCAAACTCATGACAATTCTTTACATACATGTACATACAAACTTCAAATTCATCATATTCAACTCAATTCATATTCTTGATTACAATTTATCTTTGAGTTCACATAATTACAACTCAAATTCATGAATTCATGTCTAATTACTCACCTAGAGGCTCAAATCTTCCAATTTTTAGCTAGTTCTTGAGTCTAGCCTTTCAAATCTTGAATTCTCTTGCAAAAATCTACAAGGATGGTTCCTCTCTCTCTCTCTCTCTCTCTCTCTCTCTCTAAACAAGCCCTCTCTCTCTCTCTCTCTCTCTAAAATGTGATTTCAGCCAAGTAGTAAGGAATAAGCTCAAAAAGTGAACATAAGTGTAAATAAATCACTTATATATATATATATATATCTAATCAATTTGGGTTAAGATTAATCAATTTAATCCAATTAATTTGATCCGAATCAATTTTTATTTAAACTTCGCCGTAGGCTTTAAAAATCATGCCAAGCACAAAAATATTGTCAATTCACTTTTTGACATCTCTACGGCCTTCAATTTAAATTCTATAGTAGAAAAATCAAACAGATTTTCCTATGGTGAACAGATAGGAATTCAAACACACACATAATCATATAAGTAGCACCCAAAATCATATTAAGCACGTAACCACAATCATAATTAAGGTTAATTAACATAACACGGGACAGGATTATCACAATCTTTCCCCCTTTAGGAAGTTTGGTCCTCCAAACTTATTTTACCTCCGTCCGAGAACAAATGTGGATAGCGCAGTTGCATTTCATTATCCTTTTCCCAAGTGGCGTCCTTCCCATAGTGTTCTTTCCATTCTACTTTCACCATTGGGATGGACTTGCTTCTCAATTGTTTCATTTGTCGGTCAATGATTCGTTCTGGCCATTCTTCGTATTCTATATTTTCATCCAGAGCTATCCGGTGGTAATCAATCACATGAAATAGATCTCGAAGATAACCCCTCAACATTGACACATTGTGCATTTGCTCAAATCCCGGTGGCAAGGCAATTCTGTAAGCAACTGGACCAAGTCTTTCCAGAATTTGAAACGATCCAATGTAATGAGGTGACAATTTACCTCTCTTACCAAATCTCAGCTGGCCTTTCATCGGAATCACACGTGCAAATAAATGGTTGCCAACCTCATACTCGAGAGGTCTTCTTCAAACATCCGCATAATTTTTCTACCAGCCCTGTGCTGTCTTGAGCCTTTGTTGGATGATTTTAATCTTTTCCGAAGTGTCTTGTACAATTTCGAGCCCAAGTAAAGCCCTATTTCCAACTTCTGTCCAACAAATTGGCGATTTACACTTCCTGCCATACAAGGCTTTGTATGGTGCCATACCAATGCTGGAGTGGAAGTTGTTGTTGTATGCAAACTTTGCTACTGGCAAATAATCTTCCCAACTCCCTTGAAAATCTAGGGCACACATTCTAAGCATGTCTTCCAAAGTTTGTATGGTCCGTTCTGATTGTCCGTCTGTTTGTGAAAGGAACGCAGTACTAAATCTCAGTTTTGTTCCCATAGCCCTTTGCAAACTCTTCCACAATCTAGATACAAATTTTGGATCTTTATCCGAGACAATAGATACCGGAATTCCATGTAAATGAACAATTTCATCAATATATATAGTGGCTAATCTATAAGCATCAAAAGTAGTCTTCACAGGTAGAAAATGTGCAGATTTAGTCAGTCTATCAACTATGACCCAAATAGAATCCATACCTCTAGCAGTCCGAGGTAGGCCAACAACAAAATCTATGGAAACATGCTCCCATTCCATTCCGGAATAGGGAGAAGTTGAAGTAGACCGCCTGGTTTATGATGTTCAGCTTTAACTTGCTGACCTTGAAGGCACTTGGATACATACTCCGCGATTTCCTTCTTCATTTTGGGCCACCAATAGCTTTGCTTCAAGTCCCGATACATTTTGTTGTTACCTGGATGCATAGCAAACATCGACTTGTGAGCTTCGTCCAAAATCCTCTTATTCAATTCAAGAATGTTTGGGACACATATTCTGCTTTGAAACCTTAATACTTCACCTTCAATGATGAATTCCAATCTCGAATTTGCCTAAAACTCATCAATTATCTTCTTGAGGAACTCGTCAGCTTTTTGTCTTTGCTTGACTTCATTAATTATTGTTGATTCAGCTGAAATGGCAACTATTAACCTAGCTTGTTCATGTAGTACGACTCCAATCTCAGCTTTCTCCAAATCTTGTAAAATTTCTTTTTGTTTAGTGAGTAGACAAGCTAAGTTTCCCGTTGATTTTCTGCTCAACGTATCGGCGACAGTATTGGCTTTTCCAGGGAGATATTGAATCTAAAGATCATAATCCTTATTAGTTCAAGCCATCTCTTTTGTCGCATATTCAGTTCATTCTGGGTAAAGAAGTACTTTAAAATTTTGTGATCCGTATAAACTTCACATTTTGCCCCATACAGGTAGTGTCGCCAAATTTTCAAAGCAAACACCACTTCGGCTAGTTCCAAGTCATATGTCGGGTAGTTCTTTTCATGCGGTCTCAATTGACGAAAGGCATAGGCGATCACCCTTCTATTCTGCATTAGTACACAGCGTAAGCTTTTATAAGAAGCATCACTATATATCATAAAGTTTTCCATACCTGAGGGCAATGTCAAAACTGGTGCAGTGGTTAATCTTGTCTTCAATTCCTGAAAGACGGACTCTCTTTCATTAGTCCACTCAAATGGTTGTCTTTTGCGTGTGAGTTGGGTAAGTGGTACAGCTATTTTCAAAAAATCCTTTACAAACCGTCTGTAATACCCAGCTAGGCCCATGAAACTGCAGACTTCTGTTACATTCGTTGGAGTAAGCCAATTCACAATTGCCTCTATCTTCTATAGGTGTACTGAAATCCCTTCCTTATTAATAACATACTCTAAGAAAATAACTTCATCTAACCAAAATTCACATTTCTTTAGTTTGGCAAATAATTTCTTTTCTCTAAGTGTTTGCAAAACAGTTCTCAAGTGGTATTCATTTTCAAGTCTACTCTTTGAATATATCAAGATATCATCAATAAAAACCACAACAAAATCGTCAAGGTAAGTCTTAAAAATTTGGTTCATTAGGTCCATCAATGCTGCAAGAGCAGTAGTCACCCTAAATGGCATAACAAGAAATTCGTAGTGGCCACACCTTGTCCGAAACGCAGTTTTCTCAACATCCTCCACTTTTACTTTCAACTGGTGGTACCCGGATCTCAAATCAATCTTGGAGAACACTTGTGATCCTTACAACTGGTCAAACAAGTCATTAATACGAGGTAAGGGATATTTATTATTTATTATCACCTTGTTCAATTCACGGTAGTCAATACACAGGCATAAGGTTCATCCTTCTTTTTCACAAATAATACTGGTGCACCCCATGGTGAAGTACTTGGGTAGATAAATCCTTTGTCAAGCAAGTCTTGCAGTTGTTCTTTTAGTTCTTTCATTTTAGCAGTAGCCATTCTGTAGGGAGTTTTAGAAATAGACTGAGTGCCTAGCACAACTTCAATAGTAAACTCTATCTCTCTGTCAACCAATTCCCCTGGGAACACATCTGGAAATTCTTTAACAACAGGAACTTTCAAACATACAGTCATCCAAACAAAAAACTTATGTACATGGTGATCCAACATATTCACCAAGGTAACAACGAGAAAACAAAAAAAAAACAAAACAAGTCTCATGCATGAGATGTTCGGGCTGACTCTACAAAAACTTGACTTCTCTCATGTCTTTCACTGAGGCTGGAATTGAACATCTCTTTGCTCACCTACACACATATAAATGAGAATGAGCGATAGCCCAGTGAATAATATCAAAATAAAAGAGTTACATGAATGAAATTTGTAGTAAACATATCAAACGACCATAGGCCCATTTAAGTTTCCATCTAATACATCAAACGACCTCAGGCCCAAATCATTCTTATCAAATGGCCTCGGGCCTAATTCATTCTTATCAAATGGCCTTGGGCCCAGTTTGTTCGTATCAAACGACCTTCAGCCCAATCATTCATGTCAAACGGCCTTTGGCCCAATCATTCTCACATTTGTATTTATGTATGTCTCATATCTGTGATCATGATCATATTCATATTTAATTAGTCTTATGCAAAAGACTGACATTTTCATCCATAATTCAAAATATAAATCCACAAGGTTCATACAAAAGTAACGTTTGGAAAATAACGTACTTGAACATATCTTTACTAAGATATTACTCACAGTGATCTGCCAAATGATTTTTCCTTGCACTTGACCCTACGCATTTCATAACACATTGGGTCACAAGCGATTCATTCAATTCTTAATTTATTTATTTCTCTTAGGTCTCTTTCTTATCTTTTTAGGTCAATTACAATGCCCAATGCATGCCTAAGAGCGCTTAGAAATGAAAGAGAACGGAAAAACAAAACACAAAATGACTTTTCAAAATTTCTGAAACAAGGCTTCCCGCTTAAGCGCAGCTTTGGCCGATCGAGCGGACCCCTTTTGTCTGCAAAATTACTGGCTGCTTGCAATTTATGCTCGAACGAGACTTCCATTGCTCGAGCGAGAAGTTTTGCAAAACAGGGTACACTCGAGCGCAGCTTTGGCCGCTCGAGCCTCCATGTATTCTTTGTAAAACTTCTGGGAGCTCGATTTCTACGCTCGAGCGGCACTTTCCCCGCTCGAGCAGACAAGCCGAATTCTGGGTTTTCCAGAACTCTGTTTGAGCTTCAAACTTGGTCCCAATCAATGTAACTTATATCATAAGGCTCATATTTCTACCATATAACTTTTAATATGAATATAAAAGCCAAATTTACAAGATTTGAACCTCAAATTCACATGATTCCATCTCATAAACTCGAATCATATCAAACTTACTTCATAATTCCAAAGCTCATGCAAATTAATTTCCATATCATTTTGAATTATACATGCATGTGAAATATAGGCTTCATTTTCAACTTAAGTAATACAAATGATGATCATCTTCGTGAAACTCAACATTATCGTGCTTGCATGTGCCACATAGCCTTCAATTCGTCATAAAATGCATGTTTGTACTCAAATATGTAAACTCATGACAATTCTTTACATGCATGTACATACAAACTTCAAATTCGTTAAATTCAACTCAATTCATATTCTTGATTACAATTTATCTCTGAGTTCACACAATTACAACTCAAATTCATGAATTCATGTCTAATTACTCATCTAGAGGCTCCATTCTTCCAATTTCTAGCTAGTTCTTGAGCCTAGCCTTTCAAATCTTGAATTCTCTTGCAAAAATCTACAAGGATGGCTTCTCTCTCTCTCTAAACCGACTCTCTCTCTCTCTAAAATGTGATTTCAGCCAAGTAGTAAGAAATGAGCTGAAAAAGTGAACATAAGTGTAAATAAATCACTTATATATATATGTCTAATCAATTTGGGTTAAGACTAATCAATTTAATCCAATTAATTTGATCCGAATCAATTTTTATTTAAACTTCGTCGTAGGCTCTAAAAATCATGCCAAGCACAAAAATACAGTCAATTTCACTTTCTGACGTCTCTACAGCCTTCAATTTAAATTCTATAGTAGAAAATCAAACAAATTTTCCTACGGTGAACAGTTAGGAATTCAAACACACACATAATCATATAAGTAAGGAGTGTGATTCCTAGGAGGACTCTACATGGAGGAATAAGAGTCCTACAAGGATTGTGCCACGCGGAACCTATAAAAGCTCATAGCATCACCTATGGAGAGGTAACACAACTTTGATTCTCGAATACATAGAGCTTTTGTCTATTTGTCTATTTTGCTGACTTAGGCATCGAAGAGGTATTCGGCACACACCTGCCGGCTAGCTCACGTTTGTGTTTTCAGGGAGTAAAGCGACGACGTTTGGAGGAGTGCAGACTTGATCAGGAGCGCAGACTTGATCAACAGAATTATATGAGGACAATATTTCGTGCTCGTACAATTGGCGCCGTCTGTGGGAATTGCAGAAAGAACAAAACCTCTTGATTAAGTTTTCCTCGCTAATTAGAAGAAATGGCGCACAATGAAGATTGCCACAATCCGCCATCGACGGACAAACCCCAAAGGGGGGTGGGAGGCGCGAAGGTTTGCCTTTTATCCCTCCCATGGCGGATTTAGAGCCCCAGCGACAGAACCCCCGATGGGATGCGAAGGGGAGGCGGACTAACAGCCCCCGTCGCTCTCGCGCTCAAAGTCCTGAAAGACAGAGGCGGAGGATCGACCCTCAAGTTCTGGAGGATTGCGTGAAGGAGCAGGACGAATTGATACGAAGGATGGCGGCGGACATGGAGTCAATAAAGCGCCAGATGAAAGGAAAAGGAGTGGTGACAAGAGAGGGGCGCAAAGGCAACACGCCCCCTCGCCACTCGGAAGATCGTGGTAGGCATACCACACTATCACAAGCAGAGAGCAGAAGCATGAGAACAGGCGACACTCAATCAAGGAATACCAGGACTCGTTACTCCAGGTTTGAGAGAACGAGGACTGAGAGGTCATGTACTGAGGGAAGCGCCTATCGGCCATCACGCACACACCAGACTGCATCCAGGCAAATGGAGTTGCCTAGATCGTCCGACCTACAGACTGTGCTTGAAGAAAAGGCACGATGGAAGGAGGATACCAGGGCACACGACCCACGCAGAGTTTCAGCCCTTCAGCGGTTGGCTCCTCGGACGCATGGAAGCGTCGAGGTCGGAATGCCAATACCGCGCTTGGCTTACGAACCAGCAAACAAGGTATTAACCAGATTGCAAACCTCGCCGTTCGTTCCGGCAATAGAGAACACACCTCTACCTTCAGGCTTCAACCAGCCTAAGTTCACCACTTATGAGGGGAATACAGACCTCTACATGCACCTTAGCCACTTTCGCTAGGTTATGGCAGTGTACCAGCGAAACGAGGCTTTGATGTGCATCCTATTCCCATCCAGCCTTTGCGACCTAGGTTTAACTTGATTCGAAAGGCTACCAGAAGGTAGCATAGCCTCCTAGGCGCAATTAACAGAGGCGTTCGTGACAAGGTTCAGAACAAACACCAAGACGCCAGTGGAGATCGATCAACTACTCTCCATTGACATGGACGACAAGGAGACGTTGAGGTCATACAACAGTCGCTATTGGGAGACCTTTAATCAGATAGGAGATTGCCCCACAAATCTCGCCATCGCACAGTACAAAAGAGGTCTTCCAGTCGGAAACAAGCTGAGGGACTCAATTACCATGACGCCCCCCTCACAATGGAAGCCTTAATGGAGAGCGTACACCAGCACATTCGGGTGGAAGAGGATGGCGCCCGTGCTAAAACAAAGTCTGGTACAACCGCAATACCAGATAAAAAGACTTCGGCAAAAGTCAATGCAGTAGAACGTCTAAGCAGAAACGGGCGAGGCAGGCGGGACAACGGAGAGGACCAAGATAAAAGGTGGTTGAGAGTCCGCACTACCATTACCACAGTGTTCAAAAAACCGATCTATCGGATTCTCAGTGAGATACGTGATGAACCTTTCGTCAGGTGGCCAGCTAAGTTAGGAGAAGCGCAAAAGGACTATGACGAAAGATCTTGGTGCACCTTCCATAAGGAAAAAGGACACCGCACTGAAAATTGCACACCGTTGAGACAGCACCTGGAGGAGTTAGTGGCAGCCGGGCGCCTGGACCAGTACATAGAAGGAGGGACACAGCCAGCCCCCCAGAACCACAACCACCCAGACGGAATGCCGATCGACACCCCACCTCAAGGCGTGATAAACGTAATACATGGGGTATTCAAACCTGAGCGAGTATGTGAGCTCAGGGGAATGATCAAGAAGGCTGAGCACTTAAGGGAGGTATTAAGTGCACAACCTACCATTAAAAAGGGAAGAACAGAGGCCACGAACGTCATGTCTTTTTCAGACAGAGACTTGGCAAGGATATATTGCCCTCACAATGATGCACTGGTCGTCACTCTCCGCGTCAAGGATTACGACATATTGACCAAGGGAGCTCATGTGAGATAATGTATTACGAAACCTTCAAACAATTGAAATTGGAGGACAAAGACTTGGCACCTATCGTATCTCCCCTGATCGGATTCAACTCAATGCCAGAGTGGCCAGTTGGCAAGATAATCCTCCCAGTTAGAACAGGAAGCATGACGAAACAAGTGGAATTCTGGGTATTGAAAGTCCCTTCCACTTACAACATAATCTTGGGAAGGACATGGCTGCATGCCATGCGATCGGTAGCGTCAACCTACCATCAAGTAATGCGGTTCCCTAACGAAGCCGGAGTAATTGAAGAGGTCTTTGGAGATCAGATCATGTCCAAACAATACTTCGTCATCGTAAACGGAAGCCGCGCTGCCAAAGGGTTTGTTCAGATGGTGGAAGAACCTGAAAGCAATGAATTGTTTGCGGATGTTGGCAAAGCCGCTGAACAGAAGGCAGTGGAAGACTTGGTTCAAGTAAGAATAGATGAAAAGAACCCGGAAAAGTTCTTTTTGCTTGGCTCATCTATGTCCAGCACTGAGAAGATAGAGGTCATGGAATTCTTGGCCTCTAACATCTCAGTGTTTGCCTGGACGCCGTATGACATGCCTGGCATTGACCCAAACTTCATCTGTCACCAATTGAACATCCACCCAACTGCCAGACCAATTATACAGCGCACTCGCAGATCAGCACTCCACCACGCCGAGATAGCGGCGGAAGAAGTGGGGAATCTTCTAGAGACAGAAGCTATCAGAGAAGTGCACTATCCCAAGTGGATATCCAATACAGTAGTGGTGCCAAAGAAGAATGGAAAATGGCGTGTCTGCATGGACTACAAAACAGTCAACAAGGCGTGCCCAAAAGACAGCTTTCCCCTACCACGGATAGACCAACTGGTAGACCTAACGGCAGGACACAATCGACTTAGCTTTCTTGATGCGTACAGAGGTTACCATCAGATCGCTATGTATGAACCAGACCAGGAGGTCACATCCTTTACAACGCCAAGAGGACTGTATTGCTACAAGGTCATGCCCTTTGGCCTAAAAAACGCAGGGGCAACATTCCAGCGGATGGTCACCAAGATGTTTGAACCATTGTTAGGCAGAACAATGGAGGCTTACATCGATGATATGGTAGTCAAAAGCAAGGATGAGAATGACCATCTCAGGGTCCTAGGTGAGATGTTTTAGATCCTAAAGAAGCACAAGTTGCGCCTTAATGCATCTAAGTGTGCGTTCGGCGTAGGATCAGGCAAATTCCTAGGCTTCCTGGTGACCAACCGAGGTATAGAGGCAAACCCTTCTCAGATCAAAGCAATTCAGGATCTAGAGAGGCCCAACTCAGTAAAAGAAGTACAGCATCTCACCGGTATGGCTGCCGCACTAAACCGGTTCATAAGTCAGTCGTCAGACAGATGTCGACCATTTTTCCAAGCATTAAAAGCCAAGTTTGAGTGGGATGAAGAATGCGACCGAGCCCTAGAAAGTTTGAAAGAATACATGTCTTTTCCACCGTTGCTAGTGACCCCTATTTATGTACCTAGCAGTTTCACAGCATGCAATTAGTGCAGTGTTGGTCCGAGCAGAAGGAATCCAACATCTGCCCATCTTTTATGTCAGCAAGACATTGCTGGTGCAGAAACCAGGTACTTACCATTGGAAAAATTGGCCTTAGCCTTGATGATGGCCTCAAGGAAGTTGTCGCTTTCACTTACTTTCACGCCCACACCATAATCATTCCTCACAGCCTTTCCATTAAAAGCTTTGTTTAAGAGAGCGAACTTTTCTGGGCGAATCTTGAAGTGGGCAGTAGAGTTGGGACAGTTCGACATCAAGTTTCAACCCAGAACCGCAATAAAAGCCCAAGCTTTGGCAGACTTTGTCGCAGAATTCACACCAGGAAGTCATCACATCTGCCCAGTTGACTTAACTGGTACAACCGAAATGGGGATGGAAAGTGTCGCCGGAATAGCGCAACCCCTGATACAAGATACCCAGCCACATCCCAGGACAGACCAGAGTGAACGAAGGGAGAAAGAAGCAAACCATGCTACACCAAGCAAAGATTCATCAACAAATAAAGACTTGGTACAATCAGATAGTGAGGGGCAAACAGTAAGTGTGGACTTTAAGGAAAACACCAACAACACTCAGGACCCCAAGGCATCATCCGATCCCTCTACCTGCTGGAAGCTATTCGTTGGAGAGATGTGGAAGCTCTTTGTGGATGGAGCATCCAACAGACACGGTGCAGGGCTTGGCATAGTCCTCATCTCACCAGATGGCCTGGTAGTAGAACAAGCAGTCAACCTTGGCTTCCCAGCATCAAACAACGAAGCGGAGTATGAAGCACTTTTAGCAGGACTGAAATCAGCATTCTACATGAAGGCAACCGAGCTAATGGTTTACAGTGACTCCAAACTAGTTGTAAACCAAATTTCAGGCGACTACGAGGCAAAGGATGAAAGGATGGCTAAGTACCAAGAGTTAGTCAGAAACGAGATCAAGAAATTTGAAGTAGTACGGATAGAGCAGATCGGTCGTGAAGAAAACAGCAGAGCGGATGAACTAGCGGGCTTTGCCTCGATGGTAGACACATCCATCCCGTATCCATTACTGATCAACTTCCTACCAAGACCAAGCATTGAAGAAGCTGAAGCAGCAGAGGTATGTTATGCCGAACTAGGCCTTTCATAGATAGATCCCATTATAGTGTTCCTAAAAGACGGCATTTTGCCCGAAGAGAAGAAAGAGGCCAACAAAATAAGAGCAAAGTCACAACGATTTTGGCTCTCTCCATCAATGGCCTTGTACAAGAAATCCTTCACAGGACCTTACCTGAAGTGTGTCCATCCCAGCAAAGTTGAAGCATTCCTGTTCGAAATTCACGAAGGCGTATGCGGCAGCCACCAAGGAGGAAGATCTTTAGCCTACAGAGCAATTTCACAAGGATATTGGTGGCCTTACATGCAAGCAGATTCAGAGAAGTATGTCAAGAAGTGCGAGAAATGTCAGAAGTTCGCACACCAAATACATCAGCCAGCTAGAGAACTACTACCATTAACTAGCCCATGGCCCTTCGCAATGTGGGGCTTGGACATAATAGGACCACTTCCAACAGCACCCCGCAATAGGAAGTTCTTTCTTGCAGCAACAGACTACTTCACGAAGTGGGTGGAGGCGGAAGCACTCGCCTCAATAAAAGAGAAAGATGTGAAGAAGTTCGTCTGGTAGAATATCATTACTCGGTTTGGCATACCCAAGGCTCTAATATCAGACAACGGCACTCAGTTCGACGGCAAAATTTTTAGAGGCTTTTATGAAGAATACAAGATAGAATTCTACAATTCTACACCGGCATACCCCCAAGCAAATGGTCAGGCAGAAGCATCCAACAAAGTCATCTTGGATGGATTGAAGAAAAGATTAGAGAAAGCAAAAGGAAAGTGGGCGGATGAGCTTCTTCATGTTTTATAGGCTTACCGTACCACACCTCGGCGATCAACTGGAGAAACACTTTTTTCCTTGGCCTATGGCATGGAAGCAGTAATCCCACTGGAAGTTGGCCTCCCCACCATTAGAAGCGAAAATTTTGATCCAAACTTAAACGAAGAAGCCATCGCATTAGAGCTCGACCTTGCAGAAGAAAGAAGAGAAAGAGCACTGGTTCACATCGCCTCATACCAACAGGAATTATCTAGAAAATACAACAAGACAGTACATCCAAGGCAATTCAAGGTTGGAGATTGGGTACTGCGCAAAGTAATGGGAAACACCCTGGTACTCGGAGACGGCAAGTTAGGGCCCAATTGGGAAGGACCTTACAAAGGGGTTGGGTTAGCAGGAAAAGGGGCATACCACTTGGAAGACGAGGACATCAAAGCCATTCCCAGGCCATGGAACACTGCCAATCTCAAACTATTTTATTTTTAGCTTTTCTTTAAAGTACTTGTAATTTTCTTTTTCTCAATAAAACAAGTAGTTTTCTTTTCAACATAATTGTGTTATTCTGTAAAAGTTGTTTTAGTGAGCTAGGGGCAACAAAAGCAGAGTTGGCCGGAATAACCAACTTAAAAGTTGGCTGGAATAACCAACAACCCTCCTAAGCCCAGGATAAGGATTCAGGCTGCAGGACGTTTGGTCGGAATAACCAAACACTTTACTCTAGGTTGGCATGAATAACCAACTTAGAGGTTGGCCGGAAAAACCAACACTTCTCCTAAGCCCAGGATAAGGATCCAGGCTGCAGGACGTTTGGTCGGAATAACCAAACACTTTACTCTAGGTTGGCAGGAATAACCAACCTCGAGCTCTCTTCAATTAGGATTAGGATCTAGGCTGAAGAGGTTGGCTGGAAAAACCAACACTTCTCCTAAGCCCAGGATAAGGATCTAGGCTGCAGGACGTTTGGTCGGAATAACCAAACACTTTACTCTAGGTTGGCAGGAATAACCAACCTCGAGCTCTCTTTAGCTAGGATTAGGATCTAGGCTGAAGAGGTTGGCTGGAAAAACCAACACTTAGTACTCCTCAGCCGAGATAAGGATCAAGGCTGAAGAGTAGTTGGCTGGTAAAACCAACACATAGTACTCTTCAGCTGAGGTAAAGACCCAGACTAAAGAGTGGTTGGCTGGAAAAACCAACACTTATTGTTCTTTAGTCGAGATAAGAAGCTAGGCTGAAGAGGTTGGCAGGTATGACCAGTTAGATTGCAAAGTTAAGACCGGGATAAAGTATCTCGGCCAGAGAATGTTACACTGCATTCACATTACATTTGGAAGATAAATACAAGCATGGAAAGAAACCGAACAAACAGTTAGAGCAAAATAAGATTTCATTGATAAGCGCAAATCAGAAGTACAAAAGGTAAGGCCTTAGCCCGGTTACAAATTCTTTTGCTAGACAAAAAAGAAAAATCAATAGAAAAGGTCGTCTAGGTTGGCGTCCAAAACAACCCGGCCTTCACCTAGAGGTAGCTCGGTTGTTGCAAGTACCTCTTGGTTCAACTCGGTTGGAGGCACCGCATTAGACACAGCAGGCAAAGGTGGGATGAAGACCATTGGAGTTGGGGAGATAGACTGGCGACCGGGCTGGGTATTGTCTTCTAAAGCAGCATCTTTGTCCTCCTTTTGAAAATATTTTTAGTGAATGGCAGCAGCATACTCCGCCATAGAGCTCGGTATGAAATACGAAGGAGGTTGAGGAAGACCTCGGTCTCTGGGCTATGACCGAGCTGCGCCACAGCCACCGTCCATCCACACTTGAAGAAAAGATCTTTTGCAGCTTCACATTGCTTGATGTAAGTGGCCTCCCCTTCCTTGTAACCACGGTCTTCCGCGTCTTCAACCTTCTTCTCTAGCTCGGTTATCTCGGCGTTCTTTTTTCCCTCGAGCTTGGCCAGCTCGCGCAAGTATTTATCTTTCACCACGGCTGCAGCCTTCTTCTTATCGGCTTCGGCTGAATTGACTAGGCCAGTGAGCCGGGCTACTTCAGCCTATAGCTCGGCCATCTTTTGCTGAGATTCTTTTAGCTCAACCGTTTTTTCATTAGCCTCTACCATGGCCTGCCTTGTAGTTTTTCGAAGTTCCAGCACGCGTTTGTGAGCAATGTGGTTCTTTTGTAAGGCTTGCGAGGGGAGGGAGCAGTATTGAGTAGGAACCGAGCTAAAAGATGTTGAAATTTGGAGAATAAAAAAGAGAACTTACCAACACCATTGACTTTGAAGCCGAGTGAATGGCCTTTAGCTCGGTAAGGTAATTATGATGATTCATGTCAGCTGGAAAACAGACGCTCTTGGCCAGATTGAAGGCCAGCAAATGATCTTTTTCCGCGACCACTGAATCAGAGTCAGTGATAGCGCGGTGTAACATGCCCGGGGGTACCCGCGCGTTAAACAGTTCGGACTCCCGAGATCTCTTTGATCTCAAGTCTCACGAGTGCAATGTGAAACATAGATGAGAGTCCAGATTTGGAAACTTTTAGTGTGAAAATCCATTTTATTGCAATTTTGTCAAAGATGGACTGCGTCATCAGAACTCAGAGTCGCCACCTAATATTTTGGGAAATTGGGAAACCCATGACTCGGTGCCAAAGGCCACTGTTCGTCGTAACCAAGGATGCTTGGCTCGGAACCTTAGGTATGAGAGGGGAAGGTCAATAATGAGCACCCCCACTCACCCGATCAAAGATCGCCTCTACTAAACCATGATATGACTTTTATTTTCTTTATATGTTCATGTTCTGATTATTTTAGTAAATCCTAAAATTTACTATGTGAAGCATACAAGTATAGACTAGTTTGCTCAAATTGGAACAATTCAACTTCATGTTTGTTGTTCGAAAAGGATTTGAATTTGCCACTTGACAAAGTGGGCTTAAAGTTTGTGAATTTGCCACTATGAAGTGGGCTAAAACGTACAGTCGTTGAATCATTCCAATTCAGGCAACAAGCCTTCATCCACAGGCATTCAAACAGTTTATCACTTAAACAAATAGCCACATGGTAGGATGCTAAACATAATAAGAAAATCATACACAAATGGGATGCTAAAGCATAAAAACTCACAGATTGACCGACGTCCCTCGAACAACTACAAAATAAAAGTTAGTAAAATATGCATGATCTTATATACAGAATCCTAATGCAATTCACTCATGAGATGCACTAAAGATTTGGCTTCTAAAATATGGCATGTGAATCATCTTAAAACATCCGATAGCACACAGAATCATGGGATAATCAATTGAAGCATAAAGATGCAAATTTAGCCAAATCTTATGCATGGATCATGGATGTAAAGCAGGGATATGCCATATATACATACACACAGTTAGGGAAAGCGATAAAGAACGGGATAGACAAAAGCGGGGTGGGGAATTATTACAACACCTTAAATATTACAGATCCGAATGAGGGAGAGAGGAGAGAAAAATAAAAATAAAAATAAAACCTCACAACACTCAAAATAAAAATAAAAATAAAAATAAAAATAAAAATAAAAATAAAATGAAGCAAGGACACACCCTGTATAACTAAGCACCTACTAATAAAACCCATATTAAGCCCACAAAATGAGCCCACTTGAAGCCCATGTAAAACCAACTCAAGCCCTGTATATTGACCCACAAATTGAATCCACTTCCTTGAAGCCCATACTGATAATCCATGTGAAACAAACTCAAGTTTGGCAGTCCATGTCCATTTAACTTGTACCAAGCCCAACATCATGGATCACCAACTCTATGTAAACATGTAGCCTCATGCCTGAGACATGAATCTAACAAAGGTAAAGCCTTTGAGCCATAAATGTGTTTCCATGTCACTCTCCTGTGCTAATTGTTGATCCTCTAGTTGAAGCATCAAAACCTCTAGAATTGTATTCATATTCTCTTATCAACCTGATAATTGAAGCCTCTGAGAGATAGAAATCTGAGCATCACTAGAATATCAAGTTTCCCCAATCCACTCCCCTTGACTCATGTTCAAGAGCTTTCATCACCTGAAATAAAAATGACAGTGCATATTTTGATTTTAGGGTGATTGGAATTGGACTGTGAAGACCTAGAAACTGGATTGGAGAGAAAATGGATTGGATGAGATGGGTATTTCTTCAGGAAATGCTGGAGAGCAACACACTCTATAGAGAGAGAGAGAGTCTTAGAGAGAGAGAGCCGTGGGGTGGTGCTGGGTCTCTAGAGAGAGAGAGATAGGTGGGTTAGAGAGAGAGAGAGATGTGGGTGTGTGCATGCCGTGTGTGAGCTCGAGAGAGAGAGAGGGTATGGGTCTTGTGGGTGTGTGAGTGGTGTGGTCTCTAGAGAGAGAGAGAGAGTGCCGTGGGTATTGTCATGCATGAGTGTGCTGTATCAGTTGTGCTGTCCGTCCCTTTCTCCCTCTTGTGCCGTGCGTGTGTGAATGGTGATGGGTTTGGGGTAATGGGTTTGGGGTGATGCTTGGGGTGAGTGTGTTTTTGCCGTGGGTTTTGCCGAGAGGCCAAGAGAGGTGGATGTGTGAGTCATGGTGGTGTGTTTGCCTCCTATCTGTTTGTGAGTTTTAGTGAGAGAGGTGCTGTGTGCGAGAGGTGGTCATGGTGGTAGTGTGAGAGGTGGGTCTCTCCTCTCTGCATGTGAGTGTTGAGTGAGAAATGTTAGAGAGAGAAGAGAGAGAGAGGTTCATGCCCTGCCGTGGGTGTGCATGGGCGATGCCCCGCCGGGTATGCTGGGTGTATGTGAGTGTGTGTGTGTGAGGGTATGTGATGTGCAGTGAATGGCCGTGGGTGTGAATGGCCGTCGGTGTGGTGTGGTGAGTGTGTGCAGCAGCCGTGAGGGTGTGAGGGTGTGATGGTGTGCAGTGTATGAAGCTCAATGTGTGTTCATGGCTGTGTGTGTTTAGTGAGAGAAGAGAGAGAGTTGTGCTTGTGTGTGCATGTGGGTGTATCCTGTGCATGAGAGTGTTGAGTGTGTCATGTGTATGCATATGCCGTGTGTGTAGAGACCCAGCTAGAGAGATCAAGTTCAGAGAGAGAAGTTGATCTCTTGTGTTGATTCAAAAGAATTCAAGAGAGAGAGAGAGAGGCCATGGGTTTTTCTGTGTGTATCCTTCTCCCTCTCTCTACCCGTGTGTGTATATTCTCCCTGAAGTTGTGTCTGAAAAAAATGGGTCTCTCCTCTAGAGAGAGAGAGTGTATTATGTCCCAGAGAGAGATGGAGGCCGAGAGAGAGAGTGAGATGTCTGGTGTGTGCTCTCTCCCCTCCCGTGGGTCTTTTCTTTTCTTTTTTATATTCTCTCCCACCAGCTGTCTGTGTGTCTTTTTCTTCTTTTTTTTTTGCTGTAAAGCACCCCCCCTCTTCTTTTCAACACTCAAACCCGACACACCCAACTAACCCCCTCTCCCCTCTTTTAAAAATATATCCTCATATCCCCTCTCCACCATCTTTTTCACCCACTCATATCCCTTTTGAAACCGCCCCATTTCATTTTTTTATTTTTTATTTTTCTATTTTTTTTTTGTTTTATTATTTTCTTCTTTTCTTTTTTTTTATTTTTTATTATTATTTTTTTTTATTATATATATATATATATATTTTTTTTGTGTTTTCAATTTTCTTTTGTTTATATATTTTTTTTCTTTTGTTTTAAAAATAGTTATCAACGTATATAAAACACACTTAAAAGATATGCACACACCTAATTTAATTTGTACACACACATTATAAAACACTACAAATTAACAAAAATATGAGTGATGGCCAAAATGGGTGAGGTTTGGAATTTAACATTTCAATTTGATATTTTTGGTGAGGGTGGTCAAAATAACATGCCCAAGTCTTAGGGCCGGTCAAAATGGGGTGTCTACACGCGGTTCTTGAAGGTGACCTTTGGCACCCACTTGGAGGAGCTAGCTCGGTCTGAGCGCTCCGATTGTGGGCTTGGTGGAGTGGATTGTGGGAGAATGGTGTCTTCTTCATCAACAAGGCGTGGCTCGATTGTGGAAATCCGAGCATGCTTGCCTGCCCGAGATGATGAAGGCTGGTGGGATGGTAGGGCTACCACGGTCTCCTGTGTTTGATCGACTGGTGGTACCTCGGGCTGGTTTGTCTCGGTCAGAAGGGCCCTTACTGCTCTTTTCTTAGCCATCTCTTGCTCCGCAGTCAATGGGATCAAGTTGACTTGTGGAAGGGAAGGATCAGGTTCTTGGGATAACTCTAAGAGGAAATTGGTCACCCTGGTCTTCCTACGGCTACTATATCAGTAGGTCGGTTCAAAATTCTGTAGCTCGGCCTAGCTCCTGTTTGGATATCGGAGTGCGGCGCGAAGTGTGTTTAAGTTGGGGTAGCTGTACTAGGACTTGAGAAAGTTCAAATCTGCATGAAGGAAGGAGACAACAGTTAGTATGGTTAAAAGTAAGTACTGAAGTAAGAGAAAGAACATGAAATTGGGCCGAGGTAGTTATACCGGCGACTCCTTTATTTCAATTAATTCGGTCACCCGGGATCTGGGCTTCGTGGTCTTCGAAGTTCCCAGAAACCCAGAAGAAATCGTCATCGTTTATATCCTTGTCCAGGGTATTCTTTATTATCTTTTCACACTGGCGCCTTATTCTTAGATAGTAAACCCAGCCATCTTCATTTGATCCTATGGAATATTGGTGGAAGAGCTCGGCTAAACCGAGATTAAGGCCAGCCCGGCGGTTTAGCTCGGCGATACCATTTATTATGCGGTAAGAATTGGTGGAAAGCTGGCTAGGGCAAAGGTTTGTTTGTCTGAGGAATTCACATAGAAGAGGCTGTACAGGGAATCTTAGTCCGGTTTCTATAATGGAAAGAAGGGTAAAGGGAACAAAGCCAGGGTTTTCCCAGAGTGTGGTATCTAGTTCGGCCAAGGTAAGATGGACATCATCAGGGATATGGTAGTCCCTTCGGAACTCGGCCATGGCACCTGGTGAGTTTACTAAGAACCTATACTTTCCCATATGGGTTTAAATTATGTATAAATTAATTTCGAGTGTTAGATCGGTGTTGAGATGACGCTGAGTAGCTCGGTTGAGCGTTCAAAGGAGTGTCTGGCCAACCTAGGTCTGCAAAGTAAAAAAGACAGGTTAAGCACAGATCGTTGGACTGTGCTGAAAGCACAAAGGCAAGATAAATGAAGTCCTAGCTCGGCTACGCGGGATGCTATCCATTGTTAGCTCGGTTTGAGCAAGGGCCTTTAGCCTGGTTGAACTGTTGGGGCAGCATTCTTAGTTCGGTCTTAACTAAGGGAGTTGGTTTAGCTCCAAGTTTTACCTCGGTCGGTGGCCTTCTAGCGCGGTATTGTGCAAACTTAGTGTAGTTCGATAGCCCGGCTAAAAGGTAGGGCCTATTAAAACTACGAGTAGGGTATGCAGTTTTAGTTCGGTTGTTTAGTTCGGCCAGGGTCGTACCTAAAACAAACAATATCCTAGTTCGGTTGGAGTGTGATTTTGGATCAAAACTACCATTTCCCAAGTTATTTGTATAGACAGTGGTTATGTTACAGAGGTTTTTTCAGAAAAATGGAAGCAAAAGTGGAATAAGTGTTTTGAAAATCATACAAAAACGCATGTTGTGTATTATAAAACAGATGCGCAATCAACAAAGAGGGAATAAGATTGGGTTACTTACAAGTTTGAAGACGAGTTGATAAAGATCAAAGCCATGAGAGAAAGCTCTTTACAGGCACTGTGTTTGAGAGGAATGGAAGCTCGAGCAAAAGAGAGAAGATGAATAGTGCAAATGAAATGGTTCAAAACGAAGGGTTTAGTTTTGTGTAGAGAAAGGGAAAAAAAGGGCGGGACTGTTCAAAATACGCGAAATACGAAGACAGCGTGACAGCTGCATTGGGCCAATGAGAGTATGCCACATATTCTTAGAATGAGAAGCGATTCAGTTACAACGACTGAAGAAACGTTTTGACCGGATAGATGGGTAGCCCGGTATGGATTTAGCTCGGTTGAAAAGCTAAAGTTTTTAGCTCGGCTGGAAAAAGATAATCCCTATCATGCTGCGCAGATGGAATTAAGGGGCAATTGAGAGGGTAATTTATATGTAAATTAGGCCGAGCTGGGTAATGGGCCGTTCTATGGGCCATAGAAAAAAGGGCTTAGTAAGTGGACCATAGTCCAGGTGTTAGCTCGGTCCAGGTATAGAAGTGACCTAGCAAGTGTTAGCTCGGTCCAAGAATAATCACGGTCACCACGGTCAGAGTAGAGATAGTTAGCTCGGTCAGGGTATTCGGAGCCGAGGTATGATGCTTTCACTTGATGGACCTCTCTCTGGTTGGCACGGTGGTAGCTTGCTGAGGTTAGTTCGGTCTCAATAGGCACAACCGAGATACAAACAGATAAAGGAAGGAACGAACTAGGGCATAGCTCGGTCTAAGTTGTCATTTTAACATGACAATACTAGCTCGGTCGTTTGGTCGTACCACCGAGCTAGGACCATCTCACTTGGTTTAAGCAGTGAGGGGAGTGTTGAAAGATAAGCATTATCTTTTAGGAGTGTGACTCCTAGGAGGACTTTACATGGAGGAATAAGAGTCCTACAAGGATTGTGCCACGCGAAACCTATAAAAGCTCATAGCATCACCTATGAAGAGGTAACACAACTTTGATTCTCGAATACACAGAGCTTTTGTCTATTTGTCTATTTTGCTGACTTAGGCATCGGAGAGGTATCCGGCACACACCCGCCTGCTAGCTCACGTTTGTGTTTTCAGGGAGTAAAGCGACGACGTTTGGAGGAGCGCAGACTTGATCAACAAGATTATACGGGGACAATATTTCGTGCTCGTACACTTGGTATTTTGTTTTTCAACAATTTTTAGTGGAGATGTGGTGAAAGTAAAAGAAATGTTAGACAAAATGAAAAATCGTTTGAGTCAATTGTATGATCATTATGCCACACTTGATTCAACAAATGTGCATGCCTCTAATGTAAATGAAATAGTAGATATGGTGATAAATGAAAATGACTCACACTCTATTGTGAACTCTCAATGTAACTCATTTTTTAAGAGGCAATTTTCTAGTAGTGGGAGTATGCCGGAATTGGACAAGTACTTGGGTGACATTGAGAAAGGTGGGAAGATTGCTCAATTTGATATCTTGGAGTAGTGAAAGGTTAATGCAACAAAGCACAGAGTATTATCACTTGCTTCCAAGATGGTGGAGGTTCTTGTTTGTACACAAAATTGGCTTCGAAGTAACATTCCAATATGTCTTCGACAAGTAGTAGAGGATGTTGAAGAATTTGAACAACAATATGATTCGGGTAATATATACAATGATTTATTTATTTTTATCCATTTCATTTATTTTGTATTATTCAAAATTCATTATCTTCACTTCACATTTTTTTTTATTTATTTTTTTTATTTATTTATTTATTTTTATGTGTAGTTGTTTCAAAATCAAGTTCATGTTCAAGCTCAAGTTCGAAGATTAATTTTGTTGAAGTTTAATATCATTTGTAAAATATTTCCCCTTGGTTAAATGTTGTTAACATATATTTACTTCATTTAAGTTTAAGACTTTTTAGTGTTTTCCTTATTACATAATTTCATTTTTTTTGTTATGTAGGTTTAGATGACTCATGGTTTGGCTCAAAGAAATGAATGACTTTTTTACTTTTTCAATTTTTTTGGATAACTGTAATACTGTTGTTTGAATGCACAATATTTGTTGGATGCACAATGTTTTGGATGACTGTAACTTTTTTTTTTTGAACTTTGGATGACTGTAACTTGGTTACACAATGTTTTCCTTCTATTTTATGTGTAACTTAGATGACTTATGCCCACTGGATGCACAATTTTTGGGTGATATTGAATTATGCCCACTGGAACCAATAAAAACCAATTGAATTGTCTAGGTTATTTTTGCATTGCTCACTAGAACATAGATGTAAATATTGCATTGCATGAGTTGCATTGCCTAGGTTATGCATGTTTATTGAACCATTGGATGCATATAGATGTGAATTGAATTATCGGCTTGGCACACTATCTAGAACATAGATGTGAATTAAATTATTTGTTTTTGGTCTGGTAGTATATCAAATATATGAATTGTGCACTATCTTTTGCTTAACTATGTTTTTGTAGTATATTTGTTACCTATGTGTGAATTATGCCCATGTTGTTTTTTTAGGAAGTGCACAATTGAATTATGTCCAAATTATTTTTTTGAGGAAGTGCACAATTTTATATTGAAAATTTGTAAACTTTTAAATCGTCAAACCGATTCGTATCCATCTGCCAATCCACATTTGCCGGATTGGCGGACGAATAGTGGATTGAAGGTTCTGTGACCGCAACCGATCTGCGCTCACCCCTACATAACATGGTGGCATCTCTGCATGTAATTTAGTCTAATTGATAATGACATTAAGATTTTTGACAAAAATAATTACTAAGTTGGTTGATGTTAACTTGGTAAATTTGTAAAGTTTATAAATTTGCTCTTAAAGAGTGACACATGTCGCTCATATGTGCATTTTTCATAATTTCTTTTAATAACTATAATAAATTGAATTAAATTGACAAAAAGTCATAAATATATAGGCAAAATTGAGTCAATTAAAATTATATAAATCAAAATGGCGCAGGCAAAATATAAAAACTGCTGGTGTAATTTACTCTAAAATTTATTTTTACAAAAAACTAATTTTGAGACAAATAGCCATATTATACTAATTTAATTTATATATATATATATATTTCAACTAATCAAACCTATTCAATTTTTTTAACAAGAAATAATGATTGATCCTTTAATTTTGCATCCCCAACTTTACCCTTAATGATATAGAATTAGAGAGATTAAAGTAAAAAAGAGAGTAGTATGACACCATTATATATGAGAATGGATCACACCATTAGAAATGAAATTGAAAAAATAAAATTAAAAGATGTAACACTACTCTTTTTAACAAATGTAAATTTCATTTAATTTTCACCTAGTATTCACTACAATTGAACAAATCGGAAAACGGTGGGTTGTTTCAACACTTTTTTTATTTAAAAAAAACTCAATCGGAAAACGGTGGGTTGTTTCAATAACTATTTTTTAATAAGCTTCTTCTTTATCCCTAAAGTCAATCTAAACTGTAACTGGTGGCTTCTACAAAGATATTTTGGGAAGAAAAATGCTTGGGAGCACTAATTAGTGCTCCCATTAATTAGGTGGCAGTGGGTTTCGTCAGTAATGATGTGATGTTTTGGTCTTGGAGTTGTATTTTTTTTTTTTTTTTTTACTTTTTTAATGCATTAGTGCTATTAGTGGTGGTATTTTTAGTGGGATGAATCATTGTTGATTTTGGGAACTTGCATAGTTATTTTTTGGTTTATATATAAATTTTTTGATTTATTCATAAAGTTAGGTCTCTTTTGATAAAGGAATTAAAAGTAATTTTTAAAATTTTAATTTTTTTAAAATCAAATCGCTCTTTTATTCTTTTATATATTTAAAATAAATTAAAATTAATTTTTAACTTACTTTTTAAAATAATTCTAAACAGTAAGTAACAGGGCTTGATGCTTTGCCGCGTATAGTTTCATTTTTATTTTAATATAAACAAAAAGGGACCGTTTGGTTGTGACAGGACAGCACCTCCGCTTCCCCGTTTGCATTATACACATGAAGAACTTTCGCTATCGTAAAAATGTAAGACTTGTTTGGTATCTCAATATATAATTTTTGAAATTTTTTTTTAAATTTTATTTAGTTCAAAATTTTGAAATTTTTTTTAAAAATTATTTTATCTTTTCTACACATCAATCAATTATTTTTTTTCTCTCCTCTCTCCTCTCTCCTTTTTAATTATTTTTTCTCTCACACATCTACTCAATTATTCTATAACAAAATATCAAATCATCCCAGATTTTCAAATTCCAAAACTATTTTTAAAATATACAACCCAACAAACTAAATAAATTTCTAAACTCTCTATAAAATTATTTTTTTTGAAAATTTATCTTAAAATACAAACCAAACACATCCATAATCACTCTGTTTGATTTCTATTTTTCGGATTTAATTTTTTTAAAATTTTAAAATTTTTATTTTGTTAAGTGTTTTGAAAAGATAGTTAAAAACTGTTTTTAATTTTTTTGTGAAAGAGAGAAGTGTGTTAAAAGTTTGGAAGTGGACTCAACTTCTCAAAATATTCGGGTCTTGTTTGTCAAGTTAACATTTTAATTAAAAAGTCAAAAAATTGCTAAAAAAGTCAAAAAACTCATAATCTATACCAAAAAGTCTAATATTCATTTTTCTCTCTACTTTTTATATATTTTTAATAAAAAGTCAAAAAATCATTCTAAATATATTAATTTTTTTTATCTCATATTTTAATCAAAAAATTAAAAAATTACTAAAATAACAACATGTTTACAAACGACGCCACAAATATGTTGAAAAGTTTTCAAAATCAATTTTTAGATTCTTTCTCAGATTTTATTCTATATGTGATGGGGATAGATGTAACCCATCGTACACTCTACAACCCTATTCCTAAGAGCATCTCTAAGGGGATAGTTAAACAAGGCTTGTTAGGTATTTTAGCTAATGTAAGTCTAATTTTGAGCTCCAATGGGCTAGCTATTGGACTAGCTACTTTACCATCCTATTTTTTTGGTGGCTACAATTGAAGAGCCCTAGAGGCTCTCCAAATAATTATGTATGTATATATTTTAGATTTTTGTATATTTATGTCTTGGATTTTGGATTTTATATATTTTATATATATATATATATATATGTGTGTGTGTGTGTGTAATTTTATATGTTATTTCAATTTTGTTTGATGAATTACGGAATAACTTATTTTGTATTTTGTATTTTTTTTCCTCATTCTACAGGTTTTTTATGTTTGTATGAGCAAATTTATTATTATTGCAAATTTATATTAGTAAAATATTAACAATTAGTATTTTTTTATTTTAAAAATTAATTAAGTTAGTTTAAATGATTAGCTAAAATAAAGAGCGTGGTTGGAGAACACAATAGCTAAAGTAATTAGGTAAAATAAAGAGTGTACTTTTTTTGTACTTTAGCTAGTGAAAAGTAGAGAGTGTGGTTGGAGTTGCTCTAATAGACTCTGCCTATTGCCTATTGCCCTGCCTATCATCTTCACAAACGTAAATTGTTTAAAAGTAGTATAATTTTTTTAAAAAAAAATTGTATAGAATACAATAAAAATGAAAATATACAATTTTTTTTTTGTAGTTTGTAATATTTATTATATTTAATGTATTAATGAGCTTCAAAAATTATGATAAAATTTTTAAGAAAAAAAAGTTGAGACTCCCTTTTTTTTTTTTCTTGACCCCCTATCACCTCTAATGTATTGGAATTAATTAACTTTTTACTTTTTATTTTTTTATTTTTTTTTATTTTTTCTCCTATCACTTACTGACATGTGTCGATGGAAATTATAGGAGTCAAAGAAAAAAGAAATTTTTCTCCTTCGGGTAGGTTTGGTTTGTGTTTCTGAAAAAAATTTCAGAAATTTTCTCTACAAACAAATTTCAGAAATTTTCTCTACCAAACAAATTTTCCAAAAAAATTTTCCAAAACACACAAACCAAACAAGTTTTCCAAACAAATCTCTCTCACACACACATCAAATCAATCACTTTTTCCAAAACTCTCTCTCAAAACAATTTTCCAAAACAAATTTTCCAAAAAACCAAACCAAACATGTTTTCGTACTTTTTATCTCTAAAACACATCTCTCAAACACAAACCAAACATACCCGAAGGAATTTCTGAATTTTTAAATATACATTTACCATTTTAAATATAAAGAAAAATTTATATTAACTTTAACAATTTATGAAGACAAATTTCAAATGTAAATTTATGAACTTCAACAATTTTAAAATTACGTTGTAAGCAGTGAAAAATTACATTTATAAATTTTCATAAATGTATATCAAAAAATTTATTTTGTCACAAAATTTTGTAACATTAACACAAATATGCGTAACATTGTCAGAAATTAACGTAAAAAAACTATACAAAATTTTGTATTTGATATTGCAAAAGTTTGTAAGTTGGTTATGATTTTTTTTAATGCTAATTTGTGACGAAATTACGTATTTTGTGGTTGATATCACCATCTTTTATAACAAAGTCACACATTTAATGGTAGAATATGCATCCATAAATGAGTGTATATCGAATTATGTTTTGATACATATATAGGGTTGGTTTGGGATGTGGGTTGACTTTTTGACTTTTTTGGCTATTTTAGCCTGGGCTAAAAAGTTTCGTTTGGGAAGGGCTTTTGGACTTTTTGACTTTTTTGACTTTTTTTGTGAGAGAAGAGTATAATAATTATGGGTTGAATGTGATGTTTTGTTTTTTGTGGCTAAAATAATTTATTTTGTCTTTTGTGGCTAAAATAGCCAAAAAAAGTCCACTTTAGCTCTTGCCAAACGGATCCATAGTATGTATATATATATATATGTAAAACAAACATGATCGTACTTTTGATGTGATAATTTTTTTTTTTATTGTTGAATATATCCTTTAGGCAGTCCTCTCTCTACCTGTGGAGGGAAATTTGAATTTGAAATAGTGAAATTTTTGAAAAACCAAACACTATTTTCAAAGCAAAGTTTTCAAATTACTTTCTTAACAAATAACTCAAAAAAGTGAAATTAAGGGGTTGTTTGGGATGAACAAAATAAGTGCACTTTTTGACTTTTTGAATAAAAAAGTAGAGGAAAAAAATATGATCATTTGGGATAACTTTTTAACTTTTTACAAAAAAAATATGTATTAAAATATTATATAAAATAAAAAAATTATCATATTACCCCTAAATATATAAATGCGTACTGACATCCCTTGTACCATGAAGCCAATACTATATGCTGCATACTTCAGAATTGGACAGTGCCTCCAATCCGAGTACAACAAAGGACGGTATTGTTCAGTCCATGGGGCCTACCACGGGTCCTATTTTGATAATCGAAACCATCAATGTGTAGAACTCGTCGAGTACTATATGTTTGTAAAAAATCACATTGATCGGATATCAATAGTTATCTGATCGGATTAGTTTTTTGTCAGCCGTTAATTTGTTCAACGGTCATTTTTGTTTATATATACAAAACTGATTTGATTATATAGTTATCGATATCCGATCAACATGATTTTTTACAGACATATAGTACTCGATGAGTTCTACACATTGAATGGTTCAGATTATCAAAACGGGGCCTGTGATGGGCCCCCACTGGCCGTACAGCACTGACTGCCTGTGTAATTTGTACCATCATTTGAGACTTTTTTTAAATTTTTTTTTTTAGAAGACATCACTTTAGACTGTACCATTGTCATGTCATAGAAAGTTGGCTTGTATTTTTTTTTTGTGTAACTTTGTTTTTTTTATATATTTTTCTTGTGAATAATGATAACTTTTTAATTTTTTATATTTTTTAATAACATGCCAAACCACCCCTAAACATGAATACTTCACTTAAATGCAATTTTTTAAAAATAGTTGTATTTTTATAGTGTATATATGGTTTAAGTCTTTCATGTAAGTCATTTCTATTGGAAAATAATGACTTTCAGCAATTTTAATTCGAAATTAAAATGGGACTCAATCATCGGTTGAAGTGGATCTAAGTGGAGTTGTATTTTCTTAAGTGAGAAGTTTATAATATAAAAATATTGAGCCAAAACCATTAGGTTATAGATAAGAATTGTATCATAAAATAAACATCAATAAAAGTTGGGCTTAGATTTGGATTCTTAGTTTAGACTGGGCCTAAGCTTGTGCTTGTGTTTGTGCTTGTGCATGTGCTGGGTTTGGTCTTAGACTTAAACTTAATTTTGGGCTTGAGTTGGGTTATGCTGTATTAGGCTTGCTCGTGTATGAGATTGGGTTTAGATCGGGTTGAGATCCAACACCCATATTCGTTTTGCGACCCATCTAGTTAGATTATTTAAATAGCATTATATATATATATATATATATTTACATATAATGTAAGGAAGATTTTGATGGCTAGAGTTGATAGCCATTATATATATATGATGACTATAGTTGATGGCCTTAGTTAATGGAATTTGATGATTCCATTGATGTCTTAGCCTTCATAGCTAAGACTCTTCCCTTTTAGTATAAACAAAGGTACTTCTTCTTCAACTTAGTAGGTTGTTTTAGAGAGGTTTTGTAATAGAAAATGAAATAGTGCTTTGAGATAAATAGTTGGAGATGATTTTTATACCAAAGAAATTTTTTTCTATCTTATTTGTGCTAGCCTCTTCTTTGGTTTTTGTTAGAGAGAATGTTACTATTGTCAAGTTCGCCGAAACTATTTAAAATGTGCTTTTGCATTAGCTGGTTTCGACCATTGTATCTTGGGAGACAGACGCTGGCGTACCTCTAGTTAGCTTATTTTTGTGGTATTATTTTACATGTTTCAAGGAATCTGTTTTAAGGACATTGTGGTATTACACATGTTTCGGTTTGCATCCCTTATTTTTCATTCTTCAAAGTTTTAAATTTAAACTTTTTTATTGTATATTATTTTACATGTCCATGTGAATCTGTCTTACAATATGTTCCATAATGTAATCTAATTCATTCTTATATTTTTAGTTTTGTAATTTATTCTGTATTTCATTCTTTAATAAAAAAAATAAATTTGTTTTGTTATTTCTATTTAATTTAATTTAATATATTTTTCTAGTATTATTATGAAAAAATACAAATAATTTCTATATGTTGGAGTTGCACAAATTTCCTCTATGGTGCAATTATTTTTCATTGTCCCACTGATTTGTAATTTTTTCACATAAAATGATTCGTATTTTAAACAATATTCAAGGGGTATATTTATAATTTACCCTCTATTTTTTCAAGTAGATACTGATTTTTTACAAAATAAAAAATGTTAAGTCCCGTTTGGTATCATTTATAGTTAGCTTTTATGATTATAGATTTTTATTATTTGTTTGCAAAAATTAAAATAAGCTATAAATCTTCTTGGTATAACTTTTTATAGTTTATAAAAGAAAGTTGAACCATCACATAATTTTTTTATTATACAAATATTCAAGATATCCTCAAAAAATTATAATTAAGGTAAAAAGATAGAAATTCAAATAAGCTAAAAAAAATTACAAACTGTATATATGTAACAACCCTCGTTACTAACCACCGATTACTGTTAAACGGAACTGATTATGACTGATAAGTGAACTGAATAAATTACTGAACTGACTGACCGAAATTGAAACTGAATTGATTGAGTTTATCTATTGTATTGCATTTCTATCTGTTTGATCTATTTGATTATCTGTTCACGTTTTGTGTTTAAACTGTTAATTGAAGGCCTTATCGGCGGCCGAATCGGAAAACGATTACTGTTTCATGATCATCGTGATTTATGGGATTGTATAGTATATTTATCTAAAAAGTGATTAGGTATGATTAAATTAGATTAGATTTTGGTTAAAAGCTAAGTTTGGCTTATTTACCATTTTGCCACACTTAGTGGCCCACTATGTCAACACTTTTATTCCATATTACACTTGAACCAACTCATTTCATCAGCCACATTTGAGCATCACAGCCGAATTTAGAAGAGAGTTAGAGAGAGAGAGAATTGTTCTTGTTGTTTTGGCTTGAAATCTTGAAGAAATTGAAGTGTGGTTGCTAATTGAGCCCATAGACCTTGAATACAAGACTTGAGATAGGCCATTGACCTTCTCATTGTTGAGTTTAAACTTGTTCTTGCATGATTCATGCCTCATAGTAGAGCTAAGTCATGTTTTAAGCTTAGCATATTAGATTGAAGTCTAATTATTACATGCATGTTGAATTTAGTGAGTTTGGAGTTGATTTCATGGTTAAATACCACATGCATGTTCATAAGCATGTACAAATCCATGTTTTCATCTTGTTCTCAGAGTATTGAGCTCATTAGAGCATCACTTTGGCGCGTTAAATTGGTTTGAATGCATGCATGCCATGTTTGAATGTTGTTCATACATATTCTTGAAAATTAGTTTGGATATGAGCTTAATTAAACTTCCCTTGGGCTTTGATTTTCAAATTGAGCTTGGAATCAAGTAACATTAGGTGTTTTAAAGAGTTTTCCAGAAAATGGGCCCAAGAGGATCGATTTTGGTTTTTGAAAACTGGGTTTTGGACTTGGAGTTCGAATCTGGGTTTTCCAGATTTTTGCCTTCCGCTCGAGCGGGGGAAGTGCCGCTCGAGCGGGGAAATCAAGCTCCCAGTATTTTTGACCTGTGTTGCAGTCCGCTCGAGCGGAGTAATGCGCGCTCGAGCGTAGAAATCGAGCATCCAGCATCTTGTACTGTTCATCAGTCCGCTCGAGCGAAGGAATGTACGCTCGAGCGGGGAAGCTGACGCTCGAGCGGGGACCCTTGTTTTGCTTGTCCGCTCGAGCGGGGAAACCTGCGCTCGAGCGGAGGCCTTGTTTCGCTGAAATTTCTGGAATTGTTTTCTAAGTGTATTTTCGCATCCTCATTCCATCCTAGGCATTCTTAGGCCTAGTTTAAGACATCGTAATGAGGCTATAGATGTAGAACACATCGAGGCCTAGTAGGGAGTTAATTATTATACTTCCCAACTGTTAAACTTAGAGTGTGTTCAATCTGTTGACTGTATAGGGTTGGCATTCCGAGGAGACGCGCTAGCTACTGATAGCCCAGAACACTGTGAGTAACGATTGTGTAAAGATATGTTCAAAATGGTTATCTTTGAATACCGAACTGAACTGTTTATTGAACTGATATTATTTACTGAATGAATGTGTGTCCCCTATTTCTGAACTATACTGTGGCATCCTTAGCACCTCCTCTGTTTACTGTTACTGTTACAGAGATCTCTGTCGGTTCCCTTGGGGGACCATACTGTTTACTGAATGACTGGCCATCATTACTGTTCGGTCTTTAAGACCTACTGTTTACTGTTATGCTAATGGATGTACCACATAAGACTGTATAACTGTTCTGACTGAAAGACTGGAATACTGTTTAATGAACTGTTTTCATTACTGTAAGGACATTACATTCTTAACCTCTTTATACATTATGTTAATCACTGGGCTTTAGCTCACTGCTCATATATATATGTAGGTGTACAGGCACCGGATCAAAGCTAGAGGCGTCGGGGTGAGTCCCAGTTTTGTCAAGCCAGCCAATGTGTGCCTCACTGCGAGGTTCCGAGCCTGTTATGCTAAGGCTTAGGGGTGTTTTAGTATTTCCCCTTTTTGTACTGTCTCACTGTTTTGTAATGACCGAACGGATTGTATAGACTGAATGTTTACTGTACTGTTATCGAGGGATTAGGTCCCCGTACTGAATGTTTGTATATGATCGTATAGATAGTATATAGACTTACTGTTCTGAACTGTATGAATGCATGAAAAATGTTTTTGGCATACAGCTTTTCACAGCTCAATGGACACTAGTTATTTACTGTATTGGCTTCCGCCAGGCCCTGTACTCTAATTTACTGTATTACTGTTAAGCAGGCCTTCGGTAATCTCGGATTACTGGCCGGTTACGGTGCTAAACCCATAGGGCCGGGTTTGGGTCATGACAGAGTGGTATCAGAGCGATACTTAACCACGAGTTATACCGCACACACGTGTCCAAATGAGCTATAGGGTGTCCTAGAAAAGTGATTAGGGCATCTCATGAACTGGAAAAGTGTGTGTTTATGACTGACTGATTATATGTTAAAATGTTAAACTGTTTCATGTTATAATTGCTATCACTGTTAAACTGCTTATAGTGAAATGGACAATGCAAATGAACCTGAATCCTTATCTACTGAGGCAAGAATGGCCTGAATGGAAAGAATGATGGAACTGTTAATGCCAGACTGAACAACAACAGAATCCACAGCCACCTCCTCCTCCTCCGGTACAGCTGGAGGCAATGCAAATGTGAATGATGGGGATATTATTGCTCTTACCCAGAAATTCAGCAAACTGAAACCGCCATCCTTTCAGGGAGGCCTTGAACTGCTAAAGGCTGAAGCTTGGGTGCTTGAAACAGAAAAATTGTTTGAAATGTTCCCGTGTTCCGAGGCAAACAAAGTGTTGCTAGCAACTTTCACCCTACAAGAAGAAGCAAGAAGGTGGTGGATGTTGACTCGCGATGCAAATACCATTATGACTTGGGCTCAGTTTAAAGTAGCCTTCTTCGAAAAGTACTTCCCTCAGTGTGTTAGGGACAGGAAGGTCACTGAATTTGAACAGTTAAAACAGGGCACAATGTCAGTTGCTGAATATGAAACAAAGTTTACCGGACTTGCTCGATATGCACCACATATGGTGGATACTGAATACAAGAAGGCCAGGAGATTTGAAGGCGGCCTGAATGTTGCTATCCTTGACCGAGTCAACATGTTGAAATTGCCAACTTATGTGGGTGTTCTTGACAGGCCTTGATGGCCGAATCAAATATTGAAGCACTGAAAACTGAAACACCAACAACTGAATGGCATGGTAAAAGGCATGGGTTCAAGTTTAAGAAAGGCAAGCATAACCCTGCAAACAAGAAACAGAATACGGGGTCAACAACTAGCCCCAGCCAAGGGAGTGGATTCATTCCACCCTGCTCTACATGTGGCAACAAGCACAAAGGAGTTTGTCACAACATAACGGGAGCCTGTTTCAGATGTGGCAAGGTGGGCCACCGAATTAAAGACTGCCCTTCTGCTCCACCAGTTAGTGGTAAAGCTACACCGAACGCAACAGCATCAAATGTAGCACCAAAGCCTAACCCCAAAGCTACTGGGAAAGAGCCTATGAGGCAGGGCCGAGTATTCGCCCTAGTACTGGGAGACGTGCAAAATACTGAAACTGTTGTGTCAGGTATCCTCTCTATTTGTGCTCAAAATGCATATGTATTGATTGATTCGGGGTCTACACATTCTTATGTGTCGCATGCTTTCTCACGAAAATTGAATAGACCCTTAGAACCCATGAATTACTTGTTAGCGGTATCATCACCTGTTGGGGGATCCATGACATGTGCATATATGTATCCTGCTTGTGAGATTATTGTTGGGGATATGCATCTGTTTATTGATTTACTACCGTTGAACATTGATCATTTTGATGTGATATTGGGGATGGATTGGTTACAAAAATATCATGCTACTATCGATTGTGTGACCAAGCAAGTTGTCTTCCGTCCACCGGGTTTACCGGAATTTGTGTTTAATGGGATTGGAGTAGTACATCCTCCGTATTTGATTTCTTCTGTGAAAGCTGTTAAATTAATTAGAAAGGGGTGTAAGGGATATCTGTGTTCTGTATTGACTGTATCTACTGATGATAACACTAATGTGAACTGTATTCCTATAGCCAGAGAATTCCCAGATGTTTTTCCAGATAACCTGCCAGGGGATTTGATTGACCGGGAAATTGAATTCACTGTGGATGTAATTCCGGGGACACAGCCAATATCTAAAGCCCCCTACCGAATGGCTCCGACTGAATTAAAAGAACTGAAAGTACAATTGCAGGAACTGTTAGACAAGAAGTTTATCAGACCCAGTACTTCACCGTGGGGTGCACCTGTTTTGTTTGTGAAGAAGAAAGATGGCTCACTGAGACTGTGCATTGATTATCGTGAATTGAACAAGGTAACTGTGAAAAATAAATACCCATTGCCACGTATTGATGATTTATTTGATCAGTTACAGGGTGCACGAGTGTTTTCCAAGATTGATCTCAGATCAGGGTATCATCAACTGAAGGTTAGACCGGAAGACATTGATAAAACTGCTTTTAGAACGAGGTATGGCCATTATGAATTTTTAGTTATGCCGTTCGGAGTCACGAATGCCCCTGCTGCATTTATGGACCTCATGAACAGAATTTTTAAACCGTACCTTGAGGATTTCATTGTGGTCTTTATTGATGACATACTGATTTATTCTAAGACTGTTGAAGAACATGAACACCATCTAAGACTTGCCCTGCAGACCTTAAGAGAACAGAAACTGTATGCTAAACTGTCTAAATGTGAATTTTGGCTTGATCATGTGATGTTTTTGGGGCATGTTGTTAGCAAAGATGGAATTTCTGTTGATTCGCAGAAAATTGAAGCTGTAGTGAACTGGCCTAGACCAACGAATGTAACCGAAGTCCGAAGCTTTTTGGGATTGGCTGGATACTACAGAAGATTTGTCAAAGATTTCTCCAAGATTGCCTTACCACTGACTCAGTTGACACAGAAGGGGATATCATTTGACTGGACTGACCAGAGGGAAACAGCGTTCCAAGAGTTGAAAACTCGACTTGTAACTGCATCGGTCCTTACTCTACCTCAGGTACAGATGGTTACACTATTTTTAGTGATGCTTCTCATAAGGGTTTGGGATGTGTTTTAATGCAGAAGGGGAGAGTTATTGCTTATGCTTCCCGACAGTTGAGACCGCATGAAAAGAATTACCCAACCCATGATCTGGAACTTGCTGCAGTGGTTTTTGCATTGAAAATTTGGCGTCACTATTTGTATGGGGCAACATGTGAAGTATATACCGACCACAAGAGTTTGAAATACTTCTTCACACAGAAAGAACTGAACATGAGACAGCGGAGATGGCTGGAATTGATCAAAGATTATGACCTACAGATTCTGTATCACCCGGGAAAAGCCAATACCGTTGCCGATGCTTTGAGCCGAAAATCGATTGGGAACTTAGCCTGTTTGCTGACTGGACAGAAGGAGTTGCTTTGTGACCTTGAAAAGTCCGAGATTGAAATTGTTTTGAAGGAACAAGGTGGAACCTTAGCTGCCATTACTGCTCAACCAGCATTGATTGAAGAGATTAATGAGAAACAACTGGATGATTACTTGAAGAAAATCATCGAAGAGAGAGATTCAAAACTGAGATCGGGGTTCAAATTTGACAACAACGTACTGAAATTTCAAGATAGACTGTGTGTACCAAATGACACTGAATTGAAAAGAAGAGTTCTCCAAGAAGGCCACAGTTCGAAGTTGTCGATCCACCCGGGGAATACGAAAATGTATCAAGATCTGAAACAGAATTTCTGGTGGCCGGGAATGAAGAAAGAAATTGCCGACTTTGTGTCCAAGTGTCTTCATTGCCAACAAGTCAAAGCTGAACATCAACGACCTGCCGGATTACTGCAACCCTTACCCATACCAGAGTGGAAATAGGAGCATATCACGATGGATTTCATCGTTGGGTTACCTCGCTCCAGGAAATGTATGGATTCTATTTGGGTTATTGTTGATAGACTGACTAAATCTGCACACTTCCTACCTGTCAAGACAATCTATAATGCGGATAAATTGGCTGTTATCTATATTGATGAAATTGTTAGACTGCATGGAGTGCCTGTGTCTATTGTTTCTGACAGGGATTCGAAGTTTACATCGAGGTTCTGGCAAAGCCTACAGACTGCATTGGGAACTGAATTGAGGTTGAGTAGTGCCTATCATCCTCAGACGGATGGACAGTCAGAAAGGACCATCCAAACTTTAGAGGACCTACTGAGAATGTGTGTTCTTGATTTCCAAGGAAACTGGGAAAGTCATTTGCCGTTGGCCGAATTCGCCTACAACAACAGCTACCATTCGAGTATTGGTATGGCGCCTTTCGAGGCATTGTATGGCAGAAAGTGTAGATCTCCAATTTGCTGGGCAGAAGTTGGAGATGGGCCGTTGCTTGGGCCCGAAATTGTTTACGAAACGACTGAAAAGATAAAACTGATACAGCAAAGACTGAAGACTGCACAGAGTAGACAGAAAAGTTATGCGGATGTCAGAAGACGGGACAGAGAGTATGAAGTGGGTGATCACGTTTTGTGAAAGTGACACCAATGAAAGGCCAGACTCGTTTTGGAGTCAAAGGCAAGTTAGCGCCGCGGTATGTCGGACCGTATCAGGTTATTGAGAAAATCAATCCGGTGGCGTATCAAGTTGCACTTCCTCCTGAAATGGAGTATATGCATAACGTCTTCCACATTTCGATGTTGAGAGATTATCCGGGATCCTTTTCATGTGATTGAGCCTACTCGGGTAGTGTTGAACGATGACTACACTTACGAGGAACGGCCTATACAGATTGTAAACAGACGAATCAAGAAACTGAGAAACAAGGAGATCCCGTTAGTGAAAGTGGACTGGCAGAACCATGGTGGCGTGTATGCCACTTGGGAAAGGGAAGATGACATGGCTAAGAGATATCCTGAACTGTTTCCACTGAACCCTGTTTTCTTCCAGAATGAAGGTAACCCAAGTTTAGAGGACTAAACTCTTTTTAAGGAGGGGAGACTGTAACAACCCTCGTTACTAACCACCGATTACTGTTAAACGGAACTGATTATGACTGATAAGTGAACTGAATAAATTACTGAACTGACTGACCGAAATTGAAACTGAATTGATTGAGTTTATCTATTGTATTGCATTTCTATCTGTTTGATCTATTTGATTATCTGTTCACGTTTTGTGTTTAAACTGTTAATTGAAGGCCTTATCGGCGGCCGAATCGGAAAACGATTACTGTTTCATGATCATCGTGATTTATGGGATTGTATAATATTTATCTAAAAAGTGATTAGGTATGATTAAATTAGATTAGATTTTGGTTAAAAGCTAAGTTTGGCTTATTTACCATTTTGCCACACTTAGTGGCCACACTATGTCAACACTTTTATTCCATATTACACTTGAACCAACTCATTTCATCAGCCACATTTGAGCATCACAGCCGAATTTAGAAGAGAGTTAGAGAGAGAGAGAATTGTTCTTGTTGTTTTGGCTTGAAATCTTGAAGAAATTGAAGTGTGGTTGCTAATTGAGCCCATAGACCTTGAATACAAGACTTGAGGTAGGCCATTGACCTTCTCATTGTTGAGTTTAAACTTGTTCTTGCATGATTCATGCCTCATAGTAGAGCTAAGTCATGTTTTAAGCTTAGCATATTAGATTGAAGTCTAATTATTACATGCATGTTCAATTTAGTGAGTTTGGAGTTGATTTCATGGTTAAATACCACATGCATGTTCATAAGCATGTACAAATCTATGTTTTCATCTTGTTCTCAGAGTATTGAGCTCATTAGAGCATCACTTTGGAGCTTTAAATTGGTTTGAATGCATGCATGCCATGTTTGAATGTTGTTCATACATATTCTTGAAAATTGGTTTGGATATGAGCTTAATTAAACTTCCCTTGGGCTTTGATTTTACAAATTGAGCTTGGAATCAAGTAACATTAGGTGTTTTAAAGAGTTTTCCAGAAAATGGGCCCAAGAGGATCGATTTTGGTGTTTGAAAACTGGGTTTTGGACTTGGAGTTCGAATCTGGGTTTTCCAAATTTTTGCCTTCCGCTCGAGCGGGGGAAGTGCCGCTCGAGCGGGGAAATCAAGCTCCCAGTATTTTTGACCTGTGTTGCAGTCCGCTCGAGCGGAGTAATGCGCGCTCGAGCGTAGAAATCGAGCATCCAGCATCTTGTACTGTTCATCAGTCCGCTCGAGCGAAGGAATGTACGCTCGAGCGGAGGATTGTGTGTCACGCTCGAGCAGGGAAGCTGACGCTCGAGCGGGGACCCTTGTTTTGCTTGTCCGCTCGAGCGGGGAAACCTGCGCTCGAGCGGAGGCCTTGTTTCACTGAAATTTCTGGAATTGTTTTCTAAGTGTATTTTCGCATCCTCATTCCATCCTAGGCATTCTTAGGCCTAGTTTAAGACATCGTAATGAGGCTATAGATGTAGAACACACCGAGGCCTAGTAGGGAGTTAATTATTATACTTCCCAACTGTTAAACTTAGAGTGTGTTCAATCTGTTGACTGTATAGGGTTGGCATTCCGAGGAGACGCGCTAGCTACTGATAGCCCAGAACACTGTGAGTAACGATTGTGTAAAGATATGTTCAAAATGGTTATCTTTTGAATACCGAACTGAACTGTTTATTGAACTGATATTATTTACTGAATGAATGTGTGTCCCCTATTTCTGAACTATACTGTGGCATCCTTAGCACCTCCTGTTTACTGTTACTGTTACAGAGATCTCTGTCGGTTCCCTTGGGGGACCATACTGTTTACTGAATGACTGGCCATCATTACTGTTCGGTCTTTAAGACCTACTGTTTACTGTTATGCTAATGGATGTACCACATAAGACTGTATAACTGTTCTGACTGAAAGACTGGAATACTGTTTAATGAACTGTTTTCATTACTGTAAGGACATTACATTCTTAACCTCTTTATATATTATGTTAATCACTGGGCTTTAGCTCACTGCTCATATATATATGTAGGTGTACAGGCACCGGATCAAAGCTAGAGGCGTCGGGGTAGAGTCCCAGTTTTGTCAAGCCAGCCAATGTGTGCCTCACTGCGAGGTTCCGAGCCTGTTATGCTAAGGCTTAGGGGTGTTTTAGTATTTCCCCTTTTTGTACTGTCTCACTGTTTTGTAATGACCGAACGGATTGTATAGACTGAATGTTTACTGTACTGTTATCGAGGGATTAGGTCCCCGTACTGAATGTTTGTATATGATCATATAGATAGTATATAGACTGTACTGTTCTGAACTGTATGAATGCATGAAAAATGTTTTTGGCATACAGCTTTTCACAGCTCAATGGACACTAGTTATTTACTGTATTGGCTTCCGCCAGGCCCTGTACTCTAATTTACTGTATTACTGTTAAGCAGGCCTTCGGTAATCTCGGATTACTGGCCGGTTACGGTGCTAAACCCATAGGGTCGGGTTTGGGTCGTGACAATATATCACTTTTTTAAGTCAAATAAGCTGAAAAAGAAAAATAAGTTATAATTTAAAATTGTAACTAAATGAGACCTTAATTGTATTGAAAAACGTGAATGACTAGCATGTATGGCTTGGCTTCTTTCTTTTTTTATTTTTGACAGAGCTCTCTCCAGTTAGGTTTCTTAATTGGAGCATTCTATAAGCAGAAGTAGTAGTGAAAGCACCAAAAAATTAATTTCCAATGATAATACTAACCTGACTGACAGGACTGGAAATGGATGTGAAAAATTAAACTTCCCCAAAAACTAAAATATTTCCTTTGGCTACTCTTGAAGGATGACTTCTAACTAATCATTTGCCACTTGTGAGGAATATATTTCAATCAGATCTCTGTCCGAAATGTGGATAGTTCAGTGAAGACATGAACCACCTATTGCGTAGTTACCCCATGTCCAAAGACGTATGGCTTCATCTCCAAAACACCAAGTGGTGGTATGAGAGAATTGATAAGCCTCTTGAGAAATGGGTTACTTGTAATTCTAAAAGCAAAATCCTATACCAAGGACATAGATGGTTCTTTGTGTTTATTGTTTCTCTTTGGCAAATCTGGAAGGATTGGAACTCAGTTGTTTTTTAAAATCAAAGCAACCCATTCCATAATAGCCTCAAGAAGATCACAGACCTTGTGGCTAAAATTGATGAGGCTTTTCAATCTCCTATTCACCCACACTTCTCTTCTCCCAGACTAATTCATTGGTTTCATCCTCTTGCAGGCAAACTGAAATTAAATGTTGATGGGTGTTCCAAAGGCGATCCCAACCAAGCAGGATATGGAGGCCTTTTGCGTGATGAGACAGGAAGCTGGATATGGGGCTACTATGGCAAACTAGGCCATTGGTTAAGTTTGGAGGCTGAACTATGGGCCATCTATAGAGGCCTCACCATTCTCTTTCAGAAAGGCACCAGAGATGTGGTGATCGAATCTGATTTGGAACAAGCTATTAACCAACTTCAGGAAGGCCCAAATCCACACTCTCCTTACAAAGCCCTCATTGAAGATGCTAAGTTCTTACTGGATCGCTGCAATTGCTCTCTTGGTCATACACTGCGAGAGGGCAACAGAGTGGCTGATAGATTAGCAAATCTGGACGTTGCCCAAGATGAACACCTTGTTTTCCTTGAAACACCACCAGTAGAAACTAGTTCCCCGATTATCGAAGACATGATTGGTTATAGTGTGATGAGAGACTAGTATCTCTTTGTTTTGTATCTGTGACTATTTCCTTGTTTTGCTTTAATTTCCAATGAATCAAAACAAAAAATAAAAAATTGGAGCATTCTGTTGAGTCATCGTGCGCCTAACACGAGACTCATATTGATGATTCGAATAGTATAATATTTAAAATTTATTAAGTATTTTATTTTTTGTAAGAAATTATATTGATCGGATATCAATAATCACTTAATTAAATCACATTTGTTTCAATAATTTGGCCAAGTTTGGTTTGTATTTAAAGATACCAATTTTGAGAAAAAAATCTCAAATTTTGTTTGGTTACAAATTTTTTAAAAAAATAAAAATTCAAAATCACTTTTTTCTTTATTACACATCGATCAATCGTTTTTTTCTCTCTTCCCTCTCTTTCTTTAACATCTTACATAGTAATCAATCACTTTTTCTCTCACACACATCTATTCAATTACAAATATATATATATATATATATTATATATATATATATATTTAAATCATTCCAAATTCCAAATTCTAAAACTCTAAAACTATTATCAAAACATATAACCAAACAAATTTTAAAATTTTGTAAATTCTTTCTAGAAAATTATTAGTCAAAATTGTTTCACAAATACAAACCAAACATAACATTTATTTTTAAATTTACAGTTACCGTTGACACAAAGTTGATATGATTAAATGACTATCGGTATCCGATCAAGGTAATTTTTTTCAAGGATGAATTACTTGACGAGTTGTAAACATTGATTAGTTTGGATCATTAATGTGGACTCCATAGTGGGCGCATGAAATCCAACAACACGCTCCAATCTGATTTCAGACTGGAGAGAAGTTCGGCTTTTTTTTGTGTGTTTTTTATATGAGTTATTGATACATATAAATCTATACGTATATATATAGGGATGAATCTAGGATTATGTCTTTGGAGGGGCTACTTTATAGTTTAAAAAATTGGGGGCTACTCTATATAATTTTGAAATTATCTACAAAAAAATTGAGAGTGCGAACTCTTAAAATTTTAAGTTATTTTAAAATTTTTAATATAATATATGATATTTTTTAAATTTTTTGGGGGTGCGGCCGCCCCCTAACCCCCCCCCCCCAAGATCCATCATTGTATATATGTATATATGTATATATATTTGACAATTTTCTACTTTTGTATTATTATTTTTTTATTTTTATTTATTTATTTATTTTTCTTCTTCCTAAAAGCCAAGTTTGCAAACAAGGCCTTAGACATTTTGAAACTGTTTGGCGCAACTTATTTGAGTTGCTTATAACTTTTTTATTTTGAAAGTCTATGCTAAATTATTTGGTGTAATTTTTACTTATAATTTATTAGGCATAATAGCTCATATAAGCTTTAAAAAAAATGATATAGGCATAGAATTCCAAAACAAATAAATAATAAAAACAGGTTATAAGCAGTTCAAATAAGCTGCACCAAACAGCCTCTAATGCTATTGATGGTCTAAAAAACCAATTTTATATATAAATAATATAACACAATCATCCATGCTGTTGAGATGGCCGAGTTGGTCTAAGGCGCCAGATTAAGGTTCTGGTCCGAAAGGGCGTGGGTTCAAATCCCACTCTCAACAATTATTTAAACATTTTCTATTCTTATTATTACATACTAATTTAGTTTTAATAAAATAAAACATATACGATATTAACACTTTTTTTTGTTATTTTGTATTTCATAAATTAAAATTTTATTTGTTAGTTAAGTAGATTATGAAGTTATGAAAAATATATGAATTCAATGTATAAATGGTTTAATTCAATGTTAATTTTATAAAATTTATACAATTAGACAATTTTCTCCCATGATTTTTTTTTATTTATTTTTTATTTTTTATGTTATGAACCAACATCTATTTTCTCTGTACAATCACTCAAGAAACTTTGAAATTGTGTTTGGATAGGATTTGTAAAAATAAAAATAATAATAAAAAAAGAATGGAAAAGTGAACGAAACAAGCTTTATTTCATGCACAAATCTATTTAATTTATATATATATATATATAAATTCAAAATTCTATGATAATTGTTTTTGTACAAATCTAAAATTCAACAGTCAAACTGATTTTATTCGAATAGGTTCTTTGGCTCCAAGCAATTTGGGTGGATATAAAATACTCATTTGTGCAGAATCAACATCAATGAGTGTAATATGAATTCTAAAGAATCAAGATATTTTGACGGAGATATGAAGTTGTTTGGTAATTTTTTAATTTTTAAAGGAATTTCTAATAAGATAGGATTGTAAAGTAGTTAATAGATATTTTTAAGCTAATAATTTTAATATTATTTTAAAATTTAAATTTATTGATTTTAGGAGAGTCCAATGCATACATATAATTGAACAAAACTCAAAACTTGTTTAACAACCAGCAAATAAATGTTTAAATTTAAAGATAAACATAAATAAAATATTAATTTTTTAATATTATTAAGTTTGTATTCAATTTTGCACATTAATTCAAGTCTTCATAGTTTTTTCATCTTCTTACCCTCAACTTCAGCTTCTTATGATGATGATTACAAAAAGATGCCATTACTTTTTTGTTTGTCCAAAATATTTGAAAAAGAAAAACACTATGAAAATGGAGAATGATTGAATAATTTTTAAAAAGTGATTCACTATTAAAAATAAAAATAAAAATATAAAACACGCAACTGAAAAATGTCAGAGAAAAAAAAAGCAAAAGAAAATAAAACCTTTAGAATTATAGTCACATACCCATGTCTTTATAAGTAAATTGTAGATAAACAAGTTTTGAACAAGTGTTTATTTAGAAAGATATAGAGAAGTAATCATGTTGTTGTAACAAAGAAGAGAGCATGCAATCGAGAGTTGTGAGTTTTTTCTCTTTTTTTTCACCATCTTTAATTTCATTTTGGTGAGAATAGTACAACTATTTATGGAGATTGGAATACGAACATAAGAGAAGTGTTTTTCGATTTTTTTTATAGAAAAGAAATAAGGATAATTATGTAGGATTTTTATCTTTTTTTATTTTTATTTTTAATTTGCTTCTTTTTATCTCTTGGTTTTTTATTTGTTTTTATTTTTTAAAGATTTTTGTAGAAGAGAGATAAGGATAACTATATTAGATTTCTATCCTTTTATTTGAATTGTGGGAAATAAAGATATTATGTGATTTTTTTTTATTATTTTACTTTTTTTTTTTTTTAATATAGAGAGAGGGAGTGAGAAGACTTGAAAAGTGAAAAGGGAGCTAAAGGGGTGTGCCATGCATTTTTTATTTATTTTTTTCAAAATTATGAGAATTTAGGAATGAATTTTTGAATTTTTTTGAGATAACACTACATTTGCTTATATATATACTAGTAGTAAACTGAGATTGATTTATAGTATATAAATTTTTTAATAATGCATCAAGTTCTAATTTTGTCATAAAATTATAAATCATGAATAAATAAATCATCTTCTCAAATTTCATAAGTAAAGGCAATAATTTAAAAAGCAGAGATGCACAAAATGTTATTATAATTCAACTGATCTATTTTTCTTGAAATAATAAACTTGATTTCTAACTAATGAAATTATACTAACAATAAATAAGATGTTTCTCAATAACCCTAATGTCTAAAACATATATATGCTAAAAAGAATTACTAATAAACTGAATGCCATAAATCTATCTATCTATATTGTTGTGGGTTTATATATATTTTTAATTTATATATATATATATATATATATGGTTATAAATATTTGTGGGTTTGTAATTTTTTTATCACTTTATGCCAAATATATTTTTTATTTTTAAAAATTTAAAATTGAAAATTTCTATTTAATGCTTGAAGCTCTTGTAAAAAAATAAAAATTCAAATAAAAAAAATCAAAATTTAAATTAGATTTGTTTAGATGGACTTTAAAAAAATAAAATTTTGAAATTATATATTGAGAGATAAAATAAAGATTTTAACTGAACATATATGATCAAATTTGTTAATTACGAAAGATTTTAACAGAAGTGAGATAGATCAAATTTGTTAACTTTATCTATTTGTATATCAATTTTTTTTTTTTTTACGTTTATTTAAAAAAAATAGAAATTAGGAAAATTAGTAAAGGGGACTTGAGAGAATACCAGTAGGAAAGCAAGTGATTAAGAGTTAGTATTAAGGGTTTGGAGGCCTTTCATGTTTCATACTACATTCTTATAATATATAAGAAGATAAAAGAAAAGGAAGGGACTGAACATCTTATAAATATTTTATTTTTATTTTTTATATGTACCAAAATCACACATTAATATAAGTAATTTTGTCTTTCTTATTTGGTCCTTAGTTTTTTTATTTTTTTTATTTATTATCTAAGATTAATGTTTTAACCATTTGTCACACATGACCTCAAGCTAAAACTTTAGCAAGAAAGGAAAAACAATTGTGTGCTCATATCTATTGGACTAAAAAAAAATTGTGCCAAAAAAAATTGAAATACAATTAACAACAGTGAACACTCAAATAGAAAACTCTCCATCTCATATGCACCATTTTTATGATTCAAGATTCTAGTTATAACACACACAAAAAAAAAAAAAAACCAAAAATGGAAAGAAAGAAAAAGGGCAACAAAAAGAAGTGTCCTCTTTACATAGGAGTCTTTGATAATTTCTTATGACATATTGTTTTAAGACTCGTTGGCCATATGTGCTTCCAAACTAAAATTTCGTCCTCACGGTAAAACTTTCTAATTCCTCTATAAAAGCCATCTATTTGATCGTTCCAGTAATTCTCGATTATCCTTCTCATTTATTGTTGTTTGTTCTCCTTGTGACTTAGGAGTATTGTTTGAACTTCAACACTATGTAGCTTATAAATACTAAATTTTCTCAAATATAAGAAAAAGAAAAACATATACAAAAAAAGAAAAAAATAAAAATTTGACAGATTGCTTTATTGATATGGAATACAAACACAAAAATTCTATGTAAAGCAATTGTTTTGTCTATATAATAAGTGAAACATATAACTCAAAAACTTGGAAAGGGGCTTAAAAAATAAATAAAAATAAAGCAATCGCAACCTCTGTTGTATCATATATACCAATCTCTAACTTTCTTACGAAATGGCCATCTAGGCAGTACCAATCTAACTTTCTTATGAAATGACCATGGAGGTGATGGTGACAAATAAGGGCAAGTTTTTGGGAGAGAGATATAGTCATTTTTTTAATTTTTTTATAAGAAGCAGTGTGAGATTGAAACAAAAATGTAACTATATATAAGGAGGGAAGAGAGACATGTGAGAGAGGAAGTCATGTGAAAGGAGGTTACTTTAATTGAGATAAAGGAAGAGGTGATAAGAGAGTTTTAAAATTTTTAATTTATCTAAAGTGATAAATATATATTTTTTTCTTATATATTTACATGGATTTTTGTCTCTCATCTATTTTGGCTAGAAAAAACAGGGTGAGAGAGGAAGAAGTGCCACCTTATTTTTTTAATCTCTCAAAATTATGAGAAATTAAGATTAAATAATTGATAGTCTGTGAGCTTCCACTACATTTGCTTATATAGATAGTATAGATATATATATATATATATATACTAGTGGTCACTCGTGCGATACACGTGATTTTAGAAAGTTAGTAATTACTAAAAAAAAATTGCTATTTGTTTGTATTTCTTAATATTTTTATTTAGTTTGTATATATAAATCTTACTTCACATCATTAAAAATATTTAATATTTCACATTATTGAAAATTTTAAAAAACTATCTTACATTAAGTAAATCATCACATATACAATAACTAATTTATCTAAGAATTACTTCAAACAACCAAAAGTAGAGTAACAAAGGCATATTATAATTAATAAAAAAACTAATATATTAAATAAAAGTAACACTAATTTTGTTTAATTAATAGTAGATATTACATTAATCATCCCATATAATGTAATAAATTTTTAAAAAACTAATTTTAATTCCCATTATATTTAGTTAGTGGTTAAAATTTTTTTACATTCTTTTTGTTTTTTGGTTATATTGATTCATTAAACACAAATAGGTTTGCAATGATTAAAAAAAAAAGTTTGGAAATGCATTAAACTTAAATTGACAAACATAAAGAATATAAATATTTAAATTATTAAAAAAAAAAACATTTTAAATATGAGATATCTTCCATTTGCTCAAACTATAAATCTAAATAAATAAATAAATAAATAAAAAAAGAAGAAATTTATGGTTTAGTTCTTAAAAGAAATGAGTTTCTAAAAATAAATTTAATCATAAGTTATTTCAATAGGATAATCAATAATAAAAAATCAACTGATGAATACATTTAAAGTATAACCCATATCCAATAAATTTTGACGTATTCTTCATTTTCAACCTAACATCTACCCCAAAAAATTAAACACAAATAATCAATAAGTGAGAGAGTTACAAATTGATAATAGTGTAGCGCTTTTATAAATATAAAAAAGAATAAAATCTCAATTAAATGATACATTATTAACAAAAAGAAAGAAATAAGGAAAAAAACAAATTGTAACAAAAAAAATTTAAAAATAAAATTGTTGGCTTCATATTTTGTACAAGCCAATCACAATTCAACACGTGGCAGAATAAGGGTAATATAGGAAGACTATTCAAGTCTTCGATCCTGATCGTACACGTGGCAGTTAGTATTGGTTCTCACGTGATCTGAGTAGCATTGGATCAATAAAGAGGTGCAAGGTGACGTGGCTTCAAACGGTTACTCAGATTCAAATTCAAATATAGGAGGGAAGCCTAACTGCAAGTGATGGCGTAGTGGAACTACTTATAAGGCAGCATGATCAACGATCATGGAGGAGCAGTTCGACGGTTTGAAGTGCAGTTCGATGGTCATCCTTGAGAAGTATAAATAGCGGGAAGACCCCAGAAAAAGCCCCCGGACTCAGATCATACAAACCAGTCTTACTTTACATATTTTCTTTTCCAGTTTTACATTTCCTGTTCTTTAAATTCCTGCTCTTTACATTCCTGCACTTTAAATTCCTGCACTGCACTTCATTCATAGGAGTAGTTTCAAGTAGATTGTTGCTGTAAACCTCTACGAGGCTGAGTTCGGATCATTGTAAGTTTTCATTCTAATGAAATACTTCAATTGCTCTTCATTTAACTGTTATTTTGTTTAATTTCTCCTAAGTCAAGCCACCAGTAAAAGTCCTCTTCATTGAGGCTGAAAGAACTAAAACACAATCGTCTGATAATTGGTTGGCAATTAACATTTCTGTAAGGACTGATTGATCCTTGCTGGCACGCTCGCATTTACAAAAATACCCTTCGAAAGCCAAAAAGCCAACATATATTTTTGGCACGCCCAGTGGGACTAATTGAAATGGCTAGACGAAGAAGACAAGGAGAAAATGAACGCTTGGAAGAAGGCGTAGAAGGAGAGGTAGAAATACCTAATCCAGAGGATAATGTGGTAACACATCCTGTGGAAACTCCCATATTATCAGAACCTATGGTCGAACAGACCAGTACTTCAGGACAAGAACCACATGTTCATAGTATTGGACGAAACCAAGGAATTGGACCATCCACTGTTCCATCTACTCATCCAATAAATCCATGGGATGGCCTAGTAGATGCCATGGGACAGCAATTAATGAACACAATGGAAAGGTGGGCAACATCCTTTTTGGATCGAATGAATAACCACCAACCAACAAACACAAGACACATCGAGGAAGTTTTAAATGTCCCTCAACAAAGATTGGCTAGAGATAAACAGCCTATGCAAGTTAATGGACATTCTAATGGTCAAACTAGTAATCAGAACTATGAAAGACCATCACCTCAGTCTTGGTATGAACCCATTTCGAGGCCTATAGCAGGTCAAAATGCCTCAGTACTCAACAATGAAGCCATACAAATTGGTGGATCTGGCCCAGTACAAGAAACTGGCATAAGAATGGTCACAAATCCCATGTTCGAAGCCATACCTGGTACAAGGGGGTTCACTAATCCCTTATTCGAATTTATACCCGGGGGGTTGGAAGGTTGGCCTGCAAATGGAAGGGACACAACACCTGTTCCAGCACCTTTCGCAGGACAGGCTCAAAGGGGTTACCCACACCCCCAACAGCAACCTGCACCACAGGGACAACCAGTCCCAAATGTACCACCTTATGGACCAAGAGGACCACAAGCACAAGTTTGTCCACCAAATCCTGTGTTTGTCCCTCCAGTAGTGGTTCAGCAGGCACAAAATATGGTCCCTAGGGACCAAATTGCTGATATTGTTAGGGAGATGTGTGGACCGATGGCTCGGGGGGTCCAGACTCCTGTATACAGAAAACCATACCCAGAATGGGTAGATAGGGTACATGAATACCCAAGGGGGTTCAGGATACCAGATTTTACCCTTTTCTATGGGAGTGGAAACCAATCAACAGTAGAGCATATTGCTAGGTTTGCTGCTCAATGCGGTGAATTTACTAATCATGACTATATGAAACTAAGATTATTCCCAAATTCTCTAACTGGGGGAGCATTTGTATGGTACATCAACCTTACACCTGGCTCCATTCAAAATTGGCAACAAATGGAAGAGGCATTTCATGCCCAATTCTTCCAATCGGAGCCAGAGGTTTCCATGGCAGACTTGGCTAGATTGAGTCAAAGGCCTGAAGAAAAGGCTACTCAGTTTATTGCTAGATTTAAAAGGGCTCGAAATAAATGTAGAGTCATCCTGCCAGAGCCAGAATTCGTAAGATTGGCTCAAAATGGCTTAGAGTTCAGGCTTCGAAAGAAGTTTGACTCAACTGAATTCAGAGATTTGGTGGAACTAACCTATAAGGTGTCTAGGTATGAAGCATTACTAGAGGAGGAACAAGATCGAAATAATGCATCGTACAAGACATATTATAGAGATCCTAATTATGAGATCGATGCAGCAGAGATTGTGGGCAAAGAACCTGTGATCTGTGAGGCATTAATTCATAAGGATACAACAATTGACCAGCAGTTTAAAAAGAAAGACCTTCACAGAAAGTACTCTTTCGATTTAACAAAGGCAGATGACATTTTTGATCATTTGCTTGCGGCCAACTTCCTTAAGTTACCTAAAGGAGTAAAATTGCCATCTCCAGATGAACTTAAGGGAAAAGTATATTGTAAATGGCATAACTCTTGGTCTCACTCGACTAAAAACTGCATTGTTTTTCGAGACAGGATCCAAGAACAAATTCGGAAAGGAAGTTTGAAGTTCCCAGCCAAAACAGAAAAGGCCATGGGGATCGACAGTAATCCATTTCCAGAAGTTGGAGAGGTGGCAGCCAATGTCATTACGTCAGACTTCCAGAACTTGTCCTTGACAGAATTGGAAGAAGTCAATGTGCAGATGCATGTTGCTAACCAGACCATCAAAAAGGACACCAGAAATCTGCCAGTTATTGGACAAGGTTTCTCACACCAGAGGGAACACTCTGATGAAGAATCACTGGATGATGATTCCTTAGAGGCAGCAGTAATGCAAAGGATGTGTCCCAGGTGCAGACTGAGTTATAAATGGTTGAAGGGGCTTCCAATTGATGGGAAGCAATACTACAGGGATGTTCAGAGACGCCCTAAACCAACCAATGCTTACAACAAAAGGCCGTATCCGGCTAGTGTTAGGCAGCAGCCATTGGTAGTTGAACCAGCAGTCGATAGAATGCATGCTAAAGGCAAGAGGCCCTTGTATGAGTCTAGGCCACCCAACTACTACAGAATGGAGAGCAGTCATTCTGAAAGAAGACTGGAGAAGAGTTCAGGTTATGGGATCAAAGCCAGAGATTGGCCTCCTAGACCAACCTCACGCAGGACAGAAAGTGGCCACCTTCATCGAAGGCCTGAATCAGGCTCGAAACATGAGGTCAGGACCAAGCAAGTGCCTTCACAGCCAGCTTCGAAGATGGCTTCGAAGGTAGAAAAAGCAGTTCAACATCTGAGTCAGTAAGTTCGTGGGTACCTGGAGTTCCAGATTGGTTTGTGATGCAGAACAAACCTAGGGAAGTGCCCACTCAGAGAGATGTTGGAAATCAAGGAAGGATGGTTAAACCTCCTTTGGTGGCTCCGAACAATTGGGTATTGCTTAAACACCCAAAGACGAAGGAACCAGATATGGTCCCAGTCATTTCGAGATCACAAAGGAGAAAGATTCAGCGTAGGTACACTCAGTACCAGAAAGATATGAAAGAAAATGGAGAGAGCTCTTCATTGGTCCAGACAGAAGGAAAGAAGACTCCAAAGTCAGACCACACTCCAAAGACAACTCTACAAAGCAAGGTGGGTTGCAGCAGGGAACAGTTGGCCAAGGTTCATTCTGAACTAAAAGCTAGAAAGCAATCTAGCTTAGCAGGATTGGAGAAAGCTCTCATGGATAGTGATAGCGAGACAGAAGAAGAAATTGGCATAAGCCAAAAGAAAGAAATGGTGGAGGAAGAAATGTTCGAAGCCTTCATGGCTGAGCAAACATCTTTGGTTGAAAAACCAGTTGAGAAAGATCCTTCGAAGGAATCAGTTAACAACGAAGTGCCGGAGTGCAGCATGGAGGATGCTGCTGAAGTAACTGAACAAGGTGGCCAAGGGGGAAGCAGGTACAGCCAGCCATCCAATTTGGCTCATTTCCTCCAGTATCAATTAATATGGTACACATACTGCCTCATGAGTTCCAGGCTGGAGATGAGGACCAAGATGACCAAGACATTGATCCCATTCCCGTTTCTAGTGGAGACTCACAAGTGAGTATGGTACAAGATGATTCTGGAATGGCTACCCCAATGGAAACTGAATATGAGAGTGAAGAAGAGGTGAGCATTAACCTCTCATATCCTTTTGAGTATCCCTCGAATTCTATGACACAACATGTCAAGCCTTTGTACATCAAGGCTTTCTTCGATGGGATACAATTGAACCGAGTCCTGATAGATAATGGGGCAGCAGTGAATTTACTACCGAAATCTTCTTTGAAGAAACTAGGGAAAAAGAATCCTAGGTTAATCCCAACCAGCACAACCATCGCTGGCTTTGCTGGAGACAAACAGATGGCTCAGGGAATTCTACCCATCAACCTGAGTGTGGGAACCAGGGACTGCATGACAGCATTCTTCGTAATCGACAGTAATGCTAAATACAATGCTTTACTTGGGAGAGATTGGATTCACACTAACAAATGTGTGCCTTCCTCTTTGCATCAGAAAATTATGATGGCCTTAGGCAATGGAGAGACAGAGGAAATTGATGCAGATCCTCAACCTTTCATAGCCTGTGCAGACTTCGCAGAGGCCAAACTGTATATTGAGGGAGTGACACCACTCAGTATACTGAGGAAACCTGATGGCTCAGCCGAAGTGACGGCTGATGAGGAAGTGACACACCTGAAGCACTTAGTCCAGGAGAGTGCTGATGAGGAGGTTGTCGTTAAGGATGACAATGATGCCTGGTTGTAGGCAAAGAAATGAAACACAAGAAGCCAAGTCTTTGGCTCTAATTAAATTCTCAACATTGGATGTAAAATCAATAGTCCAGAAAGTACAGGAGCAAGAGAGAGAAGCCATGATAATTGGCTGCAAGCAGAAGCAGCAACAGGTCAAAGTTTTGACCCTTGATAAATACTGTGCATTGGACATTGAAACAAAAGTCCAGGAGATACAGGAAGAGGAAGCCTTGTGGACAGACTTTGTCTATGAGGAGGAGGGCAAAGATGTTGAATTAAAGAACCTGGGAGCAGAACAAAGCAGGGAGATTGCTTCGAAGATAGAAGAAATCAAAGAAGAAGCTTCAGTAAGTTCTCAGACACAAGACCCCTTAGAAGAAGTAAATTTAGGGGAAGGTTCTATACAGCAGCCCACCTACATAAGTGCTTGTCTGAATGTTCTGGACAGGGACCAGTTGTTGGTTGTTCTAAAGAAATATAAAGATTGCTTTGCATGGTCTTATAATGAACTACCAGGATTGGATAGGTCATTAGTGGAACATAGGCTCCCTATGAAACTTAACTTCAAGCCATACAAGCAAAAACCAAGAAGAATGAGTCCAGAAGTAATTCAGAAAGTCAAGGAAGAGATTCTTAGACTACTCAAAGCAGGCTTTATTAGGACAGCCAGGTATGTGGAATGGCTATCTAATATTGTGCCTGTGGTTAAGAAGAATGGTAAAATGAGGGTATGCATTGATTTCAGAAACTTGAATTTAGCAACTCCAAAAGATGAGTACCCCATATGCCTATAGTGGATCTGTTGGTAGACAGTTCAGCAGGGCATCAAGTTTTATCAATGATGGATGGGCATTCTGGTTATAACCAGATCTGCATTGCAGAGGAGGATGTCCACAAGACAGCATTCAGATGTCCTGGAAATATTGGCACCTTCGAATGGGTTAAAATGCCATTTGGCCTGAAGAATGCTGGAGCTACATATCAGAGGGCTATGAACACTATCTTTCATGACCTCATTGGAGGGTATTTAGAGTGTTATATTGATGACATTGTAGTTAAATCCCAATCCATGGAGGAGCATCTGTTTCACTTAGAAGCAGCTTTTGAAAGAATGAGAAAGTTCAAATTGAAGCTCAATCCTCTTAAGTGTGCTTTTGGCGTATCATCTGGAAACTTCTTGGGCTATGTGGTACACAAGAAAGGAATACAGATTGACCAGAATAAAGCCAAAGCCATCATTGAAGCCAGACCTCCATCAAGTAAGAAAGAATTACAAAAGTTCCTTGGACAGGTTAATTTTCTTCGAAGATTCATTTCTAACACTGCAGGGAAAACTAAAGTTTTTTCTTCCTTATTAAGGCTGAAAGATGAAGAGGAATTTGTGTGGACAGCAGAGCATCAAATTGCTTTCGAAGGTATCAAAGCCTACTTGGCCAACCCTCCAGTGCTGATGCCACCAAAGGGTGACAAGCCCTTGAAGTTGTACATAGCTGCAGCAGAAGATTCATTGGGAGCTTTCTTGGCCCAAGATAATGAAGAAGGCAAGGAGCAAGCTGTTTATTACTTAGTAGGTTTTTAAATTCTTGTGAATGTAAATATTCAGCTGTTGAAAAGCTGTGTCTTGCTTTGTATTTTGCTGCAATGAAATTAAGATACTATCTTTTACCTACAACTGTCTTGGTAATTGCAACCACAGATTTGGTTAAGTACATGTTATCTAGACCTATGTTGAGGGGAAGAATTGGCAAGTGGATACTAGCCTTATCAGAATTTCATCTAGAATATGTCCCTCAAAGGGCAGTAAAAGGGCAAGTTTTAGCCAATTTTCTGGCAGACCATCCATCTCAAACAGAGAGCCAAGAGATAATGGAACTTGGTATGGCTAGTGTTGAGCCATGGCAGATGTGGTTCGATGGGTCGAAAGCCAATGGCTTAACTGGAATTGGTATTGTGATTAGGTCTCCACAAGGGGTAGAGACCACACATGGTTTCAGAGTGGATGAAGTTACCTGTTCTAATAACCAAGCTGAATATGAAGCCTTAATAGTGGGACTAGAAATTCTTATTGGATTACAAGTTCATGCAGTTGACATATTTGGAGATTCTCAATTGGTGGTTAACCAAGTGAAAGGGATTTTCAAGTGTCAAAGCATAAGCATTTTACCATACTATGTTGTTGCATTACATCTGCTTTCTCAATTTCAAATAGCAAATGTAACTCATGTTCCAAGATTCTTGAATAATAGAGCTAATGATGTGGCTCAGAAAGCTTCGAACTTCAAGAGAAGGGATAATGCCCAAAGGAACATAAGCCAAACAACATATCAGAAATTGATACCACCTTTGAATAAAAGGAATGTGGTCTTGGAAGTCAATCATAATGACTTGCAAGAACAAGATTGGAGGCATCCAATAATGCAGTACTTGGCTGGTCCATCTTCGAAGGCCAGCAGGAAAATTAAATTGCAGTCTATGCAATATATGATATATGGTAATGCTCTCTACAAAAGGGGGGGAGATGGCTTATTGCTGGAATGTTTAGGCCCAAAAGAAGCATTAACAGCTATGGCTGAGGTTCATGAAGGCATCTGTGGTGCTCATCAGCCTGGTGTGAAGATGAGATGGTTGCTTCGAAGGCATTCCTACTATTGGCCAACTATCCTTAAAGACTGCATAGAGTATGCAAAGGGTTGCCAGGCATGCCAAAAGCATGGCACAATAAGGCATGTGCCCATAACTGACCTACATGCAGTAGTGAAGCCTTGGCCATTCAGAGGATGGGCTATGGATATGATGGGGAAAATACACCCACCTTCTTCGAAGCATCATTGTTTCATTCTAGTGGCCACTGATTACTTCACTAAGTGGGTCGAAGCTAAGCCATACAAGGCTGTAGACCAGACTGAGGTTATTGGATTTATTAAGGATCTAATCCATAGATTTGGCATCCCACAAACTATAACTGTGGATAATGGGACTGTGTTCGATGGGAAGATGGTGAAGTCCTTTGTGGCAGAATTTGGAATTAGTCTCGTTAATTCCACCCCATATTATGCACAAGCCAATGGTCAAGCTGAATCATCCAATAAATCCTTGAAAAAAGGAATACAAAAGGTTGTGGAGGACAATCCAGGGATTGGCATAACTTATTGTTGGATGTGTTGTGGGCTTACAGAACTTCCCCAAGGTCAAGCACAGGAGTTACTCCTTATGCCTTAGTGTATGGGCATGATGCAGTGTTACCTGTGGAAATTAATGTTAAATCTTTGAGGGTAAGATGCCAAGACCAGCTAAATCCTGAGCAATACCATCAGAGTATGTGCTTGGAATTAGAAGGCATAGATGAAGCCAGAATTCTGGCATTAAATAGCATTCTCTTGCAAAAGAAGAAAGCAGCCAAAAATTACAATAAGAAGGTCAAATACATTGGCTTTGATGAAGGTGATTTGGTATGGAAGACAATACTCCCAATAGGAATTAAAAGCCATAAGTTTGGTAAATGGTCACCTAACTGGGAAGGACCATATCAAATTCATAGAGTCCTGCCTTTTGGGGCATACCATTTGAGAAATTTGAATGGATACATACATCCCAAAAAGATCAATGGCAGATATTTGAAGCCTTATTTTCCAACTATTTGGGAAACACAAGGAGTAGAATAAATGTCAAGCAAAAGAACACAAGACTACTCAGATGATAGACAAGAATTTGTTTTTCATAAAGAGTTAAGTACATTTTGCCACAAATTGGCCCAAAAATCATTACAATGTCTTAATTGTTCTTTTACAACAGATTTCCTATTGCTAAGTGATGAAAACAACTGAATAGCTGTAGCCATTTCTTCTTTCCGATCGGCCAGTCCTTGGTTGGTGATTTGCAGTTTGGTATCAGTTCGGACTAAGGCCTGATTCACTGCAGATAGCTCCTCTTCAAGTTGAGCTTTCTTCTCTCAGCAGCTGAACTCGAAAGTGAGAGGCAGAGGAGTGTTGTTCCTTGAGCTCTGAGACTTCAGTATGTACTTGGGAAACAAAACTCTGGTCTCTAGCCAATTTCTCCTCCGCAGCTTTGGCAGCATGGCAAATGTTGATGTAGAAGTCGATAGTAGCTGCTGCCTGGGATAAGTGACTTGAGACATCCATGCCTGACTGTTCAGCAACTTTGCAGCACTGGAGGAACCCATCTCTTATTATAGGCCTTTGCAAAGCCTCGAAGGGGAGCCTCGAAAAGGAGATTAACAGTTCCAGGCAGGTGTCTAAGCCCATCAGAGGTGCAGAAGGCTTGCTGCTGGAGGAAGGAGAGCTTTCAAGAATTTGTAGCAAGGAGTCGGCCAAAACTAATGGCTCAGCTTCAAAATTGGTTATTGGAGAGGTAGAGGGCACATCGAAGAGACTGGCTAGCCTGGCTTCGAAGATGTCTACCTCATCCGTAGACATGAGGGGTGCAGAGAGAGTTGTGGTGGAAGGTATAGAAGACTGCATAGGGATAGGAGAAATGGATGGAGCATCTTTGGCAGTCTCTATGGTCTTAGCCACCAATGAATCAAGTGAAGAGGGGCTGGAAGTAGGCAAAGGTAATGAACTATGAGTTGGAGAACTACCAGCACCCTCAATTGGGAATCAGATACCTTCGAAGAAGAGTAATGGTTGAAATTTCCTTAGAAGGAGAAGGAAGAGCAGGGCCCGAATGAAAGTAAATTGAGACAGGTCGAAGGTCAGATAGGGAAGATATGGAGTCAGACCAGAAGAAAGAGTTGCAGGAATGCTGGGACTCAAAGGGGTACATGAAATGTGGGCCTGGAAGTGGAAGTATTATCTGAATGGCTTCACATTTTGCATCTGATCAACTTCAACTGAGATTGAGGGAGTCCTCATTGGAAGTATATCCTCAGTAGTTGTTGCTGCAAAAAGGAAGAAACATAAGGTCAAGCTTCAATGTCAAAATTTGATAAGGAAAAACAGCAGAAGCATGAAAGAAATTACTTGTTTCAGAAATGTTGGCAGTGATGGGAGAGCTACGAAGGGAGTAATATTTGGCAGTTTGTTGCCTTCTCGCAGTTTCCCTTTGTAATGCATCAGCAGTAGCAGCTTCATCTCTCAGAAGTTGTTGTTGCCGTCTTTTCTCAGCCCTCTCGAAGACAATTATAGCCTTAGAATGTTCTTGTTCTACGGCCTTGGCAGCTGCCTCATGGATGGTATCTTCAACCAAGTTAGTAGCAGAAGCAGTCACTTTCTTTCTCTTTTCTATTGCCATGGCAATTGTCTCGGAATCGGAGTCTTCTGTGAAATCAGAAGGAGAGACAGTCATCTTTCTTTTCTTTCTTCTCTGTATTGGTTTTGTCTGCTCCTTCTCAATTTCCTTCTCAACTTCTTCAATCTGGGATCTAGATTCTGTAGAGATGAGCTCCTCTTCTACCTCTCTGGCAGTTGTCTCATCTTGGACTAAGTCAGAAGTAGGGATGATCACTCTTTTCTTTCTTATTAAGGGCGACTCATGCTCTTGATCTGTTTCTTCTTCTTCTTCTGCTTGCACCTCAGCTGTTTTCTTTTCAAGATCAAGCAGTCTCCTTTTCTTTTGTTGTGGGCTACCTTCACAAAAGAAGAACTAAGGATAAGACTACAACCATTATAGAGAAGGCCAAAGGAAAAGAAACAAAGGTGTATACCTTTCTTCGAAGCAGCCCGAGTGACTCTAGGAGGAGTTGAGGCAGCAGGAGTGGACGCAGGCACTGCAACTGAAACAGTGAAGAAGTAACAGTTCCAGCTCCTTTGGGCTTGGGCAGATCCAACCATTAGCACATTAGCAGGTTCTGAGGAGAAATGGCCAAGTATACTTCCATGTTGGTCGCCCACCAGTTCTGGTACCTCTTCAACAAGGTACCCTGAGGAAGGAAAGGGGTATACTCGAAATTGACCAAGTCATCTATAAATTTGAAAGTTGCCTCTTCTAGCTCTAGCCTGACCTCCGAACTTTCAGATCCCTCTTAGTGAGACTTAGATTGGTATTGCTGCAGAGAGGTATTGGGACCCCTTGTGTGAAGCCAAATTGTCTAGCAAATTGAGCAGGACAATACGGCTCAGCTATGCATTTGTAGGCTCTGGGGTTCAAGGTCCCAATAAATAACTCTCTAGGGATCAGAATGGAAGCCCATATATCTTTGTGAGCAGGTGAGGCGCAGGACTTGTCACTTAGGAAATTCCTCAACCAAGATGGACCAATGGTGAGTTCGAAGGGACGGAAACGGAAAGCAGGAAGGGAAGCTGGAAGTTGGTGGAAGAAAGAGAAGTAAAAAGCAAAAGTGGAGGGATAAAGTGAAGCATTGGCCAGCCTTATGCCATGAGTAAGAGGGTTTGGCTCAGAAAATTTAAGGCATTTGGATTGTAACTCGGTGAAATAGGCAAAAAGCCAGAGCTGAAGGATCCAGAATGGCCCCCCTTGGTTAGCATCTAAGGGTTTCTCACAGAAGAGGGAACAGACTCTATATACATGGCCTAGAACATATGGGGCTAAGGCCACCCTTTTCTGTAAAACAAAGGCTTTGGCAAGAGGGGCAAATTCAGGCATGATTCTCTGAGAGGAGGTACAGAAGAGGAATTTGCAAAGCCAATACAATAAGAAAGAAAAGAATTCCCTATCAGTCACAAAGCCCTCTCTTTTATTCTCAGCCTTAGCGAAATCACTATAGGATGAGTTAAGAGAGGGGAGGGAGAAAGGGACTGCTGAGTCAGGGTAATCTGGTCCAAGGGGGTACCAATTGGGGATAATCCTAGTAGATGGCAAATGTCAAGAACAGTAGGGGCCATCATCCCACATCTAAATTGAAAGAAATTAAAGATAGGATTCCAAAAACACAAGGCAGCAGGAATTAGGAAAGGGTCCTCTGAGATAGTTACCCTGGATAGTCGGAGAGCATCGAGAAGGCAGAGCTCTTGAAGGTCCAGAGTTCTAGCAGGGACAACCCGGTCATACCATTCTTGCCACTCCGGTCTCACCGTGGGCCAGCATCGGTGGGGGCGGTTTATCCTCCAGTTCCTCCAGTCAAGACCACCTTCGTAAAGAAGACATTGGTTTTCCAAACGAGGATATAGGGCTGGGAGCTCAGTAAGGATCTCTTTGAATATGGGCCCAAGCACGTAGTCTTGCTGCACATGGCGACGAGGGACGAAGATTCGTCCATCGATAGCGCTTTTCTCCCCAGCTTTGTACTTCTCACATTCTGCATCAATGAGCCTCTTTAGGGTTACAGATGGGCTCGCACGCTCTACGACTGGCACCGAAGAAGAAGCCATTGATAGTACGCGTTTCCAGAAGGTGAAGCTGAGAAAGGAGGTAGAGAGAAGTGGAAGATCGGCAGAGGTAAAAGGGTTTGTGTGTTGAGCGAGCAAATGATTTCAGAACACAAAAATAAAGGGTTTCAAAAGCCTTTGTGTTTGGGGATATATAAACGCTTGGTTCGTTAAGCACTAAAAGTACGAATACGAAGAGTTTCCTTCAAATATTGATAGTATTTGGAGGGAAAAACACAGCCCAGATGCTGAGGCTAGCTTCGAAGTAAAATATTTGGCTTCGAAACCAGTTTTGGCGCCAAAAGCCAAAAAACAACGGCTTCGAAACAAAGAAGTCGGCTTCGAAGCACATTTCCGTACTTAAAAATGTAAGAATACTCAAGTATTTGTTTACTTCGAAGGGTTTAAAAGACCTATCTTAGGTTTCTTAGTGAAAGTAATGTCCTTCGAAGTGAAACTTGAGACTCTGTGAGGATGGGAATTGGTGTTCAAAACATAACACACACAGATTTTTGGCGCAAAAGTCCAATAACAACGGCTTCGAAACAAGAAGCCGGCTTCGAAGCATATTCCCTACCCAATGGATGCAAGAATGCCAAGTGTTTGTTTACTTCAAAGGGATTAAAGACCTGTTTTAGGTTTCTCATTGAAAATGATGTTCTTCAAAGTAAAACTAGAAATCCCTTTGGAATGGAAATTGGCATTCGAAACATCAAAACCAATAGTTGGTTTATATATATTCAGAAAAGTTGTCTTTTCGAACTAAAACAGTGCAGCCCTCAAAAGGAGCTTCCATATTTTTGAAAATATGGACTGTTGTTCAAGACAAAAAGATCAATTTAAAACTGATTGATCATAATAAATCATTGACCATATGTTGGTTGTGATTGAAACAAGTTTTGAAGAGTAAGGTTGTTAAATTCGAAGCATGGATCTTGAATGGAAAACATCAAAACTATCAACTGCATTCCATAAATTGGAAAAGTTCATGGTCGTTTTGTTAATATTCATTTAAAACGTTGAATCCAGGTTCGAAGGAAAAGATTGTTCAGTTCAAAGCTCTGAAATTGCTTTTAAAGACAAATGGAGACAAGATCAAACCATAAAGAGAAGTCTTAGTGGTATTAAAGCAAAAACAGTTACATCGAATGGCCATTTTTGGGTACAAACTCAAGCTCATAAAAATAGGGAATGGAATAAATAACAAGATCATGAAATTTAGTCCAACAATGATCAATGAATTTCTGTTCTTTCTTTATTATTCTATCCTCTATTTCTTCTAACATTGGCTGCATGAGTTGATGTGCTCTCACTTCGTAGTAGAGCTCTTCAGCCTTTATTTCGAAAGCTGTTTCTCTCAATCCTTGTTCCAATTCGTCTATATCCAAGTCATCCCAGTATGCAGAATCTTTATTCTTGAAATCATCGAATTCTTCAATAAAGTTTTCTGCTTCGTATTGGGCATGAATTCGAAGGGACGAAAGTTGGTCTAAAGATTGTGTGGTGTTCATAGAGGTCCGATGCCAGTGGAGAAGCAATGGAAGTTGGTCCAAAAACATGTGAAGCTCTGCTTGGGCGAGGGGATTGAGAATGTGACCCCGAGTTAGAATATCACAAGCCCATCGAAAGTTCTTAAGAGGGACTTCGTCCTCAAGAACATTGAAGGGCAAGTGAGAAAAAGCCGCAAGCAGAAGTTGAGCTTGTTTTCGCTCGGCCGGAGTAGGGGAAGGTGGAGGTTTGTAAGGTGGAAAGACCTTATTCGCAGAGAGGGTAAGCCTCAGTTTCTCTATCCAGCAAGGATTTAGCGGAAGAGAAGGTGTAGATGCTTCTATTTCAGGAGGTGGAGCAAGGGCAGAAGAAACAAGGGCATTAATATAATCGAGCCAGTCAGAAGAGCAAATCTTCGCCTTCTGAGCTAAGAATGATGGATTGTATCCTTGTGCCTCTTCTGGGCGTCGGGCAACATGCACTGTCTTTGTAGGCATGGAAGATGTATACCATGCCACAAGCAGATTCTCCTCCAAACTACGTCGATGGTCAATGGGCACGTAGGGGTAGACCACTGAACTTCGAGCGTAGGAAGGAAACTCTAAAGGGTCAGTGAACTCAACAAAATGATGGTTGATTCGTTCCCTCAAATCACAGGTCTCAGGTGTTGACCAGCTTGTCCAGTCAGAAACCCCAGAAGATGAAGAAGTTGCAGCTTTATCCCATGCAGAGGTTTGTGAAGAAGAGTTTCCCAAGTCCATATTTGCAACTTTCTGAATCAAAGATTTGGGAGTAGTTTGTTCGAAGCACAAGGGTGAGTCAGAGGAAGAACTTCTTGTATCTATATTCGCAAGTTTCTGAATCGAAAGATTAAGGGCAATGTGTTCGTAATCCAAAGGTCGATAATTTGCAAAGGCATCCATGACCTGAATATGGAAAGGTGGATAAAGGTGGCTAATTAATGCATGAAAATTCTTTCGAGGAGGAACAGCATCATCATATGACTCTTCGTGTGCTCGATCAGTGGAGGAGAAAGTTGATTCGGCCATAGAAGAAGTATCAGTCTGTGCGAGTGCTAAGGTATTGGGGTGTTCAAAAGATTGAAAGAGAATTAATGTAAATGATCATCAATAAATGACGATTGCGTTTCCAGAATATAGACCCCATGCACGTTCTAAAAAACGAGGGAAAAGGGCTTTGATCCACTAATATCACCAAGTATTGGGTATATTAGTGCGGGGGGTAATGTTGGCTTCATTTTTTGTACAAGCCAATCACAATTCAACACGTGACAGAATAAGAGTAAGATAGGAAGACTATTCAAGTCTTCGATCCTGATCGTACACGTGGCAATTAGTATTGGTTCTCACGTGATCTAAGTAGCATTGGATCAATAAAGAGGTACAAGGTGACGTGGCTTCAAACGGTTACTCAGATTCAAATTCAAATATAGGAGGGAAGCCTAACTGCAAGTGATGGCGTAGTGGAACTACTTATAAGGCAGCATGATCAACGATCATGGAGGAGCAGTTCGACGGTTTGAAGTGCAGTTCGATGGTCATCCTTGAGAAGTATAAATAGCGGGGAAGACCCCAGAAAAAGCCCCCGGACTCAGATCATACAAACCAGTCTTACTTTACATATTTTCTTTTCCAGTTTTACATTTCTTGTTCTTTAAATTCCTGCTCTTTACATTCCTGCACTGCACTTCATTCATAGGAGTTGTTTCAAGTAGATTGTCGCTGTAAACCTCTACGAGGCTGAGTTCGGATCATTGTAAGTTTTCATTCTAATGAAATACTTCAATTGCTCTTTATTTAACTGTTATTTTGTTTAATTTCTCCTAAGTCAAGCCACTAATAAAAGTCCTCTTCATTGAGGCTGAAAGAACTAAAACACAATCGTCTGATAATTGGTTGGCAATTAACATTTCTGTAAGGACTGATTGATCCTTGCTGGCACGCTCGCATTTACAAAAATACCCTTCGAAAGCCAAAAAGCCAACAAAAATAATAATATCCATTTACATAAACTCACTTGCTCACAAATGCAAAAACTCATGCAAGTACACATTTCAAATGTAAAGCAAATATTTAAGATTTTTAGGCACCGAAAAAGGATAAAAAATGGCTCAATGTTGATTGTTTTCCCTCTAATCTTCTGTTTATGGTTTCTTTTGCAGGAGCTTATTTTTATATTGAAAAAATTATGCTTAAACAAAAGATATATATGAAATTCTATCATATTTAAAATTTGTATGGATAAGTAATTGGTGATTTGAAAAGATAAAATATTAAGTTCAACTTAAAGATAAACTTTAAAAAGATTAAGTTAAAATGTATGGAAATTTTATAACAAACTAACAAAAGATAAATATAGATCGTTAAAAAAATTATCATCTTTTTGGGATATTTATATCCTAATCTTAATCTTTTTTTTATTTAAATATTTTGTTATCTTTTATTTGAATTTTCATTTTGTAGTTCAAATCTAAATAGTTATATTTTTATTTTTGTATATTTTTTCATCTCTATTTTTTTGTTATTCATACGTACATAATTACCATTTTATTTTAAAAATTATTTGGCTCGTAATATTTTAATTTTTTTAATTGTTCATATATAAATAGTTAACTTTTTATTTTTATAATTAATTGACTCATAATATTTTTATTTAGTTATTTTTTTTATCTTTTATCTGACTCTTTATATTATTTTGTGGTTGAAATTTGAATAGTTAGCTTTTTATTTTTTTTATACTTTATTTAAATATATATAATTTTTTGGACTTCTTAGATTTAGATAATTGACAAATTTAAGAAAAGTGGGAGGAGAGACTTGAGAAGTGACACGTAAGAGAGAGAATCTATAAAAATTTAGTATCAAGAGTTTGGAGAATTCTCATATTCCACTACATTTGCTTATACATATAGGATTATTATACATATATATATAGGATATATATATATAGTATATACAGTATAGAAGATAGAAGATCGAAGATAGATAGATATGCAAATTTTTTTTTTGCCACCTTTCTCTCTTTCTTTTTTCTATATGCAAATTACGTAATACCCGAATACAACCTAAGTTTGTTTTTACTAGTGAAAATTATTTTGACCTATTTTAACACAATAAATGTGCACTTTATACAGCTATATACAAACTGCTCCGATAATATATATTCCTTAAGATTTGATTAGTAATTCAAAAAAATGCATAATATGATCTAAATAATTATACTTTTCGATTTTTTATAAAAATATGTGCAAAAAAGTAAACAGGTGATGTAATCTATAAAAAATTACGACTCCGCTATGTAGCTTGAATGTCTCTAGCTTGAGAGTGGCTCAAATTGAAGAATTTGCTGCTCTGCTACGCGGGATACACCCACAATTGTTTTGATTTGAAAAAAAAAAAAAAATGAACAGAGCAGAGCACCGTGTAGAGAGAAAGCCAAGCACATGTCGTCGCAACCTAGCGGAGCCGTCTGGTCGCTGCTACTGCTGTTTGATCGGAGTGGGAGAGAAGAAAGTTCGTGTGCAAATCGGAGTCTCCACTGACTTCGAACCGGTCTGTTCGTAACCTAGCAGAACCGTCTCTTTGTGGCGTCGCTACTGCTATTTGATAGGAGTGGGAGAGGACCAAGTTTGTGTGCAAATCGGACTCTTCACAGTTGTGGATAAGGTATTTCCTCTTGGTGTATTATTTCCTCTTGTGGCATTCCTCTTCCATTGTGCTGTCATTGTTGTTGCCATGGCTGGTAGCTAAACTAAACTGAACTGCCATGGCTGATCAGACTAATTAAGTAAATGTAGACGTCCCCGAACGCCCCGGGAGGGTTAAGTCCCGTTCTGTTCATTTTGGGGTTCACTACAGTTCGGACTCAAATTGTCACGGTTCTTAATCTGAACCAAAGAGTCCAAATCCGGCAAATCGTTTTGAGAAAACAGATTTTTAGAAAAGAAGTGCCAAACATGGACTGCTTTGCCAGATACAGAGTCGCTACCTAAATATTTTATTTTGGGAAATTTAGGAAACCCTGACTCGGTGCCAAAGGCCACGTGTCCGTCATTACCAAAGTTGTCTTGGCTCGGGAGCTTGGGTACGATCGGGGAAGGTCAGCTATGAGCACCCCCTTTCGCCCGGTCCGAAGACCGACCTCTACTAACCGTGATATCCGATTTTGAAAACATTACATGTTCTTATTCCGGTTATTAGCCTAGAATTACTATGTTATGCGCACAGCAAACAAATATAGACCAAATCGCCTAAATTGGAATAAAACATTGCATGTTCATTTTGAAAATAGTTTGCTACTCGCAAGTAGGCTAAAATGCAGATTTTGCCACCCTCAAGTGGGCTTTAGAAAAGATGGTTTTGCCACTGTCTAGTGGGCTTAAAACTCACAGTTTTAATGCATTATCCCAATTTAAGCAATTCGACCTCCATCCACAGGCATTCAAGCAGTTATATCACATAAGCAACTAGCCTCATGGTAATCATGCTATTATGGCAACATTCACACGTATGTGATATGCTAAAGCATAACAGCTCACCTAGTACTCCAAGCCAAAACAGAAACCAGTTAGTAATCAAATGCATGATCCTAGTTCATGTTAAGTGGCTAATGCAACACAGGCAAGGATGCAATCTTAGACAGGCTCGGCTATCCTAAACATGGTATATGGAATGCTACAAATAACATGTATTCAATTTGGAGTTGAAGTACGATGCAGTTTGTATGATGTGCCGAGCCCGATGCATGTGAGACAAATGTATGGATGCATGCATGCATAGCATAAGGTATGCTAATTTAAACATGCCCTAATCTACCATCATAAGCAGGTAAATAAAAGGGAAGAAAAACGTGGGGTTGGAAGACATGCACACACCCACGCACACTTATTACAAATACGCCCTCACTCGGAGGGACCAAATAAATATACAGACCGAATAACGAATTAACTACTCTAGCTAATTAAATTATTACAGACCAATTAAATTAATTAAGCAAATTAATTAATCTAATTAAAGCAGTAAACCGCCTCGGGAAGAGGGCCCAATGCAACGCATGCTCTGTTTTGCTCGGAAAAGTCACTGCCATGCATAGGCTGCCTCTGTTTTCCCTGCTCTGCCCCTCTGAAGACTGCCAAAATCTCAGAATATGCTCACTGGATGTTGGGGATCACTGCCGGCTGGTTAGAATTGCCATCGGCCGTGATTTGATGTTCATCGGCACAAAATAGATCCATCGGCCATCTATGTATTGCCGGTCGGCACTTAACACTGCCGGTCGGCAAAGAATGCCTGCAGAACCTGCAATTGACAGCAGCAGAGGGCAAGGCATAGCATGGCAATGCAATTCAAGCAATGTATGCACCAACCCTATCCCTTACCATGTGTATGACTCAAAGGGACATGGTCCTTGGTTCTCGGACCATCAATCGCGCATTTCAATGCGTGATGGCCCAAGAGACCAAGTTGTGCATTTTCATGTCAAATGAAATGCAAACCAAATAGTCAAACCAAGGGGGGCTTCTACCTCTATCATGACTTGGTCAAGAGGTGAAGCATGCATGCCAATGCAATGCAATCCTACGCATGGGAGCTATCACGCAATATGAACATGCAAGCAAGCAATGCAAAACATACATCAATCATGCAAGGCATAGACAACAATCATGCAAGACATGGGGCAAGCATGTTAACATTAAGCATGTGAGATGTGATCCAAGTGTACAAATATGCAAGGCATGCAACATCACAAATGGGACCAAACATATGACAATATGCAAAGTAAACATGCAACACAAGCTAAGGGAGGGACTTACACTAATTGGATAGCCCTAAATTAGGTCCAAAACAGTGGCCAAAGCTTAAGAAAATGGAACCAAGCACACATACACACATGCACATGTTAAGGCCTAAACACTTAAGCATCAAAGGAGCCATGAAAAACAAGTATACAAGCATGCTACAAGGACTGAAATGGCATGGAAAGTGGTTCCAAACCACTTAAACAAAGCAAGGATGGCATGCTAGAGGGGTCAATGCTTGAGGCATACAAGGGGGATTACATGGTAGCTATACAAAGCAAAGCATGGATGACCCAAACAACCAAAAACAGTCCTTAAGCATGTCAAAACAAGCATAAAAGCTTCACAAAGCTAAGCCAAAACAAGTAAGCATAGTGGTCCAAATGCTAGATACATGTTAAGGCAATTTCATGGCATTACAAGATAAGTATGCTAAGCATGCATGGTGTGTCTAAACCAATTAAAAACAGTGCTATATCATGGCAAATAAGCACAAATAACACTTAAGACATGGCCAACATGAACTTAAAAATGGTGCTCACACATGAGGCTAAAATGGGACTTTTTGAAGACAACAAGGAGAGGGGATGGCCTCTCCTTCTTAGGACCCTAAACCACCATCCTCACCACTGAAATCCCTCAAGATTTCAGTGGTGAGGAGGCCCAAACAAGGTGGTCCCGAAGTTCACCAAAAATAGCACAAAATGGGGCCAAACAAGGCCTAAAAGGGGGTAAACGACCCCAAACACAAAAGTGTCCTTAATGAAGTATCTTAAACACAAAAAAACAGAACTTTTTTATGTTATACACAAAGCTCAAAACAGCAAGCAAGACAGGCTAAAAGCTGGTGCAAAAACGGGGAATAAAGAGGGTAAAGTGTGCTCACCCATGTAGCTCAGCAAAACAGCCCCTTTTCTGGACCAAAACCAGCTCCTTTAGCCTCTGAAAATGGCCTCCAAGATCCTTAGAGTGGTGGTGGAGGTGTTAGGATAGGAGGTGGTGTGTAATGGAGCAAGAACAATGGAGTTTGGAGCTTGGAATGTAGAGATATGGAGGGAAGTGTATGGTTTTTGTCTTAGACAAATTTCTTGGAACCCCTAAGATGGAAGAGAAGCTCTTCTATAAATAGAGAATATGGAGGCTTGAAGCTTCTAAGAGAAGCTAAGCAAAAAGGGTCAAGAGGGTCAAGCTTCTCTTAGAAGCTTGGAGCAAAAGGGCCAAGAAGGCCAAGCTTCTTGGAGAAGCTAGGCAAAAGGTTCAAGAGGTGCAAGCTTCTCTTGGAAGCTAGAAAAGGTCAAGCTTCTTCAAGAAGCTAAAAAGGGCAAGCTTCTTGGAGAAGCTAAAAAGGTCAAGCTTCTTGGAGAAGCTAAAAAGGGTCAAGCTTCTTGGAGAAGCTAGAACCAAGGTTCAAAAGGCTCAAGCTTCCTCAAGAAGCTAGAACCAAGGGGGTCAAAAGGGTCAAGCTTCCTCAAGAAGCTAAAACAGGGGGTTCAAAAGGTTCAAACTCCCCTCAAGAAGAGGTCTCGGCCAACCAAAAAGGTCATCGGCACAATAAAGTGCCGGTCGGCTAAACATAATGCCGACCGGCCATTATTTTTAAGAAACAATGGCCGGTGGCAAACATGTGCAGCCGGTGATGCTAGGGGAGGGCCGATGAGGTGTGAGGATGGCCAACAAGCCATTCCCTGCCCTTCAAGGCAAAAACACAGGTGTTTGGTGCCAAAACCGAACACGAAGCAGTCGAGTCAAGAGGTCCTGAGGCGAGGCGCGCTGCCAAGGCCTCCGGGAACTCGAGACGAACACAAACATGGATAATCACCGAGTGTTCAAACGATGACGTCCAAGTCTTGAGGACGGTCAAAAATGGGGTGTCTACAGTAAACTAATTAAGTAAATCAGACTGTACCTCATGGCTGCCCTACCTAAGTTTCAATGTGGCTAATTAAGTAAATCAGACTCTCACTATTTATCTACAAAGGGAGCCAAACTGATGAGACTGAAATTTAACTATATATATATGTTTGAATGATTGTTTCAAGTAAATCAGACTCTCACTATTTATTTGCTTAATGCTTTTGTTCTTGGTTTATTCATCAATAATAAAATATGAATTCAAACCTTGGAATGTTGGGGGCTCCTTAACATGATTTTGTGTTTTGTCAACTTTCATCGATTGATCAATTGTAAAATGGGAAGCTTTATAAAATGAGATTAAAATGGTTGAAACCAAGTAATTCAAACCAAGTAATGTATTTTCTGAAAGTTGTTTGGGCTTCCTAGATCATTCTTGGGCTTCTTGGAATGTGATATTAATAGTGTTATAAAATTATTGTTAAGATGAATGTAAAAAATTAGCAGATTGAGATGTGGCTGCTCATCCATGGCGTGGCTGCCCTTACTTGACCCTTTGTTTCAAATGCAAATTAAAATTAAAATTCATTCTACTGGCTTTAAAATTGCAGCTAACAATGTCTATTGTATTTAACTTTGAAGCTACAATGGATATTGATTCAAACAATAATTCATTGAATGGGAGTGAAGAAGTTGAAGAACAAGATAACAATCTTTATATTGACGAAAATGGCGAAGTTGAAGAACCCAAGAAGGGAATGTATTTCAGCTCAAAACAAGAAGTGTACGCATTTTATGCAAAATATGCGAAACATTGTGGATTTGCTATAGCTTTTAGATCACAAAATCTAACAAGTGATGTGGAAGTGAAGTACTTTGGAATTGAATGTACTCGGGCGAGGTTCAGAACAAAAAGATCATAAATAAATCCATTGGAACCATCTTTGTCATCAAAAATTGATTGTAAAGCAAGGGTCAGAGCTAGTCTACAAAACGATGGCAGATATAAGTTAACCACAGTTGTGCTTGAGCACACTCATGATTTGATTTCTACTGACTCACGACATTTTGCAATGAATAAAAGGATTCTTACTCCGGTGAAGAGAAGACTAGAAATGAACGATGCAGCAGGGATTGGGGTGGCGATGAATTGTCATTCCATAGTTGTTGAAGTAGGGGGATATGAGGCATTAACGTTTGATGAATGAGATGCAAGGAATTATATTGAGAATGCTAGAAGATTGAGACTTGGAATCGGAGACGCCGAATCAGTTACACTTTATTTCCATAAAATGCAACAACAAAATTCAAATTTTTATTCGACAATTGACCTTGATGAAGATGGTCGCATACGAAACTTGTTTTGGGCAGATGCAAGGAGTAGGGCGACTTATAAAGCATTTGGAGATGTTGTCTCATTTGACACAACCTATTTGACAAACAAATATGATATGCCATTTGCTCCATTTGTAGGAGTTGATCACCATGGACAGTCAATCTTGTTTGGATGTGGGTTGTTATCTAATGAGAACACTGAGACATTTGTTTGGCTATTCAAAGAATGGTTAAGTTGCATGTCAGATGCTCCCCCAAAAGCAATCACTGACCAGTGTACAGCTATGCAAAATGCCATAGAAATAGTTTTCCCACAGGCTCGACATCGTTGGTGCTTATGGCATGTAATGAAGAAAATTCCAGAGAAACTAAGAGGATATTCACAATATGAAGGCATAAAGCTTGCTTTGCAAAATGCTGTTTATGATTCATTGACGATAGATGAATTTGAGGGAAATTGGCTTCCAATGGTTACAAAATTCAATTTGAATGATAACGAGTGGTTAGGGGTATTATACCGTGAGCAACATAGGTGGATTCCTACCTATGTTAAAGACATATTTTGGGCTAGCATGTCAACTACAGGTAGAAGTGAGAGCATGAATGCATTTTTTGATGGATATGTGAACTCGAAGACTACCTTAAAGCAATTTGTTGAGCAATATGACAATGCCTTGAGAAGTAAGGTGGAAAATGAGACAAAAGCAGATTTCAAATCTCGTAACCAATTATATGATTGCCTAACGGTGTATCATTTTGAGAAGCAATTTCGTGCAGCGTACACAAATGCAAAATTTAAAGAAGTTCAAGCATAAATGAAGCGTCTAGTGTACTGTCGTCTGAATCTTGCAAAAGATGAGGGATCAATTTGTACCTATCATGTGAGGGAGGCTATTCTTTTGGGTGAGGGTATGAAAAAAGTAAAATTTATTGTGTACTGTAATTCAACTGAATGTGAGCTCCAATGTATGTGTCGGTTGTTTGAGTTTAGAGGTATTATGTGTGCCCATTCACTTAGTGTGCTCATTGAGAGGTCCATATATGAGGTGCCAAATAAATACATTGTCTCAAGATGGAAAAAAGATTTGGAAAAAGGGTATACATGCATTTCAACCATATATACTGACTTCGGGGTTGCTATAAATCCAAAGTTGCATGATTCGTATCACAAGACGTTAGATAAGATCCTAGAACTTGCCACCAATGATGATGGTAAATACAAAGTGATTCAACTTGGGTTGAGGGAAATCAAGGATCGAGTGAAAACTATTGAATCGGGTAGTGCGAGTAATGTGCCATGTACTAGTAGTGTACCACCTTCTACTAGTATTGTACCAACTTCCCATACTTCGCCGATAAGTCCGCCACGTCTGAATACTACAAAGGAAGCAACACTCGCAAGGTACTCAGTTCTTTGGTTGCTCACCGAAGAGGCCGTCCATGTACGAAGCGGAAGGTTAGCAAGGTTGATCAAATAGTGAATCGGTTAAAGAGAAAGAACAAGAAGACTACTTCCGCACAGGTAAATACTTGGCATAGGTTGTTTCGTAAGCTTTTTGTGGATTTATAGTTGAATGGTTACAATTAGTAATTAAATTGTTCAACTATTTCATGATAGGTGCCGGAAGATGAAGCTTACTATTTTCCTTCTACGGTTGGCACACAAGATAGTATGTATGTACCCGTATGTGTTGAATGGACTTAAAATATTGCACTTTGCTTGTTGTTGGGTTTTATGTTAATGCTTCAAATTATTAATAACACTGTGTTACTGTAACAACACCCGCGAGGGACCTCGCTACAGTTCGGACTCAAAATGTCACGGTTCTTAATCTTGAACCAAAGAGTCCAAATCCGGCAAATTGTTTTGAGAAAACTGATTTGTGAAAGAAGTGCCAAACATGGACTGCTTTGCCAGATAACAGAGTCGCCACCTAAATATTTTTTAAATGGGAAATTTAGGAAACCCTAACTCGGTGCCAAAGGCCACGTGTCCGTCATCACCAAAGTTGGCTCGGGAACTTGGGTACGATTGGGGAAGGTCACATCGTGAGCACCCCCGCTCGCCCGGTCAAAGACCGGCCTCTACTAACCATGATATCTGTTTTTGAAAACATTGTATGCTCTTATTCCAGTTATTAGCCTAGGTTACTATGTGATGCTCGCAGCAAACAAGTATAGACTGGGCCGTCTGAATTGGAACAAAACATTTGAAAATGGTTTGATGGTGCTACCCGCAGGTAGGCTAAAAACGCGGATTTGCCACCCTCAGGTGGGCTTAGAAAACATGATTGATGAATCGTCCCAATTCAGATAACTCAACCTCCACCCACAGGCATTCAAGGCAGTTATATCACATAAGCACATAGCCTCATGGCAAGCATGCTATCATGGCAACACTCACACGCATGCAAGGATGCTAAAGCATAAAAACTCACCTAGTACTCCAAGCCAAAACAGGAACCGATTAGAAATCATGCATGGATCCTAAGTATACAGAATGCCTAATGCAACACATGCAAAATGCAACTATAGCAGGCTCGGCTATTCTAAACATGGCATATGAAATGCTACAGCTAACATGTATTCAATTTGGAATTGAAATACAAATGCAGTTTGTATGATGCGCCGAGCCCGGTGCGTGCAAAACAGATGAATGATGCAACATGCTATCATACTGTATGCTAATTTAAATATGCCCTATATCTAACCATCGTAAGCCGGTAAATAAAAGGGAGAAAGAAATGGGGGTTGGAAGACATACATCACACTCACCCACACTTATTACAACATTGCCCTCGCGCAGAGGGTCCGAATAAATATACAGTCCGAAATATACAGTCCAAAATAATGTACAGATTTCTAATTAATTAACAAATTAATCTAGGAAAGCAGTAAACTGGCGCGCAGGCCAGGGAGCTGCCTTGCTATGATGAATAGTGCCTGCCGGGCTGCCTCGGGCGGAAATCCACCGGGATGCCCTGATTAGCCTCTGTTTGCAGTGTTTCTCGAAATGCGCGCCAGACTCCGAAAGTTGCTAATCTCTGAATTTTGCTGCAACAGAGAGCAGGAAAAGGGCACATCAGTGTATTTCACAAATATATGCATGCCTCGATCCTCGTGCCACCAATCACGCATACCGATGCATGATGGCCGAGGAGTCGAATTGCACAACTCAATATAGGGATGAATGCAGATGAATGCTAAAACAACACTTAACTCCATCATGGATAATCCGGAGTGTCGGTGACTTGGGAATTGAGACCCGTTCCGTTACTCGGAGTACGAAACGTGCCTCGTTTCCCGTGCAATATGCATGATATGCATGAAATGCAACTAACATACAACCTAGCATGCACGATGCTATGAGAATGAGATGCCTCGAAATGCGCGCACACGGGCACGCATACCAAGAAAATGATGTGAAATGCAAATCGGATAGAATCGAAGTGCCTCGAAATGTGTGCCCACCGGCACGCACACCGAGGCGATGATGAAATGAGAAATCGGACAAAACTGAAATGCCTCAAAATGTGTGCCCACAGGCACGCACACCGAGGCGATGATAAAATGTGGAAATCGGATAAAACCGAAGTGCCTCGAAATGTGTGCCCACAGGCACGCACACCGAGGCGATGATGGAATGAGGAAATCGGATAAAACTGAAGTGCCTCGAAATGTGTGCCCACAGGCACGCAAACTGAGGCGATGATGAAATGGAAATCGGATAAAATCGAAGTGCCTCGAAATGCGTGCACACGGGCACACAAACTGAGGCGATGATAAAATGGAATGAAATGGCATACGGAATGCTACGATGGGCTTATACCAACATGGGAGAGCCTCAGCTCACTCACATAGGAGGCCGTCGGATAAGAATGAAGTGCCTCGAAATGCGTGCCCACTGGCACGCGAACCGAGGTGATGACATAAAGGCACGAAATGCAATGATGGGCTTACACCAACATGAGAAGGCCTCAGCCACACTCATACGGGATGCCGGAATGATAAAAAAGAGGTGCCTCGAAATGCGCGCACACGGGCACGCAAACCGAGGCAGTGACATACAGGCATGAAATGGCATGAAAATGTAGATTGGGCTTACGCCAACATGAGAGGGCCTCAACCGCACTCACATAGGCTGCCGATGAATGAAAATGGAGTGCCTCGAAGTGCGTGCCCACGGGCACGCAAACCGAGGCAAGGCGGAATGACATGGGAAATGATATGCAAGCATGGCAATGGAATTTCAGCACTCACAAATGATGTAAAACAGCCCCGAAATGATACGGAATAACAACCGAAGCATGCAATCATCCCGAAAATGTGAAATTAAGCCCCGCAATGGCCTATAGCCATGCTAAACATGCAAAATATGATCATGGAAGCAATAACAGTAGCAAGGCAGTCCCAAATATGGCATTTTTTCAGTAATAAACATGGCCAAAATGCAAGCATAGATATGGCAATAATAGCTCGCAAGATTAATGGCCAAAAGATCATTATAAAGGGGGATGGTATATAGAAAATGAAAATGGACAAACTTTCTTCTACAACATTAAAGAGGACCTAAAAATAAGCATATATGCAGAAGATGGAAGCCCCTAAATCATAAGACAAACATGCCAGAAATGGAAGGCAAAATGGAGCCGCAAAAGGGTATAACACAAGACATGAAATCCATACATCAAATGACCAAACCTTCTTCATGAAACATGTAAAGGGGGTCAAAATAAGACCAAAACCAGTAGGGGTCGAAGTCCCAAAAACAAACACAAATAGGTCAAAAATTGGATACAAAATATGGCATACTTGATGAAATTGAAGGAACTAGTATATACAATGGCCAAATGAAGTTGAGCTCCTCTACAATGTTGTAGAGGGGCTCAAAATAAGCAAGAAATAAGTAGGGGTCGGAGCCCCAAAAACCAACACAAATAGGTTAATTTTAGCATGCAAAAATGTGACGATCTTGATGAATATTGAAGGAACTAGTATATACAAATGCCAAATGAAGTTGAGCCCTTCTACAATGTTGTAGAGGGGCTCAAAATGAGCACAAAAGCAGTAGGGGTCGGAGCCCCAATTCTCAACCAATTAGAGTATAAAAAAAGATCAAGAAAAAGCCCCAAAAGTTGGTTTTGAATACTTACCCTTGAAGACTTGTCTTTCTTTGCTTCTTGGCTTGGATTTGTGGCTTCTCAACCTCTGAAATTCACTTCCTAGCTGCTGGAATCAAAGTTGGAATGGTGAGGCTAGGTGTTGGTGAAGAAATCAAGCAAGACTTGAAGCTTTTTTGAAGGTTTTGGCTATGGAGATTAGGGTTTTTGCTTAAGTGTTCTTGAAGGCAAATGTTCTAACCTAGGCAAAGGAGCCCTTGGTTCCTTTAAATAGGCAAAACAAGGTGTAAAAGGGGAGGGCAAAGCATCCAAGCTTTCCCTCCCAAAATATCCCCCGGATGGGGGAGATATTTGGCAAAAATATCCGGACAGCTGTACTGAGCTGGAAAGCAAGAATCCGGCCGGCCAGGTAGATTTCTAGGAGGTGGCCGGCCGGCCACCCCACCTGGTCGGCCAGCCACTCAGCCTAGCCGACCGGCCACCCCAAGAAAATGAACAGAAGATTTTCTGGCCGACCAGTATGCCAAAGTGTCCTCCCAAGTGTGTAGATCAATGTCCCAAGGTCGGAATCTGGCAACTCTGAAGCAGAAGTCACAACATAGAGCTTGAAGAAGAGGCTCAAAAATGAACTGCACAATTGCTGGCCGACCACCAACTTTTAGGGTCCTCCCAGATGTGTAGAACAAGGTTCCATGGTCGGAATGTGGCAACACCGAAGCAGGAGTCACAACATTGCATCTGAAGGAGAGGTCCAAAAATGAAACCTGGAATTTCTGGCTGACCAGTAGTTTTTAGGGTCCTCCCATGTCCCCTGATCACAGATATGTAGCTTTGGTCGGAAGAAAATGGGCCTAGGGTGTTCAACATTGGCCCGGAAGTGAGCAAAACGGGCGCCGGAGGAGCGAAACTGGTTATCTGGGATAATTGCTGGCCTCCTACCCTCCAGTGATCTTCCCAATGTTGAAACAAGGTACCTGCCAAATTTGAACAAAACTAATGAGAAATGAACGCTCGGGGCCTAAACCGCACAGTTCGGGGTCCCGAAAATGGGCTATAGGCACCGGAAGTGGTGTTCAGCAGCGGAGTGGGTATCTGAGACCCCAGGGTTTCTCGGTATGACAAAACAGAGGCACACGCCAAAAACCGGAGAAAACCGATGCGAAATGAATGCTCGGGGGCCAAACCGCGAGGTTCGGGGCCCGAAAACCGGCTATAAGCACCGAAAGTGGCATACGGCCACGAAGTGGGCATCGGGGGCCCCAGTGTGCCTTGTTATGATGAAACAGAGGTACATGCCGAGAACCGGAGAAACCCGATGCGAAATGAATGCTCGGGGCCCAAATCACGCAGTTCGGGGTCCCGAAAACCGGCTGTAGGCACCGGAAGTGGCATACGGCCACGAAGTGGGCATCAGGGGCCGCAGTGTTCCTCAAAATGATAAAACAGAGGTACTAGCCAAGAACCGGAGAAACCAGAGATGGTTGGGCGGTCCCGAGCCGAGGCACACGGCCTGACGGCCTCGAAAACCGGGAACCGGGCTCCGAAATGGGCAAAATGACCTACGGCCACGAAAAGTAGCGCACGGCCACCGAGAGATAGTCTACAGGACTACTCCCTTCCCTCAGGAAAGAAAACAGAGAAAACCGAGTCTGGTTCGCAAACCGAGACAAGGCACAGAAGAGGATTCGGAAGTTCGGAGGCAGGGCGCGCGGCCGCGACTCTGAAACTTCTGAACGAGCACGATATGCAACATCACCGAGCGCTCAATCGACGACGTCTGAGTCTTAAGGTCGGTCAAAAATGGGGTGTCTACAGTTACTATATAATCATAAGGTGCCACACGATCAAGATTATTATTTTCCTTCTATGGTGGGCTCAGAAGACAACATGTCTGTACCGGTACGTGTTCAATATATGAGTACACATTTGTAATGATGAATGTATTGGTCAATGTTTTTTTAAAGCAATTTGTAATATGTACTTTGTTTTTATAGGCACGGGTTTGCACTATGGAAACGCCGGACAATATTGGAAGCACATCAGGAATGGTCAACAATATAAGCAGTCAAAGTTCTACAGTGCCAACAATATTGGATCCAAATGCCCCATTTTATTTTTAGTTTTGCACTAGTAATTGTTGGCCATTGTGTGCCTCTTTGTGTTTTTGGTTAATCGTGGACGATATGTAATTTGTGATTTGCTAAACTTGTATCAATTCTGACACTACTGCCTCCTTTGATTAATACATTCATGTTTGGTTAATCATGGACGATATGTAATGTTTCCTCAGAAAAATAGTTTCTTTTAATAATTATATTTTATGGGTGATAATGTAATAGACTGTGTTCAATGTCTCATTTGATCAATGTCTGTTTGGTTCAATTAAACAGGTTCAATTACTGGTCAGTTTTTTCGCTGGTCTTAAAATTTGTTGCTGCTCTGTTTTGTTCAGTAGACAAGTTGACTACACAGGTTCAATTACTTTGCTGACCTAAACAATTCTTTCATACTTAATGCTGATGTGGTTGATTGAAAAAAATAAATTGCATTTATGGTATCTTGTTATCACTACAGGTTTTACCCTCTCAGGTTATCAGTACAGGTTTTGCAAGACCAAAACATACCCAAATAGATGCATCTCATGAGTAAAACCTGTGTCAATTTGTTCAACTACCTATTTGTGTATTTGTTCAAACCTGTGTGTATGCATCTCATCTATGTGTATGCATCTAAAACCTGTGTGTATGCATTTCATCTATGTATGCATCTAAAACCTGTGTATGCATGCCTGCCCTTACCTGTGTGTATGCATGTCATCTGAAGACCAAAACAAACCCAAAAAATAGAAACTTGTTCAACATGAAACCATGGAATGAGTGAATTTGTTGAAACTTGTGTGCATGCATCTCATCTCAAGACTAAAACAGACCCAAAAAATAGAAACCTATTCAATATGGAACCTGTGAATGAGTGAATTAGTTGAAACCTGTGTGTATGCATCTCATCTCAAGACCAAAACAGACCCAAAAAATAGAAACCTGTTCAACATGGAACCTGTGAATGAGTGAATTAGTTGAAACCTGTGTGTATGCATCTCATTGAAGCCAACATATCATGAGTGAAACCTGTGAATTTGTTGAAACATGTGTGAAACCTGTGTGTATGCATCTCAGTGAAACCTGTATATCATGAGTGAAACCTGTGTCCATAGTTGTTGAAACCTGTGTGTACACTTCTCATTCAAGCCATCATCAATAACTTTCTATTAGTGTATCAATGCTTCTCATTCAAGCCAACAGATTTCAGAATCTATAAACATTGATATCCAAATCACTATTTACTTTTATGTCATGGCTAACATATCCAATGTTTCCAAAATACAAAATACAAAATAAAATAAAATACAAAATAAAAATGGTAGGCAGTATTGATTACAAAATACAAAATACAAAATAAAATACAAAAGAAGTACTGATTACATTGTCCAAAGCCTAACAACTGATTCATTTATATGATAAAGTAAAAAAATATACAAAATACAATGACATAAGTTATTGCCTTCAAAATCTTCTCCATCCTTTGAAGCCTTCTATCATGCTCATGAACTGCATTGTCCATCTCACCAAGCCTTCTCCTTAGATCATTAATTTCTTCTGTTCTTGAATCTGTCCGAGGTCCAACATTGGTATGGATTGTGGAGGTAACGTTGTCGTCATTATCATCTGCGAACCTGAAGTAATTGTAGTATTCGTTCGTGCTCTACAATGCACAAGAATCAGTTAATGAATAAATGACAAATGAAATTTATAAAAAGTCAAAGATTAATTTATATAACAGATACTTACATATTTTGTTGGCCAAACAAAAAACACACGTCTTTCATTCCCATTCTCATTGGTTCGTACAATATGCATGGAAGCTGTTCTTTCACAATTACACAATCTTGGCTTTAATCTTATGTTCTTATTATTAGTAGAAGATGAAGCCATTTTTTATCTGCAAAAAAAAGTACCAACAGATTCAACTACCTATTAGTAAAAGATGATGTTCTTCATATTTTTTTATCCTCCAAGCTGTTCTACCTATTAGTAGAAGATGATGATTCAACTACCTATTACTAGAAGATGATGATTGAACTACCTACCAACAGATTCAACTACCTATTAGTAGAAGATGATGATTCAACTACCTACCAAGCTCTTGTTCTATTTTTTTTTTTTATCTTCTTATTATTACTAGAAGATGATGTTGGAGTTCAATCTTCATAACAAATTTGTTTAAAGAGTTCAATCTTCATAACATAGTTGAATCTGTTTAAAATAGAGACAGATGCGTTCAAGATTGAACTCTCTTATCAGGTTAATCTTGAATTAATTTTGATAACAGAGTTCAGTCTTGATATGTTGAACGAAAATGATCCGTAGCTCGATCTTCATATCTTGAATTAATCTTCATAACATAGTTCAATCTTGAATTTCATGGCTAATATGTTAATCTTGAATTAATTTTTCACATAACTCTATTCAATCTGTTAAAGGTTAATCTTGAATTAATTCTCATAACAGAGTTCAATCTTGATATGTTGAATTAACCAGGATAATCTTCATAACAGAGTTCAATCTTGAATTAATTTGGTTAACATGTTAATCTTGAATTAATTTGTCACAAAACTCTATTCAATCTGTTAAATTAAGATAACAGAGTTCAATATGTTTTTCACACACACAACATTGAATTATTCATTGAATTAATTTTGAAATTATTTAACATAGGAACATTTCATGAAGTTTGGGAACATTTCTAGAAGATTAAAAATTAATTCAAGATTAACCTGTTAACCAGGTTAATCTTCATAACAGAGTTCAACCTTGAATTAGGAACACCACCAGGTTAACCAGGTTAATCTTCATCACAGAGTTCATTCTTGATAACAGGTATATTTTGCATGACCAAACTCATCACAGAGGTGTAATTCAAGCAAAACCCTAACCCTAACCCTAACACAAATTGCAAGCAAAATCCCAAACCGTAACACATCACAAATTAAAGCTAAATCCCAAACCCTAACACAAATTGCAAGCAAAATACAACACCAAACACTCCAAATCGACTAATTTCTACAAAAATTAAAGTCAAACGTAAACCCTAACTTTCCGATTTCAGGTTTACCTTAGATCGCAGGCAGTCATTCATCTTCCGTCGTCGTTCGTCGTTCGTCGTCCTCCCACGTCGTTCGTCTACCGTGTTCGTTCTTCAAGAGACAGGTGAGAGAGGCGAGAGTGAAGAGATAAAGAAGAGAGAGCATGTGAATGAGAGGGAGAGCAGGTGAATGAGATGAAAGGGGTGAGGCGAGAGGTGAGAGAGATGAGGCGAGAGTGAGTGCATCAGAGGGATGAGGCGAGAGAGGTTGCTCGGATGAGAAGGTGAGAGGTGAGAGAGGTGAGAGTTAATTTGTTGAGTTGAAGGTGGTATATTTGTACTTTCGAGCCATTCGAGCCCGAAATATTCGAGCTACGGATCATTTTCGAAAAAATTACACGAGGATACCAAATGAGAGACTTACATGTAGGTTTTAATAGTTGGACTTATTGTCCAATAGGTCTTATGATAATTAATGATATTTTTCATCAAACACCAATAAAAAATGTCACCAATTGTTAATTTTCAGTAACAGTTTGAAAATTGTCACAAAAAATGTCACTAATTATAAATTTTAACGATAGTTAAAAAAAATATCACAAAAAAGCATACTAACTTTTAACTTTCAACGATAATTTGAAAAAATTTGTCACAAGAAAGGTCACTAATTATAAATTTTAGTAATAATTTATAAAAACAGTGACAAAAAAAGGTATATTATCAATTTTTAGCAACATATGCAACAAAAGCTTCATAAAAAATTATTTTTAGCGACGATTTTAGTAGTACTTATTTTCAATAAGATTTGATGAGAATTAAATCCAACTATATCTATTGGTAGTTTACCCTAAGAAAATCTACTATTTTTAAAAATAAGTTCAAACTAATTAGTCAAATTACAAAATTCATAAGATTTTTTTAATCCCAACTTATAATCCCAATAGTCCTATAAATATTAATCTCATCTAATTTAATCTGTTCAAACAAACGTAATCTTATTATAATAGCTTAAATAAACAACACATTTACTCAAACAATGTAGCATTTTTTGTTCTAACTTGATATATGTACATCAACCACGTTTGAGGCATAATTTTTGTAACAATGTCTTAATTCATTAATTTAAGTTATAAAGTTAAAAAATAAAAAAATGACTTATCTTACTCTATTTGTGTGAAATTAATCCTTGCTTAATTTGTCTTTAAATGACATACTTGAAATTAGCAATAAATTAAACTCTAATTATAATAGTTTAGATATGATTTTTATTAAAAAAATTCAACAAGTCCAAGGTGTAGTTAAAATGACACCGAGATACTTTAGTGTAGTACATACTGCGCTGATAGAGTTATTGGAGATGGTTTAAAAAGTAATTCAATCCATTGTTTCATGAAGAAATGAAATCTCTCTTCACAAATTGAAAAATTCCTGGTAGCTCGAAAGATTGGCTCGAGTTTGGCTCGACAGCCCAAAACGACATCGTTTTGGGCTGTCGTTTTTTTTTTTTTTTTTTTTTTTTTCTTTTCTTTCTCTTCCTTTCTTTCCTTCCTTCTTTTCTTCTTCTTCTTCGTTTTTGTTGAACACAGGCGAGAGAAACAGAGGGGAAGAGGAGAGAGAGAGAAAGAGAGAGGAGAGGAGAGAAGGGAAGAGAAGACCGCCACCGCCACCGCCACCGCCGTCGCCACCGCCGCCACCGATCGTCGCAGCACCAGCGATCGCCGGCTCTGCCTCGCCTCCGCTCCCCGCCCCCCGCTTCCAGCCCCAAATGTTGGGCCCCCTCCAGTCCCTCCTCCTTCCTCCTTCCTCCTTCCTCCTTCCTCCTCCTCCCTCCTCCTCCCTCCCCTGCTTCTGGTTCTGCTTCACCTCTTCTCTTCTTCTTCTTCTTCTCAGTTAGCACAAATTCGAGCCGGTAAATTCGAGCTACCAATCACTATTCTCACAAATTTAAGATCGAAATACAATTTGAGAAAATAACTTCATCCATAGGTTCATGGACAAATAACATCTTGGAGAAATGAAAATGTTTTCAAAATTCAACATATAACCTCTCTCTAGTATTGTTTTCAAAATTTTTATTTTTGTTTTTTAAAACAATAAAATGTTCTTCGTTTTCACGTTGTTTTCATTTTTGTATACTTTTTTTTGGTTTGAAATTCCTGAAAAAAGTTGCTTCCTACAATATATATATATATATATATAGAAAATTGCCTCAATAAAAATTTTAGAAAACAATTTGAAAACAATTTCCTTATATCAATCTATGTTTTTTTTTTCTTCTTCTTTTTAGAGGACTTGAGCGCATGTCCTAATATGTGAACTTATTGTCCAATGGATCCTATAATTTAATGATATTTTTTTTTATCAAATACTATTAAAAAAACGTTACAAATTGTTAATTTTCAGAGACAGTTTAAAAATTGTCACAAAAAATGACACTAAATAAATTTTAACAACAGTTTAAAAAAATCATCACAAAAAAAAAAAGCACTATTCTCAATTTTCAATGATAGTTATTCGTCACAGAAAAACGTCATTAATTGTAAATTTTAGTAACAATCTATAAAAATTGTAATAAAAAAAATTATTATTGTTAATTTTTAGCACCATATGTAAAAAAAAATGTCACAAAAAATTATTTTTAACAACAATTTTGTTAAAAACTTATTTTTAATAGGACTTAATGTGAATTAAATCTAACTATTAAGACCTATTGATAGTTTATCCTTTATTGTTTTTTTTAGAGGAATTAAGAACTTAATTTATAGCAGCAAATATATAGAATGAACAAAAAACTAAAATTGATAAGAACAAAATAAAACTAGGAGCCACTTATTTATTTGAAATCAAAATTTAAGCCATCTACTTCAAGTCCCCAAGTTGTCCTACAACTCATAATTAGCCCTAAATACATGCATCTCATGCAACAAAATGCATTGCAGACAATATACAGATAAAGATGTAGCCACTCACCAAAGCAAAATATCAGTAATAATAATTCACAGACGCCCATACATTGAGAGAAGATCCCTTAGTTTCCTTGATTCAGTCTCCAGGCTGTCAAAGGTTGTGGAGCTGGGTATCCTCCAACTCCAATTTCCAGACTGTATACAGAAGAAAGATGTCACATAAGCAAATAAGACAGGAAATTTTCATAATTATATTTCAAGGAGTATAGTCTTGTTTGGTAGAGCTTATCCTCGTTTGGGAATAAGCTTTTTTAGTAACTTTTTAGCTTTTTGGCTAAAATGTGATGTAAAAAAAACTAGTATGTTTGGGATGACTTTTTGACTTTTTACAAAAAAGATGTGCAAAAGTAGAGAGAAAAGAGAATCTTTGACTTTTTGGTATAAGTTGTTGGCTTTTTGATTTTTTTAGTGACTTTTTGACTAAAAAAGCCACTTGCCAAACGAGGGCTTATTTAAGCTTTTAACTTAATTTAAGCTATTTTGGTGTGTTTGGTTCAGCTTAATAATACAGATTATAGTTTTTTTTAAGTCAAAAATCAGTTTTTTCTTGAGTGGAAGAGGAGAAGCTTTTTGGAACAGCTTAACCGGGCAGCTACAATTTGAGAGGCAAAATGACTTAAATGTCCCTCACAATTTCAAGTAATTACAAGTGTACTATATATATAAATAAAAAAAACTCTCTTTTTTGTTTCTTCAACGAAGCTCTCTGGTGATTTCCGGCCATTTTGAGCAATTTCCGGCGAACATGAACCAGAGATCTCTCTCTTCCTCGCTCTCTCCCTCTCTCTCTCTACTACATCCATGGCATCGAACCTAGGGTTTTTCGTCGTCGGGTTCGGAGGGTGGATCGCGATCGCCAAATCACGGCAGATCGCGATTTTCCGGCAAACATGAACCAGAGATCGCGGCAGATTGCAGTAGATCTCTCTTCTTCTCTCTTCGCGATTGCCATTGCCACATCGCTGCTGTACCTTCGTCGTCGTCGTCCCCCACGTCGCCGTTGTACCTTCGTCGTTGTCCCCCGTCGCGATCGCCACGTCGCTGATCAGATCTCTCTCTCTCTCTCTCTCTCTCTCTCGCGCGCCGATCAAAACTCTCTCCGATCAAATTTCAGTATTTTTTTAATAAAAAAAAATAATAATAATTAAGCCATTATTATTAATAATTTGAGTATTAATTATTAAAATTGATTAAAAAAATTAATAATTTTAGTAATTAATTATTTTAGTATTAATTTCAGTATTTTAATTATTTTAGTATTAATTTCAGTATTTTTATATTAATTAATACTAATTAATAATTTTAGTATTAATTGATTACAAAAAGTCATTAATTGTCACTAATTAATTTATAATGAAATAATTTTATACTAATTGATTTATAATGAAAAAATGAAAATAATAATTTATAATGAAAAAATAAAAATAAGCCATTAATTGACACTAATTAATTTATAATGAAATAATTTTATCAAATGTATCAATTTTTATATTAATTGATACTAATTAATACTAATTGTAATGACAATTGTTATATTATTAATTGTAATGAAAAAAAATTAATGAAAACAGAATCACAATTAACAAAAAGAAAGAAGAGAAGAAAAAAAGAAAAAGAAAGAAGAGAAAAAGAAAATAAGAAGAAAAAGAATTACAATTTTTATGTCCATAAGGGCAAAAATGAGAATTTACAAAGCAAAAAGTTATTTTACAGCTTATTTATCAAACACTACCCTACTGCTTAAATCTATAATCCCACAGCTGCACCAAACAAGTTACCAGCTTATGTTCACAACTGTAAGTTATAATCTATAATCACTTTCCCACAGCTCTACCAAACGGGGTCTATATCCAGAAGGTTTATGTTCGATTGTCTTTGGAGTTATTAAATTCCTCATCAGGAAATGGTTCTAGCCAGTGGGATAAAATGAATACAGCCCTTGATAGAGTGAACATTAAGAAGCCTATAATTATGAGCGCACACACGCACAGGCCAAAAAGAAGAAGAAGAAGAGAGCTCTTTAGTATTTGAATCAGACAAAGTCACACATAATACAAGTGCAGCCTGAATGATAAACTTTGGGAGAAGGGGATTGGGGGAGACCTTTGCTTTGCCTCTCTTGTGACCTTTTTACATGGAATGAAGAATCCATATCAATGAATAAAACAAGAAAGCTTAAGGCAAGGCATTCTAAATCCTAAACGGTCTTGAGTAGAACTCAAACTTCCAAAACTAGTTGTTTTAAGTCAAGGTGCTTGCACGGTTATATACTGCACATTACTTTTGTATCCAGGCAATGTGACAGCACCTGTCATGTGCAGGCCTGGGGCGCGCATCCTTCCCATTCCTAGAACTGTCTTTGATACCATGTTATAGAGTCTTTGGTATAAACTCAATGCCAAAAGCTAGTTGTTGAACTGAAGGTAATCAATCAGGACTAAAACCGTAAGCGTGCAGATACTGATAACAGGATTGGCATGGGCTTCACTGAAATGCCCAGTCCATGCCTAAGATCTGATTACGCCTCAAACATTTGAGGCCAGCCCTTGGCTATGATCAAAGAAAATATGAACAGGAGGCCAGGTGAGCCCAAACCATGATAGCCCTATTACCATCCATTGCATTAAGTATACAGCTAAGTCTTACCACAGTAGCAGGAATGTTCATCCTGGCAGAACTCCCAAGCCCAAGGATATCCTGCATAGGTATTATTGCAGTTCGGGCCACTGAAGAGAGTGCAGCTTGGATTAGTGCCCAAGAAATATCCTCTTCCTCAGTAATTGAAAGATACTTCAGCACCTGAAACAAAAGCACATGCTGTGAATATTGTTCTAACTTGAATATAGGCGAATTCACAGCTTAATGAGGATTTGTATTACATAATAATTAAAAAACTCACATTGGACTTTTCTTCTTGCGGCAAGATGTCCCACCAACCTCGAATCTACAATAACCAGAAACTGTCAGCAGCCTGTGTTTACAAACTGAATATATATATATATATATTAAAAGTTCCAAGTGTGCAAAAAAAAAAAAAAATTTGATATGCCCTTCCATGTCTAATCTAAACTATAAATAAATAAATAAAATGTGCCACATCTTTGTTCTCTGGGTAAAAATCTAAATGGGGAGACAATTTCCAAAATTCTATGTTGAGAAAGGTCTCAAAATATGCCAAACGACGTTACCAAGTAAACAGTAACTCTCTTTTCCCACCAGCAAAATTAAATAAAACAAACAGCAATTGTTGATCAGTACAATATTGACAGGCTTGTTTGGCATCATTTTGATAGCTATCATTTTTTGTTAAAATTTTCTCAAGTTTCTGAAAATGAAATCGAAAACAATGAAAAGTTGGGAAATCTTATTTTTTAATAACATTTTTTTTTATAAGTAATCATTTTCATAATATTTTATTTCCTTATGAATCTGAACTTTTGAATTTTTTATTTATTTTTATTATTATTTTTTTTTTTAAATTGTTCTGAAAATGGGCTCTTCCAGGAATTTTTTCTCACAATTAGTTTTCAGAAACACTTATACAAATTGCATTTCCTCCACTGTTTTCACTTTCAGTTTTCAAGAACAAAACACACCAACACAGTTTTTCAGAAACCACCTCAGACAGGTGCCACATTTTGCTATATTATCCCAAGTAAGACAAATCCATTTCCAAGACTAAGAAACACAAAGGCCAAGAGGATCTTACCGTGTCATTATCATGAGTCCCAGTATAGACAACTTGATTATACTCATGATTATGAGGCAAATGAGGATTATCAGCATCACTTCCAAAACCTGGACCAAAAAGACGAGAGGGACCACAATTTACAAACTATAAACTAAAGATTGCTTCATCAATATACCCATAAAAAAACATAATTATACACTAATGCACAAAGTAACTACCAAACTGGAGGACAGCCATTCCAGGTGCCCCAATGGCTTTCCTAAGCTGAACTACGTCCTCAGTGATTACTCCCTGTCACATGTCAGAACAAGGAAGAAATGAGAATAATTCCAGCTGAATTAACTTAAAGATGTGAAAAATATTTCCTTGTGCGAGATAATCTGAAAATATTTGCACTGATTCTGACTAATAAGAGAACATATAGACTGAGTAGTTGGACATTAAAATAAAATAAAAAAAAACTCACTAATGTATAGGACAGACAATAATGTCCTGATGGTATGAAGATGTAATGAAATATCTAAAAGCCAAATAATAATTTCAGTAAAACTAGCAGAAGCAATACTGATCAAATCAGAAAACAGAAGAATCCATATGAAATTTGTGAGACCCAATATGAAGATTTGGGCAATTTTTAGTAAGTAAAATTATTCCAACAGCGCTATACACCAAAAACTAGATTAAAAAAAATGAAAGAAAATATATAGAAGAATTAAAAGTCCCTGGATCCAATCTGATGGAATCAGAACATACCAAGTCTTCTGCTGTTATATTAATCTTTCCAACATCTCTGAAGATGGCATCAAACAAAGATTTCCCTGGTCCCACCTACTGTCAATAAAAATTCAATGGAGTGGATTGTTGTGACAATTAAAGAAAATATCACAAGATCTGGGATTCAAATATTAGACCTTCCACTGTCCAACCATTGCAATTTTGGCTTCTGCATGTGTATGAGTCTATGAGATATAATATGGTTAAATATATAACAAGAATCAAACCAATTTATGAAAGTTCATGTAACCTCACCAGAAGGAACAGCCCAAAAGCCTGCAAATCCTCTAAAGTGATCTATCCTGAATTCATCAAATAGATTCTGTGCACGCCGTATTCGGCATGTCCACCATGAAAATCCATATTTCTCCATGGCTTTCCAGTCATATAGAGGGCTGCTAAGTCAAAAGGTGAAATTACTTAGTAAGCAAGCTGACACATCAAGCCAACTGTCAAAAATAACTTAGGCCTCGTTTGGCAACATCACTTTTTAGTCTAGAAGCCAAAAAGTCACTAAAAAAATCAAAAAGCCAATAACGTATACCAAAAAGTAAAAGATTTCATTTTCTCTCTACTTTTTGCACATCTTTTCATAAAAAACCAAAAAGTCAATCATATTTTAGCCAAAAAGCCCAAAAGTTACTACAAAAGCATGTCCCAAACGAGGCTTTAGTGGCAAGTTAAATGTGCATACTATATATATATATATATTCAAATGCATGAACTATATGAGGGTAAACCGTAAAGGTGGTAAGAATTAGGGAAGGAACCACTAGATACCACTGCAGCCTATGACACTTGCTGGTTGCAGTAACTAGTGATCTAGACATCAAAATCAGGTTGGAGTGGATAAAAATGTTTAAAATTTATGAATTGGGAAATAAAAATTAAATGAATAATTAGATTTAAATTTCTAGGCAATTAAAGTGTATAGGCATGATGAAATTTGAAACAATTAATCTTCAAAATCACATCAATAAATTTGATAATACAGTTCAATGGTAGAGTAAATTTGCATAGTATTTATACTTTGCAGATATATGAGTCCAAAAACAAATTCACATCCTTTTAAGCAATCTAATCAAATCTACCATAAGCAAAGAAGAAAACCAAAACAAATCTCATCCTACTCAAAGACTACCAACATTATCCCATAAGCAGACTTCTGAAATTAACTATGTACTACATAAGAGAGACCTGCCCCATAGCTGACCAGTTTCACTGAAGGCATCTGGGGGAACACCACTAACAAGAAGAGGAAAGCCACTCCTGTTCTGCATGGCAATTGCATAGTTAGCGACTGGCATGAGGATGAGTACTTCACAAGCATACTTATATAGCAGTCATTGTTTCTGAGTAACTACTCACCAGCAAAAAATGTTTCTTATTCGCCCAAACATCTGCACTGTGATAGCCAACATAAATGGGCATGTCTCCCATTATGCTTATTCCCTTTATCCGTGCATAGTCACGAACTTTTTGCCATTGCCTTTGAAACAAAAACTGTTGTGCGATGAATATGTCTATCTGTTCAAGTGAAAGCATGAATTTGGTGGTCACAAATTATAATGGCCTCCAGAATCAACCAAAGGTGCACTGCAGAAGTTTGAGCACAGACATAGTCGAAGCATAAGACAGGACTTACGAAACCCTTTTTGCTTTGATAAATTTCTTCCAAGGCTGCAAGATGGCGATTTTTCAAGGGTTCAGGCCAATCATACCAGCTGAATGTATTTAAAGAGTTGTCAATGGCAGCAAAATAAGCTGCATCTTCAAGCCAACCTGCAAAATAGTGAAAATAATGTACAAAAAGGTAAGTAAAGTCTCTTGAATTGAAAGTGAAAATCCCAAAAGATCAACTTAGTTATCATACTAGAGTATATTTAAGTATGCATTTGTTGGAAAAATGGTTTTGATTAAATGGTCTTTTGTCATCTTTGAGCCAAATTTAAGGTGAGTACCACACGTCCGTTTAGGCGAGTCCACATTGTAAAGTATTCACCTTTGCATAATGAATAACAAACATCTGTTTGCTCTCAACCATTAAGGAGTGAATGAGAAATTGACTCCCAAAATCACCACTTGATATTGGTTGAAGAATGGTAAATGATGCAATGAGAAACATGAGACAGTGACAATCTTAGGATCCGTTGATTCAAGAATGAATATTGGAAGTAACCAAGGTTGGAAAGAGAGAATAAAGGGTCAACAATGATTGATTCTAAAAAAATAACCAAGGTTGGAAAGAGAGTATAAAACTCAAAATTATACTAATTTTCAAAAAACTTATGTTGCCCTAAGGCTTACAACCATTATTTATAATAAACCTAATTCTTGTTAGACCATCTCCAATGGTTCATCAATTCTGTCATCAAATTTAAATTTAATGACAAATACCTCTTTTCCTGCTTCAATGGTTTCATCAAATAAGTATCAAATCGAGGATATTAAAAATCTTTCACCAAATTGAGAACGCTGGGAGTGTTCATCAAATCACTGTTCATAATTGTTGAATTTTCACCACCGGATGTCCCCAGATGTCCTCCCGGATGACCACCTCTAGGCAAAAATTTGTGAAAAAAATACATTAGCCGGTCGACCGGCTGGACATCCACCTGGTCGACCGGTGTTTTGATAAAAGATCAAAATCCTCCGTTGGAGCACTTGATATCAAATGGAGCTTTTACTCAAATTTGGTAGAAAAAAAAAAAGATGCACCGTTGGAGATGCTCTAAGATAAGAAACTAATAAAATAAGAAACTAGCTAAATCAACACAATTTAAGAAACATAATAATTCTATGATTCTATACTAAACGAGTAGATTCTTAACAAAATACTAATATCAAAATAAATAAAATAACATTTTAAAAATTAAAAAATCTCATTTACATCAGTAAACTAGTATATCCCACATTGGTTTTATAAGAAAACTTTGTGGTGTTTATGTACTCCTTCTTTGAACATGGGTTTGGGCCCTAAGGGGCACTAAAGTTTTATGTAATGGAAGGAACTACAGGGGCCTAAGGGAGCAAACCTTTCAGTAGTTTTAGGGCGCTGAGTGAGCACACCTACTCACAGGTAGAGCAATCAAGCACCTATAAAGCTTTGAGCAAGCAAACCGCTTAGGACTTTTAGCTGCGAGCGCTTGTGGGGTGCTAATCTAGCAGCCAATTAAAGAAAGAACTCACGTGCCTATAGAATGTTGAGCGATCGGGCTCGAAGGGGCAACATATTTTTAAGTGAATTTAAAACTCAAAAAAGTAGAGTCCTAAGAAGGATTGGTGCCTAAATGCAAGTGAGACCCAAAGCAAAGATGTGCAAGGGGTTCAAATACGTCTTATACGTGCAGGTAAAAAAACCCAAGTCTTCTATCAACTGCCAAGAAGGATCTTTTCAAGTGGTGAACTCAAGCTCATTAGCTGAACTAAAAATCCTACCAACTCAAAGCCCCAACAGTACATACTTTGGATATTTTGGTCATCCGAAATAACCAACCTAGCTAATAACAATCTTCCCCTTTGACATTTCCATGACGAAACTCCAAAAACAATACATGTACCTCAAAACAAAAACAAATACAAAGAAATTACAACCCAGCCCAAGACAGCTGCAAACTTAAACTAAGGATGATTTCTTTGATAAAACACATCACTTGCTCAAAAAACGTGTAAACTTGTGACATCATCTCACCAAGACAGCAATATAAAGTGCAGTGTGTAACAAAAAGAAAAACAAAATTCACAGGAAATATGAAGCAAAGTAATGTAAATAAAGGAGGATACATATCAGCAAATACTAAATAATCAAATTAATGAAAAGAAATGACAGAAGAACATGATATATAGCATAAACTCTCTCTCTCTCTCTCTCTCTATATATATATATATAATCAAATTAATGACAAAAGAACATGATATATAGCATAAACACCGGATGTCCCCCAGATGTCCTCCCGGATGACCACCTCTAGGCAAAAATTTGTGAAAAAAATACATTGGCCGGTCGACCAGCTGGACATCCACCTGGTCGACCGGTGTTTTGATAAAAGATCAAAATCCTCCGTTGGAGCGCTTGATATCAAATGGAGCTTTTACTCAAATTTAGTAGAAAAAAAAAAGATGCAACGTTGGAGATGCTCTAAGATAAGAAACTAATAAAATAAGAAACTAGCTAAATCAACACAATTTAAGAAACATAATAATTCTATGATTCTATACTAAACGAGTAGATTCTTAACAAAATACTAATATCAAAATAAATAAAATAACATTTTAAAAATTAAAAAATCTCATTTACATCAGTAAACTAGTATATCCCACATTGGTTTTATAAGAAAACTTTGTGGTGTTTATGTACTCCTTCTTTGAACATGGGTTTGGGCCCTAAGGGGCACTAAAGTTTTATGTAATGGAAGGAACTACAGGGGCCTAAGGGAGCAAACCTTTCAGTAGTTTTAGGGCGCTGAGTGAGCACACCTACTCACAGGTAGAGCAATCAAGCACCTATAAAGCTTTGAGCAAGCAAACCGCTTAGGACTTTTAGCTGCGAGCGCTTGTGGGGTGCTAATCTAGCAGCCAATTAAAGAAAGAACTCACGTGCCTATAGAATGTTGAGCGATCGGGCTCGAAGGGGCAACATATTTTTAAGTGAATTTAAAACTCAAAAAAGTAGAGTCCTAAGAAGGATTGGTGCCTAAATGCAAGTGAGACCCAAAGCAAAGATGTGCAAGGGGTTCAAATACGTCTTATACGTGCAGGTAAAAAAACCCAAGTCTTCTATCAACTGCCAAGAAGGATCTTTTCAAGTGGTGAACTCAAGCTCATTAGCTGAACTAAAAATCCTACCAACTCAAAGCCCCAACAGTACATACTTTGGATATTTTGGTCATCCGAAATAACCAACCTAGCTAATAACAATCTTCCCCTTTGACATTTCCATGACGAAACTCCAAAAACAATACATGTACCTCAAAACAAAAACAAATACAAAGAAATTACAACCCAGCCCAAGACAGCTGCAAACTTAAACTAAGGATGATTTCTTTGATAAAACACATCACTTGCTCAAAAAACGTGTAAACTTGTGACATCATCTCACCAAGACAGCAATATAAAGTGCAGTGTGTAACAAAAAGAAAAACAAAATTCACAGGAAATATGAAGCAAAGTAATGTAAATAAAGGAGGATACATATCAGCAAATACTAAAATAATCAAATTAATGAAAAGAAATGACAGAAGAACATGATATATAGCATAAACTCTCTCTCTCTCTCTCTCTATATATATATATAATCAAATTAATGACAAAAGAACATGATATATAGCATAAACACCCCCCCCCCCCCCCCCCCCGGTATCACAAAATGCTAAAAGGAGTTACAAAAAGAAAGAAAGAGAGGTCTTGCTATGTATCCCCATGATCCTCATTGGACGCCATATCTTCCTCACCATGAAACATATGATCAACATTGTTGCTCCATTGCTTATTGAACCTGGTCTGCAGACAAGACACATCAGTCTAAAGATCAGCAAGCCCAGTGTCAAAGTCCTCCATCCCAGCATCAAGCCATTGCATCTTCTAGAGAATCAAATCATTAGTAGCTGGTTATGCTCCAATGAAGGGGAACAGCCGCAGGAGTGACTGCAGCAGGAGAATCAACCTGAGCAGCACCAACGGCAGGACAGCCAGCAACACATGAGACATTCTGATTGATGGTCCTCTAAGAAACAGGGATACGCATACAGGCCTCGGAGGAAGCAATAGGGACCTCATGAATGATATCAAGATGGGTTATAAGAGACCCACAAGGAAGTCCACAGTGTTGTACAGTGAACATAATGCGCCACATAAATGGGGAAGGTCAAAATTGGGCGCCTTGTGCTTATAGCATAAAGGAGGTCAGACCAGCCATACTGAACATCAGAAGTGTAACCATTAGGCTCGATGACATCCACTATTACCTTATTAAGAATCCTATAGCAGAGTGACAAGTAATGATAAGGAAGGACTTGGTCCTATGGTAAGAAGGTGTGCAGTAACTGAAGTGAAAGGGTAGGAAGGACGCTGGACTTTAGAGAGATGATAGAAACTGGCTATGTGACCACTTGCTCTGACGATGAAAGCCTCTCCTTTGATAGGTCTAGGGTAGTCCCAACCCAGAAGGACAAGACTCTCCTTGGGGTCAACATTCCATTTATTTTATTTTATTTTTCCATTAATTAGCCTTGATACATTTCTACGAATATCATCATCCATACAAATAGGCCCAACTTCGACAAGAATCACTTCACACAAGTTAATTGTAATAAAGAAAAGATTACTTGCAATATCAAGGTCTTTACAGAAATCTTCAAGCTGACGTTTCAGTTCCCCTTCACTCAGAATCAGCCTCTCTGCAGCCTAAGAGATTCATATAGGAGCCTATGTTAAACAGTAGTTCAAGCTCCAAATGTTGAAATTAAAACAGGCAGTTCTATTTAAAAAGGAAGAACATAAAATTTTGCACCATCTATAACATATTAATTTAATCTAATGCCCCTAATATTCCAAAAGATATAAAGCACATAGCTCCCAGCCCCAAACCCACAGCACAAAAAAATATGAAGATTTTTTTTTGAAGTACAAGCCAAGGTCTAAAAACTGTGTGGAAAAAAATCCATTGGCAAACAGAAATATAAGCCCTACATCTTTCATGCCCTCTCAATTTGATAACGGGCTAATGCAGCAACAATGTCAATCCTATCCTACCACACATGGAATGTGGGATTTCAATCCTATTCCTATTCAAATTGTTGGTACTACTCCCCAACCCCAAGCAAGAATTTTGATGAAGGGTGATATATTTTTCTTGTACTTGTATACTCATTTTTTCCATGCCATCTGTGGTGTGTAATGTGTATTACCTTACATTTGATCACTAAACCTATAAATAAAGCAATTGAACAATTCTAAACCTCCATTTTTTTCTTCTTCTTCCACTTGCCAGTGCAGGTTTTTCTCATACTCTTCAATCTTCCCTCTTTTTCCTTATCACGATGACAGAAACATAGGACACATGCATGGTGGAGGTAAAAGTAGTTGTTCGGGTTGTCCGACATTAGTGGTAATAGTTGGAATGGTGTTGATGGTGGTGAATATATTATAGAGTAGGGAAATGCAAATAACATAAATGACTTAGTTGTTCATCCACCATTAAAAAGCACATTTGGGAAGTGGTTTCTTGTCAAATTAAAGTTCATCCTACATTCTAAAATACAAGAAGAACTCGCAACAATAATTTCTTGTACTTTACCTTGGCTATCAAAGGAGCTTTGATGTCAGCAATAGTTGAGAATTGCAAATGATCTCCATCTCTGTGAGGATGTCATGATGAGCGCAAGGCACATAAAAAGACCACAGAAATAAGCTAAATATTATGATCATCCACAAACCAAGACACTCACACTGGTTCTGGAAGCTCTTCCTTCATCAACAGACCATCTTTAACAAGCTCCTCGAGAGAGATCAAAATGGTATTACCACAATTTGCATCCTGAAAGTAATCATTAAGAATGGTCAGCCTCATTTCCATTACAAATGCAAGATATTAATCAAAATTGCTCCTAAATATTAAGGAAAATCATGATACACTTCACATCGCAATAAATGAACTTCTGTCCAAAAGGATTTAGTGAGTGAATGGATAGTAGATAAGAAATTATGAAAATCACAATAAGTGTGACTTCATGACTAAAACCACCTACTGGAGTAACTACGGCATTCCTTTCTAACAGTTAAAAGAATCAGATGTACAGTGATGCTTGAGAAGTCCATTTTAACAAGTAATGTGATTTTTAAGTCCGTTGAACTAAATCAGTGCACTTGCCAAGCTATAGCGGCATAAATTATGAATAAATGGAACCTAACTGTGTTTTAAAAAACCTACTGCCTTTATAGATTTATTTACTGTTCCTGGTTTTGTAATGAAATTTCTTTAACTATTTTCTAGGAAATGAAAAAACAATGCTGAATGAATTAAACATTTAAGTGAATTTGCAACCTGTCCTGAGTATGGAGATCCCCCCTCATCAGGAGGAACCAGAGGAAGAACCTGACACAAAAAAAGAAAAAATTCAATCAACAGTGGATATTGGACAATATACATAGATACAAAAATATGACAATAATATCAAAGAGGAATTCAAAAGGAAATTTACAAACAATTCAAAAATGGACCTTAAAACAGTACAATTTGAAACAAATTAAATTAGGAGAGAGCCTAAAACATCTAAAAATATTAACAACTATAAACCACTGTATAGTTCTCCATTAAACTCTATGTTTGGAGGGAAATTTTATCGTTAAAGAAAATACTATTGAAACACAAAATTTATACAGGATTTTTCATCACAATGATGTGGCAGCGGCATTTCTATAACTAAATGTAATTTAAATGGGTAATTTGATCTAAAAGTTTCATCAAATTGAGGGAGGCTTCAGTGTTCATCAAATGTTTGGAGAGAGCCGTTGCACGTACACCGGACGACCAGCCAGTTGTCCGGCCAAAGTTGCCTATTGCCGGTTGTTTGATGAAACTTGAAAAATTCGCATTGAAACCTTGCCTATTGCCGGTTGTTTGATGAAACTTGAAAAATTAGCATTGAAAGGCATGATATCATATGAAACTTTTCATCAAATCTTTAGAAGAAACATGCGTGGAAATAGAAGCTCTCATTCTGTATACAAATTCTAAATCTATATATATCACTATTCTAAAGTTAATTAACTAGAAAGAAAGTCAAGAAGGCTAAAGAACATCTTTTCATTACAAAGCAATAAGCCCCACAAAGTAGAGTAGCAATTAAGAAAGAAAACGTAAAAGAAAGTATTTTGGACACATAATTAACAATTTACAAATAGAATTTAAAATAAAAAAAAGGTCAATGTAATAAATTAAGGCATCAGCAGATTGAGGAGGAGGAGGAGGAGGAGGAGGATGTGAAGAACGATTGGACCTGCCAGAGGGAGCAACCAGAATGGTTAAGCCAATCGAGGAAGCGAAAGGCCTGGTCCCCGAGGTCACCAATGCCGTAAGGGCCAGGAAACGACGTCGGATGGAGGAGAACGCCGGCTCGACGGCGGTCGTAGGGGTTACGTTTGGGAAACCAGTCGGTGTAGTCAGCCGGGAAGTCCTCTCCGACGACCACGGCGGCAGAGAAATTGGAATTCATCAAGTGCGTAGAGAATGATATTGGCCTCGTTTGGGGCCTAAATCGAGTGGACGAGAAGAGACCAACAGTGGTATTGGGAGTGGTGGTGTTGGTGGGGGAGAAGTTGAAGAGTTTGGGAGGAGGAGGAGAGAGAGAAGAAGGAAGGAGATGCAGAGGACTATGAATCGCCATGGATCACCACGCGGAGGGAGAAACAGAGAGAGAGAGAGAGAGAGAGAGAGAGAGAGATGCAGAGTAGGAGGAGCATAGAGATGGGAATGCACGTGAATTAGTGTTAATAGAGTAATGCTAGACACCAAGCCGGTTGGCTTTTGAGAGTAGCTTTAGAAAAAAAAAATTAAAAATTTTGTTTGGTTTAGTGAATTTTTAAAAAAAAATTATAATTTTTTTTCTTACATATTAATTAATCGTTTTTTTCTTTCTTATTTTTTTTTCAATTACTTTTTTTCTTATATATATCTACTCAACTATAACAAAATATCAAATTATCCCAAACTCTCATATTCTAAAACTATTTTCAAAATATACAACCAAACAAACTAAAAAAATTTCTAAACTTTCTCTTCAATTTTTTTTGAGTAATGCTAGGTATCCTGAAAAAAATATTATGAAAATGATCATGAAAAATTATCCACCGATAGATTACACATACAAGAAAACACCACACACTAATCAAAGGAGGAAAAATCTTCATGAAGGATTTCATGATTTTTTTTCCATTATTCCTAATATTATTATTATTATTTTTTTAAAAAAATTTATCTCCTAAAATCAAAAAACAAACACACTCCAAATATTTTACTATATGTTTCATCAAATATTTTATATGATATGAGACTTATATGGAAGTTTCACACTCATATAAAATATTTAATAAGTGTGTTTGATTTGAGTTTTTTAAATTAAATTTTTTAAAAACTGAGTTTTTTTTGTTTTCGTGTCTTTTTTTTTTGTGAATATTTTTAAAATTTTAAATATTTTTTTTACTTTTTTAGATGCACCTTACTTAGATATATCTAAAAAGTAAAATATTTGTAAAAAATATTTTAAAAGATTAAAAAATACATAAAAATATAAAAAAAATATATTGAATTCTCGTATTTTTTTTTTTTTTTTGTATTTTGGTATTTAGTGAATTTTTAAAAGATTTTTTTCATAATTTTTTACCTTTTAAGTATATTTATGTTAGTTATATCTAAAAAGTAAAAAAATTTACTTAAAATATTAAAAAAATTTAGTAAAAATAAAAAAATAAAATTTTTTAAAAGTATTTTTTTGAAAAGCTTAACCAAGTAAGCTGATATTTTTGTAAGTACTACACTATTGCTTTCATTTGGGTTAGACTTGTGAGGGATGTGGCGCGCATCAACCGGGCATTGGATCTGGCTCCCCATCCCCTTCAATTTTAAATTAAAATCAGGGTCATTTATTGAAATAGTCTTAGAGAATAGACGTAATTATATGATATGGGTATGTTTGGTTTGTGTTTGTAGAGTAATTTTTGAGATAAAAAGTACGAAAACTTGTTTAGTTTGCTTTTTTCTGAAATAGTTTTGGAAAATTGTTTTGGGAAGAGAGTTTTAAAAAAAGTGATTGATTTTATGTATATATGAGAGAGTGTGATTTTGGAAAGTAGATAACTAAACAAAATTTTAAGATTTTTTTTGCAAAAATTTGTTTGATTTGATTACTCTTAAAAAAAAAATTGTAAAAAATTTTTCCTAAAAATTTTTCTGAAAAACAAACCACACAAGTTCATGTTTGGTGATTAAAAAATATAAGAAAAAAATGATAAATAATAATTAATTAAAAAGTATGAATATGTAATATTTTGAAATTATTTTATAATTTTCCTTAAAAGCAATAATATATAAATCAAATAATCTATTATTGAGATCGATAATATTTCATGTTATTAAAAATATTTATAATAAAATTAATATTAAAAGTTTAAATAATATCTTTTATAATAAATATGAAAATTTTGAAGATTTTTTTTATTTTTTTATTTGTATTTTGTCAATTTTAATGAGAATAAATAATTTATTTTCTATAGTGAATGGGTAAATCATCATGGATTTTGTATATTTTAATGAGAATAAGAGTGTGACACTACAAGAAAAAGTATTTTTGGCGATTAAAAAAGCACCTTTGGTCGCTGAAAGTATAGATTTTGGCGACTAACAATCTGTTTGGTCACCGATATAAGGTTTTTACCGACTAAAAATATTTTAGTAGCCAAAAGTAAGACATTGGGTGACTAAAAAGATGTTTGGTCGCCAAAAGTGATGCTTTTACTGACTAAAAAAATTTTAGTAGCCAAAAGTGAGGTTTTTGGCGACTAAAAATAATTTAGTAGCCAAAAGTGAGGCATTGAGCGACTAAAAAGATGTTTAGTAGCCAACAGTGAGGCTTTTTGACGACTAAAAAGAAGTTTAGTCGCCAAAAGTGGTAATTTTTGCGCGATAATTAAATTTTTTAACAACTGAAAAATTAATAGCCAAAAGTATAGAATTAGCGACTAAAAATAAGTTTAGTCACCAAAAGTGGTCTCTATTTTTTTCTAGTAAATAATTTATTTTTACATAAATTATGTTCAATAAAAAATAATTATCATTATATATATACTTTTATATTAATACAGGTCTATGTACTATATAAATAATATATGTTGCATATATAATCATATGGTATTATAAAGGTGTAGTGGAAAGAGTGTGTTGTATAGGTTTATGGTGTGAGAGATTAATGGTTTGAATCTCCACAAGAGCAGATGAGAAGCTAGTGAGTGTAAAAAAAATTTTTTCCACAAATGAGCTTTTGGCGACTAAAAGGTTTGGTCGCCGATTCCTTGAGTATTGGTCAGTAAATGTATAATTTAATTTTATATAATTGACTATTGGCGACCAATAATTTAGTAGCCAAACATTTAATTTTGCCGACCAAATAAAATTTAGTGGCTAAAAGATAACATTGCCGACTAAAAAAAATAGTAGTCAAATGTTTCACTTTCAGCGACCAAACACACGTTTAGTTGCTAAAACAATCGCCGACAGGGTTTAGGCAACTAACTTGGCGACAAAAAAATTTATTCGCTAAATGGTATCAGCGACTAACAATGCGACCTTTGGCGACTAATATTTTGGTCGGCAAAACTGTTATTTCTTGTAGTGTGAGTTGTACAGCTGTACTATTTGCGCAGCTGATTGATGCTAAGAAATGATTAGCTACTTTTCAGGCATTGCACTGGACGGTGTTATTCGGCCCGTGTGGGCCATTACGGGTCCCGTTTTGATAATCTGAACCATTCAATGTATAGAACTCGTCGAGTACTATATGCCTGTAAAAAATCACGTTGATCGGTTATCGATAGCTATCTGATCAGATTAGTTTTTTTTTTCAACCGTTAACTATAACACCATCCATTTTTTTATACAAAACTGATTTGATCATGTAGTTAGCGATATCCGATCAATGTGATTTTTTACAAACATATAGTACTCGATGAGTTCTACACAAACGGTTCAGATTATCAGAACGGGACCTGTGATGGGCCCCCACGGGCCGAACAACAGTGTGTTAAAATTGCACCCCAACTGTGCAATTTTTTTTAAAAAATGCAGCCGCAGATCTGAACCGGTCAGATCTGTCTTATAATTTTGTATGTAAAATTAATTTTTTTATATTTTTGTTTAGTGAATAGTGATAACTTTTTAACTTTTTGAGTAACTTTTTGACATTTTGTCTTTTTTTGGACATGCCAAACTAGGCCTTAAGATAACATTTTGACTTTTTACAAAAAGATGTGTAATAAAATATTGTAGTAAAATCAAAATGACAATTTTACCCTTTGGACTTTTTAAGTTTTAACTTTTTGACTTTTTGTGTAGTTGAATTCAAAGGGCATAATAATAATTTTGCTATAGTGGCTTCCCCCACAAGCTACCCTTGAATAGTATATACTTTTTAACATTTTTAATAATTTTTTGACTTTTTTAATTTATCCCAAACAAGGCCTAAGTCATTGTAGCTACCCCAACCACATCGCTTTCTCAATTTCAAAATAATCAACTTATTTAAAATTATTTTTATCATATAAAACTATAATTTTGTAAATAGAAGATATAAAAAATTGTCTGACATAAAATTTGTTGGTTTTTTTGGCTTTCAAAGGTTAATATGTAATTTAAGCGTGCCAACAAGGATCAATAAGTCCTTACAGAAAGTTCAATTCCCAACTGATTATCAAATGATTGTGTTGAAATTCTTTCAGTCTTAATGAAGATGACTTTCACTGGTGGTTTTGCTTAGGAAAAACTTATAAATAATAATAGGTGCAAAACAGTTCAGAAACTGAATTTCATTAAGTAAATGAGAACTTACAATGACCTAGCCTCAAAGAGGTTCATAGCAACAAACTACGCCATTACGCCATAGTTAGCTTCCACTACGCCACTTTTGTAATTAGGCTTCCCTCTTGAATTTGAATTTAAATTGTGAGTAACTGTTGGACAACGTCATCTTGTGCCTTCTAACTATTCCAATGCTACACAGATCTATTATTACCAATATGAATTGCCATATGCCTATCGTTGATTGGAGGCTTGTATTAACTCCCCAAATCACCCTTTACGAGCCACGTGTTAAGCTGCGATTGGCTTATACAAAATATATAGCCAACATTACCCCCCGCACTAATATACCCAATACTTGGTGATATTAATGGATCAGTGCACTTTGCCCACGTACTGGGATGTGCATGGACTTTGTTTATCTTGGAAGTGTAACCGTCTTCGAGTAATGAAGCACTGAACTTTATTAAATACTCCCTTACACTTGAACTTTTCCTCCACTATTTGTGTATACGAAGGGACTAATATATCTCCAATGGCCAATCAAGCATTCTCGTACATTGATTGAGCATACGAGGAAGTTTTGGACAATGATGACCGACCTCAAAAGAATTTTCACGCATTTATTGGCCACAATTATCCACTTCCATTTATATAAGTTATGGAAGTTTTTACGAAATACGAACCTCTGGACCAAGAATTTGCCAAAATGGATCTAGGAAGCTCTTCCTCTGCTCCGAAACCTTCAGCATAGGACGAAGCTGCCTCCTCTTCTTCTGGAAACACTGGCTGGGATGCTTAGTCAACACCGGCTCAACCTCAAATAAGGGAACGGATTCATCAGAGAATTGTTGAATTTGATTATCCCCTTTTAGTTCCTCATTGTTCCCGCAGCTCAGTGGTATACCCTTACATGCTCGTGATCGCCTTCATTGTCTAGAGGACAATTTATTTTCAGCATGGTATACCTCCTCCTGCTAACAAGGATAGTGCAAAAGACGCCTAACCCAATCGAAGCATTGGGATTCAGTCCCTCATTCTTGGTTGAGAAGGCAAAATTTTGCTCTTTTGATTGACTAGAGTGCGTGAATGACCCCCAATTTCCTCATTCTTTTAGGACAGACCCTTTTGCACCCTTTCTTCTTTAGAATCCCAACTGGATAGAGAAATTGAAACTCACTCTCTTCGAGGGTCAGCATTTTTCTTCCCACCAACCTTCAGTTCCTCCAACTGCATTTCAGCAGTCTAAAGCTCAGCTTATGCTTGCCACGTTCTCTTATCTGCCTTTCAAAGTACTTGGAGATGATGTTCCCCACAAGAACTTTTTATGGGCTTGTGACGTTGTGTCTTGAGGTCATGCTCTTAACCCCATAGCCCAAACAGAGCTACATACCTTCTTGGACCAGCTCATTCTCTTACTCAACTGGCATAAAAACTCCTTGGCCACTAGTGATTCATTGGATAGAATCGCTGTCATTCGAATTCATATTCAGTACGAAGTAAAAAACATTCTTGAAAAATATGATGCCTTCAAGAACAAGGACTCAGCGTACTAGGATAATATGGATATGGATGAAATGGAGCAGAGTTTGAAGTGAAGGTTGAGTAGCTTTTCCACTAACTAAGAGCACATCAGTTGCAACAACCAAGTCTAGATAGAACTGAAGACAGGATAAAAAAAGAACACAAGTGTATAGAACATTGCTGGGCTAAATTCAATGAACTTGTTGCCTTTTCTATTCCTTACTATTATGAAATTAAATTTGTAGCCAAATAGGCCCTTCCAATATAAATGTTTTATCAATAAAATTAGGTTTTTATATTCCAATTGTATGGTTAATATGACCTTATTCCTTACTTTGTTCACATAATCTGTGTAAATAATAGTTTTGAACTAACCAATTTTGTTTAGCAACCTGGTTTAAGTGTTTTTGAAGCATGGAGTTTCTTTTGCAAAATGACAATATTTGTCTTCGAAGGGATTTGTTTTAGTAGAAAGTTCAAGAAAATACTTTCATGTATGGGTAAGTCCTCTGGTATTTGAAATTTCCACATTACTTGACCAAGTACTAGCTTCATAGTGCTTACTTATTTTGAAATCCAAAAAATCAGGCAAGAACCATATTCTAATCACGGAATAATACAAAGACTCCTTTGAAGGAAATTTCCTTTTATGGAAAGCCTAAGAGAATACCCTCAAAACCTTCGAAGTAAACAAACCCCAACTATACTTGAGTTTAAGGTATAAATTGGCTTTGAAGCCAATGACCTGCTTTTGAAGCTAAGCTGAGTATTCGAAAAACTGGCTTCGAAGCTAACTACATGTTTTGAAGCCAAGCTAAGTATTTGAAGTATGTTTCTCTCCTTCATAAGATATCCACATACTGTAGCTCTCTTTCTTGTGTTTTCAGGAGTTTTAAAATAAAAAACTTAATCACACATGGGTCAAAACTTGGGTCTATTTGACCCGTTATGTTAAATGGGTAATTTTGGACAGAAAGGTTTAAAACCCCTATCTTCTCACGCTTTTACCTATTCACTTGTCCGAAAATTCCCCTTTCACTCTTATTGCTCTCAACTTCAACTTCCTACCATTCTCATACTCACTCTCTCCACCCTCCTTTCAACCTCTTACTAATGGCTTCTTCTTTCTTAAAAGTACCAGTTATTGAGCGCATGATGCTGTCTGTGGCTTTGAGGAGGTACCTTAAGGACAAGATAGAAAAATATAAAGCAGGTGAACCAAGCGCCATCAATGGATGCATCTTTGTCCCTTGTCATCATGCTCAAGGAGAATACATCCTTGGACCTATCTTTAGAGAAGCCCCTGCCCCACTTCCTACTCTGTATTCTCGTTTAGAGGATCACTGCCTTCTTTACGATGGGGGCCTTGACTAAGAGAGCTGGATGATGAACTGACCTCATCGGTGTTGGCCAACATCGAGAACAGAATGAGAGGAATGGTACGACAGAGTTGTCTCTGCCAGAGAATGAGACTTGCAAAAGCTCTATATCTTCGATACTCTTCGCTTCTCTAGGTTTATTATCCCTGATAACCTCTTTTTGATTCCTGCTGCTCTTTGCTTTTGGAACTCAACTTTTAATTTTTTCTAATTCCAATGTGGTATGATGGCTTCCACTATCCTTGATATCTGCTATCTCCTAGGGCTCTCACCAATTGGTGATCCCTTCACCCCTAATTACCCAAACCCTCCGGTCAGTTTCACCATTCTATCTTTGAACTCTTCCTTCAGTGATTTTGTAAAGACTGAGAATAAAAAGGAAGGTCTTGTGACTGACCGAGAGTTCTTTTCATTTATTCTATATTAGCTATGTAAATTCCTTTTTTTGTACCTCATTTCAGCGGATCATGTCTGAGTTTGCCCCTCTTGCCAAGGCTTTTGCTTCGAAGAAGAAGATAGCCTTGGCTCCTTATGTTTTGGGCCATGTTTATAGGACATGTTCCCAATTTTGTAAGAAACCTCTGGACGTTAATCAAGGAGGCCCACTCTGGGTATTGTAACTCTGGCTTTTTGCATATCTCACTGATTTACACTCTAGGTGTTTGAGATTCTTAGTGCAAGACCCCACTATCTATGGAGAAAAATATACCAGGGTTTTCCTCTATCCCTTGAGCTTCGCTTATTACTTCACTTTCTTCTATCAACTCCCAATTTATCCTCTTTTCACATTCTTCTGCCCCTTCGAAGCTAACACAGGGCCAGCTTAGCTGAGGACCTTATTGGCTGATAAGAAATGCTCCAAGCCTTTACACAAAGATATGTGGGCCTCTATTTTACTTTCAATGGAGCTATTTATTGGCACTTTGAACCCTCGAGCTTATCAGTGTATCTCTGAGGCTTATTGCCCTTCTCAATTTTCTAGGCAATTTGGGCTTACTCAGGGGATTCCTGTCCCTCTCTGCAGCCTCTCTAATTTAGATCCTACAACTAGAGAGCTAAAGGTGCCCAAAACCAGGTTAGATGAAGCAACCCTCAAACTGATAACAGATTTGGATGAATTTGAATTCTCTCACTTCATTCCATAAGGCAATACACTAAAGAGATATCAAAATTGGTGGACAACCAATATGAAGGTACACTTGGCCATTTCCCCCAAAGATTTGCTGGAAGGGCTAGATGTGCCCTCTCAAGTCAAACCCAAGGAGACTGAAATCATTATCACCTCCTTCACTGCTCCTGCTGCCTCAATTCCTACTCATACTGCCTCATCTCTTCCTCCTTCTAGAATCACCAGGGTTACCTTGAAGAAAGGTACAAACTTTGTCTCATTTTACCTTTTTTCTTTTATGATGCCTTGTCTATTTACTTATAGCCTCAATATTTGGTGTAGGAGTTTCACAGGAGGACTCTCCTCAGAGGACTCAAGCCTTGAACATCTTCAAGGATAGGCAGTAACAAAAGAAAAAAAAAACTCTTACTGCAACCTAACCTTGTGGAGACAATACTTGAGGAGGAAGAAAAATAAGCTCCACTGAAGAGGAGAAAGAAGACATTCTTTCATAGTAAGCTTGTGCCATGGACCTCACTCATGAGGCATCTGTTAGAGCAATGGAGAAGGAACAGACCAAATAAATTATTGTATTTTAGAGGTCTGAAAAAGGAGGCATAAACAAATATTAAGGGAAGAAGTTGCTACTGTTGATGAAATACAAAAGAAGACTGCGAGGAAGAGTAAAACTATTGAGCATTATGCCCATCGCAGCTCTCCAACCATTACCATTACAACCACTGAAACTGGTAATTTCCCTCGGTCCATTTTGACAATTTCCTTTTCCAAGACTTAACATAAATTTAACATTTTCTCTTTGTTTTCTGAAATGCAGCAGCAGCCAGTCCAATTTCTCCTCCTTTGACACTGGCTTATTCTACCTTGACTATGGATGAGGGGCCCTTCTTGACTTCTTTAGAACTAAGGGTAGCTTTAAAGGGAAAATAGAAGGTCAGTCTTGAACTGCCATGGAGTGTAACACCTCTTCAAAGATTACATTCACTCCATTCGTCTACACTTCCCATACCTTCTTCCTTTTTCTCCTTGAGGCAAAGCATTCCATCTTCCTTATCCCCTGGCTTATCTTCCTATTTGCCTTTGATGTCCATCGCCTTATCCCAGCCTACTCCTTATAGAGTCTTGGCTATCCCTCCAACTACTGAAAGCACTCCAATTGTCACTCCAACTCTAATGGCAATTAGCTTTTCCAAGGATGATACTGGCAGCTCACCAACTTCTTTCCTGCCATCCAGCTCCAGTCCCTTGTCCCTTGACTTATTGGTAGCCAGAACCATAGATATAACTAAAGAAGCTTCTATTCCTCTGGCTATACCAATGTTTCCAGCTATTCCTTCAACTGATGATTCCTCGACAATTCTATTTTCTAAAGAGGAGATGAACGTCTTCGAAGCTTGGCTGGCTAATCTGTTCGACATCTCTGCACCAGCTTTATCTACCAACAGTGAAGCTGAGCTATTGAGCCTAGCTGATTCTTTGTTGGAGATCATTGAGAACTCTGCCACTGATGCTGAACTTCTTTTGCCTCAAGTGGATTTGGGCGTTTGCTTGGATCTCCTGAAGTCCTTCTCAAGGGTTCCATTTGAGGCTCTGCAAAAACCCTCCATCAAGAATGGCTTCCTGAAGTGCTGCAAAGTGTTTGAGCAGTCCAATATGGCTTTCAGAAGCCACTTATCTCAGGCAACAGCTATCATTGATTTTTACATCAACATCTGCCAGATGGCTAAGGCTGCAGAAGGGGTACTATTGAAAGATAAAGAGTTTGTCTCCCAGATTCATTTTGAGGTATTCGACTTAAAGGGACAACACTCTTATGCTTCTCGTCTTCAAACTTAACTGCTGCAAAAGAAAACAGAATTGAAGAAGGAATTGACAACAGTGAATCTAGCACTAGAGCAAAATGCTGAGAAGCTGCATTCCACTAACCAAAGACTATCCAATCGTAGACAAGAAATGACCTCAGCTATTCAATTGTTCCCAACTCTAAAAAGTAGAGAACTGATTGTAACAGAACAATTGAAGCATTGTACAGATTTTTGGGCCAAACTACAGTATTATGTACTGAAATTTTTATGAAATGAAAATCCTTATTATCTATATAAGTGTTCTATGCTATTTCATTATTCTTACTTAGCACTTCTTACACTCCTTATGTTTCCCACACAGTTGGATAATAAGGCTTCAAATATCTGCCATTGATTTTCTTGGGATGCACATAACTGTAGACACCCTATTTTTGACCGACCTTAAGACTCAGACGTCACCGATTGAGCGCTCGGTGATGTTGCATATCGTGCTCGTTCAGAGGTCTCAGAGTCGCGGCCGTGAGCCCTACCTCCGAACTTCCGAACTCTCTTCCATACCTTGCCTCGGTTTGCGAACCAGACTCGGTTTTCTCTGTTTTCTTTCCTGCGGGAAGGGAGTAGTCCTGTAGACTATTTCTCGGTGGCCGTGGGCTACTTTTCGTGGCCGTAGGCCATTTTGCCCATTTCGAAGCCCGGTTCCCGGTTTTCGGAGCCGTCAGGCCGTGTGCCTCGGTTCGGGACTGCCCAACCGTCTCCGATTCCTCCGTTTCTTGGCATGTGCCTCTGTTTTATCATTTCGAGGCACACTGGGGCCCCTGATGCCCACTTCGTGGCCGTATGCCACTTTCGGTGCTTATAGCCGGTTTTCGGGCCCCGAACCTCGCGGTTTGGCCCCCGAGCATTCATTTTGCATCGGTTTTCTCCGATTTTTGGCAGGTGCCTCTGATTTGTCATTCCGAGGAACACTGGGGCCTCTGATACCCACTTCACTGCTGAACACCACTTCCAGTGCCTACAGCCCATTTTTGGGACCCCGAACTGCGCGGTTTGGGCCCCGAGCGTTCATTTCTCATTAGTTTTTGTTCAATTTTGGCAGGTACCTTTGTTTCAGCATTAGGAAGATCACTGGAGGGTAGGAGGCCAGCAATTATCCCAGATAACCAGTTTCGCTCCTCCGGCGCCCGTTTTGCTCACTTCCGGGCTAATGTTGAACACCCTAGGCCCATTTTCTTCCAACCAAAGCTACATATCTGTGATCAGGGGACATGGGAGGACCCTAAAAACTACTGGTCGGCCAGCAATTGTGGATTTCATTTTTGAGCCCCTCCTTCAAGCTCTATGTTGTGGCTCCTGCTTCAGTGTTGCCAATTTCCGACCTTGGAACCTTGTTCTACACATCTGGGAGGACCCTAAAAGTTGGTGGTCGGCCAGAAATTTTGCACTTCATTTTTGGGCCATGGCCGGCCGGCCAGGGTGAGTGGCTGGCCGACCAGGTGGGGTGGCCGGCCGGCCACCTCCCAGAAATTTACCTGGCCGGCCAGCTTTCTGCTTTCCAGCCCTTTCCAGCTGTCCGGATATTTTTCAAAATATCCCGGGCATCCGGGGGATATTTTGGGAGGGAAATCTTGCCTCCATTTCCCTCCCCTTTTACACCCTTTCTTGCCTATTTGAAGGGTGGTCCTCCTCCTTTGCTAGGGTTAGAAATTTTGATCTCACAAACCTCTCTCCAAAAACCTCCATTTTCCTATTCAAAAATCCTAAAAACCTTTGAGTTCCTAGGCCAATCCTTCATCAACCCTAAGCACCACCAACACCACCTTCGTTCCAGCAGCAAAGGAGTGCTTTTCAAGGGCTAAGAAGCAACTTTCATCAAGGCAAGAGGTAGCAAAAGCATAGTATTCAAGGGTAAGCCTCTAGTTCCATTTTTCTTGCATAATCTTGCTTCAAATCTTTACCCTACTTGTGATCTGTTTTGGGTTCTGACCCCTTCTGGTTTTGTGCTTATTTTGAGCCCCTCTACAACATTGTAGAAGGGCTCAACCCTGTTTGGCATCTCCTTCATGAACTTGCTTCAATATCACTCTTTATGCCATTAAATTGCATGCTTTGTTTGGATTATGTGTGATCTGATTTCGAGCATAACATAAACTGTGAGTGGGCTTATTTTGAGCCCCTCTTCAATATTGAAGAAGGGATCAGCCATGTTTGACTTCTCTGTCATGCACTTCCTTTGAAATGCTTCCGTTTTACCGTAAAATTGCATGATTTTTTTGGCCTATTTATGATCCGATTTGGAGCATTCAACATACTGATATTGTGCTTATTTTGAGCCCCTCTTCAACATTGAAGAAGGGCTCAACCTGGTTTTCTTGCTCTAAATATCACTTGCTTTGAATTCTTGTCACAATCCCATTTTGCATGCTTTTTTAAGCTCACCATGCTTCGGATTTAAGCCTTCATCAGGCCTAGAAAGAGCCTTATTTTTGACTATTCTTCATGTTTTGTTAAGGGCCTTAGGCCATTTGATGACTGGTTTTGGTACTTCATGTTGTATCCTCCATATTTTCCGTAAAATTGCATGCTTTGTTAGGCTTGCTTAGCTACTGATTTGAGCCTTCATCAGGCTTAGAAAGTGTCTTATAATAACTCATTATTCATGTTTTGTTAAGGGTCCAAAGTTGTTTGATGCTTGCTTATGGTACCCCATGTTATAGCCCTTTGTAGGCTCATTTTTGCATGCCATTTTTAAGCATATCTACACACTGAATTGGAGGACCTCATCTACTGTAAATATGCATGTTTTTGGCCCCTCTTCAATTTTGTAGAACTGTGTTTTTCAGTTTGAGCATTGTATATACTACTTGCTTTGTAATTCTCCTCTTTTCCCCCATTTTTGCAAGCTATTTTTGCCATGCTTGTGGTTGTTATTTAGCTTTGTTTGTTACTGAAAAAATGCCATATTTGGGGCTGCCTTGCTACTGGTTTGCATGTCATGATCATGTTGTGCATGTTTAGTATGGCTATAGGCCATTTCGGGTACTTAAAATCACATTTCGGGATGATTTCATGCATTGGTTGTCATTTCGTATCATTTCGGGGCTGTTTTCCCCTTCATTTAGGTGCTGAAATTTGGTTTGCATGCTTGCATATCATTTCCCGTGCCATTTCATGCCTTCGGGCCATGCCTCGGTTTGCGTGCCCATGGGCACGCACTTCGAGGCACTTCGGTTTTATCCGATTTTGCATTTCATATCATCGTCTCGGTATGCGCGCCTGTGGGCACGCATTTCGAGGCACTTCGGTTTTATCCGATTTCCATTTCATCATCGCCTCGGTATGCGCGCCCGTGGACACGCATTTCGAGGCACTTCGGTTTTATCCGATTTCCATTTCATCATCGCCTCGGTATGCGCGCCCGTGGACACGCATTTTGAGGCACTTCGATTTTATCCGTTTTGCATTTCATATCATCGTCTCGGTATGCGCGCCTGTGGGCACGCATTTCGAGGCACTTCGGTTTTATCCGATTTTGCATTTCACATCGTCGCCTCGGTATGCGCGCCTGTGGGCACGCATTTCAAGGCACTTCGGTTTTATCCGATTTGCATTTCACATCATCGCCTCCGTTTGCGTGCACGCGTGCGCGCTTTTCGAGGCATCTCATTTTCATCTCATTTTCATAGCATTGAGCATGCTAGGCTGTATCTTAGTTGCATTTCATGCATATCATGCATATTGCATCGTGTTCGGGATAGGAGTTAGCCCGGGCACGGGAAACGAGGCACGTTTCGTACTCCGAGTGACGGAACGGGTCTCAATTCCCAAGTCACCGACACTCCGGATTATCCATGATGGAGTTAGGCTTCGTTGTAGCATTCATCTGCATTGCACCCAATATTGAGTTGTGCAATCCGATTCCTCGGCCATCATGCATCGATATGCGTGATTGGTGGCACGAGGATCGAGGCATGCATATATTTGTGAAATACATTGCTATGCCCTTTTCCTGCTCTCTGTTGCAGCAAAATCAAGGATCAACAACTTTTCAGAGTTTGGCACGCATTTCGAGAAAAGTGCAAACAGAGGCTAATTGGGGCATCTCAGTGGATTTCCGCGCCAGAGCAGCCCGGCATACATTATTCATCAGAAGCGAGGCAGTCCCTGGCTTGCATGCCAGTTTTACTTTTTTGTAGTTAATCTGTACATTAATTAGAAATCTGTATTATTCTTTCATTTCGGACTGTATTATTATTTATTCGGACCCTCTGCGCGAGGGCATAACTGTAATAAGTGTGGGTGAGTGTGATGTATGTCTTCCAACCCCCATTTCTTTCTCCCTTTTATTTACCCGCTTACGATGGTTAGATGTAGGGCATATTTCAATTAGCATACAGTATGATAGCATGTTGCATCATTCATCTGTTTTGCACGCACCGGGCTCGGCGCATCATACAAACTGCATTCGTACTTCAATTCCAAATTGAATACGTGTTAGTTGTAGCATTCCATATGCCATGTTTAGAATAGCCGAGCCTGCTATAGTTGCATTATTGCATGTGTTGCATTAGGCATTTCTGTATAAATTAGGATCATGCATGATTTCTAATGAGCTTCTGTTTTGGCTTGGAGTACTCGGTAAGTTTTGTGCTTTAGCATCCTTGCATGCGTGTGAGTGTTGCCATGATAGCATGCTTACCATGAGGCTATATGCTTATGTGATATAACTGCCTTGAATGCCTGTGGGTGGAGGTTGAGTTGCTTGAACTGGGACAATGCGTTGACTGTTTGTTTTAAGCCCACTAGATAGTGGCAAAATCTTGTTTTCTAAGCCCACCCGAGGGTGGCAAATCCGCGTCTTAGCCTACCTGCGGGTAGCACCATCAAACCATTTTCAAACAAACAAACATGAAATGTTTTGTTCCAATTCAGGTGGCCCAGTCTATACTTGTTTGCTGCGAGCATCACATAGTAACCTAGGCTAATAATCGGAATAAGAGCATACAAGGTTTTCAAAAACAGATATCATGGTTAGTAGAGGCCGGTCTTTGACCGGGCGAGCGGGGGTGCTCACGATGTGACCTTCACCAATCGTACCCAAGTTCCCGAGCCGAGGCAACTTTGGTGATGACGGACACGTGGCCTTTGGCACGAGTCAGGGTTTCCTAAATTTCCCATTAAAAAATATTTAGGTGGCGACTCTGTTATCTGGCAAAGCAGTCCATGTTTGGCACTTCTTTCAAAAAATCTGTTTTTCTTCAAAACGATTTGCCAGGGTTGGACTCTTTGGTTCAGATTTAGAACCGCAACAAAAATAGAGTCCGAACTGTAGCGAGGTCCCTCGCGGGCTTGTTACAATAACCATTTAGATTTCTCAGATGGTAGGTTTCCCCAGGCAGGACTCTATGAATTTGGTATGGTCCCTCCCAATTAGGTGACCATTTGCCAAATTTATGGCTCTTTATTTCTATTAGAAGTATTCACTTTGTTTGGTTCCATTTTTCCAAAAACACTTTTCAAAAAATTCTACTTTCTTGTTTTTCGTGTTTTTTTGTTTTTGCTGAATTTTTTTTAATATTTTAAGAATTTTTTTTTTTTTTTACTTTTGAGACATACCTAACATAAATATAAACAAAAAGTAAAAAATTTGTGAAAAAAACCTTTTAAAAATTCACTAAATACCAAAAATTTAAAAAAAAAAAAAAAAACAAGAATTCAGTACATTTTTTTTTGTATTTATTAATTTTTAAAAATATTTTTCCAAAAGTTTTTTACTTTTTAGATACATCTAAGTAAGGTGCATCTACAAAAGTAAAAAAAAAATGTTTAAAAATTTAAAAATATTCACAAAAAACAAAAAAACACAAAAATCAAAAAACTCAATTTTCAAAAAAATTAATCCAAAAAACTCAAATCAAACACACTGATTGTTTTCCATACCAAATCACCTTCATCAAAACTAATGTGCTTGACTTTCTTATGATAGCTTTTGGCTGTCCTTTTTTTTTTTTTTTTGGTGGAAAAGAATACTGTTTAATGCCAAAATTCTAACTTCATCCACATTCTCTAACTCCAAGAACATGCTCTAATGATATTGCTCAGTAGTTAACTGGTTTTGGCATTTTACACTCAAGGATTTGATATTAATTTTCACCAGCAACACTGTATCATGTCCATATATTAAGGCATAAGGAGTGATTCCTGTACTTGACCTTAGAGAAGTCCTATAAGCCCATAACACATATAACAACAAGTTATGTCAATCCCTAGGATGGTCTTCCACAACTCTTTGTATTTCTTTTTTCAAAGATTTGTTAGATGATTTAGCTTGACCATTTGTTTGTGCATAATAACGGGTGAAATTAATAAGACTAATTCCAAATTTTGTTGCAAAAGATCTTATCATCTTTCCATCAAATACAGTCCCATTATCTACAGTTATGGTTTGTGGAATGCCAAACCTATGGATCAATTCTTTGATAAACCCAATTACTTCAGTCTGATCCACAATCTTATGGGGCTTAGCTTTGACCCATTTAGTAAAGTAATCTGTGGCCACTAGAATGAAACAATATTGTTTCGAAGAGGGTGAATATATTTTTCTTATCATATCCATTGTTCATCCTCTAAATGGCCAAGGCTTCATAACTGCATGCAAATCAGTTATTAGCATATGTCTTATCATGCCATGTTTCTGGCATACCTGACATCCCTTTGCATACTCTATACAATCTTTAAAGATGGTTAGCCAATAATAGGAATGCCTTTGAAGCAACCATCTCATCTTCACACTAGGTAGATGGGCACCACAAATGCCTTCATGAACCTCAGCCATGGTAGTCAATACCTCTTTTGGCCCTAGACATTCCAATAGCAGTCCATCTGCTTCCCTTTTGTAAAGAGCATTCCCATACACTATGAATTACATTGATTACAATTTACGCCTTCTGCTAGTCTTAGAAGAAGGACCAGTCAAATATTGGATGATTGGATGTCTCCAATCATGTTTTTTCAAGTTATTCTGGTTAACTTCTACCATGATACCCTTTTTAGCCAAAGGTGGTATTAGATTTTGATATGTTGCTTGACTTATGTCTATTTGAGTGTCACCTCTTCTTCTAAAATTTGAAGCCCTCATTGGCTTTGTGATTCATGAATCTTGGGATATAAGTCACATTTGCTATTTGAAACTGAGAAAGCAAATGTAATGTAGCAACATAATATGGTAACATGCTTGCACTTTGACCTTTAAAATTCGTTTTACTTGGTTAATTACCAATTGGGAATCTCTAAATATGTCCACTGCGTTAGCCTGTAATCCAATAAGTATGTCAAGGTCCCATTACCAAGGCTTCATACTCAGCTTGGTTATTGGAACAAGTAGCTTCATCAATCTTGAAACTATATGTAGTTTCTATCCCCTGTGGTGACTTAACCATGACACCAATTTTGACTAAACCATTGGCTTTTGATCCATCAAATCACATTTTCCATGGCTCAATATTAACCATACCAGGATCCATTATCTCTTGACTTTCTGTTTGACATGGATGGTCTGCCAAAAAATTAGCCAGAATCTGTCCTTTTACTGCCTTTTGGGGAACATATTCTAGATGAAACTCTGATAAGGCTAAAATCCATTTGCCAATCATTCCTCTTAACATAGGTCTAGATAACATGTACTTAACCAAATCTGTGGTTGTAATAACCAAGACAATAATAGGCAAAAGATAATATTTTAATTTTATTGCTGTAAAGTACAATGCTAAACATAGCTTTTCTACAGCTGAATATTTACATGCACAAGAATTTAAAAACCTACTATGGTAATAGATTGCTTGCTCTCTGCCTTCTTCATTGTCCTGAGCTACAAAAACTTCCAATGATTCTTCAGCTGCAGTAATGTATAGTTTCAAGGGTTTGTCTTTCCTTGGTGACATCAACACTGGAGGATTGGCCAAGTAGGTTTTGATTCCTTTAAAAGCAGCTTGATGCTCAGTTGTCCACATAAACTCTTCTTCATTTTTTAGCTTGAACGAAGAAGAAAATACTTTAGTTTTTCCAGCAGTGTTAGAAATAAACCTTCGAAGGAAATTAACCTAACCAAGGAATTTTTACAATTCTTTCTTACTTGATAGAAGTTTGGCCTCAATGATGGCTTTGGCTTTATTCCAATCAATCTGTATTCCTTTCTTGTGTACTACATGCCTCAAGAAGTTTCCAGCTGATACACTAAAAGTACACTTAAGAGGATTGAGTTTCAGTTTGAACTCCTTCATTCTTTCGAAGGTTGTTGTCAAGTGGACCAAATGCTCCTCCATAGATTGAGATTTCACAACAATATCATCAATGTAACATTCTAAATATTCTCCAATGGGATCATGAAAGATAGTGTTTATTGCCCTCTGATATGTTACTCTAGTATTCTTCAATCCAAATGGCATCTTAACCCATTCGAAGGTGCCAATGTTTCCAGGACACCTGAAAGCTATCTTGTGGACATCCTTCTCTACTATGTAGATCTGGTTATAACCAGAATGCCAATCCATCATAGACAAAAGCCTGTGTCCTGCTGAACTATCCACCAATAAATCAACAATAGGCATGGGGTACTAGTCTTTTGGAGTTGCTAAATTTAAGTTTCTAAAATCGATGTATATCCTCATCTTGCCATTCTTTTTTACCACAGGCACAATATTGGACAACCATTCAACATACTTGGTTGTTCTGATAACGCTTGCTTTAAGGAGCCTAACAATCTCCTCCTTCACTTTTTGAACCACTTCAGGGCTCATCCGTCTTGGTTTTTGCTTGTGTGGCTTGAAATTAGGCTTCATTGGGAGCCTATGTTCTACTAGTGACCTGTCCAACCCAGGCAACTCATTATAAGACCAAGCAAAACAATCTTTATATTGTTTCAAGACAACCAACAACAGGTTCCTGTCAACAAGATCCAACCAAGCACTGATGTAGGTGGGTTATTGTACTGATCCTTCGCCTAGGTTGACTTCTTCCAAGGGATCTTGCACTTGAGTACTCATTGATGCTCCCCCTTTGACTTTTTCTACCTTCGAAGCAACCCTTTCATCTTGTTCTGCTCCTATCCTTTCTGGTTAAACATCCCTATTCTCTTCTTCATAGACAAAATCTATCCATAGGGCCTCTTCTTCCTGTATTTCCTGGACTTTAATTTTCAATGTCCAATGCACAGTATTTTTCAAGAGCCAAAGGTCTGGCCTTTTATTGCCCTTGACTACAACCAATTATTATGGCTTCTTTCTCTTTTTCCTGCACCTTCTAGACTATCAACTCTATGTCCAATGTTGAAAATTTGATCAAAGCCAATGGTCTGGCTTCTTGATCTTGATCCTTTTGCCGACAACCAGGCATCATCGACATCTTTGATGATGAACTCCTCATTAGCACTTTCCTGTACTAGATGCTTCAGGTGTGATAGTTCCTCAATAGCCGTCACTTCGGCTGTTACATCAGACTTCCTCAACACACTAAGTGGTACTACCCCTTCAGTGTATAGCTTGGCCTCTGCAAAATCTGCACAAGCAATAAAGAGCTGTGGATCTGCATTGATCTCCTTTGTTTCCCTATTACATAGTGCTATCATTATCTTCTGATGTAAAGAAGAAGGTACACATTTTTTTTGTGTGAATCTAATCCTTGCCAAGCAAAGCATTTTACTTGGCATTGCTGTCTATAACAAAAAATGCTGTCATACAGTCTCTGATTCCCACACTTAGGTTGATAAGCAAAATGCTCTGAGCCATCTGCTTGTCCCACGCAAAACCAGCAATGGCTGTGCTTATTGGGATCGACCTGAGATTTCTTTTCCCCAACTTCTTCAAAAAGGATCTTGGAAGCAAGTTCACTGTTGCCCCATTATCTACTAGTACTCTACTTATTTTTATTCTATCAAAATAAGCCTTAATGTATAAGGGCTTAACATGTTGGGTCATGGATATTGTAGGATATTCAAAGGGGTATGAGAGGTTAATGCTCACCTCTTCACTCTCTTCATCAGTTTCCATGGGCTTGGCCACCTCAGATTCATCTTGGACCATGCTAGTTTGTGAATCCTCACTGGAAACTAGAATGGGGTCACTCTCCTAGCCTTCTTGGTTCTCCTTTTCAGCTTGAAACTCCTAAGGCAGCTAGCACTAGAGGAATTGGCCAAATTGTACCACTGGCTGTGATTGCTCTCCTTCCATATTGGTTTGCTCTGATGCTTTGGAAACATCTTCCATACTGCATTCTGGTACCTCAGTGCTAGTAGGTTCCTTCGAAGCAGTTTGTTGATGGTCCACCTCCGTTGGCTTTTCAACCATGAAGGTCTATTTAGCCATAAAAGCTTCAAACATTTCATCTTCAGTCAATACCTTTTCTTGGCCTAGTTTAATTTCTTTATCTGTTTCGTCATCACTTTCCATCAAGGCCTTTTCAAGGCCTACTAGACTAGATCTCTCTTTGGCTCTTAGTTCAATATAAACTTTAGCCAATTGTTTTCTACTGGCACTCCTTTTGATCTTAGGACCAGGCTTTGAACCTTCTCTTTCTTTTGTCTGGCCTTTTGACTGTGCCAAGGAAGTACTTTCTTCATTCTCTTTCAGGTCCCTCTGATACTAGGTATATCTTCGTTGGATCTTCCTCTTTTGGGACCTGGAGATCACAGGAATCATATCTGGTTCCCTTGTCTTTTGGTTTTTGAGTAGCACCCAATTATTTGGAGCTACCAAGGGGGGGTTTGATCATTCTTTCCTTGTCTCCAAAAGTCTTCTTTAGATAGGCATTACTTTAGGTTCGTTCTGCATGACAAACCAATCTAGAACCCCAGGTACCCATGAATCCACTACTCTAGTTGCTGGGCTTGCTACCCCTATCTTCGAAGTGGTCTTTGGAGACCAATCATTAGCCCTGACTCCCTGTCTTGAGCCAAATTCAGGCTTTCTTTCAGGGTAATTGCCTTCCATCTTGTAATAATTAGATGGTCTGATCTCACGCAGAGGTCTCTTGCCCTTTGATTGCATTCTGGTATCTAGTAACCCAACCAATGATGATTGTTGTCTAGGACCAGTTGGATATGGCTTTTTGTTATAAGTATTGGCTGGCTTTTGTAGTACTATTTCCCATCACTTGGGAGCCCCCTTAACCATTTATAACTCAGCTTGCATCTGGGACATATTCTCTACACTACAGTTGCTTCGAGGGAGTCATCATCCAATGTTTCTTCACTAGAGCCATCCTTTTGACCTACAAAGCTTTATCCACTGGCTGGTGAACTTCTTATGTCCTTCTTGAAGGCAACCTGGCTAGCAACATGCATCTGCACATTGACTTCTTCCAATTCCTTCAAAGAGAGATTCTGGAAATCTGGTATGCCAACATTAGCTGCTGCCTCTCCAATCTCTAGAAATGGGTTGGTGTCAATTCCCATGGCTTTTTCAGTCTTGGTTGGAAATTTCAGTCTTCCTTTTCGAATTTGTTCTTGGATCCTGTCTCGAAAAACAAACAGTTTTTAGTCGAGTGGGACCAAGAATTATGCCATTTGTAGTATAATTTTTCCCTTAAGTTCTTCAGAAGTTGGGATCTTAACTCCTTTGGGTAACTTTAAGAAATGTGCTGCAAGCAAATGATCAAATATGTCATTTGCTTTGGTTATATCGAAAGAATATTTCCTATGAAGGTCTTTCTTTTTAAACTGTTGGTCAATTGTAGCATCTTTCTGAATCAATACTTCACAGGTCACACGTTCTTTTCTTATGATCTCTGCTGCATCAATTTCGAAGTTAGGGTCCCTATAATAAGTCTTATAGGATGCATTGCTTCGGTCTTGTTCTTCTTCAAGTAAGGTTTCATATCTAAAAACTTTATAGGTTAATTCTACTAAGTCTCGAAACTCAGTTAAATCAAATTTCTTTCGAAGCCTAAATTCCAACCCATTTTGAGCCAATCTTACAAATTTAGGCTCAGGTAGTATGACCCTATATTTGTTTGGTGCCATCTTGAATCTAGCAATGAACTTGGCTCAATCTTGCCAAATCCGCCATAGAAACCTCAGACTCTGTTTGAAAAAACTAGGCATGAAACACTTCATCCATTTGTTACCAAGTTTGGATAGAGCCAGGTATAAGGTTTATATACCATATAACGGCTGCTCCAGTTAGAGAGTTTGGAAAAAGTCTTAGTTTCATGTAATCATTATTGGTGAATTCACCACATTGGCCTGTAAACCTGGCAATGTGTTCCACTATTGATTGGTTTTCCTTTCCATAAAAAATGGCAAAATCTGGTATTCTAAATCCCTTTGGGTATTCATGTACCCTATCCACCTATTCTGGGTAAGGTTTTCTGTATGCAGGAGTCTGGACCTCCCGAGCCATAGGTCCACACATTTCTCTAACAATATCAGTAATTTGGTCCCTAGGAACCATGTTTTGTGCTGGTTGGACCACTACTGGAGGAGCAAACATAGGGTTTGGAGGAACTCCATGTGCCTGAGGGCCTTTTGGTCCATATATAGGTACATTCAGGACTAGCTGTCCTTATTGTGTTGGTTGCTGTTGAAGGTATGACTGACCTCTTGGGGTCTGCCCTGCGAAAGGCCCTGCGAAAGGTGCTACAAGAGGAGGAACATGTGTTGTTTCTTTTCCAACCGCAGGAACCCCTTTCGACTCCCTGGGTGTAAATTCAAACATTAGATTAGTGAACACCCGTGTGCCAGGCATGGTTTCAAACATGGGATTTGAAAACATCCTCATACCGTTTCCTTGTGTTGGCCCAGACTCACCAATTTGTATAGTTTCTCTGGTAAGTAATGGTACATTCTGATTTGCCAGTGGTTTTGAAGGAGCTTCATACATGATTGAGGCACATGTGATGACCTCTCATGATTTTGATTACTAGTCTGACCATTGGTTTGTCCATTATTTTGCATAGGCCGTTTATCTCGAGCCAATCTATGCTGAAGAGAATTCATGTTTTCTTCAGCGTGTCTTACGATAGTTGGTTGATGAGAGTTCATTTGATTCATAAAGGATGTCGCCTATCTTTCCATTGTATATATTAGTTGTTATCCCATAGCATCTTGGATTCATTGGTTGGGTAGAAGGGGCAGTTGATGGTCCAGTTTCATGGCCCTATCCAGTATTTTGGACATGTGTTGCATATTCTGAAGTGCTGGTCTGTTCGACCATTTGTGGAGTGTTATCCCAGATAGGCAACCCAAGAGGGGGGGTGAATTGGGTTATTAAAAAATTTACAATATTAAAATTAACACAATATTCAGAATTTTAACCAAAAAAAAAACAGAATAATAATTATCAATATAAAAGTAAGAGAGATAGGGAGAGAAAATCAAACACTAAGATTTATAGTGGTTCGGCACACCAGGCCTACGTCCACTCCCTAAGGAACCTCCTTGAGAATTTCTTTACTATCAACTGAATAAATACACCACCAAGTTTGTGGATTTGGCACAGGACTTACTCTTATCTATTGAGCCTCACTCAACAATAAATTCCTTACCCTTACAAAATTTCTCACAAAAATAATGAATAAAAATAAGTGGTACTTAAACCCTCTTTTACAATAATTCTCTCACAAAGAGTAGATATGAAAGTGTAAGAACAAAGGCTACACTTAGATCTAAAAGTGAAAGAGTAGAATACAATATACTCAAAATTTTGGAGCACACAAATTCTTGATTTTTCTTCACATACAACACTTCTATTTATGCACAAAAATATACCCGTTGGAGGTAGGACGTTCCTTGCTGACGTCATGGATTACATGGGCACGCTCCTTGACAAACAAAAGGCATCTAAAATACATCACGTGGCATCCTTTTCTTTTGTCAAAAATTGTATTTTCTTTGTCCACTTTTTCTTTGTCAAACCCTATATTTCCTTTGTCCATTTTTTTTTTCTTCAAACATTACAGGCAAATCATCATGGCTTTGAATATATAATTTAATCAACACTTTTGAATATAATATCATGTATATATATATAATATTCTAATCACATATTTGCATACACAGAAAAATCTCTTTAAATAATATTTATGATAGATCTGAAAATATATGCCCTCTTTAAATTATTGTATATGTTGTAGAGATTTTAAACTAAATATATCTTACCACTCCATATCTATTTTGTCAAAAGAAGACAACCCATCAATACCAAATTTGTCAAAATAATACAACCAATCAATTTGTCGAAAGATGAATAGTGATCAGCCTAATTTTTCAAAACGTGAATAGTAAAGTTTTAAAAATATTTCTATTTAAATAATATTTATGACAAATATATCATACAACTTATATTTTAAACAGATAATATTTTATGTCAAATAATATAGAATACGTGTATTAAAAATCTAAAATTTTTAAATAATATTTTAGACATCAAAATTAAACAATATGATTAACAATCTCCTCCTTTTTTATGATGGCAATATTTGTATGGATTTGACACAAAAATAAAAATCAACAAATTATTTGATAATTGTTCAAGATAAGATATTTGATAATTTAAAACGCATGCATGCACAGCAATTCAAAATTATGATATTTGATAATTTAAAGCGTATGCATGCACAGCAATTCAAAATCATATTTTTTCTCCCCCTTTGACATCATCAAAATAAAATATGGAGATAGGAAACAAACACATTTGATAAAATAATCGGAGATGCCAAAAATATAATAATGGTTCTTTAGTCTTGTCGGAATCAATGTGGGGATTTTGGAGCATCTCTGGCGCACAAAATGTTGACAAACAAAAGATTTGAGTAGATATGCATCGAGTATTGGATCGATGGAGTGTATAAAAAGTGACAAGGCTGATAGGCAAAGAGACGAAAATATCAAGTGTTGGAGAGAAAAATTTGTTTTACCTTTTGTGTAATCATGTCATTCCTTAACTTAGCTATCAATGGTTCGAACATACATGAGGTGCTTGTAATGCAGACAAATGAGAGGGTACCAGTGGTGCAGGCACATACTATTCCTGTAAATGAGGGGCCTAGTGTTATGGGTAATCGGAATGATATCGATGCTATTAATAACACTATGGCTCTGTGTACACAGGCAATGATTGCAGTTTCCAATATGGCTCGACGATTACAAGCAAGAATACAAGAAAATCAGCAATGGCGAGATGAGGTGTGTTTGGTAAAACAACAACTGGCTAATAGCTAGAAAAGAAAAATGCGCAGTTGGAGAATGCAGTGCAATATTATACAACGGTTATAATGCCAAGACTCACAAAATTCGAAAATAGAGAGAGGCCTGTAAAAGAGGCTCATGAAAAGTTGTTGAGAGAGGTGAAACGAAAAAAAACTGTGAAGCCTTCTGAAAATTTACATGTAATCGAGTAATATTTTCGCCTTCTGAAATAAAATTGTAAGCATTTCTTCCCCCCCCCCCTTTTTATTTTATTTATTTATTTTATATATATAAAGCCTGTCTTTGCAAAAAAAATTGGTGGTGCAGATAAAAAGTAGTGCAGATAAAGAAAAAATATATATATATATATATACTCCCCCTAAAATTATACATAGAATATACACATGCCCCTTATTATTATTATTATTGTTATTATTATTTGTTTATTTTTTTATTTTTATAATAATTGTTAATCTCAAAATATATGAATCTCCTCCTAAATTAATGCACTAAAAATTACATAAATTTGAAGAAACAAATTACCAATCTATAATACCAAGAGCCATTAAGATCCGGTCATAAACAACTACACCAAGTGCACTAGCATAAAAAGAGAAAATACAAATAAAAACAATTTCTTTAGACAAAGTAGAAACAATTATTATTAAATTCAAGAGAGTTTGGAGCACATATAACAAGTAAAAAAATATAACACATGCAAAATGAATTTTAACATGTTGATCGGTGATGACCTTGATGATCGAAAGGAATGGAGAAGATCGTGTAGATCGGTGACGAATTTTTGTAGATCGGTGATGGATCTTGGTGGATCAGTAACTGATCTTGTCAGATCGGTAATTGATCTTGATGAATCGGAAATGATGTTGAAGATCGATGATGGAATTTGAGTGGATGATGGTAGTGATGAAGGTGATGGATGATGTTATAGATGGTGGAGCTGGTTGTAGACGATGGTGAGGATGAAGATGGGGTCGGCTGAGGATGAGAGGAAGAAAGGGAGAGCGAGATAGCGAGAGAAAGAAAAATCAGAGAGTGAGGGAGAGAGCGAGTGAGAGAGTCAGAGAGAGAGAGAGAATATATATATGTATATAATTTATTTCTATTATTATTATTATTATTATTATTATTATATTTAATTATTAATTATTTATTATTTAAAAAAATTTATTTTTAATATAAACATTATATTAGAATATTCATCATACCAAGTTCAGTTCTAATATAACAAAATTGTTCTTCATTTAGAGGCTTGGTAAATATGTCAGCTAATTGACGATTTGTAGGCACAAATTCGAGTTCAATGTCACATTTGAGTACATGATCTCTTAGAAAATGATGCCTTATTTCAATGTGTTTAGTGCGTGAGTGCTGAATAGGATTTTTTGAAATATTAATGACACTTGTGTTGTCACATTTTATAGGAATATGATCATAGTGAAATCCAAAATTTTGAAATTGTTGTTTCATCCAAAGCAATTGTGCACAACACCCAATGGCGACAATGTATTCTGCTTCAGCAGTTGACAGAGCCACTGAGTTTTGTTTTTTGCAAAACCAAGAAGTGAGTGAGTGTCCAAGAAAATGACAAGTGCCACTCATGCTTTTTCAGTGAAGTCTATATCCCGCAAAATCGGCATCTAAGTAACCAAAAAGTTCAAAGCTAGTTCCTTTAGGATATCATAATCCCAAATTTGGAGTGCCAACAAGATATCTGAAAATACGTTTGACTGCGGTGATGTGTGACTCTTTCGGTGCAGATTGAAAACGTGCACACATACAAACACTAAACATTATATGGGGTCTACTTGCAGTAAGATAGAGTAAGGAACCAATCATACCTCGATATTTTTTTCATCTACAGGTTTACCTTGCTCATCTTTGTTGATTTTTATTGATGTGCTCATTGGAGTTATTGTAGGCTTTGATGATTCCATTTCAAACATTTTGAGTAGATCCTTGATATATTTCATTTGATTTAAATGGACCCCTTCATTAGTTTGTTTAATTTGTAGACTAAGGAAGTAATTTAACTCCCCTATCATACTCATTTCAAATTCACCCTACATATTTTTAGTAAAGTCTTTGCACAAATTTTCATTAGTAGCACCAAAAATGATATCATCAATATAAATTTGAACAATTAGTATATCTTTCTTTTTTATTCTTCCTCTAAAAAAATCTTTGTCAAGTAGAAAATTACTCAATCTTTCATACCAAGCTCTAGGAGCTTGTTTTAAGCCGTATAAGGTTTTTGAAAGTTTGAAAACATGATCCGAGTATTTATGATTTTCAAAACCGGGAGGTTGTTCAACATAAACTTCCTCCGAAACATACCCATTTAAAAAAACACTTTTAACATCCATTTGATATAATTTAAAATCTTTAAAACATGCAAAAGCAAGTAACATTCTAATAGCTTCAAGTTTAGTAACTGGTGCAAAAGTTTCATCAAAACCAATGCCCTTTTCTTGATTATAACCTTGAGCTGCTAATCTAGCTTTATTTGTAGTAACAACTCCGGATTCATCCATTTTATTTCGAAAAACCCATTTTGTACCAATAACGGGATGATCCTTAGGTCGAGGAGTTAAAAACCAAACTTCATTCCTTTCAAATTGATTTAATTCTTCTTGCATTGCTAAAATCTAGTTTTCATCATTTTCAGCTTTTAAAAACGATTTTGGTTCAATTTGTGAAACAAACGTTAAGTTACCACAAACATTTTTAATAGAGGAACGAGTTTTTATACCTTCCGCCGCATCACCTATGATGAGGGCTTTGAGGTGGCCATGAACATACTTCCATTCTTTTGGTAGATTTGAGTTGTTTTCTAGAAGAACATATATTTCTTGAAGTTTCTCCATTGTCATTTCTTCTTCATGTTCGCGTAATGGATTTTCTTCATTTTCTTTTATGTAAATGCTCTCCATGCTTGGTTGATTTTCTACAATATCATTACTTACAAGATTCTTGGAAATAATATTGTTTGATTCATCAAAAACAACATGCACAGATTCTTCAACAAGTAGAGTTCTTTTATTGAATACTCTATAAGCTTTATTGGAAATTGAATGACCAAGAAATATAACTTCATCCGATTGAGCATCAAATTTTTCTAAGTTATCTTTATTGTTATTAAATACAAAGCATTTATAACCAAATGCACATAAGTGACTAATATTAGGTTTTCTACCTTTCCAAATTTCATAAGGTGTTTTCTTAAGAATAGGTCTAATCATAGCTTGCTTTACAACGTAGCATGCAGTGTTAACGGCTTCCGCTCAAAAATATTTAGGCAAATTATTTTCACAAAGCATAGTACGGGCCATTTCTTCAAGAATTTTATTTTTTCTTTCAACTACACCATTTTGTTAAGGAGTTTTAGGGGCTGAGAAATTATGATTTATTCCTAAGTCGTCACAAAATATAATAAAATCATCATTTTCAAATTCTCTACCATGATCACTTCTAATACTACAAATATTAAGACTTGTTTCATTTTGAATTCTTTTACACAACTTTGAAAAATTATAAAAAGCTTCACTTTTGTGTGCTAAAAATAATACACATGTATATCTAGTATAATCATCAACACAAACATGAGCATACGATTTTCCTCCTAAACTTAATGTTCTAGAGATGGTCTGAATAAATCAATATGCAAAAGTTGAAGCGGTTTAGTAGTTGAAATGATATTTTTGGATTTAAAAGAAATTCTAGTTTGTTTTTCAAATTGACATGCATCACACAGTTTGTTTTTTTCAAAAATAATTTTTCGTAAGCCAATGGCTAACTCATTTTTTGAAAGTTTGGAAATTAAATCAAAATGAGCATGTCCTAATCTTCTATGCCAAAGCTAACCATTATCATTTATAGCAGATAAACATTTAATGTTAAAATGAGAAGACAAATCATGTAAATCAAACACATATACATTCTCAAGTCTATGACCTACAAATAAAGTTTTGTTTTCTACGGTGTTCTCAATAGTGCAATGAGTTTTCTAAAAAATAACTCTGTATCCTTTATCACATAATTGACTAATGCTAAGCAAGTTATGTTTTAACACCTATGATTTTACCCTTGCTATTGTCGCCAAAAGTCACATATCCGCCATCCTTTGGTTGAAGTGTGGCAAACATAGCTTTATTTCCAGTCATGTGCCTTGAATATGTACGGTCGAGATACTATCTATCGTTACTAGATTTTGTCTTGAAACATACCTACAAAAATTTGATTTTTCTATTAGTGCCCATATTTTCTTAGGTCCATAAAAGTTAGAATTTGACACTCTTGAAATGTCCTTAGGAACCCACATCTTTTTTATTTTAGCAAAAGGATTTTTTTTAACAGGACATGAAGGTAAAATATGACCTTTTGTACCATAAAAATGACATGTGAGATGAGAGTGATTAGAAGATGCATGCACAAAACCATTTTTGACAGTTTTTACTTTTGAAAAAGGTTTATATCCAATTCCGGCTCTACCAAAAGTACATTTTGATTTTTAAGAATTTTATCTAAAGTCTCTCTACCTTGAGTGAATTTGGAAAGAGTATTTTTCTAGTTTTTGATATTTTCTTTCAATACAATTTACTTCTTTTTTAAAGACTCATTTTCTTCTTGCAATACAATTAATGTTTTCTTAGAAATTGAAGACTCTTTTCGAGTTAAAATATCATTTTCGTTTTCCATTTTCATGGTTTCATTTTCTAAATAACTTATTTTGGAATTTAAGGATACATTTTCTTTTGATAAACTTGAAATCACTTTCTTTTGACAGTTACTTTTCAACCTAAGTTTCATAAATTCAGCATGTAATTCATCAAAAGTTTATTGTAATTCATTAAACGTAAAAAATTCATTATTTACCTCATCTTCGTTTCCAAGTGCCATTAAGTACGGGTTAGCAACCTCACTTTTGCAAACTTCGGTTTCTGAGTCGCTTTGATCACTATCTTCTCCCCATGCTGCAATCATGGCTTTCTTTTTGTCCTTCTTGAATTGTTTCTTAAGTTCCGGACATTCTGATTTGTAGTGTCCAAGTTTGTTACATTCGTAGCAGATAACTTCAAATTTTTTGTGATTTTCCCTTTTGAAAATCCTTATATTGAAATCTTTTCTGAAATATTTTCGCACACCTTGTTTCTTTTTCACAAATCTTTTGAACTTCTTCGTGATGAATGCCATTTCCTCATCATCATCCGAATCATCTTCCTCATCCTCTTGATGTTTCGAGGTGGATTTGAAGGCTATTCCTTTCTTCTTGTTGTTGTCCTCCTCTTCTTTTCCTTCTTGCATTATGAGCTTATGAGCCAAGAGAGATCCCATTAACTCATCTAGACTTAGCTTTGATAAATCATTGGCTTCGGTAATAGCAATGACTTTTGTCTCCCAACTTTTTGGCAATGACCTAAACACTTTTCTTACAATTTCAGCATTAATATATATTTTGCCAAGAGAAGTTAAACTATTAATAATATCAGTAAAGCGAGTAAACATTTGAGGAATAGTTTCATCAGACTTCATTTTAAAGAGTTCATAATTATGGACTAGCAAATTGACTCTAGATTCTTTAACTTGTTCAGTTCCTCATGAGTCATTATAAGTTTAGGCCTCGTTTGGGAACAGGCTAATTTAGTAACTTTTTGACTATTTCGCTAAAATATGAGCTAAAAAAAACTAGTATGTTTGGGATGACTTTTTGGCTTTTTACGAAAAGATGTGCAAAAAGTAGAAAGAAAAGAGAATCTTTGACTTTTTGGTATGAGTTGTTGGCTTTTTTAGTAACTTTTTGGCTTTTTGACTAAACCGGCCTGTTGCCAAACGAGGCCTTATTCCAAATTTCTTTTGCGGTTTTACATGTGGAAATTTTGTTGAACTCGTTGGCATCTAAGGCGCAGTATAACATGTTTGTAGCTTTGACATTAATTTGGGTCATTCTAGTATCTGATTCATTCCACTCATCTTCAGGTTTTGGTACCCTAAGTCCATCTACGGTTTTGGTAGGAATTTTTGGACCATTGCAAATAATTTTTCAGCATTCATAATCATTAGATTGAACATGTATGGTCATCCTAATTTTTCAATAGCTAAAATTTGTGCCACTAAATAGTGGTGGCCTATTGGATGCTTGTCCCTCAGGTAAGGAATAACTAGGGGTTGTCATGATCTACTCTAAGACGGTTAAGTCACACAAACTAGAGTCTAGGTTTTAATACCAATTGTTATCCCAAATAGGCAACCCAAGAGAGGGGATGAATTGGGTTATTAAAAAATTTACAATATTAAAATTAACATAATATTCAGAATTTAAAAAAAAAAAAAAAAACAGAATAATAATTGTCAATATAAAAGTAAGAGAGATAAGGAGAGAAAATCAAACACTGAGATTTATAGTGGTTCGACACGCCAGGCCTACGTCCACTCTCCAAGGAACCTTTTTGAGAATTTCTTTACTATCAACTGAATAAATACACCACCAAGCTTGTGGATTTGGCACAGGATTTACTCTTATCTATTGAGCCCCACTCAACAATAAATTCCTTACCCTTACAAAATCTCTCACAAAAATAATGAATAAAAATAAGTGGTACTTAAACCCTCTTTTACAATAATTCTCTCACAAAGAGTAGATATGAAAGTGTAAGAACAAATGCTACACTTAGATCTGAAAGTGAAAGAGCAGAATACAATATATTCAAAATTTTGGAGCACACAGAAATTTTTCTCTTCGAGTTCTTGATTTTTCTTCACACACAACACTTCTATTTATATACAAAAATATACCCGTTGGAGGTAGGAAGTTCCTTGCTAACGTCATGGATTACATGGGCACGCTCCTTGACAGACAAAAGGCATCTAAAATACATCACGTGGCATCCTTTTCTTTTGTCAAAAATTGTATTTTCTTTGTCCACTTTTTCTTTGTCAAACCTTATATTTTCTTTGTCAAACCCTATATTTTCTTTGTCCATTTTTTTTTTCAAACATTACAGGCAAATCATCATGGCTTTGAATATATAATTTAATCAACACTTTTGAATATAATATCATGTATATATATATATATATATAATATTCTAATCACATATTTGCATACACAGAAAAATCTCTTCAAATAATATTTATGATAGATCTGAAATATATGCCCTCTTTAATTAAATTATTGTATATGTTGTAGAGATTTTAAACTAAATATATCCTAGCACTCCATATCTATTTTGTCAAAAGAAAACAACCTATCAATACCAAATTTATCAAAATAATACAGCCAATCAATTTGTCAAAAGATGAATAGTGATCAGCCGAATTTTTCAAAAAGTAAATAGTAAAATTTTCAAAATATTTTCATTTAAATAATATTTATGACAAATATATCATACAATTTATATTTTAAACAGATAATATTTTGTGTCAAATAATATAGAATACGTGTATTAAAAATTCAAATTTTTAAAATAATATTTTAGACATCATCAAAATTAAACAATATGATTAACATGGAGGATCTGATGGGATAGGTGCATCCATATATAAGATGTGATATTACATTATCCTCTGGGTTAGGTGCTTTTATCTTTCCTTCAACATCTTCTTCTAGGCGTTCATTTTCTCATTGTCTCCTATGTTTAGCCATTATTTATAGTCCCACTAGGCGTGCCAAAAATATATGTTGGCTTTTTTTGGCTTTCGAAGGTTAATTATGTAATTTTAAGCGTGCCAACAAGGATTAATAAGTTCTTACAGAAAGTTTAATTGTCAACCAATTATCAGACGATTATGTTGAAATTCTTTCAGCCTCAATGAAGAGGATTTTTAAGCCTCAATGAAGAGGACTTTTACTGGTGGCTTTGCTAGGAGAAACTTATAACTAATAATCGGTACAAAATAGTTCATAAACTGAATTTCATTAAATAAATGAGAACTTGCAATGACCCAGCCTCGAAGAGGTTCACAGCAACAAACTACTTGAAACTACTCCTAAGAAATAAAGTGCAGTATAGGAATTGAAGGTATATGAATTAAAAAATTGGAAATGTAAAAACTAGAAAGGAAAATATGAAGTAAATAACTGGTTTCTGAATTTGAGTCTGGGTCTCTTCTATTTAGTGTTCGTCTCTTCTATTTAGCTTTCTTTCTATTTATACCTTCTAATGGTAACCGTCGAAGTGGTCTTTTAACCGTCGAAATGCCATTCCATGATCTCTAGTCATGGCCTCGCACAGTTAACTTCCACTACGCCACTCTTGCAGTTAGACTTCCCTCTTGAATTTGAATTTGAATTTAAATTGTGAGTAACCATTAGGCCAAATCATCTTGCGCCTTCTAACTATTCCAATGCTACGCAGATCCATTATTGTCAATATGAACTGCCATATGCTTGTCGTTGATTGGAGACTTGTATTAACTCCCCAAATCACCATTTACGAACCACGTGTTAAGTTGTGATTGACTTATACAAAATATATAACCAACAAAATTATATTAAAAGAAAAAAAAACTATCATCAGATGTCCAAGTTAGAGGTAATTTACACAACCACATTGTTTGGCCGAATTAGAAACTAGGCGATTGAGTAGGACACGTAGTTAGACGTCCAACTAGTCTTCCAAACCAAAACCCCAAGCAAAGGTGGACCAAGTCAGGAATTAGTCTATAATGAGGGTTTATATATGTATCACTTCTATTTCTTCACTATTTTATATCATCAAGTACATAACACTATATCATTTGTCTTCATTATTTACTTAATAATTACTTTAAAAGAAAAAAAAAACCAATCATAAATATCCACATATATGCATCAATATAAAAGATAATAATAAACAAGTGATAGATAGTTGGCATGTTTGGTGCAGCTTAAAAGCTACTTATTTCAGCTTTTAGCTTAATTTAAGCTACAAGTGGTGTGTTTGGTAGAGCTTAAAATCACTTTTTGTAGCTTAAATTAAGTAAAAAAAGTGATTTTTGGCTGAGTAGCTTCTAGGGTGCTTATTCATTCAGCTGAAGTGGTAAACTAAAACCTGAGGGGCAAAATTACTTAAATGCCCTTTATTCATTTGAAGTATTACCAAATTGCCATCATATAAAGTACAAAAATAATCACTATTCATTTCTCTGAGAGAGAGAGAGAGGGGCTATTTTCGGCGAGCTCTGGTTTATTTTCTCTCTCACTCTCTCTCTGACGAACCAGAGCTCTCTTCTCTTCACTTTCTCTTCACCACCACCATCGTGTTGATGATTGAAACCCTAGCTTTGCGATCGAAACCCTAATCGTCGACTGCGTGATGATCGCAATCAAAAACTCTAACCGTCGACTGCATGATGATCGCGATCGAAACCCTAACCGTCGACTGGTTCATTCTCTCTCTCTCTCTCTCTCTCCGGCGATGAATTTCAAATTTTTTTTTTTAAAAAAATAATAATAATTAAGCATTTTATAATTTAGCCATCAATAATAATTTAGCCATTTTAGCCATTAATTAAGCATTGATACTAATTAATAATTTTAGTATTAATTGATGCTACTTAAGCAATTAATTGACACTAATTAATTTATAATGAAAAAATGAAATATCACTTAAAAAAATGATATAAATTGAAAAAAATGAAAGGATTTGTCAAATGAAAAAAATGAAATATCACTAAAAATAATTAAAATGAATAATAATAATAATAATTAATGGACAAATTGATACTAATTTTAATAATTGATGAACAAATTAATAGTAATAATAATAATAATTAATAATTGATACCAATTTTAATAATTGATGAGCAAATTGATAATTTTTATACTAAAATCGCAATTAATAATAATAATAAAGAAAAGAATACAGATATAAATAATTAAAATGAATATATATAAAATAATATGTAATGAAATCACAACATTAATATGAATTAGAATATGAATTAATTTTAATGAATTAATAAATTACACAAAATTAACAAAGAAAGAAGAGAAAAAAAAATTTAAAAAAGAAAAGAAAATAAGGTGAAAAAGAAAAGAAAATAAAATAAAATGAAAAGAAAAAGAAAAAGAAAAAGAAAAAAATGTATTATAAATGAAATCACAAATTTTATATCTTATAAGGGCAAAAATGACAATTATACATCAAAAAACTATTTTACTGTTTATTTACCAAACACTACTCTACTGCTTAAATTCATAATCCTACAATTACACCAAACAGATTACCAACTTATATTTATAACTATAAATTATAATATATTAAGTTGTAATTTTGTTAGCACCGTAAATTTGTAATTTTTATTATTTATATAATTGCAGGACACGTGGCATCTTCTTATTCATTTGAAAGTTAAAAGAAGTTATAGAGATGATGGAGAATATGAAGGACAAAGTGGATGAGTGGAAGGACACATAGCAAGACAAGAATGAAGATGGAAGAAATGGGTAGTTATTAAGTACTTATTGCTGTATTTTTTCCTCTATAAATAGCCATTAATGGCTACATTGTAAAAGAGCCAGAACTCAAATCAAAGACAGTTGATTTCAATATTTCTTGTCATTTTCCTTATCTTAGGAGTAGTTTAACATAGATTTATATTTCGAAGCATTTATTTTCAGCACTTTCATTTCGAAGCATTTCATGCACTTCCTTTTCGAAGCATAGGAGTAGAGGTAAGTAATTATTACTTTGATTGTTCACTCAATCGTCTTTCCCCATTTCCCTTTCTTCTTTTAATTTTTCTTTTCTCTACACTTTGGCAATTTTGAAGTCCTCTTTGTTGAGGCAAAAGAACCGTCAACACAATCGCTTGATAATTGGCTTGAATTTAATCTGTAAGGATTTTTCAATCCTTGCTGGCACGCTCGCATTTATAATATTTTCCTTCGTAGGAAAAATAAGCCAACATTTTTTGGCACGCCCAGTGAGACAGCCAAGTGTAAGAAATGACAAACAATTTGGATTTCGCCATTCGAACTTGTCAATTTGAAATATATTGGCGGGAAAGAAAAATTTTGGATCTTCAAGAAGAGATCCATTTTCTTGATGAAATAAACTTTCATCCATTACAATATTATTTGGTGGAAGAAAAAAGACACCATTTAATTGGAGAAATTCATCAACTTGATATGAAAATTCGCCAATGGAATGATGAGTTATCAACTCTCACTACCAAGTCTTTAACTGAGGCTTTAATGGCCGGAATTGGTGAATTTTTTCAGAATTTTTCCATGGTTGAAAATAGCAAAAGCAAAGAGTTGATTTCATCAATGGCTCGGGGGGTTCAAGAGTCCATTTTTAAAGAGCCAAGTTATGAAATTAACACAACGAAAGAGCATGTTCTTGAGCCAAATTTGGCTAAAAATGTTCCATGTATGACTCGGGGGGTCCAAAAACCAAATTTTAGAGAGTCAAGTCATGAAAATAACATATTTATGGGTGATTTTCATAAGCCATTAATGGCTAACATGGAAAAATAACCCACTTTGCTAAATAATTATGAAAATCAATTCGGCGAAAGTTTTGTTTTTAAAACAACATGGTCAAGAATGATGAACAAGCCACTGTTCATGAATTCAAAATTTTTGACATTTTTCAAAATGTTAAAAAGTATGAATTTTCATTGTCACACTATACCATGACTTTTGGTGTTCAAAATCCTTTTTGGATTTGTGGTTCACATCAAAATATAATTCTAATGATGTGGCTAATAAAATTAACAAATTGTTCTTATGAGTTCGAAGCACTAAGAACAAGGGATGACCATTTAAAATGCATGAATTTGGCTAGAAAAAGCTTATGCATTTAAATAAGTGGTTGAGAATGGCTTATCTTTTCAAATTGATGGCCAGTTGTTTGTATGTACACAGTCAAAGCATCAAAGATACATTCGAAGAATCAAGAGTTGTTTCGAAGGTTGATTACTTCGCCTTCGAAATTGTATAAAGCTTTGCAGATACATTCGAAGCATCAAGAGTTGTTTCGAAGGTTGATTACTTCACCTTCGAAACTAAATAAAGCTTTGAAGATACATTCGAAGCATCAAGAGTTGTTTCGAAGGTTGATTACTTCACCTTCGAAACTGTATAAAGCTTTGAAGATACATTCGAAGCATCAAGAGTTGTTTCAAAGGTTGATTACTCCACCTTCGAAACTGTATAAAGTTTCGAAGAAACATTTGAAGCGTCAAGCCTAACCTTGAAACTTCATTGTAAGTATCATCATCCTATATCAATGCTTCCAACCTTCGAGGGGTGATGGTGTTCCTTCAAAACTGTGCCGCAAGACCTTCGAACGATGAATTTGGTTTTTTATACCACCTTCGAAGCTTGTTATTAGTCATCTAATTATAATTTCATACTCATTTGAAGCACCTTATTGGTGTTGTTATATCATTCGAAGCACTTTGTTGCTTAGATTAGTCATGTGCTTGGTTCGGCTCTTCAAAAATTCAAGTAAATATCATTTTTAAGGGCCGCGGGGGGTAATGTTAGCACCATAAATCTGCAATTTTTATTATTTATATAATTGCAGGACACGTGGCATCCTCTTATTCATTTGGAAGTTAAAAGAAGTTAGAGAGATGATGGAGAATATGAAGGACAAAGTGGATGAGTGGAAGGACACATGGCAAGACAAGAATGAAGATGGAAGAAATGGGTAGTTATTAAGTAGTTATTGCGTATTTTTCCTCTATAAATAGCCATTAATGGCTACATTGTAAAAGAGCCAGAACTCAAATCAAAGACAGTTGATTTTAATATTTCTTGTCATTTTCCTTATCTTAGGAGTAGTTTAACATAGATTTATATTTCGAAGCATTTATTTTCAGCACTTTCATTTCAAAGCATTTCATGCACTTCCTTTTCGAAGCATAGAAGTAGAGGTAAGTAATTATTACTTTGATTGTTCACTCAATCGTCTTTCTCCATCTCCCTTTCTTCTTTTAATTTTTCTTTTCTCTACACTTTGGCAATTTTGAAGTCCTCTTTGTTGAGGCAAAAGAACCGTCAACACAATCGCTTGATAATTTGCTTGAATTTAATCTGTAAGGATTTTTCAATCCTTACTGGCACGCTCGCATTTATAATATTTTCCTTCGTAAGAAAAATAAGCCAACAAATTTATAATCACTTTTTTACAATTCTACGTCAGCATTTCTTTAAAAATATCACTCAACATCCAAATCAAGATCCACATTTGCTGAAGCTTATAGGTGCACATTGAGAGTTTGGCTAGCAATACTAAGGCCAAGTTTAACATATAACCAAAAAGTCAAAAAGTTAAAAAGTTACTCAAAAAGTAAAAAAATTAACACTATTTACCAAAAGTCAACAATTACGGCTGCACAACTTCTAAGTCGAATTTTTCCCTACAAATTAATTCTTACAATTTTTTATTACACATTTTTTCATAAAAAGTCAAAAAGTTAATCCAAACATCCATATTTTCAACCTCTATTTTTTAGTCCAAAAAAACAAAAAATACACTTATTTAGGACACTCTAAACAACCCCTAACTTACGTCCAATCAACAAAGACTTACGTTTTGGTAGTTGAAAGTCATCATAGCATCATTAGAGTTCACCAACATTTATCTTATTTCACATTCATTTATTCATTTTAGCCTGGTATTTTTTTCTCACGTTCTCCTGTCAATACATGGGAATGCCCTAATTTTATTTATTTTATTTTTTACTTGAATTCTTTTCTAATATTTTGGTCAAATATGTTCGTGTAAAAATTTTATACTCAAATTTGGACTATATTAGCAACCTTGGAAGCTCAAATGAAAAAATTATTTGATTTGATTGTATTTGATCTAATTTAATTCTAATAAAAAAGTTTGAAAGAATATTAATAAGATAGAATCAGAGTACAACGATCAGTAGATTAAAACTACCAAAATTAAAATAAAATATAAAATTATATTATTAAAATAGTTAAGTTTAAAATTTATATATAAAACTCGAAAAAATATGATATGTTGCCATCATAGCTATGACGGGCTCCCACTCTTTTATTCAACAAGAGTAATTATTCACTATCACCAATGATAGTGATCTGAATTTATTTATTTATTTTTATGGATAAAAGAGAAATTTCATTAATGAAATCAAAAATACAAATACACAAGGGGATAGTAATGTGATTATGCTGCAAATTCATTTCAAGAGATTTACACAGATCAATGATTAAGATGAATTTTACGGCATTATACTTGGATAGTTGGTGGCATAGGATAATTTTTCATGGACAAGACAAAATGAATCATGAAGTGTGAGTATTATTTTTCAATAAGATAAAAAGAAAAACAGTAAGTTCTCCACTTCTTTCAGAAAGAATCAAAGTTACGTTTGTTTGGCTCTATAGGAAGAAAATTAAGAGTACGATATTGGAGATGTGGGATTTGAATGTTTGTTTGTATGTTATTAGATTAATAATATTGTAGATAGTATTAATATATAAAATTAATATATTTTTATTTTTCGTATTTTTTAATATTATAATTATTTTTTTTGGTTCTAAAAAATATAAATTTTGCTTAAAAATTATTTAAAAATTCACTAATTCCCTTACTCAATTTCTAATCCCAACTCAATTATGGAATTCATAGTCCAAGAGTGATTACTAGTCCAAGGGGATAGTTAATCATTCCACTCATGCCCTCAACCAAACATTTTACAGGTAAATCTCACGGATTATTAATCCAATCTCCCTCTCTAAAGAGCCAAACGAACATGGCCAAAAATCCTATCAACTTTTCTCCTACGGTACAAGTTTAAAATTTTTTGCCTAATTATTCAATAAAATTAGTAACTTTTTAAAAGTTAAACTTACTAACTTTAGCAAAAAATTATAAAACTTCTTGACCAAAATTATTGCACAGCGGTGGTTTTACAAAATTATTATTCCCTCTGTTCCAAAATATTAGTTCTTTTTTTGATAATATAATTATTACATTTTAAAAATATTAATTTTTCAAAATTATCCTTTGATAGTACCCTTTTTTGGGAATATCAATTATCATTATTAACGAATTTAAAAAAATGACAAAATAGTAAATTCATATTATTTTATTCCTTAATTTTTAAAATGTGACTAATATTTTGAAATAATAAAAAATAAAATAAGGGATTAATATTTTGAAACAGAGAAAGTATAAATTTATAAAAAAAATTATAATTTTAATTATCAATATTTTATAAATTTTATCATTGATTTGTAATTAACTTTTAAAATACCCACTGAAATTGTTATTTCCTCAACTTCTTGGTCCTTTTGATTCTCAAAAGTATTTCTTATCCAGATTATGAAGCCAATTCTACTTCAATTGCTTGGGTGATAGATATTTTTCTTTGGAATGGCAACATATGAATGCAATCTTGAGGTATAAGATTATGATTATAATATTCAACAAAATCACAAGCAATATATTTTTCTGAAATTCTATCTAACTTGATACTAAATTGGGCACCACAACCTCATCTCGTCTCTTGTCTCGGATTTTTGACAAGTGGATTTTGTTTGTCAATACCCCGACTTCCCTCTTTGTAAGATACAAACGTCCGTGAAGTTATCTCCTTCGTATTTTTGTTCTTGTTTGCATAGGCCTTCCTAATATTGAAGCCCACCTTTCCCCCATAGGTATTGTAAAAGTCATGCGCAGCTTGTCTAGAGTCAAATGACATTCCCACTTTCGGCTTCGAACCACAATTAGCCAACTCATCAACAATATTATTTTCTTTCATTACCTGCAATTCAGTATCATACAAATAACAAGTTTTACCCATCCCTGTTCTTGCTATTTTTTTCTACAAATAACAAGGTCATTAATAATCAATTTCTCTATTCTTGCTATTTTTTACACATCTCTCTCATATATATAACAACAAGGTTTAACCATATTTATACTGAATTGCAAATATTGGGGGTGAATTGCACAAATCTGAATCATATATATATATAAAATCGAAGAAAGTCATATATGAATCCCTAGAAAATAATATATACAAATAAATGCGATTCACTATCAAAGAGGCCTTGTTTAATTTATATATGAATCTCCAAAAATCTAAATATATAGAACAACAAATTTAATTGCAACAGATTAATCATCAAATCCAAGAATCAAACCCACTTCAAAAATCATCAATATGTTTCAGTCAGTGAACCCATTTCAAAAATCAACAACAAATCTATCATCAAACCCATTTCAAAAATCAATAACAAATCTAACCCAAGAATCATATACATATACACACACACACACACATATATATATAACAGCAAGAAATGACAATGATGATGAAATAGACCTAGTCACCGTTGCAATCTCGCCTTCCCGCATCGCCATCGGACTCACCGTCGCCTGCCATCCTTTGGGTTGCTCCTTTGCCATCGCGTTGCTCCGCCATCTCTTTCGTCTCTCAGTTCCTCTCTCAGTTCGCGTTCGTTTCTCTGTGTCTCTTTCAGTTCCTCACTCCGACTTTCAGCCGTCTCTCACGTCTCCGCCTCTCTTTCTCTGCTAGGGTTTAACAGATTGATGATGCAAAGCAAAGAAGATGATATAGAGAAGAGAAAAGAGGGGGAAATGAAAATTTTGAATTTAAAAAAAAAATACTAAATAAAACGACGTTGTTTTGGAGACCACCACAGAAATCACTGCAGAAAACCATGACAAATGATATGGACTCTTAGCCTACAATGAGGGTTTTTATATGGAAAATGATTTGTCTCCCTAAAAAAATCTCCCCTAATCCCCCTAATGCCCAAAACGACGTCGTTTTGGGCAACTTTTTTTTTTTTTTTTTTTTTGCCTTGGTATGTAAATTAAGAGAATTAGGGGCAAAAAATTAGGGCTCCCTAGCACAACCCTTTATATATATCACTTATATTTCTTCACTCTTTTATATGAACATTTTTTGCTTAATAATTGCTTTAAATTTTTTTTTTTTTTATAAATATCCACATATAAGTGGCGATACAAAAAGTAATAAAAAACAAATGATACATGACATTTCTTTAAAAATATCACTCATCTTTCAAATCAAGATCCACATTTACTACAGCTTATAGGTGCACATTGAGAATTTGATTTGCAATAGTAACTTACGTCCAATCAACAAAGACTTACGTGTTTGCTGTCGAAAGTCATCATAGCATCATTAGAGTTCATCAACATTTCACATTCATCTATTCATTTGTAGTTGAAAGTCATGATAAGCCCTGTTTGCTAAAATTTATTTTCAACTTATTTTAATTTTTAACTTAATTTAAACTATTTTAGTATATTTGGTTCAGCTTAATAATACAGATTACAATTTTTTTTAAGTAAAAAATCATTTTTTTCTTTAAGTGGGAGAAGAGAAGCTTTTTGGAATAACTTAACCGGGCAAGTACAATTTGAGGGGCAAAATGACTTAAATGCCCTCACAATTTCAAGTAATTACAAGTATACCATATATATAAATTAAAAAAACTCTCATTTTTGTCTCTTCAACGAAGCTGTCTGGCGATTTCTGGCGATTTCGAGCGATTTCCGACAAACATGAACCAGAGATCTCTCTTTTCTCTCTCTCTCTCTCTCTCTCTCTCTTTGCTACATCTATGGCACCGAACCTAGGGTTTTTCGTCTTCAAGTTCGGAGGGTGGATTGCGATCGCCAGATTGCGGCAGATCACGATTTCCGACGAACATGAACCAGAGATCGCGGCAGATCACGTGGCAGATTGCGGTAGATCTCTCTTCTTCTCTCTTCACGATCGTGATCGCCACATCGTCGTTGTACCTTCGTCATCGTCGTTCCCCATGTCACCACTGTACCTTCGTCGTCGTCCCCCACGTCACGATCGCCACGTCGCCGATCAGATCTCTCTCTCTCGCGCCGATCAGAACTCTCTCCGATCAAATTTCAGTATTTTTTTAATAAAATAATAATAATAATAAAGCCATTATTATTAATAATTTTACTATTAATTATTAAAATTGATTACAAAAATTAATAATTTTAGTATTTTTAGTATTAATAATTTTAGTATTAATTGATTACAAAAAGTCATTAATTGCCACTAATTAATTTATAATGAAATAATTTTATACTAATTGATTTATAATGAAAAAATAAAAATAAACCATTAATTGACACTAATTAATTTATAGTGAAATAATTTTATCAAATGTATCAATTTTTATATTAATTGATACTAATACTAATTGTGATGACAATTGTTATATTATAAATTGTAATGAAAACGGAATCACAATTAACAAAAATAAAGAAGAGAAGAAAAAAAGAAAAAGAAAGAAGAGAAAAGAAAATAAGAAGAAAAAGAATTACAATTTCTATGTTCATAAGGGTAAAAATGACAATTATACAGTAAAAAACTATTTTATAGCTTATTTATCAAGTACTACCGTGCTATTTAAATCCATAATCCCACAGCTGCACCAAACAGGTTGCCAACTTATGTTCACAGCTGTAAGCTATAATCTATTAAGTTATAATTTATAATCACTTTTTCACAGTTCTACCAAACGGGGCGATAGCATCATTAGAGTTTACCAACATTTCACATTCATCTATTCATTTCAGCATGGTAGTTTTTTTTTAGAGAAAAGATTTTCCGCCCGAACCCAACCCTCCCGAATGCCCCGAAAGAGAAGAGAAAGAAAGAGAGAGAGAGAGAGAGAAAGGAGGCTCGCAGCCCTCCGCCCGCCGTCGCCTTTGCCCTATCGTCGCCGCCCCGCCTCCGCCGTCGCCCTCCGCCCGCCGTTGCCTCTGCCCGATCGTCGCAGCCCCATCTCCATCGCTGGCTCCGCCTCTGCCAGCCCCGCCTCCTCCGCCCGCCCCTGCCTCTTCCCCCTGCATCTGCCTCCTGCATGTGCCTCGAACACCCGCCCCCGCCTCCTCCCCCTCGTCTTTGCCTCCCCTCTCTTTCTTCTTCTCTTCTTCTTTCTTCTTCTTCTTCTGATTTTCTGATGGAAAAAAAAAAAAAAAAAAAAATTCAGACGACGAAACGACGTCGTTTCGTCGTTTCGGGGAATTCGGGGGAAGAGAATTCGGGCTCTCAATGGCGGTTCATTTTTTTATTACATTCTCCTATCAATACATGGGAATGCCCATTATTTTATTTATTTTATTTTTCACTTGAATTCTTTTCTAATATTTTGGTCAAATATGTTCGTGTAAAAATTTTCTACTCAAATTTGGACCATATTAGCAAACCTTGGAAGCCCAAATGAAAAAATTATTCGAGTTAATTGTATTTAATCTAATTTGATTCTAATGAAAAAGTTTGAGAGAATATTAATAGGATAGAGTCAAGTACAACGATTAGTGAATTAAAACTACCAAAATTAAAATAAAGCATAAAATTATATTATTAAAATAATTGAGTTTAAAATTGAGAATTTATACATAAAACTCGAAGAAATATGATATGTTGCCATCTATAGCTATGACGGGCTCCCGCTCTTTTATTCAACAAGGAGTAATTATTCACTATCACCAATGATAGTGATGTGATTTTTTTTTCTTTTTATTAATAAAATTAAATAAATGATCAAATATCTCATATAAGTATGAGTTTTATACTTTTATAGACCTCACGTCTATATAAGATATTTAGTTATTTATTTTGAAAAAAATTTAGTATTTATAATATTTTTCATATACAAATAAACAAGAGAATAGTGACGTAATTATGTCACAAATTTATTTCAATCATTGATTTATGTAAATTTTATTTAAGATTCACGCAGATCAATGATAGGATTCACACATATCAATGATTAAGATGAATTTTACGGCATTATAGTCGGATAGTTGGTGGCATAGAATAATTTTTCCTGGACAAGACAAAATGAATCGTGGAGGGTGAGTTTTATTTTTCAATAAGATAAAAAGAAAAACAGTAAGTTCTACACTTCTTTCAGGTAGGGCCAAAGGGTACGTTTATTTGGTTCTATAAAATGGGAGGAATTAGAAGTGCGATGTGATTGAATGAGAAGGTTATTGGTAAATTATCAATAGATTTTAATAGTTGGATTTAATTCTTATCAAGTTTTATTAAAATAAATCTTGGTAAAATTGTAGTTAAAAATATTTTTTTTGTGACAATTTTTTATGTCACTAAAAATTGACAATTAGTGATATTTTTTTGTTATGATTTTTGTAAATTGTTGCTAAAACTTATAATTAGTAACTTTTTTTATGATAAATTTTTCTCATAGAACCTATTAGACAATAAGTCCACTTATTATGACCTACACATAAGCATCCTTATTAGTTGAAGATATAAGATTTGAGTGTTTGTTTGTACACCAATCAGATTAGTAATACTATAAATAATATTAATATATAAAATTAATATATTTTTATTTTTAGTATTTTTTAATATTGTCATTATTATTTTTGGTTCTAAAAAATATAAATTTTGCTTAAAAATTATTTAAAAATTTACTAATCTTCTCACTCAATTTCTAATCCCAACTCAACTATGGAATTCATACTCTAGAGGTGATTGCTAGTCCAAGGAGATAGTTAATCTCTATTCATATCCTTAAGCAAACATTTTATAGGTGAATCCAACATATTATTAATCCAGTTCTCGTCTCCAAAGAGCCAAACAAACATAGCCAAAAATCCTATCAACTTTTCTCCTAAGGTACAAGTTTAAAAAAATTTGCCTAATTAGAAATTCAATGAAATTAGGAACTTTATAAAAGTTGCTCTCACTAACTTCAGCAAAAATTTATAAAACTTCTTGACAAAAATTATTACACAGTGATGGTTTTATAAAATTATTACTCCTTCAATCTCAAAATAATAGTTCTTTTCCGAAAATTTAACTTTTTTTTATAGTACAATTATTACATTTTAAAAATATTAAATTTTCAAAATTACCCTTTGATAGTATATTTTTTTAGGAATATCAATTGTCATAATTATACTTTTTATGCTATTAATTTAAAAGAAAAGCAAAATAGTAAATTCATATTGTTTTATTCCTTAATTTTTAAAAATGGACTAATATTTTAAAATAATAAAAAATAAAATAAAGGACTAATATTTTGAGACAGAGGGAGTATGAATTTATAAAAAAAAAAATTATAATTTTAAATATCAACATTTATAAACTTTATCATTGGTTTGTAATTAACTTTTAAAATATCCACTGAAATTGTTATTTCCCCAACTTCTGATCCTTTTGATGCTCAAAAGTATTTCTTATCCATACTTTTTCTGAAAAAACAAATGCAATTGAAAGAACATTTTAGCTCACAAACTGGGTTGTCAAAACATTTGTATCACAACACAAACTTCTATTATTTTCATCCCCCCCCCCCGCGGAAGGCAAATGAAATCAAATTATGAATCGGATATATGACATAGTAGTTGATTTCGCAAAGGGATTATCTCATTCCTGATCGACATATAATCCAAGTAGCAACAGGAAGTTGCATATTCTTTTCCAACCTTCTCAAATCAATTTCACATGTAATCATCAAATGCTATAACAATATATACAATACACACCTCACTATCTGCTTCTCTCAACTCTGCAGCAGTATTTGTGTATCTTCTTTCACATTATATTTTCTGCAAAATGGTATAGCCAAGCCAAGCAAGCCAAGCTTCACATCTCATCAGACCAATCGCTTGGTTCACCACCGTCATAGAACAAACCATCAACAATTTGGTCGATCAATGAGTCGATAAAACAGTTACAACCGACGGTGAATATTCGCCCCACTCTGTTCCGAGCGCTGGAGAACCATGCAAAAGTAGCAGCGCAGGTCACGGCTGCGAAACACACCCCTGCTGCCTCAGCAATCCCTTGTAATTCCATTTTCCTAAACAAGGAGTTTCCTGTCACCACCTCTGTTGTCAATGTCACTGCAAACACAATCTGCACACAAATTGTTTCGTAATTTTAGTACATTTCTTTTGAAATAACCTGTTTAATAACGCACTTGGCGAGTTGGTAAAATAGTGCTGTTGATCTTCTGTTCTTTTTGTTTTTTAATGATCGAGTGTCCGGACTAACTTTATTGGTCTTCTCTGCTAAGTGTATATAACGTGTCATCAGGCTGAATCATCGTAAACTTCATGTCTTTATTTCTTTATATTGTTCTTTTTTGATTATTTCACTTTATCTATTTTTGATATTTCTACATAACAAGTCAATCGGAACTCGTCCCAATTCTCTTCTGCAAACATATTTGACTAATGACAGTTCTAAGTTCATAAAAGGCACTTTCTGTGATTTTAGTTTCAAATATAAATATTTTAATTGTGTTAGTTTCATTTTCTAAAACAGTAGTATTAAATATGTGTTGAAGTAATTCTATAACTTATAGAGCCAAGATTTATCGTCATAATCATATTTGTCGGATTAAAATTTATAATTTAAAAAAAAAAAAAAAATCTTTCATAAATTGGCACAACTAAAATTTGGAGAACAAATTAATTAAAAAAAAAAAATGCATACTTTAACAATTAAACGTGAAATTGATTTTTATTTTTAGATATAAATTTTATCAAAATTTTTCTATGATTACCATAAAATACTTGAAAATAAGATCAACACAATTGAAAATGTTACTCTAAAATCCAAGAAAACACAGAGTCTGAAGCATAATAGTGAAGAGAGCAAGCATAAGAAAAACAGATGTTGGGAATATATATACCATGGCGAGACGACCAGAGATGGTCTCGATGTCCTGACTCTTCTTCGAACTCTCTATATAGTCCGACAACGTCGCGAAGAACGCCGATACTTCATCACGGCCGTCCTTCCTCGTCCTCATCACCCCAGGGCGATCCGAGCCGTAGGATCTGAGGGTGCAGAGACGAGGCTGCAACACGATCTTCACGTTATCAGTCGTCGTCGGCGACAACTCACTTCCCCTCACTCTCTGCACCTGCACCGGAACCGCCGGTTTCGTCGAACTCAGCTTGCAAAACACCGGCCTAACCGCCATCGCCATGAGTGAGAGAGAGAGAGAGAGAGAGAGAGAGAGGAATTGTGAAGAGATGGGAAATTGGGGGTTCCGAACGATTCAGTGGAATGGAATCTGGGAGTTTTGGAATGTTACGCGGTGGCTGAGTAGAACACGTCTGTGGGAAAAGTTTTTAGTTAGGTGAGATGAGATGTTGAGGTGGATCGGAGTGTATACGTGGCACTCAAATTGTTCGTTAACTTGGTTTTCAATCTCCTTCGTTTCAAAAGAATTAATTTAGGCTTGTTTTTGTAAAGTAAGTTAAAAATTGTTTTTATTTTTTTAAATTTTTTAAAAAAATGTGTAATAATATAAAGAGATAATTTGATTTAAAAAAATTATTTTTAATCCCTTTGTCAAAAAACGCCTTAGTTTAACTTTTTAATTTTTTAATAATTTGACTAAAATTAGCTTCGTTTGAAAAAAAAAATTTAATTTTTGATTTGAATATAATAATTTTAAGAGAAAAAAATAAAATAATTATGATTTTTGTATAATATTATAGACCATAAATATTTTATTAATTTTTTTATCAAATACCTTATATAAGTATAAAATCTATATGAAACTCACACATGCAAGTCTCATGTTTATACGAGATTTTTGATAAAAAATTTAATAAAATTTTTAAAATTTTTCTTACTTTTTTATACTTATTTAGATATTTTAGTTATTTCCCAAGAATCTATGAGTCAAGCCATTAAAAGTGATTGCTGAATATTCTCCTCCGACTGGCTACCCACTTGGAGTTTGAGAAATTGTAGCGTAGCCTCGCGCACACGTGCAGCATATGGCGTACTAGCGGTCCTACTTAAGAACGACATTAAAAAAATAAATAGTAGAAAATTAGACCCATTTTTCTCAAATTTTTTAAAAGAATTACATTAATCTCATATTTTTAATATAATTATTAATTTTTCATAAAATTATAATTCACACAATAATTAAATTATTTTTTAACAATAATACACTAGTCGAATAAATAAAAATAATAATATGTTCATATTTTATTCTAAAATCTATGTTTATCTTTATTTATTTTAATATCTAATTACTATCTATATTAATTTCGATAATTTTAATTTTACTAAAAAGGTGATGAGCGTAATTGTATTTCCTTAAAACATACACTATTAAGAGCATCTCTAATGGTTTGTCATTGGAGCTGACATTGTTATAATATAGTAGCTTTGTTGAATTTTGATGCTCCAATGGCAAAATATAGCAACTGTCAAATTTGAAAAATGCCAAAACTTGTGTCAAATTTGACACAAGCTTTGGCAGCTGTCATTTGTGCCAACTCAGCCAAAACCAACTGTTTCCCTCTTTCCTTCCCTCCATTCCCCAGCAACTGTTTCACCATTTTTATGTTTCAGAATTCACCAAATTTTTTTTTGAATACAACAACATTTTACCATTTTACCCGAAATCAGAATTCACCATTTTACCATGTTTCAGAATTCACCATTTCACTCGAAATCAGCACATTCAAACAAATGCAAATGATTCATCAAATTCAAATAGATTCACAAAAAATAAAATTAAAAAAAATCAACAATTTCTAGAAAATTGAATCAGATTCACAGAACAAATTCAAACAGATTCACAGAACAAAATTGAAAATAATGAACAAAACTGAAAATGAGAAATACTTGGTTTTGGTAGTTCAAAGTAGATCTGGTAGATTGAAGACAGAGAGATGAGAGATACAAAACAGAGAGATGAGAGATTGAAGACAGAGATCTGGTAGACGGTCGCCGATCGTCTTTTTGAGTATATACCATCGCCGATCGAAGACAGAGAGATGAGAGATAGAATGGCAGTGAAAGAGAAGTAGATGTCACGACCCAAACCCGCCCATATGGGTTTAGTACCGTAACCGGCTAGTAATCCGAGATTACCGAAGGCCTGCTTAACAGTAAGATAGTAATACAGAGTACAGGGGCTGGTGAAAGCCAAAATAGTAATTAAAAGATGTCCAATGAGCTGTGACAGTCTGTATGCAAAAAGACTTTTTATAACATATGCACATTCAGAACAAAAACAGTATATACATACATCATTTACAGGCATTCAAGTTAGGGACCAAATCCCCACCATAACAGTACAGTACAAAAATCACTCAATCTATACATAACAGAGACAGATAGGGTGAATCTGAGACACCCCAAGAACAGCCTTAGCTTGAACAGATCTGGAACCTGGAAATGAGGCACAAAGGTTGGCTTGACAAAAAGGGAGTTTCACCCAACGCTCCTAGCTTCGGTCCGGTGCCTGGACACCTACATATATATATAAACAGTGAGCTAAAGCCCAGTGAATAACATATGCGTAAAGAGGTTAAGAATGAATGTCCTTTCAGTATGTAAAACAGTCATTTGAACAGTATATCAGTTATTCGATCATAGCAGTCATGAGTGGTACATCTAATAGCAAACAGTACAGTAGGTCTTAACAGACCGAACAGTCAGTTGATGGCCGTCACATCAATAAACAGTAGTGGTTCCAAACATGGGAACCGACAGAGATCTCTGTGACAGTAGCAGTACAGTACAATAACAGTAAATTGCTATGGATGCCGCGAATACAGTTCACAAATAGGACAAACATTCAATCAGTGAGAAATATCATTTCAGAAAGTAATACAATTGTTCATTCAGAAATAGTCATGATTGAACATATCTTTACAACATTGTTACTCACAGAGTTCTAGGCTACAGATAGGCCAGTAAGCGTCCTCGGATGCCAACCCTACAATTACAGAACGAACACACACTAAGCTACACAGTTGGGAAATAATAACTTAATCCCTAATTTGCCTCGGTGTGGTTCTACATCAATATCCTCCTTAAGATGCCTTAAACATGCCTTAGGAATGCCTAGGATGGAAAGAGGATGCAAAGATGCACTTTTAAACACTTTACAAAATTTTCAGAAAACAGGGGTCACGCTCGAGCGTGTCTTTCTACGCTCGAGCGGATATGCAGACAAAGAATCCCCGCTCGAGCGTCACTGTTCTCGCTCGAGCAGACTGTAAAACATGGCAAAAGTACTGGATGCACGAAATTCACACTCGACCCCCGCTTGAGCGTGAGACACAAGTCCTCGCTCGAGCGTGCATTCTCTCGCTCGAGCGGACTGTAAACACATGCAAAGTATTGGATACACGCATTTCACGCTCGAGCGTCACTTTTTCCGCCCGAGCGGACTGCATGAATTCAGTGTGTACGCTCGAGCGTGGAGTTCCCCGCTCGAGCATGAGTCCAAATTCTGGAATTTCAAATTTGAACCTCAAGCTCAAAACTCAACTTTTAAAGCATCAAAACCGATCCTTTTGGGCTAATTTTCTGGAAAACACTTCAAAACCCATAATATTACATGTTTCAATGATCAATTTGAGAAATCAAAGCCCAAAGGTAGTTCAATTAAATACCATTTTCAAATAAACTTCAAGAACATGATGTACATGCAACATGCAAGAATTTAGACAACTTAAAAGCTTTAAATACTTGTTCAAAAGAGTCAATTTCCTCAAGAGCATGATGAATTCATGAACTATACTCAAGATATGAACATGCATGTAACAATCCCCTTGAAAACAACCTCAAAATGCTAGAACATGTACATACATGCATGGATTAAGCTTCAATTCAACATTTTAAGACCTTAGGCTCCTATCTACCATGAACCATGCAAGAACTAACTTGAATTCACAAACAAGGAGGTAAATGTCCTACCTTAGGTCTCCAATTTCAAATGTAGAAGCTCAAATATGCAAGACTCCTTCAATCTTCTAAGTCTCCAAGCCAAATTCTTGATGAAATCAAACTATCTCCTATCTCTCTCTCTCTCTCTCTAATCGGTTTGTCTCTCAAAATGGCTGAGCTAAAGGTATGTCTAAATGTACTCAAGCCTCAAAGTGTTGGAGAAAGTGGCCTACTAAGCATGGCAATTTGGTGAATAAGTTCAACTCTTGTAAATTAGCAATAATTAATCTAGTTTAATCATACCAAATCACATTTCAATTAAACATGCCATAAAATCGCATAAATTCTAATTAGCACGAAGCACTAATCAATTTCTAGTTCGGCCGCCGATAAGGCCTTCAATTTGCAGTTTAAAACATAAAACATGAACAGGTCATTTAATAGTCAACAGATAGAATTGCATTCAAACTAACACACTCAATCAATCAGTTCAGAATTTCAGTCAATCAGTCACTTAACATGCTTGATCATAGATTAGCACACCCGTTCATAATTTATCTGGTATGTCCAGTCTGTCTGATTCGCTTTTGCAGCTATTTGTGAGTAATAACTTAGTAAAGTTATGTTCAACCGTAGTTATTTTCTGTGTGATAAAATAAGATCTGTTTTCTGAAATAACATGTTCTGTACAATGAATGATTGTCCAATTTCCGTTATGTATTCGTGACATCCTTAGCACCATGTGAAATCTGTTCTCTGTACCCGGGTCCGGAGGTTCCTTCATCGAACTGACAAGCTATCTGTGCCCGGCTGGAGGTTCCTAATCGGAACTGACAAATTCACAAGTTCCCAGTCCGGAGGTTCCTTTACGGAACTGACAAGTTATCCTTACCCCGCCGGAGGTTCCTCTATGGAACTGACAAGTATGGTCTAAGATGCTTTGTAATTAATCTGTTAGCGCTATCGGATGGACTATGTATGATCGAACATGACTTATGATTTCTGTATATGATCTGGACAAATTATGAATTTGATATGAAACTGAATTATGAATTCTGAATCTGTACGGACTCATTCATTAAAACCCTTTACTCTGTTATTATTCACTAGGCTCTAGCTCACTGTATTACTTATGTATGTAGGTGATCAGGCGCATGACCAGGCTTAGAGGCATCTGCCTAGAATCTGTTTTTGTTAGCCAACCTATGTGTCTCCCGTGGAGGTTCCGGACATGTCAAGTGATTATCGCTATGTGATTTAAAGTTTAAGTTTTGATTTCGTGTTTGGTTGAACAAGTCTGGTGTATTTTGTAAATTGGGCTAAGTCCCTTTTTGTCTAATTTGTATATTGTTATTTGCTTCCGCTAGCCCCTAATATTATGTTAATTTGTCTCAGAGGCCTTCGGTAATTCCTGGATTACTGGCCGGTTACGATGCTAAACCTATAGGGGCGGGTTTGGGTTGTGACAGTCCGCCAGATTGGCGGATTGGAGAAAATCAATTCGCAACCGTCCGCTCATCATCACGCATCCGTCCAAAATGCGGCGAATCGATTCGGTTTGGTCGGTTTTGGCGGATCGGTATATCCGCTGCTTACCCCTAATACTGACAAACTTGGAGGGAAAGTTGGTTAAGATTTGCCCAAATAACAAATGACCATTGGAGCACCATTGCTATAATTTGGCAAAATAGCACTATTCATTGCCAAATTATAGCAATAGCAATGGTAATATAGCAATAACCATTGGAGATGCTCTAACATTCCATGACTACTTCTAACAGTCATAACGCAGTCCGTAAATTTAATGGTTGTTTAGGAAATTAGTGTTTTAGTTAAAAAAATCATTATAAAAAGTCAACTTAATTTTTTTATTTTTTATTTTACTTTATTACACGTTTTCTTGTAAAAAGTTTAAAAATTAAATTCTCAAATAATCCCTCTTCTTGCATTTCAATTCATTCATTTCTCCTTGCATACATATAGTTTTCATCTAAGTGTTCTATCATAATTAGTTCAATAAGCACACAATATTAGTGTTATTTTTACGTGATTTAATATTTCGTCTTGAGAGATAAACGTCTATTGTCCTTACAATACTATAATAATGAACGAATTTTATCTTAAAAAGACAGTGTCCAACATTAATCTCAGTCGCCTTTTGTTTACTAGTAAGCTACAAGTTCTGTAGATTTCATTTTTGTCGTTATATCTTTGTATTACAAATTTATAATCACTACAAGAAAAGAGGTTATATAACACGAAAGCATTTGTGACGGCACCACTTACCATCGCAAAAAGTGATTTTTTGTGACGGTACCACTTGCCGTCGCCAATAAATGGGTTTTTAGCGATGGCACCACTTCTTATCACAAAAAGTAACTTTTTGTAATAGCAACAACTGCAGTTGCAAATAATGCGCATTTTTTTGCGACGGTAACCCCTGTTGTCACAAATAAAGCTGTTTTTTGCGATGGCATGAACTGTTGTCTCAAACAAGAGACTTTTTTGCGACGGTAATAGGTGCAGTCGCAAATAATGCGCATTTTCTGTTTTTCTCTCTTTCTAGCTCTCATTACGCAACAAAATGGACACGAAAGTTTTTGGCAAAAAAATGAGTTTTTTTTTTTTTTTTTTTTTTTTTTTTTTTTGCGACGGCAAACTTCACTCGTCGTAAATAAAAAATTAGTTAAACGTCACCGTTTAATTGTTTAAATTTTCATTTGTGACAGTGAGACTTGCCGTCGTAAAAAGGAAAAAAAAAAATAAACCCAAATTATGATTGGCGCTCATTCTTCCCCCCCTCAACCAAAAATTCCCAATCTCAAATCCCTAATCTTTTTGAACCTCTCTCTCTCACACACACACATTTCTCTTAATCTCAAATCCCTATCTCTTCTTACCCCTTTCTCTTTCTCTCTCTCGCGACTGTGAGGAGCGGCAGACGACGGCGTCGAGTGACAGTGAACAGCAACAAACGACGGCATCGAACGACGGCGAGTAACAGCAGACGACGGCATCGAGCAGTGGCAGACGATGGCGTCGAGCGACGACGAGAAGTGGCAGACGATGGCGTCGAGTGATGGCAGCGACAGCGTGAGACGGCATCGAGCAGCATACATAGCGACAAATAGAGGGATAGAGTTGTACACCACAAGGTCGCTACACACTACAACCATGTCGATACTCAAGCGAAGATATACTCTTCTGCATCGATTCAGACTCCGAATCACTCATTGAAATGAAAGTTACAGGCCCCAATGGCTGACCCATCACCAGACTCGACTCCATCAAGCAATCCATCATCCTCTTCATCAATGTCAAGCTCTCCATCAACCCCGACCACCGCTTCGCCTTCGTTTCTCTCTCTAAATCTGCTTCCTGGGTACCCTCTATTTTCTTTCCATTTTCCTATTTTTATTGCTCTTTTTCACTTTAATTTTTGTTTTGTGCGTAGTTGTGGAATTACCAAAAAGAAGAATTTTAATTATAATAATGTTTCCTATCTGGTATTAGGTGTTTTGAATTTGTTTGGATTGGTTGAATTGCTGATTGAGATGTTGTAGTTTAAAAAAAAAAAAAAATTTGAACCTATTTAATTTAGCTTACCGTATATAGCCTTTGAGAGAGACTGGCGAAAAATGATTTAGGTAGCCCGACTTCACTTCGCCTGCTCTGTTTGTGTGTGTACTACTCTTCCTTTTGTTTTGCACATAGACTTGAATCCCTTTTGTTATTGGGTTTTCTATCTTCGTAGGACTTCGAGAAAGACCTACATTGTAGACAAGATTGTTCTGTCAAATGGGGGCCTCTGTCTTGTGTATCTGATAGTTCACTTATTATATTAGTTTTTTTTTTTTTTTTTTGGGATAAATGTTCACTCGTTATATTAGTCAATATAAATAGATCATCTTTTTTGAATTTATGCCTTAGCTTAAGATCAATGAGGTGAATTTTTTTGATCTGATGTTGTTGATTGCTTAATTTTTTCTTCTCGGCATGATTAGTGAAGTTCATGAGTGAAGAATGATACATGAAACAGTAGAGTTTGGTTTTAGAGAGAGGGAGAGAGATTGGATATTCAAATTATTTTCTTTTTCTTATTTTTTAGTTGAAAAAAGCTAATGGATTGCTAAGATTATTTCCTCCACCATTCTATGGCTAAACCTTTCAGTTTTGCAATACTGTGTGTGAATTTCATTTGCATTGTTGTTTAATATGTTTTTATTTTTTTTTTAGGTTTCTTATTGTTGTATGAGTTAGTCTGACGAACCATGTTCCTTCAATGAGTGGACTTGATCTTTTTGCATTATCAGCATTTTAACATGATGTGTTGGCATTCTCATTTGATTCTAGTTTCTTCTTATTTGATGTAGTATGACTAATCATGTGTTCTTCAATGTAGTGGAACTTTCGTTATATTCGCCAGATCGTCCAATTGTGGACGTCTCTGTAGTGCTCTTATGGCTAATGGCTGTGGGGACGATTGTCCGTGCTTCGCTTTGGTCAGAATTTGCTACAAGTGGGCAAAATGATGAGCATTATAATCAGCTGTCGAAGGTTTTAAATAATATAAACCACCATTTTAGTCTTAAAATTCATAATTTCTGCAGCTTGAATGCCTGTTACATAGATATCTCTTTTATGTGACCACAAAATTGACTCATCTTGATTATGAATTGCTCATTGATATTGTGGAAGAAGACGGGACTCGAATCGAGTTCCCGGTTTGGGAGTTAGAGCCGGATTTCACTCTAGACAAACTAGTTTCTTAAGAAATTTAGAATTCGAGTTGTTAACGCCCCAAAATCATCAAACGGCGTCGGAGTAGCACGAAACTTGGCACACATGACTGCCTAGGCACAAGAGACTTGTGGGAGATGACGGGACTCGAATCGGGTTCCCGGTTTGGGAGTTAGAGCTAGATTTCACGCTAGGCAAACTAGTTCCTTAAGAAACTTAGAATTCGAGGTGTTGACGCCCCAAAATCACCAAACGGCGTCAGATTAGCACGAAACTTGGCACACACGACCGCCTAGGCACGAGAAACTTGTGGGAGAAGACGAGACTCTAATCGGATTCTCGATTTGGGAGTTAGAGTCGGATTTCACACTAGACAAACTAGTTTCTTAAGAAACTTAGAATTCGAGGTGTTGACACCCCAAAATCACCAAACAGCGTCGGATTAGTACAAAACTTGGCATACATGACCGCCTAGGCATGGGAGACATGTGGGAGAAGACGGGACTCAAATCGGGTTCTCAATTTGGGAGTTAGAGCCGGATTTCACTCTAGACAAATTAGTTTCTTAAGAAACTTAGAATTCGAGGTATTAACGCCCCAAAATCACCAAACTACGTCGGAGTAGCACGGAACTTAGCACACAAGACCACCTAGGCACAAGAGACTTGTGAGAGAAGACGGGACTCAAATCAGGTTTTTAGTTTGGGAGTTAGAGCCGGATTTCATGCTAGGCAAACTAGTTCCTTAAGAAACTTAGAATTCGAGGTATTGATGCCCCAAAATCACCAAATGGCGTCGGATTAGCACGGAACTTGGCACATACGACTGCCCAGGCATGAGAGACTTGTGAGAGAAGACGAGACTCAAATTGTGTTCTCGATTTGGGAGTTAGAGCTGGATTTCGGTTTAGGCAAAATTATTTACTTAAGGTTATTTTGGGAAGTGGGTTAAAAGCCACTTCCCAACTTTTAGCCCACTTCCCTCTCTCACAAAAAAGCCAAAAAAAAGCCAATAAGCAGCTTTTAACCATCTTACCAAAACACTCCTTAATTATCTTTGTAATTGTATAATAGTTAAATTTTTATATTTTTTTTTTATAATTAACATATTAACACATAGTTATATTGTCATTAATTATTTTTATTTTTTGTTTTCAGATATTTCCTGAGTAGGAGTTTGCTTCTTGTGGAATGCGTGCCTGTGAAAAATGCGACTAACTTTTGTTTTTGTTACCCACGGAGAATGATGAGGAAAACTTTTAATTTTGGTTTATGTTATTTTAAATTATGAACAACATTATGTATTTAAACATTATATATGTATTGTGGAACATTATGTAGTGGGGTAATTTTTTTGATGTGTAGTTATGGATGCAAGAATATTTTTACTATGGAAAAATTGTTATTTCTATACAAGAATTTTTATATTATTATGCAATTATTGATTTCTTTTTCAATTGTTTTTCATTTAATACAGGTAATTTTAATATTTTTAATAATTATCTTGCAGGTTTTTTTTTATTTTTTATTTTTTTGCGATGGCACCACACCGTCGCAAAAAACATTAGAACCATTGGCGATAGTGGTTATGCCGTTGCAAAAAAAACACAATTCGTGACAGCATTTCTTGTGGTCTCAAATAAAACTTTTAGCGACGGTAAAACAGTGCCGTCGCAAAAAGTGTAAATTTTTTACATATTATAGACGACAGTAAAATGCCGTCTCAAAAAACAGGCGACGACATGATGCGGTTACTAAAACTTTTTTGCAACGCCCTCTATTGTGACCCTTCTTTACCGTCGCTAAAAGTTTTTTGAGACGGCATTAGGAATATTAGCGACGGCATTTTACTATCGCAAAAACCTGAAATTTTTATGGTGAATTTTTGTTTTTGTTTCTTTAATAAGCTTTCTTATTTTTCCAAATCACAATAGTAGCACTTAAAACATTATTTTTGGAACATTAGCAACACCCAATAGGGTCTTGCTAGGCTGGCTGACCTGGCCCAGGCCAATTTTTCATATTTCATAAACCAAGTCGTCCCTTAGTTATGAGTTTGTCCTACCCTCTATTTCAAATTTAGCTAGTCGAATTGAAAACCTTTCTTGTCTTTACTTGTTGAGAAGTCAAATAAGTGGAGCTTAGACAGGTCACAATTCAACTAGGGTCAACAATTGAGCTCTTCTCTGAGGCAAATGACGTTTTTAGTATTTTTATTATTTTTATTAGTGATTTTTAAATAAAAAACTATTAATTTTTTTTTTCTATTCAGATCTTATTGAACTAGATGATTCTTAAAAAAATTCTGATCCAAATTTAAAATTTGTTTATAAAATACAAATATATATACAATGAACTTTTTCAAAGTTTACCCATTTTTAAAAACATTTTAGGGCTTTCTAGGACTTAAAAAGTAACAAATAAATAATAATAACAATAAAAGACAAAAAAAAAAAAATGGTGAGATTTTAAGAAATCTATCATATGTACCTTTATTACGTATTTTTGTGATAAATGTTACGAATTTATTTTTTTTAAGTTATGACACTTTACTGTTTGTGATGAGTTCAAATATGCTAATTTTGGTTATTTTAATCAATAAAGACAAAAATGCTAAAATCGTCAATAAGTTAAAATATCATATTCAAATTATAATAATTTTATTTTTTATTTCACAATCATCAAATCAACTACAAAAAAAAAATCAAAAATATCCCAAACACGAATTTTTTTAAACATGCTAAAATAGTCAAATAACTAAAAAGCTAATTAAAATAGCCAAGTTTCCAAATGGGGCCAAAATGAAATTACGTATTTTATAGTATTGTTACATATTTTTGCGGTAACGTTACCTTTTTTTTTATCCAAACATTTTCTACTATAAAATGTACAACATTAGCACAAAAATACGTCATATTATCCAAAAAATAAATAACTTAATCACAAATTATCATAACTATATCAAAAAAAATATAATATTTATCACAAAAATACACAATATATATCACAAATATTTAGCAGGAGTACATATGGTACACAACCGATGAGTTTTCCAAAATTTTATCCGTATCACAGAAATTGAAAAATAAAAACAGCTTTTATATAAACAAGAGAAGCAATACATACAACTGAGTTTGATGAGCCTCATTGAAATAATCACACATCGCACTTGGTCTTAATCCACAAATAAAGATGATATAATTCCAAAGAAAGCAATATCTACCTGATAACAATCTACACAAAGCATGCAAAACAAAAAATTACATATCCAAGTAGTAATCAACAAATTATTAAGCCACTCCATGAACTTTGAAGCTGTTTTGATTTGAATGATCTTTAACCAGTCTGAGGATGAGCACCTTTGGTCACTGGGGGCTTTGTTGGGCCCTTAACTGCTCTCTGTAGATCAACATCAACGTTAATTGAAATATGTAAGTTTAATATCGTTCTTGTTTGGTGCAGTTCATTAGAGTTGATTACAAAAAAAAAAAGGAGGAATTTATGTCAAATAACTTGGAGCATTCAAAAGCTTGATTTGATAGATAAACAAAGATTATGGGTAAATTAGAAGACACCATACCTGCACAGTCTTCAAATGGGGTTCCTCTACATCTTCATTTCCAAGAATTATGGCCACAAAATATAGAAATAGCAAAATTAACACAAGTAAATGCACTCTCTCTACGTATTTGGATTTTAAATTTGTGAAGTAAAAATAAATAATAAAAAAAGAAAAAAGAAAAAAAAAGGGATTTATGAAAAGAAAAAAAAAAAAATCTTTTTCTTATCGATTTTTCTCTCTCTCCATGAATCCCTCTAGAAATCTAAATCCAAACATAACCTTAATAGGAAATACATAGAAATAATTGTCCTTACCTTTAGCACTTTTGCAAGAAGTGATGGCTTCAACCAGACGGAAAAATCTATCCTTCAGATCTTGAGCAAATTTTGCCATTGAATTTTTCTTTTCTCTGAGTTTGGCAAATGAGATTTGTAAGAATATTATTTTCTTTTTATCTCTTCAAGCTTTAATGCCTAGCTGTTGATCAGATTGATAATAAGATCAGTCCTACGCCCAACACCATGTGCTTATTTTTATATTTTTTTGGAAATATTTTATTTGAAGCTCATCCATTTTGTCAAAAACTACTCAATTGGTGCCACTTTTAATAATAGTGACGGGCCTTTCATATTATGATCATTTTACACAATGCTCTATATTTGTTTTTTATACATCATGTGGCTCCTTACAACTGCTCAAAAGACAGAAGTGTATAAGACATAAGAGGGTATCATGTCGGTGTCTTAAACTAATCACTAAGGTCAAGTTTAGCATGCGTCTAAAAAGTTAAAAAGTTAAAAAGTTATTCAAAAAGTTAAAAAGTTATCACTATTTATCAAAAGTCAAAAAGTACAGCTGCACAACTTTCAATCCTAATTTTTCCCTACACACTAATTTATACAATTTTTTAATACACATTTTTCATAAAAAGTCAAAAAGTTAACCCAAACAACCATATTTTTTTCCTCAACTTTTTAGTCCAAAAAGTCAAAAAGTACACTTATTTAGGACATCCCAAACAACCCCTAAATGTCATATTTCTGTGTTGTTACGTAAAATACCAACAAAAGTATGATGAACTCACCATATAAATAAAATTAAGGAAGGCATCATGTAAAAATACCATTTGAGTAGAAAAATAAATGAATGATTTATTTTAAAATTTACACTTTTCATTTATTATGAAGATAAATATAATAAAATTATATGATCGTGAATACGCAACCAATCAGATTTTTTTTCATTTTATGAATGATTTATACATAAAATTTTATAAAATAAACAATTTAAATTATTGAAATGATAAACGTGGTAATCCCACATACACCCCCTCCAATTCCCTATTAAATTATAGAGAATTCCTTTTTCTTTTTTTTTTCCTTTTTTTTTTTCTTTTTTTTTTTTTTTTTAAGATGGTAAACAAATTACAGAGAAAAACAACTAACAAACAACATCAAAAGGCAACATTAATCAAGGATTGCGGGACCTCCTCCATCCACACTTTTTTTTTTATCAGCAAAAAAGAATTACTTTATTGATGAATGAAGAGTGAATTATATCAATAAAGAAAAGAGATGAGTGCAAAAAACATCATAACGAAACAAACCAATCTCAACTAGATTGGCACCGAAAAATCCGCTCAATCATATGCTAGCACACCATCAAAAGTTGGTGAGTAACCAACCATAAACAAAGAACCAACCAAAAGAAACAAAGGAAGAGCTATAAAAAAAATAAAAAATAAAAAGCAAAAAAACAAACAACCATCCTCCATTATAGCTCCAAGGCAAGGCAGCAAACAGCAAAAGGCAGAACAAGACAGAGCAGCAGAACAGATGATTGAGCAGAACAGATAAAAGACAGATTAGTACAACAGAACAGCAGAACAAAACAGTAGTAAAGTAATTAATGTATCAAATGCAGCTTCTGATATGGTTCAAATTGGATACAAAATCATGGATGGAATAGGAGTTCCCAAATGAGTGGCTCTTCAACCAAATTGCAACTCTAATCTTGATAAGCTCATAGAGCTCCATGAAGTTAGGATGAGCACTATTGAACACACAATCATTCCTAAGCTTCCAAATTGACCACAGAACAGCATGCAGTATGATATTCCATATTTGGAGTTCCTTCTTCCTGGTTTTAGTGCCAGACCACCAATCAAATAAGTCCACCACAGAGCCTGGGCATACCCAACATAAACCCCACCAATCTATGATGTTAGACCAAATTTTCCAAATAAAGGGACAAAGAAGCAATACATGATTTATGGTCTCAGGTTCTTCTTTACAAAAAATACACTGAGTGACAACCTCTTCTCTAAGAACACCAATATTATGAAGGAATATAGATGTTTTGATTCTGCCTTTCCAGGCCAGCCAAGAAAAAAATTGTACATTTGGTGGTGTGATGTTATTCCAAATGAATTTAGGTATAGACAAATCTGAACCTCTGTTGGACTGCAGCCAACAGAACAACTCACTAGATTTGAAGACACCCTGACTAGAACCTTTCCATCTCATGCTATCCTCTACCCCATGCCTTATCAGTGGCCCATTACCCAGTAAGACTTGCAGGTTTTGGACTTCCTCCATTACCAGTAAGACTTGCAGGTTTTGGACTTCCTCTTCTTCTTATGCCAACAAAGGCCTCCTAAAGGTTAAATTCCAGTTGGAATAACTAATTTTTCTATCCATAAAGTCTTTAAGAGAACCATCTTTATCAGAAGAAAGACTAAATAATCTAGGAAAATGAGATTGAAGACAGTCACCACCTAGCCAACTATCTTTCCAGAAAGAGATACTGGCCCCATTACCAACAACCAATTCTGAGTTAACTAAGAAATAATTTAGTAAAGCAAGATTACCTGAAGCTAAACCCATAATGCCCTTCCAGATCTAAGAGCAATTAGTAATAGTACCTTAGGAGTGGAACCAGCTACCTGATCTAGTGCTATACTTAATGTATATCAATCTTCTCCATAGGGCTTGATTTTCATTACAAAACCTCCACCACCATTTAGCAAGTAAACACTCATTAACTTGGCCTAAACTTCTAAAACCTAATCCTCCTTGATTTTTTGTCATTGAAACATCCTTCCAATTGACCAGATGAACCTTTCTTTTGATATCTGAGTCTCCTTACAGAAAATAAGCTTGAATTTTATCCACCTCCTTGATTATACACTTTGGCATTTTGAATAGGGAAAGATAGAAGATTGGGAGGCTTGATAAAACTGACTTGATAAGGGTGAGTCTTCCAGCAAACGATAAAAGTCTCTTTTTCTAGCCAAAAAGTTTACCTTTAAATTTATCCATAACAGGTTTCCAAGTTATTTTTCTTCTAGGATTAGCACAAAGTGGAAGTCCAAGATACTTTAATGGTAGCTTCTGAGTGAGACAGCTTAGTTTTGATGAGAAATCATTGACCAAAGTCTCAGAGATGCCAATTCCACAAACTACACTCTTGTGGAAATTTTTTTAGACCTGACATAATTTCAAAACATCTAAAAATTCTCTTTAGAGTTGTGATTTCTAGCAACTCTGCCTCACAGAATAGGATAGTGTCATCAACAAATTGTAGGTGAGTGAATTCCAGCCCATTAGGTCCAACAACAGCTCCTCTAATTAAGCCCATATCCTTAGCTCTTGTTAATAACATATTCAACTCCTCTACTACAATATTGAAGAGAAATGGAGAGAGTGGATTGCCCTGTCTGAGACCTTTTTCCGGTTGAATTTCATCTGTAGGTGAGCCATTGACAAGAATGGAAATACTTGCAGTTGATAAACAAGATTTCATCCATCCCAGCCATTTAGAACCAAAACCAAACTTGACAAGCAAATCAAATAAGAACTCCCAATTTACCGTATCAAAGGCTTTTTCAAAATCAAGCTTGATGATCACCCCTTGCTTATTTGATTTTTTCTACCAATCTACAATCTCATTGGCAATAAGCACTCCATTAATTATATTTCTGCCTCCAAGGAATGCAGATTGAGCTTCACTCTTAATGTTAGGCAGGATAAACTTCAGTTTCTTTGTAAGGACCTTGGAAAGGATTTTGTATATAGAGCTTATCAAGCTAATAGGTCTGAAGTTAGATAGGGACATAGGGTTTTCCTTCTTGGGAATAAGACTCACAAATGAGCAATTGAGATCTCTAGCCAAAATACCATTCTCATGAAACTCCTTCATAAAGTTTAAGATATCATGCTTTACAAATTTCCAGCATTTTTGAAAATAGGATAGGTTAAAGCCATCAGGACTTGGGGCTTTGTTTCCATCACAGTCCTTAATGGTAACCCAAACTTCATCTTTAGAGAAGGCACTTTCCAACATGGCAAGTGCAATATTGTAAATGTTAATGGAGTTAAATTGCCCTCCCAATTTAGGCCTACTTTTCCAATGCTTCGAGTAAAGTAATTTGAAATGATTCATAACTGCAGATTTAACTTCAGCAGGTTGCACCACTGAGACCCTATTAACCTCTATTGAATCAAGTGAATTCTTGTTTTGTTGCTTGTGGCAGTAACACGGAAAGACCTAGTGTTCTTATCACCTTTCAATGACCAATTGAGCCTAGATTTCTGAAGCCATAACCTTTCCTCCATCTTTCTCAACTTCCATACTTCCCCTAATAACTCCATCCTTGTAGTAAATTCCCCAGCTTGGAGAATTCTATCCTTAGCTATCAAGTTCCATGAGTGAAGTTCAGTTTCTTTCTGCTTGAGATTTTCATTGATGCTCCCAAATACCTCCTTATTCCAAATTTTCAGACACATTTTTAGAGCTTGCAGCTTCTTTAGGATGAAACCCGTCAATCCCTCCAAATTGAAGGGGTAGACTTACCAATGTTGGGCAGAAGATACACATGGGGCAGTTCTCAAGATGGTGATAGGTGAAACAAAATTCACATGTTTATCTTTGTGACAACCACCTCCTTAATTAAATAAGTTAATTAAATTAATTATATGCTTATCATTAATCATGTGATTATGTGTTATGCGAATTATGTGCCATATGATACATGCTAGTATTGATTGATATTATAGTGTTATTGGGAACAGATACACAAATGAATGAATTAAACCTGTCTGATTCACTAATTTTGACGAGTTAGAATTAAATAATAAGATAGGAAATTAGAGCCTAATCCATCTTAGTATAATTCAATTTAGTGCAATTAAGATTATATGATGATGAGATTAATTAAATTTGATTACTTGACTACAATTTAATTTAAGAAATGAATTATTATTATTATTATTATTATTATATTATTATTATTATTATTATTATTATTATTATTATTATTATTATTATTATTATTATTATTTTATTTGTATGGGCCTCTGTGAATATAATCAAAGAACTGCTATGACTCATCACTTGAATAGGAATAGGGGTGTAGTGTAGTGGGTTTCTTATTTCCAGATGCATACACGTAGAGAAAAAGGAAGAGAATTCGTGAGAGTTCAACAAAGAGTGAGAAGGGAAGGAGATTAGAAGAGCTTATTGCCTTGAATCCTCCATAAACATCAAAGCAAGGTAGGGTTTTCTTTCCAATTTCTTGAGGTAGAGTCTTGTTTACCTATTATCTTTAAAGATTGAGGTGTAAATTAGCATAGTTGATGAGGAATTTAAAATTTTGGCTCATACAATGAAGAGTTAATACATGCATGACTTTCAATGGATAAAATGAGAAATATAACTTAAGATAGCTACATGTATAGCATAATTCTTAAATTGCATGCTCATTCTTTTGTTGTTTTGCATGAGTTCTGAATTTAGGAGGAAACTCCATGAAAATCAAGGAAAGAAGCTCCATGCATTCACAATTTAGAACTCAACTTGTATAGTAGATAATTTTGTATTAAAGGTTAAGAATTTAAATCTTTACATGGATTTGAGTTGTGAATTGAAATCATGGATTGTGTTTCGAATCAAATATGTTTCTTTTAAAAGTGTTAAGTTAAGTTTTAAAAGCAAATAACATGAAAATAAACCTGAATTTGCAAGGTTATGCACTGCCCAACAGAGCAGATTTCGACCAACATTTTCAGCCCAGATCGCTTGAGAGGATTGGGCCCCCGCACGAGTGGCCCACCTTCAGTAGCCCAAGGGTGCACACTGCTTGACCGCCGCTCATGCGGCCAAGTCCACCGCACGTGCGGCCAAGCCACCGTATGAGCGGCCAAGGCAACCGCACGTGCGGCTAACAGGGCAATCCCGGTTTGCTTTTCACTCATATTTTCTACTTTTCAAGCCTCTGTTTACATGGTTTTAAAGTGTATTTCATGTGCATTGCATCTCATGTGTGAGCGAATGAAAGTTGGAACCGAATAAGTGAATAATGAATAGAAATTGACGGAATAATAACGAAGCGACTAGAAATAGAAGTGATTGAATCTGGCATGGATATAATTGAACTGTTGTGCTTGAATTTGTTTGTTAGGTCGGACGCCATAGCTTAGTGCCTTATCGTTCGCGTATCGAGGAGCCCACTGTGAGTAACAATGTTATAAAGATATGTTCAAATTGTATTTATTTTTTGAATGATAAATTATATTGTTTCTAAATGGTTACTTTCTATCGATTGAATGATGATCCTCTTTTGAATTGTATTCGTGGCATCCATAGCGTATTGTTATTGTTATTGATATCGCTATTGTTACAGAGATCCCTGTCTGTTCCAAATCTTGAAACTATTGTTATTGTATGATGGCCATCAATTAATTGTTCGGTCTTTTAAGACCAAGTGTATCGTTACTATTGGATGTACCACGTATGACTTATATAATTACTAATTGATTAAATTGATTGAATCGAATGATAGATCGACAAATGATATTGATTGAAAATGTTTTAATGCTAATCGATTGTTTCAAAAATTGAAGGACATCATTCTTAAACTCTTTACACATTTGTTATTCACTGGACTATAGGTCACAGTTTACTATATATATGTAGGTGGCTAGACACCGGATCAAAGCTAGGGGTGCCGACCCGAACTCACGTTTTGTCAAGCCAGCCATTGTGCCTCATAACGAGGTTCCGAACTTGCACGAGTCAAGGCTTTTTGGGTGATTCAAATCCATCATTTTGCTAAGTGTAAAGAATGTCTAAGATTTTTGTTTGTATAGTTTTCGATGATGAGATTATGTCCTTAACTTGCATGCCAGCTTGTATATGTATTTTTGGTATAAGTGATTATGAATATGGCTATGTGCATAAAAGTTTATTTCCATTCAAATCCTCACAGCTCATTGGACGATATATATTAATATTGACTGGCTTCCGCCAGCCCCTTCATATTGTAATATTGTCATTATTGTTAAACCGGCTTTTGGTAATCACAGATTACTGGCCAATTACGACGCTAAACCTATAGGGGCGGGTTTGGGTCGTGACAATCTTAAATCCTGAATGGCTTGAATCCTTTAGGTTCAAACTTTGGGGTTTGCCTAGATCCTTGTCTGATCACTGCCCTCTTTTGTTAATGGAGGATGGGAGAGATTGTAGACCTAGACCCTTTGGGCATGTTTGATTGGGTGGATTAGAGCATGAAATTGAGATTATTAATCCGTGGACCCAATTATCCTATGTTTGTTTTAACATTTTGGTTTAGGATTGTTAATCCAATGGATAATTAATCCAACAAATTTGTAAAATTATTAGTAATGGGGTAGGGTTGAGATTATTAATCCAATAGATATTAATCCAATTGGATAATGAATACTACACTAATTAAATAAGATTATTAATATTTCATTATTAGTCTTGTGAACCAAACATGACCTTCAAGTTCAACAACTCCTCCATCCACACTTGCTGGTGGTTCAAACCGCTAGCCATCCATGCTAAGCCATGTGCCAACATGTGGCCCTGTCTACCAATGTGGATTGAAATAGAAACTTTGTTAAATCACAAATGCATATACTTCTCTTGACTTTTTGCAATTCTAATAGTCATATTAAAAAAAAACAAATAAAAAAAAAAAAAACCCGCTAGATCTGAGTAGAAAAATGATCAAGGGCTTAGCAAAAAAGAGTTGTCTCCCAGTGTATGATTTAGATTGGAGGGTATTGTCTAGATTTGTGAAAATTATTACGAGTCTTATTTTGACAATTTAAATTATTCATTTTATCGTATATATCATTTACACAAAAAATTAGATTAATCAGATAATTATAATTTATTGCATTTATTTTTTTAAAATAGACGACAAATGTGTTTTTTAAAATAGACCATCTATTTTTTTTTTTTTTTTTTTTTTTTTTTTTTTTATGACAAACGTGATAAATTGAATAAGTTACGATTATCGGATTGATCTAATTTATTATTATTATTTTTAGATGATAAGATTTTATAAAATAAATAGTTCAAATCATCGAAATAAAACTCATAATAAAACCTACGAATCTAAACAACACCCTCCCCCTCAAGATCCAGTCCTAACAAAAAAACATAAACAATGAGTAAATATTAGCTAGTTGGGCAGTGGCATCACTCCAATTATCCAAGGAGAATATAATGCCTTCTCTATTACTCTCTCTATCTCAAAATATTAGTCATTTTTAGAGAATGTGACCTTTTTTTATAGTATAATGTCACAACCCAAACCCGCCCCTATGAGTTTTGCACCGTAACCGGCCAGTAATCCGTGATTACCGAAGGCCTGCTTAACAGTAGAACAGTAAAACAGAGTACAGGGGCATGGCGGAAGCCAATACAGTAAATAAACAATGTCCAATGAGCTGTGATAGTTAGTATGCAAAAAGACTTTTCATACATATATACAGTCGGTGACCAAACAGTATGCACATCATAACAGGACAGTCTATACATATATGTACATTCAGAACAGGGATCTAATCCCTATTAAACAGGATAGTAACAATCTATACAGTCTATACAGTAAACAAAACAGTTACAGAGACAGACGGGGAATATTAAAACACCCCTAAGCCAAAGCTTGAACGGGCTTGGAACCTCACGGTGAGGCACAGTGGTTGACTGACAAAACAAAAGCTTGCCTGACACTCCTAGCAGCGATCCGGTGCTTGAACACCTACATATATATATGAGCAGTGAGCTAAAGCCCAGTGAATAACATAATGCGTAAAGAGGTTAGCAAAGAATGTCCCTTCAGTATTTTAACCAGTCGTTTGCCTTGGTAAATCAGTTATACGATCGGTGGCTTACATTTCATGCCATATCAGTCATTTAGAAATCATAGTAATCGTACGTGGCACATCCGTTAGCAGAACAGTACAGTAGTAGTAGTGTCAGTACAGTGACAGTATAGTAGCAGTAACGGTACAATGCAGTAACAGTACGGTAGCAGTACAGTAGCAGTAACAGTAACAGTAACAGTGCAGTAACAGTAACAGTAACAGTAACAGTAATAGTAACAGTAACATTTCAGAAAACAGTACAGTTCTTATGGACTCAAGAGGTGTCTCGCACGGGTTCTAGAGGTGGCTCACACTGTAGCACTTAGTTCCGTACAACACTTTGTTCCAGGTTTCACAGATTGGCTTTAAGCCTAGATTTTTCATATGTATGGACTCAAAGGTGTCTCGCACAGATTCTAAAGGTGGCTCACACTGTAGCACTTAGTTCCGTACAACACTTTGTTCCATATCAGAAATACAGAATGGCCTTTGGCCTAACAGATCAAACAGTGAATGATGGCCATCATAACAGTAAACAGAAGTTCCAAGATAAGAACTGACAGAGATATCTATGACAGTAGCAGTACAGTACAGTAACAGTAAGTTGCTATGGATGCCACGAATACAGTCCATAATTAAGACATTCAGTTCATTCAGTAAACAGTATTTCCTTCAGAAACAATTCAGTTGGTCGTTCATAAAATAATCATAATTGAACACATCTTTACAACATTGTTACTCACAGAGTTCTGGGCTACAGATGAGCTAGAGCGTCTCTAGATGCCAACCCTACACAATTACAGATTGAACACACACTAGGCTACACAGTTGGGAAAATCAATAACTTAATCCCTAATTTGCCTCGGTGTGGTTCTATATCAATATCCTCCTTAAGATGCATGAAACATGCCCTAGGAATGCCTAGGATGGAAAGAGAATGCAAGGATGCATTCAGAAGACAGTTTCAGAATTTCAGAAAATCAGAGGTCCCGCTCGAGCGGACATGAAACAAAGGTCCCCGCTCGAGCGCCAACTTCCCTGCTCGAGCGTACCAAAAAGTACTGGATGGGTGAAATTTACGCTCGACGCCCGCTCGAGCGTGTCACCCAATCCTCCACTCGAGCATACATTACTCCGCTCGAGCGGACTGTAAAACAGTGCAAGATGCTGGAAGCTCGATTTCCCGCTCGAGCGGCACTTCCCCCGCTCGAGCGGACGACCAAAATCTGGAAAATCCAAATTCGAACTCCAAGTTCAAAACTCAAGTTTCAAATACCAAATTCGATCCTTCTTGGGCCAAATTTCTGGAAAACATTTGTAAACACATAGAATGACATGATTCGAAAGTCAATTTGAGAAATCAAAGCCCAAGGGTGTTTCAATCAAACTCCTTTTCAAACCCATTTCAAATCAAATTTCATGAACATGATACAAACATGACATGCATGAACTTAAACAACTTCAAGGCTCCAATTACCAGTTCAAATGAGCCTATTACTTCAAAAACAAGATGATTTCATGAACCTTAGCTAGAACTTGGACATGCATATAACAATTTCTATGAAATCAACTCAAACTTCAACAATACAAACATGCATGCAATATTAGAGCTACAATTCAACAATTTGGCACCATTTCTAAACTCAACTCTTCAATTAACATGGAACATGCAAGGACTAGCTTGAATGCATGAATAAGAAGGCAATTACTCTACCTTAAGTCTCCAATTATGAGTCTAGGAGTTCAATGTTGCTATCACTCTTCAATTCTTCCAAGATTCAAGCCAACTCACAATGAAATCAAGATGAAATCACTCATCTAGGTCTCTCTCTCTCTCTCTAGAGTCGGTTTTGAGCTCTCAAAATGAGTTGATGAAAAGTTTTGTTAAATGCTTAATGAGGCTCAAAAATGTTATAATAAAGGGCCCACTAACATGGCAATCCCGTAAATAAGGCAACTCTTTGATTTAGTTTATTTTAATCTAATTTAATCATACCAAATCGATTTTCAATTAAACATACCATTAATTCACATAGATTCCAATGATCATAAAACATTGATCCATTTCCGATTCGGCCGCCGATAAGGCCTTCAATTTGCAGTTTAAATTACAGAACATGAACAGATCGATTAACAATCGACAGATAGAAAATGCATTTAAACAGTTACAGTCAATCAATCAGTCTCAGATCTTAGTCAGTCAGTTCAGTATTTCAATCAATTCAATTATCCATCATAATCAGTCTCAGTTTAGCAGTAATCAGTGCTTAATCAGTAATCAGTGGTGAGGGTTATTACATATAACTATTATACTTCAAAAATACTAATTTTTCAAAACTATCCTTTGACTTTTTTTTTAAAACATCAATTGTCATAATTATATTTTTTATATATAAATTTAAATGAATAATAAAATAAAAAATTTATATTATTTTAATCATTATTTTTTAAAAATAAATTAATATTTTGAGATAATAAAAATGAAAGACATTGATTAATATTATTTTAATCGTTTGGTAAGCAGTTGAAATTATAGTTCCACTCATTGATTTGAGTGTGTTGTTTGTTTTGAGTTTTCAAATCATAATTCTACACTCATTTTTCAATTCAAAACATAATCATTACTTTTCAAAACTCATAACCAAACACATAATTCAAAACTCTTTTCAAAACTCAATTCAAATCAATATTTTAATATTTTAAATATTTAAATATTTTAATTTTGTTAAGATTTTAAATATTTTAATATTTAAATATGTTACGATTTTTTTTTATTTTTTGAATATTTTTAAATATTTAAATATTTTAATTTTGTTAAGATTTTAAATATTTTAATATTTAAATATGTTACGATTTTTTTTTTATTTTTTGAATATTTTTAAATATTTTAATTTCAAAATATTACGATTTTAAATTTTAAAATATTTTATAAAAATAAATTCAAACTCTATTTTATAAAGATATTTTTAAATATTTTAATTTTTTTGTTATGTATTTGGTTACGATTTGAGTGTAGAGTTGTGAAAGTAGTATGAAGTTTCGAGTTATGTGTTTGGTTATGAGTTTTAAAAATAATTTCTTAATTGAGTTTTGTTTTATATGTTTGGTTACGATTTGAGTGCAGAGTTGTTTTTAAATTTAAAATATTAACATTTTAAATTATTTAAAATTTTTGAATATTTAAATTATTTAAATTTTTACGATTTAAATATTTTGAATATTTATTTTAATTTTTTACTTATTAAATTCTTTAGATTATTTAAATTATTTAAATATTTATGATTTAAATTTTTTGAATATTTATTTTGAAAAAAATTTATTTCCTTTGTAATAATAAAAAATTGAGTGTTGATCAGAATTTTCAATTAAAAAATTGATTAATGTTATTTTCTGTTAATAATAAATTTTTTAAATTGAATTTTAAAAATAGTTTGGTTATGAGTGTTGATCAGAATTTTCAATAGTGTGAAAGTAGTATGTTTTGTTATGAGTTATAACAATTTGAATTAAGTTGTGAAAACTTTTTCCAAAACTCATAACCAAACAAATTTTCTTACTTCACATGTCAAATCAAACTTTCAAAACTCAATTCCACACACAATTCAAAACTCAATTCAACACTTTATTCAAAAACCATAACCAAACAAATTTTTTACACTCAAATCATAATTTCACAACTCACAAACTCAAAATACAACTCATACTCTTAAATCATATTTACAAAATTCTACCAAACGCAACCGTAGCATAACTCTATGCTAACCCTGGATAAAAGGCACTTTTGAACCAGGTGATCACTTCGATGGTGGCAGGGATTTTTTTTTTTTTTTTTTTTTCGATGGTGGCAGGGATTCCCTCCTTAAAATTCAAGAAGTTATTTTGAGTGCGTTTGGAAAGTGATTTTTTTTAATAATTTTTAATTTTGTAACTAAGCGAAAGAAACTGGAATATTTGTAGCCTTTTTAGTTTTTTTTTTTTTAAAAAAACAAAATAAAAAATTTTTTTTTGTGTAAAAGTATAAAGAATAAGAAGAAATTTTTTATTTTTTTTATAATTGCTTTGACTTTTTAAATAAATTTTGTAACCTTTAACTATATGAAGCTTTTTCCAAACACTCCTTAATGTGTCCAATGGGCATGGCTCTGTAATTCCCCCAAACTAAATATGATTATTAAAAAAAGTGAGACGTATTGATATTTATGTTGGTGATTGAAAAATAACTGAGACTAAGGCCTTGTTTGGGAAGACTAAATAAGTACACTTTTTGTCTTTTTTGACTAAAAAAGTGAGGTTGAAAATATGGATGTTTGGGTTAACTTTTTGACTTTTTATGAAAAAAGTGTAATAACAAATTGTAAAAATTGGTTTTTAGAGGAAAATTTGAATTGGGAGTTGTGCAGCCGTAATTGTTGACTTTTGGTGAATAGTGTTAACTTTTTAACTTTTTGAGTAACTTTTTGACTTTTTGGATTATTTGGGATATCCCAAACTTAGCCTAAGACAATTAATGATGGGTCACGTAGTGCCATAGCTACAAATAATTTTCCATAAAATTTATGCTCCGTTATTCTTAATATATTTTCTATTCGTAATCATATCTCGAGATTCTCACCTCATTGTAAGTGATAATACAGTTTGTTCTTGTGGATGGATCGGACTTGTCCAAGCTCCTCAAGCCCACGTAGAAACGGTCTAGCCCACCGAATCACCTGCAAACAAGTTCAACGGGGAACGGGGTAGTCCCCCAGTGAACCCTCCGACGAGCAAGTTAGAGAAAGGAATAGAATATAGAGAGAGAGATTGGAGATAGAAAAGCTTAACCTTCTTCTTGTCTTCAACGTTTGCTTATATCCTTTGATAATCATTTCGTTGTCTCTTCCGACTTGCCCCCCTTGCCGAAAGTCTATGCTGTAACTTACTTTGTTTTGTAGGGGTGTCCGCGGTTCGGTTTAGGACGGTTTGCGGTTCGGTTTGGACCCGTCCGCATTTATGCGGTTTGGGAAAAAATCAACCCGCAACCGCCCGCAATGCGGTTTGTGCGGATAGGGTTTGCGGTTGTGCGGGCGGTTGCGGGCGGTTTGCGGATTGAACTTTTTTTTTAAAAAATTATTTTTAAACCTTTTTTTTTTCCCCCATTTTGTCAATCTTTATTTTAAACCTTTTTTCTCATATTTTCTAAAATACTCCAACATTAATAATTAATAAACTAAAACTTATAAAATAAAAAAACACAACAAATTCAATTCGTAACCTAAACAAATCATTCAAAATCTACATTCTATCATTAACTTACATTCATCCTATCCTACATTCATCACTCATAATCCAAATAAAAAAATCTTACATTAAAAATTCAACATTCATCATTCCTAACCTCCAAAAAAAAAAAAAAAAAAGAAGAGTAATTCTTCATTAACTTACATTCATCCAAAATGCAAAAAAAAAATAAAAATTCATTAAGTTACATTCATCCAAAACCAAAACGCAATTAAAAAAAAAAAAATTGTTGTCAAACTTAAACTTCATTCAATACAAACCCATGAAATAAAATTAAAACACTTATAAGATATCAAACTTCATCTTCATGAATCACATCCAATTCAACTTTCGCAAATTCCAATTCTAATTCCATGCATTTGGTTGATGAACCCTACACAAACAAATTGAAAAAATATAAACTTTAATCTTCAATTATAGATAGTAAGAAATGAAAAAATAAACAAATGTCTATATATTGCATCTCAATATAGTAAGAAAATGTGTTGATATGAAAAAATTACCAATGAGTAAATGGATATTAGACATCAATTATAGCATCAACATTATAGGTTGAAGTTGAAGATGAGCTTGACTCCAAAGTACCTAATTAGCAGTCAAGAAGAGAAGATTAATAAAACTTACATTAGAAAATGAATAATAATACAAATTAAAATAAAGATAAATAAATTCTCATTTACCCGAGTCATATTGCTCAAATTCTTCCACATTATCCATCGCCTTTCGAAGAGAAATTGGAAGGTTGCTTCGAAGCCAATTTTGAGTACATACAAGAGCTTCAACCATAGAAGGCGAGAGTGAACTACGAAATGGGTCAAGAATACGTCCTCCCGTACTAAAAGCCGACTCCGATGCAACGGTAGAAATAGGCATGGCCAACACATCCCTAGCAAGTTGTGATAACACCCTATATTTGGTTGCATTCAACTTCCAATAATCCAAAATCTCAAATGTTTGATTCTTTGCAAAATGTTCAACCTCGGATAAATATTGTTCCAATTCCGACTTAGATCCACTAGTGCATCGCCCCTCCAAATAGGAATTAAATTGGGAGTCAACTAAAGAATAGGGATCATCATCATCATCATCATCTTCCACCATATTCACAACTTCACTCACACTTGGAAATTTCTCATTTGAAGGATAAAGTGTGACATAATGGCTATACAAACGACTCAAGCAACTCTTAACCTTGTCTACCATCTCTTCCACCTTCCTATTATCTCCAAGAAATAAATTAGAAAAACAAAACTCCAAGTATGTCATTTTTTTGGTAGGATCAAGAACCACCGCAACATACAACAACAAATTGATTTTGCTTCCATCCCCCCAATACTTGCTAAACTTTAGCTTCATAGTCTTTGCTATTGTGCTCAAAGTATCATCCTCCTCCAAAATTAATTGGTTAATTTTGCTTTCAATAACAAACATCTCTTTGTAAAAAGCATTGGAAGTAACAAAGAGAGACCCCGAAAATTTCTTGGTTGCAACATAAAATAATTTTAGAAACCTCAAAAAAATTCTACACTTTTTCCAATCCAACTCATTCGGACTTCTTCTTATGCCACCATCAACATCCTTAAAATAAGGTTCAAAGTTGGAATCCACTAACTTCAATCGGTTAAAAGCCTTCTCATACTTTTCGGCGGCCTCTAACATCAAATAGGTAGAGTTCCACCTAGTTGGTACATCTAGGCATACAAGAGCTTTTGAATCAAGTTTGAGTGTGGCCGCACACTTCTTAAAAACATCATGCCTATGAGGAGAAGACCTCACATATCTCACCGCAAGTCTAATGTTGGCAATAGAATCATCCATTTCTTTCAACCCATCACTCACAACGAGATTAAGAATATGTGCACAACAACGCATATGAATAAACTCATGTTGCAAAATAGTCCCCTTCCAATCTTTGGTTATCGTTTTCAAATATTGAATGGTAAGATTATTTGAACTAGCATTATCAACTGTTAAGGTGAATATGCTATCAATGTTCCACTCAATTAAACACGACTCAATTTTTCGACCCAATGTTTCTCCTTTGTGATCCTCAACTTGTTGAAAATTTATGATTCTTTTTTGAAGTTTCCAGTTATCATCAATGAAATGAGCAGTCAAACACATGTAACACAAATTCTGAATAGATGTCCAAGTGTTCGTAGTAAAGCAAATTCTACGACCCTTCATGGCCTTCTTTAACTTATCCCTTTCATTCTTGAATATGTTGAGCACTTCTCTAGATATGGTTTGACGAGAGGGAATTGGTGTGAATTTGGGTTGCATGACATTACAAAATCTTCTAAACCCAACACCCTCCACAAATCTAAATGGTAACTCATCAATGACAACCATCTCCGCAAGAGCCCTTTTACAAGTATCAAAATTAAAAATTGTTGCTACAACCTCAACACCCTCTTCATTTTGTTTCGGTTTAAGATTTAATGTTTGTTGACCATCTTTATCCCTATTTGGATATTCTTTACAATTGGGTGTATGACTCCTCAAATTGCTAGTCCCATGAAGTTTAGAGTCAGCCATATACTCTTTCTTACAATATTTACATACGGCTCTACGCTTCTCATCGGTCCCTACAACCTTGTCAAAATGATCCCAAACTGTGGATGGTGCTCTCCCCCCTCCACCCTCACTCTTTCTCTTTGGGGGTCTAGGAGGCTTAGGTTCAGGTTCATGTTCGGGTTCGACTAAGAGGGGATTCATTTGAGAATTAGAGGATTCCGGAGGTACAAGATTGATTGCGGGAGATTGAATACTATCCTCCATTTAAACTGGATTACAAAAACAGTCAAGGATTCAATTTTAATTCAATCAAACAGATTAATTCAACAGATTTAATCAAAAATTCCCTAAAACTCAGTTTTACATGTAAATCACATGTAAATCAGTTTTTATAGGCTAACACAAACACAAACTATCAAGAAGACTATCAAGAAGACTGGATTAACTCTTCTTCCTTGCACATAACACAAACTATCAAGAAGACTTTTGAAAAGTTGAAGGTATATAATTAGGCAATCTGGATATCATATTAAATTCAAACAGGCTGTGCAGTTCTGCAATGCATTAAAAGGAAAAAGTTCACCTTCTGGAAGAAAGACATTACAGGAGTTGGAATCATCATCATAATTTATGTATTACTGTAGACACCCCATTTTTGACTGTCCTTAAGACCTGGACGTCACCGCTTGAACCCTCGGTGATTATCCATGTTTGCGTTCGTTTGGAGTTCCCGGAGTTCTCGGCTCGCGCGCCTTGCCTCAGGACTTCCGAACTCGACCGTTTTGTGTTTGGTTTTGCACCAACCACTTGTGTTTGCCTTGGAAGGGCAGGGAATGCTTTGTGAGGCATCCCCACACACCACCGGCACTGGCTAGAGGCCACCGGCTGGCTGGTGTTTCCATCGGCACTTTATTGTGCCGACCAGCACTCTTTTGTGCCGACCGGCACTAAGTTTTGCCAAAATGGCACTCTTTGCCGGCCGGACACTGTGCAGTTGCTTTATGAGATATTTTCAGATAGCTGTATAGTTTTGGTTCCCCTCCATACACGTGTATGGAGGGATGACTCTCTTAGTTAGCTTAGCTTGTAAGCTTTGCAAGCTTTGCTTGCCTATAAGAGGACCACTCCTCTTCTTGGCTTAGGGTTACAAAATTTTAGACATTTTAGACAGACCAAGGTCCAGTTTTTAGGGTTAGGATAGATACACCTCCTATCTCTCTTCTTCCCTCTTGTTTTGTACACTAGGTGTTTGTGTCATACTTTTGTTCACCAACACCTAGTGTTTCACCTTCCTTGGGTTCTTGAAGGTCCAGAGGTTTGTTTTGGAGCTTTGGAGCTGGTTTGGTGCTCAGGAAACCAACACATCCCCATTGTTGAAGAGGTCTACAAGGGTGAGCCAACTAGTCCTTTTTTTTCCCATTCTTGCACTCCATTTCTACTTGCTTTAGAACTGTTTTTGTGCTTAGTGATTAACACATAAAAGTTCTGTTTTTTAAGCCTCTTTATTGTTTATTAAGAGTGTTTTGTGGTTTGAGCAAGTTTGACCACCCTTAGGCCTTGAAAAGGCCCTTCTTTGTGCCATTTTGTGAGAGATCCGAGACTTTGGTGTTAGGATCTCTTCACCACTGAAATCTTGAGGGATTTCAGTGGTGAAGATGATGCCTTAGAGTCTCAAGAAGGAGAGGACCACCCCCTCTCCTTGATGTCCTTGAAAAGGACAAGATTTGGCTTCTTGAGGGAGCTTGTGCTTGAGTGTGTGTTGAGCATGTTTGGTTTGTTTTTCATGCTTATATTGCCATGATATAACATGTTTCTAAGTTGGTTTAGGTCCCTTATGCATGCTTAGCATAGTTGCCTTGTAATGCCTTTTGATCCTCTAACATGCCTAGGTTGTATGCCTTAGCTTCTAGCATGTTTTAGGCTTGCATTTGTGAAGTTTTTGTGCTCATATTTCCATGTTTTAGGTCTGTCTCATGTTGTTTGAGCCAACCATAGCATGTTTAATATAGCCTCTTTGCATTGGACTTGTTGGCCTTAAGAGCATGAGTGTGTAGCATGCCTTGCTTGCTTCATTTTTGACGGTTTGGAACCATTTTGCATGCTATTTCAGTCCTTCATACATGTTTGTTTGATTGCTTAGCATGCCTCTTTAATGCTTTAAGAGTATGTGTTAAATGCTCCATGTTTTGGCTTTAATGCATGCCTTTGGATTCATGTCATCTAGATGCCATCTAGGTGGTCCTTTAGGCTTAGTTTTATGTGTTAAAACTCTGTTTTTAAGTGTTTTAGTATTGCCATGTGTGGTTGTGCTAAGTGTGGTTCAAAGCCTCATTGATTTGCTTTGAACCTTAGACCATTTGCATGCTTTGTTCGGCTTGTTTTGTTGCATGATTTGGCATCATTTTTGCATGATTTTCAGAGCTTTACAATGTGTGTTTATTGTCCTTGTTTGGTATCTCCAAGTGTGCTTGGGGGTTGCCATGTTTATGCCTTGGGTTTGGACCATAACACTTGCATGTGTGTGTGTGTGTTTAGTCTCCATTTCTAGGCACTTTGGCCACTGATTTTAGGCCAATTAGGAGTAGTCTAATTCATGTTTTAGTCCACTCCATTGCTTGGTTTATATGCCTCTTTGCTTAGGTTGTATGCCTAACATGTTTAGCTTGCTCGCATTGTTCATGTTGCATGCTAATAACACGCTTAGAGTTGCATTGCATAAGCATGCATGCTTGGCCTCTTGAGATGAAAATGATAGAGGTTTGGCACCCTTTCATGTTTACTTAGTTTGCATGCATTTGAAAGTGAAGTTGCATCCTTGGTTCCTTGGGCCATCATGCATGGAAATGTGCGATTGGTGGTCCGAGAATCGAGGCACATGCCCCTTTGAGTCACTAACATGATAAGGGATGTGTTTGGTGCATAAATGGCTTGAATTATATTGCCATGCATGTTGTTGTCCTCTGCTGCTGTGAGTTGCAGGTTTTGCAGGCATTTTGTGCCGACCGGCAGTCAATTGGCTGCTGATGGATGAATTTTGTGCCGGTGGCCTCCTCCTTCAGCCGGTGGTGCTCTACCCCAGCCGGTGGTACTCCCCAGTGCCCTGAGAGGTACTTCTGGGACTTTGGCAATTTTCTGAGGAGGAGAGCAGAGGAAACAGAGGCAATCCGTGCATGGCAGTGCGGTTCTGAGCCAGTCCCGAGCGCGTGTTGCATCCGGACCTCATCCGAGCGGTTTACTGCTTTAATTAGATTAATTAATTTATTTGATTAATTTAGTGAAATTTGTAATATTTTAATTAGCTTGCGTAACTAATTAATTTGTATATTCTTTTGGTCCCTCCGAGTGAGGGCAAAGTTGTAATAAGTGTGTGTGAGTGGGTGTATGTCTTCCAATCCCCATTTCTTTCTTCCTTTTATTTACCTGCTTATGTTGGTAGATTAGGGCACGCTTATTTTAGCATACCTTATGCAATGCATGCGTGCATTCATGCATTTGTTTACATGCACCGGGCTCGGTACATCATACAAACTGCATAAGCCATTCAATTCCAAATTGAGTATATGCTATTTGATCTCACATGCCATTTATAGATTAGCCGAGCCTATTCTGGGTTGCATTCTGTATGCGTTGCATTAGCCACTTAACATGAACTAGGCCATGCATGTTTGCTAACCGGGTTATTGTTTTTGGCACGGAGTACGATGTAAGTATTTATGCTTTAGCATCTCGCATGCGTGTGAATGTTAACATGATAGTATGCTTACCATGCGGCTAAGTGCTTATATGAGATAAACTGTTTGAATGCCTGTGGGTGAAGGTTGGATTGCCTAAGTTGGAACAACTCGTTGAAATCCGTATTTTAGCCTACTTGCGAGTAGCAGAAACCAATACATTTTTCGAGACAAAACGGATATGCAATGTTTATTTCCAAGTTAGGTAATTTAGTCTATACTTTTGTGTTGTGCGCATCACATAGTAATTCTAGGTTAATAACCGGAATAAGAACGCATAAAGTTTTCAAAAACGGATATCATGGTTAGTAGAGGCCGGTCTTCGGACCGGGCGAAAGGGGGTGCTCATAGCTGACCTTCCCCGATCGTACCCAAGCTCCCGAGCCAAGTCACTTTGGTGATGACGGACATGTGGCCTTCGGCGCCGAGTCAGGGTTTCCTAAATTCCCCATTTTAAAAATATTTAGGTGGCGACTCTGTATCTGGCAAAGTAGTCCATGTTTGGCACTACTTTTTCAAAAATCTGTTTTTCTCAAACGATTTGCCAGAGGTAGACTCTTTGGTTTAGATTACGAACCGCAATCCAAACAAAAACGGAGGAGTCCGAACTGTAGCGCGGGGTCCCACGCGGACGTGTTACAATTACATATAAAAAAAAGTGATCACAGAAACTTAAAATGGCCATGTATTTACATGCACTTTAAGAATGAAAACTTGTCCATAATATCAGCATTATGACTACTAAAATGCACTTTAAAATACAACTTGGTAGGCATTTATAGGCTAAAATGCACTTTTAATCGTTCCCTAAAACTCAATCTACATGTAAATCACAAATTCGTGTTACAAATAAAACTCATAAATAGAATAAACCCAAAAAATCAGTGATAGTATACAAAAACAATCACAGATTAATTCAACAGATTTAATCAAAAATTAATTCCAAAAAACAGAATTATTTTTAATAACAGATTGAATTCCAAACAGATCTATGAAGTTGCAAACAGATCTATGAATTCCAAAAGTGTAAACCATGCTTCTATAAAAATTCAATACAGATCCAACACAGATAGATCTATACAAATTCAATACAGATCCAATTTCAATACAGATTCCAAAAAAAAATTAAATAAAAAATTACACAGACAGATTTAAATCAAAAAATCTGTTGCTTAAATCAAAAATTAAATCAAAGATTATACATTCCAAACAAACAAACACAGACAGAGATCGGGGCGAGAGAGAGAGAGAGAGAGAGAGAGAGAGAGAGAGAGAGAGAGAGAGATGCTTACTTCTGAGAGAGAGCCGATCGGTGTGGATGCAAAACCAGAGAGTAAGAGACTGTGAGATGAGAGAGTGAGGGAGATGAGATAGTGAGGGAGACAGATCAGAGTCAGAGAGAGACAGATCTCATATGTTCGAAAAAAAACCAAAGATCGGGGAGAGAGAAACATAGACAGAGATCAGAGAGAGGGGCTTTACCTGTATGCGATGAGGTCGATCGATCGGTCGATCTTGTGAGAGAGAGATTCGATCGCTGAGTGCACAGATGAAAATCGCGAGTGAGAGTGAGAGAGAGACTGAGAGGAAGAGAGGAGATACAGTTCTGATGAGTGATGAGTGAGTGAGTTTGATTAGGTTAGGGTTTTCTTTGTTTTGGACGATCAGATTTAAAGGGGCAAAAAAGAGGTTATTTTGAACGGTCAGATCAGATTTTTTTTTTAAAAAAAAAAAAAAAAAAAAGTTTTATGCGGGCGGGTTGGCGGGTGCGGGTCAAACCCGCGACCCGCCCACAACCCGAAATTTACATAAAATCCAAACCGTACCCTACCCTAATGTGTTTGCGAAACCGCCCATACATGCGCGGTTCGGATCGGGTAGGGCGGTTCGGATGACCCTATGCCCAGCCTTATTGTTTAGGGTAAGGGGGTCCTGTTCCGGCGGGGAGGTGTTGTCGTAATAAATGTTGTGATGGGCTGCATTAATGGTGATGTGCAGTGGCAATAACTTTGCAGATCTTTGTCTGCTGATGTGGCTCGTCCTTCACCTGCCATGTGTCTGAATGCCATTGGCTCTTTATGCCATGTTGGATTCCAGCTGTTCTGGACTTCACCAGCTGGGTTATGTATTGGGCTCCGATTGATGGGCTTGGGTTGTTTATAGTAGTTCATGGCCTTTGTGGGCCTATCCATGTCAGTAGTCTCCTATTCCCGAGTGCAGCTTCAGTCCAACGAAGGGAATATTTATGAGGAAGATGAGTCCGACCGGGATGGGCGGCCGAGTTGGTGGACCGAGCGTGAGATGGTCCGACCGTGAAAGGAGGATCGAGCGAGAGGGCCGACCATGAGGTGTGCCGACCGCGAGGGAAGCCGAGCGTGAGATGGTCCGACCGTGAAAGGGGGACCGAGCGGGAGGGCCAACCATGAGGTGTGCCGACCATGAGGGGAGCCGAGTGGAAGGGCTGACCGTGGGGAGGGCGGACCGCGCGAAGGTCGAGCGGAAAGGAAAACTGTGAGGAAGGCTGACCGCGCGAAGGCCGAGCGGAAGGGTCGACCGTGAGGAGGGCTGACCGCGCGAAGGCCAAGTAGAAGGGCCGACCGTGAGGCGGGCTGACCGCGCGAAGGCCGAGTGGAAGGGCCGACCGTGAGGAGGGCTGACCGCGCGAAGGCCGAGCGGAAGGGCCGATCGTGAGGAGGGGCGACCGCGCGCGAAGGCCGAGTGGAGGGGCGCGAGGCTCAAGAGTTGGCGTGTCAGGTGATGATTTGAAGTGGAAAAGACAGGGTAAGGGGAGGAGACAGTGCATCGTGGTCGTACACATGGCAATATCTTGGGGGAAGGTTAGGCGTTGGAACAGAAATGAAACGATAGGTCATTATGGGTGTTGAAAAGGCAGTTTTGGCGGATGATTTGAAAAGTTTTCAAACTGGCGAAAATTAATTGGGATCCTTGGAATACGGGCAAACCGTGGGCTTTTGGCATCATTCGATTCACCTACTTGTTTACAAAAACTCAAAACATCTCCAGTGTTAATTCCTTCGTTGCTCACGATACACCTCTGCAACACTTTTTTAATTTCCTTGCACCTGCATCAGAAGCGATTCGCAGACATACCATAGAAATGGCCCAAGAAGAAGCTGTGAATGTGAGGGTGGATCCACTTGGTGATGATGATGCAGTGGAGCTAGTGGCGCAGTATAGGACAGAGAGGGTGGGGGAGTCGGTGGTACGATCCCATGGTTCCACCATGATAGCAGCTCCAAAGCCAATCAGCCAGGCGGAACCAGATCATTGGCACACGAAGGCTGACAAATCCACGATTACTGCGGCGGAGTTGGAGGCTATCCGCGAAAAATACCAGATCCCTGTGGAAGTAGAGTTATTGCTGCCGACATCAACGAAAAGGCCGTCTAACGCCAGGCCAGGGGAGTTTTCCCTTTATGAGGAAGCTCTGAAAGGAGGACTGAGGTTGCCACTGCCGCAAGTGGTGGTGGATGTGCTCAACCGTCTGGAGGTAGCACCGGGCCAACTAATGCCCAATGCATGGAAGTTCTTGCTGGCCTGTGCAAGTGCGTGGCCAAAGGCGAATGGAGGGGAGGCCATGACAGTAGACGAATTCTTTGCATGTTATAAGGCCTCAGGGCAGCAAGAGACGTGGGTCACTCTTCAGGCAGCAGCGGGGAGAGGGTTGGTGGCGGGGCTGCCGTCGTCGATCAAAGGATAGCGACCACCATGGTTCTACGTGTCTGCCAATGGGGGGGTTGGAGTGCGCACCATTTGGAACGTACCCACGGTAGACACCCCATTTTTGACCGTCCTCAAGACTTGGACGTCACCGCTTGAACACTCGGTGATTATCCATATTCGTGTTCGTTTGGAGTTCCCAGAGTTCTCGGCTACGCGCCTTGCCTCAAGACCTCCGAACTTGACCGTTTTGTGTCTGGTTTTGCACCAAACACTTGTGCTTTGCCTTGGAGGGGCAGGGAATGCCTTGTGAGGCATCCCCACACACCACCGGCAGTGGCTGGAGGCCACCGGCTGGTTGATGATGCCATCGGCACTATATTGTGCCGGTCGGCACCCTTTTGTGCCGGTCGGCAGTCAATTTTGTCAAAATGACAATTTTGCCCTGCCGACTACTGTGCAGTTGCTTTTTGAGATATTTTGAAGCAGCTGTATAGCATTTGTTTCCCCTCCATACACGTGTATGGAGGGATGAGCCTTTGGTTTGCTTAGCTTGTAAGCTTTGTTGCCTATAAGAGAAGGCTCTCTTCTCTTGGCTCAAGGGTTAGAAGAGTTAGACATTTTTAGAGAGAAAAAAACAGAGAAGAAACTCTGGTTCTAGGTTAGAACTTGTGTATCTATTCTATCTCTCTTTTGCTCTCTTGTTTGTACACTAGGTGTTTGTTTCTTACTATTGCACATCAACACCTAGTGTTTCACCTTCCCTTGGCTACTGAGGTTCCAAGAGGTTGTTCTTAGAGTTTTTGGCTGGATTTGAGCCCAAGGAAGCAACAACATCATCTTTGGTGAAGAAGGTCAACAAGGGTGAGAAACTTGCTTTATTTCCCCCATTCTTGCATTCCATTTTTACCTATCTTTGAACTGTTTTTGTGCTTGGTGTTTAATACAAAAAAGTTCTGTTTTTTAGTCCTCTTGATAGTTTATTAAGGGTGCTTTGTGCTTTGGGGAAGTTTAGCCCCTCTTAGGCCTTGAAAGGCCTCATTTTTGTGCTATTTTGTGAGAGCTCCGGGATTTTGGTGTTGGGGTCTCTTCACCACTGAAATCTTGAGGGATTTCAGTGGTGAAGATGATGCCTTGAAGTCCCAAGAAGGAGAGGGCCACCCCTCTCCTTGTTGCCCTTGAAAAGGACAAGTTTTGGTCTCTTAAGAGAGCCTATGTTTCAAGTGTGTGTTGAGCATGCCATGGCTGTATTTTGTACTTATATTGCCATGTTTTAACTTTGTATTAAGTTGGTTTTGGTCCCTTATGCATGCTTAGCATAGTTGCCATGTAATGCCTTGTAAATGCCTTAACATGCCTTAGGTTGTTAGCCCTAATTTGAGCATGCTTTAGGCTTAGATTCATGAAGATTTTGTGCTTATCTTGACATGTTTTAGGTCTGTCCATAAGTGTTTGGGTTGGTCTTGGCATGCTTAGTATAGCCTCTTTGCATTTTAGGCTTGTTAGCCTTGAGCATGAATGTGTAGCATGCCTTGTTTGCATCATTTCAATGGTTTGAGACCATTTGCCATGTTATTTCAGTCCATTTAACATGCTCATATGTTTGCATTGCATGCCTCTTTGATGTTTCAAGAGCTCATGTTGTATGTTCCTTGGGAGTGCATGTGTGCATGACTTTTAATTTAAACCATATAGATGCCATCTAGGTGGTCTTTTGGACTTAGTTTATGTGTTAAAACTCTGTTTTATACATGCCATGTATGGTTGTGTTAAGTGTAGTTCATTGCCTCTTTGGTGAGCCTCAAGTACTTGGGCCATTTGCATGCTTTAATTGCTTGAATTAGTTGGTTTGGCATCTCTATTTTGTGCAATTTCAGAGCTTATATTGCATGCTAGTTGTCCATGATATCCCCTTTCAAGTGTGCTTGAGGGTTGCTTACTTAGCGCCTAAGTGTTAAGTCTTAAACATATGCATGTGTGTGTGTGTGTGTGTTGGCCTTCATTTTTGGGCACTTTGGCCACTGATTTTAGGCCTATTTGGAGTTGCCTAAGCCATGTTTAAGACCATCATTTACTTGTTTGCATGCTTACCTCATGTATGCTTGTATGCTTGCATTGTTTGTCCACATGCTCATATTGCATCCCTAGCTAACATGATTAGGTTGAAATGCATCTTGCATGCATGCCTTGTTCCTTGACTTGGTGATAGGAATTGGGCCTTGTTTTGTTTGCTTAGTTTGCATTTCATTTGACATGAAATTGCACACTTGTTTCTTTGGGCCATCATGCATGGAAATGCGTGATTGGTGGCCCGAGAATCGAGGCACATGCCCCTTTGAGTCACAAACATGATAAGGAATGTGTTTGGTGCATACATTACTTGAATTGAGCTGCCATGCAAGATTTTGCCCTCTGCTGCTGTGAGTTGCAGGTTCTGCAGACATTCAGTGCCGGCCGGCAGTATTTAGTGCCGGCCGGCAGTATTTAGTGCCGACCGGCAGTCTATTGATGGCCGATGAGTTCATTTTGTGCCGGTGGCCAGATACTTCAGCCGGTGGTGTTTCCCCTCAGCCGGTGGTATCCCCCAGTGCCTTGAGAAGTAGTTCTGAGACTTTGGTAGTTTTCAGAAAGGCAGAGCAGGGAAAACAGAGGCAAGCTAGACATGGCAGTGCAATTCCGAGCGGAATCCAAGTGCGCGTGCATTGAGCCCTCGTCCCGAGGCGGTTTACTGTTTTCCTTAGTTAAATTAATTTGTTAAATTAATTAATTTGTAATATTTTAATTAGCTTGCGTAGTTAATTAATCTGTATATTCTTTTGGTCCCTCCGAGCGAGGGCATAATTGTAATAAGTGTGGGTGAGTGGTTTGTATGTCTTCCAACCCCCACTTCTTTCTCCCTTTTATTTACCTGCTTATGATGGTAGATTAGGGCACGTCTATTTTAGCATACCTTATGTAATGCATGCGTGCATCCATGCATTTGTCTAAACATGCACCGGGCTCGGTACATCATACAAACTGCATCGTACTCTCAATTTCCAAATTGAATACGTGCATCGAATGATTGCATTTCACATGCCATTTTAGGGTTAGCCGAGCCTACTCTAGATTGCACCCTTGCCTGCGATGCATTAGCCACTTAACATGAGCTAGGGACATGCATGTCTGCTAACTAGTTTCTTGTTTTGGCACGGAGTACGATGTAAGTATTTATGCTTTAGCATATCGCATGCGTGTGAATGTTAACATGACAGTATGTTTACCATGCGGCTAAATGCTTACATGAGATAAACTGCCTGAATGCCTGTGGGTGAAGGTTGGATTGTTTGAGTTGGAAAACTCGTTGAAATCCGTGTTTTAGCCTACTTGCGAGTAGCAAAATCCAAAGTGTTTTCAAAACAAACGGATATGCAATGCTTGTTTCCAAAATAGGCGATCTAGTCTATACTTGTTTGCGGTGCGCATAACATAGTAATTCTAGGCTAATAACTGGAACAAGAACACATAATGTTTTCAAAATCGGATATCACGGTTAGTAGAGGCCGGTTTTCGGACCGGGCGAAAGGGGGTGCTCATAGCTGACCTTCCCCGATCGTACCCAAGCTCCCGAGCCGAGACATTTGGTGATAACGGACACGTGGCCTTCGGCACCGAGTCAGGGTTTCCTAAATTTCCCATAAAAAAAAAAACATTTAGGTGGCGACTCTGTAATCTGGCAAAGCAGTCCATGTTTGGCACTACTTTTCAAAAATCTGTTTTTCTTCAAAACGATTTGCCGGATTTGGACTCTTTGGTTCAAGATTTAGAACCGCAACACAAAAGGGAGTCCGAACTGTAGAGTGAAGTCCACGGCGCGTCTACACCCACCAGGTCTGTGGAGCCAAAGCTGGAAACAGCCGTAGAGGGAAGGGTGAAGAGGGTAAAAGAGTGGAGGGAGAAAGAAGGGGCCAAATGGGACGAGCTCGTTCACCCGTCTGCATTGTTTGAGGCAGGGTTGGGTCCACAGCCGAGCGGTGAGGACCTCGATCGAGCGGAGTTGGAGGCGAGGAGAAGGGCTTAGGAGGCGGAGGATCAGACTATCCTTGCCAAAGCACAAAAATTCAAAGAGTCCCAGGCCAACCGACCACCACGACTGGTTGCAAGGGAGAGGATTCGCCCTCGCCCCAAACCCTTGGGAGTGAAAAACTTAGGCGAATTTGTGTCACGACCGCTCCCAATAGACCCTTTGAAGGAGAGGTCTTTGAAGGAGATGGAGGCATTGGGGGTGGTAAAGAAGAAGAAGAGGGTGAGGCAGAGTGAAGAAGAGCCTGCCCAGAAGAGGAGGAGGGAGACAAGTGTAAAGGAAACCAGTACTGCCAAGGGGGCTGAGGGTGGAGAAGTGGAGGAGACCCCAGAAAGGGTAAGTGGCCCAGAAGTGGTGGACGTTGCCTCAGAAGGCATGGAAGTGGTGCCAGTGGTGGCGGCGATCGCCGCAGGGGTCGCGAGGGCCGCCCCTGAAGGGCAAGTAGAAGATAGGGCAAGTGACCCTGGGCCAAGAAGGGAAGAACAGCCTCAAGGGGGACCTGCACCCCAAGGAGGGGGAGTCAGTCTGACCACAGTAATCTACCACGCTCGGGCGGTGGCGGGGCGGCTGGAGGGAGAAGAAGGCCCAGCTAGAGCAGGGGCAGACCGCTTGGTGGGGATTGTAGAAGAGGCAGCCTTGCGCTCGGCATCCAGATTCAATGAAGCTGAACTGCTAAGGGGGTTATGCTCCGCCCAAATGGAGGTAACTACCTTAGCAGGGGCTCTGTTGAGGAAGGCGGGGGCTACCAAACTCAAAGCTGATGAGGCCAAGGCACAGCTTGCCAAGTTGAAGAAGGAGAGTGCAAGCTGGGAGACTGCCCACGCTGATCTGCAAGCAGTCAAGGTGGAGCTAGAGAACACACGCCGCCAGGTTGTGTCACTCGAGTTCCAACTGGCTGGCAAGCAGAAGAGGGTGGACGAGGCCCAAAAAGCCTACACAGTTGTAGTCGAACGCCATGACGAAGCAATGAGCAGCAATGAAGAGCTGGTCAGGTAGAAAGATGAGGCAGATGTCAAGATTGGCGATCTGCAGAAGGAACTGGAAGGCGAGCGGGCCAACGCAGTGGAGGAGAGGGGGAGGCTACAGAAGGAGTTGAAGGCAGAGAGAGTAAGGCGATGGCGGAGAAGGAGAGCCTGAGGAAGGAATTGGAGGACGAAAGGGCAAAGACGGCGTCTGAAAGGGCGATCCTGCAGAAGGAGCTGGACGAAGAGAGGGCGAAGGCAGTCTCTGAGAGGGCGGCTTATCCCGATCTATGCGTCATTGTAGCCACCCCATTTTTGACCGACCTTAAGACTTAGACGTCACCGATTGAGCGCTTGGTGATGTTGCACATCGCGCTCGTCTCGAAGTTTCAGAGTCTCGGCCGTGAGCCTTGTCTCCTAACTTCCGGGCTTTTCTGTGCTTTGCCTCAGTTTGCGAACCAGGCCCCGTTTTCTCCGTTTTCTCTTCCCGAAGGGAGGGAGAGGTCTCGTAGATCATCTATCAGTGGCCGTAAGCTACGTTTCGTGGTCGTAGGCATTTTTTCCATTTCAGAGCCCGGTTCCCGGTTTTCGGAGCCGTCGGCCGTGTGCCTCGGTTTGGGACAGCTTAACCACCTCCGTTTGCTCCGGTTTTTGGCATACATCTTATTTCCTCCCTTTTGAGGGACACTGTGGTCCGAGAGACCAACTTCGTGGTCGAACACCACCTCCGGTGCTTAACAATCAGTTTTCGGGGCCCCGGGCTGCGTGTTTCGGCCCCCGAACCTTCGTTTTGCATCGGTTTGAGTTCTTTTTTGGCAGGGACCTTATTTTCATTGTTATGAAGGTCGTAGAAGGGTGGGAGGCCAGCAATTGTTCTGAGGACTAGCTTTATTCCTTCAACGCTCTCCGTTGCCCATTTTTCTCGCTAGAAAGCTGATGTTGACCACCCCCGGGCCACTTTCTTGGACCCTCAACCACATATTTGTGTTGTACACACCTGGGAGGCCTCCAATATGGCATGACCGGCCATTAACTCTCCCTGACCCTTTTGAACCCCTCTAAAAAGTTAGTTTTTCTCTCTCCTGGTTCACATTTTCAGGGTTTTCTCCACATAGCTGTGTTGTGCACACATGGGAGGCCACCAATATGGGGCTCCCAGAAACTGGCCGGCCATGCTCCCCACACCAGCTTCCTTGCAGATACACCCTCCTTTCCCCTCCAGATTCTGTATCCGAGGGGGGAACTTTTGGGGGGAAATTTAAATTTGAATCTCCCCCCTTTTCTCCACTCCTTTGCCTATATAACCAGCACCCCCAGCTGTGTTTTGAGGGTTAGAAAAATTCATTTGAGCCTCTTGCATTAACTTTCCCTCTCCCTCCATTCCAAGCCTCAAAACCACCTTGCTCCTACACCATTTCTACACCACCTCCAAGCCTACAACCTCTATACTCCATCCCAGCAACTTGAGGCTGTTTTTTAGAGCTTAGGAGCATCATTTCTTCAACCAAAAGCTGCTGGAGCTTTGTGCTACAAGGGTAAGCTACATTTCCCTCTTTTTGCTCCTATTTTGGCATGCAATCTTAGCCTTTGTTGCTTACATTTTTGGGCTCCGACCCGAACTTCAAATAGTCATATTTTGACCTCCTTTTCATGTTTGATTAAGGGTCTTTCCCAGTTTGAGGCTTCCTTCTTACCCTTTGTGTTTAAACTCTCTTTTAGGCCTATTTTTGCATAGTATTTTAGGCTTATTTGTGAGCTGTTTTGGGCTTGGTCATAAACTGTGAATCACCTTGTTTTGAGCCCCTCTTCAACTTTGTTGAAGGGCTCTCCTCCGTTTGAGGCCAGCAGCTATCACTTGTCTCTTTATCTCTCTTTTAGGCCTTTTTTCTTGCATAATAGTTTAGCCTTACTTGTGTTCATTTTCGTGGCTTTCTATAAACTGTGAAGTGCCTTGTTTTGAGCCCCTCTTCAACTTTGTTGAAGGGCTCTTTTCCATTTGGGGCCGGCTGCTGCCCCTTGTCTCTATTCTCTCTTTTAGGGCCATTTTTGCATGATAGATTAGCCCTATTTGTCTTCATTTTTGAGACTTTTAATAAACTGGAAAAAAGGCTTGTTTTGATATCATCTTCATGTTTTATTAAGGTTCCATTTTTTTTTAGGTCATATGCTATCTTGTATGCTTGGTTGCCTCCCATTTTGAGCCTTATATCCTAGCCCTTGTTGCATACTTTGGTTGGCCTTCTAGCCACTGAAATCCAGTGAATTTTCAGTGGCTTGGCCACTGTTTTGAGCTTCCAAAACAGAGCGGGGGGGGGGGGGTGACCCCCTCTCACCTTGACTTGTTTGGTGGCCATTTTAGCCTCCCAAAGCGACCCCATCTTGCATGCTTCTTAGTCACATTTCAGGGTCGATTTGGTGAGTTTTGAGACTATCATATTTGATTTTCAAAGTTGATTTGGGGCTGCCACATGTCTATCTTGTATGTGCCTAATAACCCCTTGTATGCCCTTCCAAAGGAGCCCCTCATTTGTGCATGTGTTGGCTATCTTTCCACGTGTATTTGGGCGTATTTTGGCATGTTTTATTCACTGATTTTTGCTGGTTTGATGAGTTCTTACCTGCTTCATACACTTGCCATGTAAACCATGTTTGCCAGTCAAAATTGCATGCTAATTTAAGCCATCTTGCTAGCACTTTTTGGCCACACTTTAAACTAGAAAAGTTCATGTTTTGGGACTGCCTTGACTCTGTCTTCATGCTTCATGTTCAAATAATGCATGCTTTGTATAGCTATAAGTCATTCCATGTGCCCAGTTTTGAGTTTCGGGTCTCATTCCATGCATCGGATGCCATGTTTCCATGTTTCGGGGTCATTTTGCATCACATTTTCAGTGCTAGAACTTGCATGATTGAATGCCATGTTTCATGCCTTGCCATGCCTTGTTAGAGTGGCATTTGTGCCTTAGGTTTGGTCCTCGGTTTGCGTGCATGTGTGCACGCATCTCGAGTGTCTCATTTTCATCTTATGGCCACTGATGTGAGTGTGGCTGAGGTCCACTCATGTTGGTGTAAGTCCATCATGCATTGCTTATGCCATTTCAAATTCATGGCATTGCGTATGCTAGGTTGTATGTTAGAGCATCGTGTATGCCGTGTTACATCGTGCACTGTGTATGCCATTTCATAGCGTTGTGTATGCTAGGTTGTATATTAGTTGCATTCATGCGTGCCATGCATATTGCATTGTGTTTGGGATAGGAGTTAGCCCGAGCACGAGAAACGAGGGACGTTTCGTATTTTGAGTGATGGAACGTGTCTCAATTCCCTGTCGCCGACACTCCGGATTATCCATGATGGAGTCTAGGCCTTGTTATGTTTTCATGTGCATTCATTCCATATTGAGTCGTGCAATTCGACTCCTCGGCCATCATGCGTCGAGATGCATGATTGGTGGCACGAGGATCGAAGACTACACTCCCTGAAGAGTAGTCGTGCATACATATGTGAAAATACATTACCATGCCCCTTTCTTGCTCTCTGTTACAGCAAATCAAAAACCAGCAGCCTTCCGGAGCTTGGCGCGCTTTCCAAAAACAATTAGAAACAGAGGCTAATTGGGGCATCGCGATGGATTTCCGCGCCGAACATGCATCATTCATCATCCGGAGCGGAGTCGAGGCAGTCCCTAGCTTGCATGCTAGTTTAATGCTTTCCTAGATTAATTTGTAAATTAATTAGGATTTTGTATTTATTCGGACTATACTATTCATTTGGGACTGTATTATTTATTCGGACCCTCCGAGCGAGGGCACAACTGTAATAAGTGTGCGTGCGTGTGATGTATGTCTTCCAACCCCACGTCTTTCTCCCTTTTATTTACCAGCTTATGATGGTTAGATTAGGCCATGTTTCAATTAGCATACAGCATGATAGCATGTTTGCATTTATTCATTTGTTTTGCATGCATCGGGCTCGGTGCATCATACTAACTGCATTTGTATTTCAATTTCAAGTTGAGTACTTGTTAGCTGTTGCATCTCATATGCCATGTTTAGAATAGCCGAGCCTGCTATAGTTGTATTTTTGCATGTGTTGCATTAGGCATTTCTGTATAATTAGGATCATGCATGGATTTCTAATTAGCTTCTGTTTTGGCTTGGAGTACTCGGTAAGTTTTTATGCTTTAGCATCCTTGCATGCATGTGAGTGACTGCCATGATAGCATACTTACCATGAGGCTATGTGCTTATGTGATATAACTGCCTGAATGCCTGTGGGTGAAGGTTGGGTTATTTGGATTGGAACAAATCATCGACTGTGAATTTTAAGCCCACTAGATAGTGGCAAAATCATCTTTTCTAAGCCCATCTGAGGGTGGCAAAATCTGAATTTTAAGCCTACTTGCGAGTAGCAGCCATCTTTCAAAAACAAGCATGAAATGTTTTGTTCCAAATCAGGCGATCCAGTCTATACTTGTATGCTGTGCGCATCACATAGTAAATCTAGGCTAATAACCGGAATAAGAATGCATAATGTTTTCAAAACTAGATATCATGTTTAGTAGAGGCCGATCTTTGATCGGGCGAGCGGGGGTGCTCACGAAGTGACCTTCCCCAATCGTACCCAAGTTCCCGAGCCGAGGCAACTTTGGTGATGACGGACACGTGGCCTTAGGCAAACGAGTCAGGGTTTCCTAAATTTCCCAAAAATAAAATATTTAGGTGGCGACTCTGTATCTGGCAAAGCAGTCCATGTTTGGCACTTCTTTCAAAAAAATCTGTTTTCTCAAAACGATTTGCCGGATTTGGACTCTTTGGTTCAGATTGAGAACCGTGACATTGAGTCCTAACTGTAGTGAGCCAAAGCGACGGAACGGGGGGCTCATACCTCCCGGGCGTTCGGGGACGTCTACAGTTTCTGGCGACTCTGCTGGGAATTAGAAACTTGACTCGAACTCATGATATCTGGTTTTGGCTACACTTATGTGTTTCTTTGCATTGCATTTGCATTGGTGCGCCTAGGACACCGTGTTTGCCATCTGCTATTCCTGAACGGTTTGCGGAGGCTTGTCTTGTCAAGGCATGACCATAAGGCTGACCGGTTGTGCTCTGCCAGTATGGGAACACAAACCCCGGTTTTACCGGGGCACCCTTTTGACCATTCGACCTAGTGCATATCGAAATCCGTAGTGACCATTCCAAACTAGGACAGGTTGCTTACCCGATATAGGTTGTTTGAAACCGCTGCGTGCGTAGTGAAACCCTAGCTCCTGACAAAATAGGACAGGGAAACCTACCCCAACAGGGGTGTTTGGCTCTCACTTATCTGTTATATGCTGTTAGAGTGCGTCTCTACAGGGAATGCATGTATCAGCTTATGAGTTTGGGCATCAGGCCTGCGGGCATCAGTCAGTGTTTGAGAATCAGTTATCTGCGGGTATCAGATTCAGTCTTCGGGGACAGTGATTCAGGGATAATGATCAGTGTTTGAGGGCAGTGTGTATTCAGCTTATCAACCGTGTGTTGTTATGCCCAGCTGTGTGTTGTGTATTTATTTTAAGCTGTTATGCTGTCCATTTATCCGGTTGTTTATTTCCTTATTGCTTTATTTATCTTTCTGCTAGGATAGTTTTAGCACAATTGCTTCTGACCCAGTAGATATTCCCCAAGCACTTTGGACAAGAGGTCGTCGGCTCAATCGATCTGAGGATCTGGTTGACGGACAGCCAGTGTTCCATTCTCTACCCCCCGTTGTCAGAAGAAGGCCGAGAAAACGTAGTGTGTCTGAGCAGAGGTTACCAGAGCAGTGGTCTACCCTAACAATGAACAGTCGGGTTGAGGTCCCAGTTTCTGCCATAGAGATACACATACCGGTCAGTCACCAGGATCAGCAGAACATTGCCGAAATGGAAGAAATGATGCGCCAAATCCAAGAGAGTATGAAACAAATGCAGGAGGACGCTGTCCGCCAAGCGGAGTTCTCTAAGCAGTAGGCCACAATCATGGCCCAACAGGCAGAACTAATTACCCGGCTCCAGCAGTAAGCCGGAGCATCAGCCTCACATCCGAATCCTCCCCCACCAGGGATCCTAATACCCGAGCAAACACCAACTACCCAAAATGTCCTGCCAAACATCCAAAACACCTTGCCAAATGTCCAGAACATCCAAGAGGACACAAACCTTCCAACAGGGCGGGCCCCACTCCCGCTTCCACCTCAATCATCCAAAGTACATACACCCGTCAACCACCCGGACTCTCCCTTCGAGTTCGAAGTAGACCCCACAGCACTGAAATTGAGCAAGCTCGAGAAGCTATTCAAAAAATCCTAGGGGGTAAAAGCTATCCCGGATATCGAGGACGGATATACCGATGTGGCTGTGACATTACCGGATAGATTCAAGATGCCGCAGATTGATCGCTTCGACGGATCTGGTGATCCCATGGTCCACCTCCGACTATTCTCAGATATATTGCGACCAATGGGCCTCACCAGACCCCAGAAGCTTTCGCTATTCGGCCGGACCCTATTGGGTGTGGCCACTATCTGGTATGCGAAGTTGGAGGATGATGTCAAGAGAAGTTGGGATGAAATGGCCGAGGCCTTTGTTGCGCAATACTCTTACAACACCCAGATCGAGATTACCACTCGTGATCTCGAAACAACAAGGCAGGAGCTCAAAGAAAGTTTCTCGGATTTTGTGACTCGGTGGAGGGCGAAGGCCTCGATGATGACTTTAAGGCCCACCGATAAGGATCAGATCAGGATGATTGTGCGCAATCTCCAGCCAAAACTGATGCAAAAAATGATTGTACTCCCCTTCCCACTTTTCGGATCTGCACGAGATGGGGGTACAAATCGAAGATGCGATGAAACAGGGTCTGATTGACCAAGACAGGGAACAACCCGGAGAACCTTTAATCGTAACAACAATGCGGGCCGAGTGGCGCTGCAACTGCAAGAACTTCGGAGGTCAGCATGGTCGCCACCATTCCCCTCCCCTTCCAAGGCCATGGCAGCCACACCCTTCTCCGGTGCATCCGGAAGCAATACACAGACCACTAAATACCAACCCAGAGGCTAAAGAACCTTCACTCCATTGTACATGCCTTTGTCCAAGGCTCTAGGGGTCTTAATCAAAAAGGGGCACCTAAAACCCCTGGAGCCGAGGCCGTTACCAAATCCACTTCCCCTACTCACAACCCAACCAAGTACTGTGCATATCACCAGCAACACGGTCATGACACCGATCAATGCTTCAGACTACGTCACGAGATTCAGGATCTCGTTGACAAACAGGTGATCTTGCCACCAGAAAGACCCAATGTCACAACCAACCCACTCCCCACACACAACCAAGCTCCACCTCCCAAAAGAGTCAATCTTATCCAGACTGGGGTCGTGTCTTACGATCCTAGCATCTATATCACTCATTCCCATTTACCTAAGCCGGAGGTGTTCCTTCCCGATTGCACTGACCTTTTGTGCATGATGGACATCTCCACAACCCAACCTGAGCCAATGGTGGTGGCCATTGAAGAGAATACAGGGGAAATTGCGGAGGAGAGTAGAACTGTTGAGTCTGGGTTTGAACAGTCTGGGAACTTTGCTGGAGAAGCCTACGATCCGAGTGAGTACATCCTGTCAGTGGGTCAGTCTGAGCCAAGTATAGTATTGACAGAGAGAGCAGAACTGTGTGTGATCCAGGGGGACAGATTTGAGCAGGGAACGGATGATCTAACGGCTGTGGAAGAGGGTCTTGCCAACTTCCAGTTTTTCAATGACCAAGAATCAGGGGACGCAGCAGTCAACTAGTTTGAGTATGAGGAAGCGGCAGAGGCTACCGGATGGCTGGATGATCAACCGGATGTTGTAGAGTTCCAACAGAGCCCGGTAGGGGTGAGGGTATCAATTGTGGCCGGAAGGGTCGGAAGTCAGAGTACATTGCCGGAGAGCGCCGGTACAAAGAATTTCGCGCAGGACAGAAGCATTGTGAATGCAGGGAAAGTTGAACAACAAATTGCGCTGACGCAGGTAGAACAATAGGGTTCTGAGAGAACTGGAAAAGCCAAAATCCATGAGGGGATTGAAAGTGTTGTGGGCACAAGAACAGAAGATGCTGTGAGCATGTGGGCTGAAGGTACTGCAAGTACAATCATGCCTGAGCCAGACAGGTGCCTTTCGAATGCCAACGAAATGTGGTGGGAAGACGATGATTTATGTCTTGCCCACACAGACGAGGACTGGGGAAGCAATCAACCTGACGACACCTGGTATCTTGATGAGGTCGATCACATGACAAGAAGTGGGCGGTACTTCAAACCCCCGCACCTAGACCAACCAGAAGCATCTGGAAAGGATAAAGAAGCTGAAAAGCAGAAGGAGAAGCAGATTGAAGAAGAAGCTGTACTGAAGCAGCTGAAGAAAATACAAGCAGACATCTCTATTTGGGGGCTGCTTATGGCATCACGAGTGCACAGACAGGCTGTCCTATCTGCTATGGACAAGGCTAAACTTTCTATAGATACCACACCAGAGCAGCTGGTCGGACTGGTCTTTCCGGGAGGGGGTTCCCCGATGTTAACCTTTTCAGACAAAGAATTGCCGCCTGAGGGCGCAAATCATAACAACCCTCTACATCTCTGTGGAATGTAGAGACAAGTGGGTGCCAGTGGTTCTTGTTGACACGGGATCCGCCATTAATGTGTGCCCGTCAAGCACAGCATATGCAATCGGGTTAAAGCCCGCGGACTTCGTGCCAACTACTCAAGTGATCAGAGCCTATGATAACACCAGCAGAGAGGTGATGGGGACTGTCAAAATTCAGACCCAGGTTGGTCCAAGACAACACAACATTGAATTCCATGTCTTGGACGTTCCTGCAACCTTTAATCTACTCTTGGGGCGGCCGTGGTTGCACCAAGTGAGGGCAGTCTCTTCCACTCTACATCAGATGGTGAAATACCCCTATGGAAAGGGAGTAGCCATTGTTTTCGGGAATTCCTCAATCCATTCGCCGCCAGAGGTGTCTACGCCAGTCTTGGAAATCGAGCACGGCACGGAAGATGTGTTCTTGTCAGGGTTTACTCTGGCTGAGGCTCGAGTTGTGCAGAATATCATGGCTGTTAATGAGGGAGTGTACGTCAGTGCCCAATTTGTATACCTCATGAACAAGCTACAACACATCCCCGGGATGGGATTAGGAAGGAGCGGCCGGAAGGGCGTCGCAGCATTGGCCGAAGTGCCACACAACCCGCATACCTTTGGCTTGGGTTATCTGCCCACCAAAGAGGACTGGATGCGAAAGGGGAAAGAAATGGCTGGGAGAGCCAAAGCAAAGAAGGCGGGGAAGCCTTTTGACTTAATGCACAGGCCCATTCAGGGCACCCTGAACGGACGCTTCATCCGGGAGGGGGAAGACTTTCCGTTTTGTGGCTTCCCCGAGCCGTGGCTGAACGCGGAGAAGAAGCACGTGCCAGGCTTCGAGATTTTCTTTGACCTACAATTACCTGGGGATGACGTTGCCGAAGAGCAGACAGACCCATCAGCTGAGGTTGAGCAGTGTAAGGCAGTGGATTCCGAGGGCGCTGAAATTGAAATGGGGTAGCACTGGCATGTCTACTTTCAGATCCTCCGATCGACCATAAGTGCTTGGGGGATAACTTCTCGGGTTTCCATGATTGGGGATGAAACGGCTGCGGGCCTATCAGCACTATTTTGGATGCATCTATCGCACCCTCTCTCACTTGGCAATACGAGGAGGGATTTTTGTCCAACAGCACCGGGTCAGGTAGTGAGCCGGAATCTGATTCCACCGAATCTTGTGAGTCGGAATCAGGTTCCAGCTCGACTGAGTCTGAGTCTGGTAATCCTGGGGATGATAACCCGGATGCCACAGTTTTGTCCAGGTCGTCTTTTTCTTTCTCATTTGAGTCTGTTGTAACCGAGAATTCGGACGATTTGGATGTGCTTAATGAGAATCAAGTAACTGTGGTTTCTGAGTACTTTTCTGTGCCTTGATTTATTGCATAAACTCAGACTTTCAAAATTTTGATGAAAACGACGAGGACGAAATTCCTCCGTTTTGCAACGCTTAATTGAACAAGAGCAGGAGAGGTTTGTCAAACCCTAATGGATGAAATCATTATCGTGAATATTGGTACTGAGGAGGACCGCGGCTGGTCCAGATCGGGTCCACGTTGTCTTCGGAGGAACGCGAGCGCTTAGTCGCTTTATTAAAAGATTTCAAAGATGTTTTCGCGTGGTCCTACGAAGACATGCCTGGGATCGATCCTGAGATTGTACAGCACCGGATCCCCTTGACCCGAGGCCCGACCTGTCAAACAGAAACTCAGGAGGATCCGCCCGGACTGGGCTCTCAAGATTAAGGAAGAGGTCACCAAGCAAATCGACGCAGGCTTCCTGCTGGTATCCGAATACCCGACTTGGTTGGCCAACATTGTTCCAGTGCCAAAGAAGGATGGCAGGATCCGAATATGCGTGGATTTCAGGGATTTGAACAGAGATAGTCCGAAGGATGACTTTCCCTTGCCGCATATTGATGAGTTAGTGGATTTCACAGCGGGGCATGCGTTGCTTTCGTTCATGGATGGTTTCTCAGGATACAACCAGATAGTGATGGCACCGAAGACCGGGAGAAGACTGCATTCACCACCCGTGGGGGACATACTGCTACAGAGTAATGCCGTTTGGGTTGAAGAATGCTGGAGCTACTTATCAACGGGGCCGCGACCACAATTTGCACGACATGATCCACAAAGAGGTTGAGGTGTATGTGGACGACATGATTGTCAAGTCCAAAGAAAGAGAGGGCCACTACCCGCCTTGCAAAAGTTCTTCCAAAGGATCAGAGAATTTCGGTTGCGGCTGAATCCTCAGAAATGTACGTTCGGTATTACAGCGGGAAAAATGCTGGGGTTTTTTATTACACAAAGAGGTATCGAAGTCGACCCTTCCAAAATCAAGGCCATCCTAGAAATGCCCCCACAAAGACTGAAAAGAGGTGCGAGGCTTTCTAGGTAAAGTGCAATTCATAAGACGGTTTATCTCAAATTAACCTTGAACTTGTGAACCACTTTTTGGTCTCCTGAAAAAGGCAAGAAATTCCAATGGGACGGTCGATGCCAAGCTGCTTTTGAACAATCAAGGAATACTTACAGAACCGCGCCGTTTGTCACCGCCAGAGCTGGGGAAACGGTTGATATTGTATCTTTCAGTGACTGAGACACAATGGGCTGTATGCTCGCACAAGAATCAGAGGACAAGGCAGAGAAAGCCATCTACTATCTGAGCAAGAAGATGCTAGAGTATGAGACTCGCTATACACCGCTGGAGAAGGCTTGCTTAGCTTTGGTATGGGCCACCAGGAAGCTGCGGCACTACCTGTTAGCTCACTCCGTAATGTTGGTTTCACGACTCGATCCCATCAAATATCTTTTTGAGAAACCAGCACTTACGGGTAGGCTAGCTCGTTGGTTGCTGTTGCTCTCCGAATTTGATCTGAAATACGTAACACGCAAGTCAGGTAAGGGAAGAGCAGTAGCAGAATTCTTAGCCGACCATCCAGTGGAAGGGCGTGAAGCAGTCGAGTACTTATTCCCAGATGAAGCCATTTTACACATCGACGATGAAACTTGGACGATGTACTTTGACGGAGCGTCAAATCAATACAGATATGGGATAAGAGTGTTGCTGATAGCACCCGACAATTCCCGTATCCCTCTAGCCTTCAAACTCCGATTCAAAGTCTCGAACAACGAAGCAGAATATGAGGCGTGCATCGCCGTCTAGAAGCAGCCTGGAACTAGGGGCAAGAGGTTGGACGTCATCGGGGACTCGAACCTTGTTGTATCTCAAGCAAAAGAAGACTGGAAAGTCAAAGAAGAGAAGATGATGATGTATCACCAAACCTTGGACTTGTTAATTCCTCGGTTTGAGAAGCTAAGCTTTACTCATCTACTAAGAGAAAACAACAGGTTCGCAGATTCTTTAGCAACTCTATCTTCCATGATAGACATCCCGTTCGGAGTCCGGATGCGTCCCGTCATCATTGACCAGAAATTTGCGCCAGCCTATGAGTCGATTGCTGCTATAGATGAGGTTCAGGACGAAAACCCCTGGTATTACGACATTTGGAATTTCCTGGAAAAGGAAACATACCCGCCAGAGGTGAATGCCAAGGATAAAAGGGCAATCAGAAGAATGGCCGTTCAGTTCATCATCTGTGGGGAGAAGCTGTATAAGAGAGGTCATCTAGGAATGCATAAGCTGTGTGTCGATGCTAAAGAAGCAAAATGCCTAATGGAGGCCATCCATGGGGGGAATGTGGTGCGCACATGAATGGAATAATGCTAGCACGGAAGATCCTCAGACAGGGTTACTACTAGTCCACCATGGAGGAGGACTGTATCGGTTTTGTTCGGCGATGCCACAAATGTCAAATTCATGCAAATCGCATGAACATTCCGCGTCAAAGCTTACAATATGACTTCGCCATGGCCATTTTCAGTCTGGGGAATTGATGTGATCGGGGCTGTCACTCCGAAGGGGTCGAATGGGCATGAGTTCATCTTGTCGCGATAGATTATTTCATGAAGTGGGTTGAGGCCCAATCTTATGCGGTGTTGAAAGCTTCACATGTTGCGAAGTTTATCAGACACAACATCATCTGTCGCTATGGAGTCCCAAACGAGATAATTTTAGATAACGGTTCCCACTTCAAGAAGGAAGTGATTGACTTGTTGGAAAGATACAACGTGGCTTTTCATAAGTCGTCTACCTACCGGCCGCAAACCAATGGAGCGGTTGAGGCCGCCAACAAGAACATCAAACACATATTGCAGAAGATGGTGGAAACCTACCGGGACTGGCCAGATAAGCTGCCGTTTGCTCTGTGGGGCTACCGAACTTCAATCAGAACTTCCACCGGGGTGACTCCGTATTCTCTGGTTTATGGGATGGAGGCCGTTCTACCCATCGAGACTGAAGTTCCGTCATTGCGAGTATTGGCTGAATGTCAAATAGCCGATGCAGATTGGCAGCAGAGCAGGTTTGAGGAACTCATGCTCTTTGATGAGAGAAGACTGAAAGCACTGTACCATGTCCAAGGATATCAGCGCAGAATTGCCCGGGCTTTCAACAAGAAAGTGAAGTCCAGGAATTTAAAGGAAGGAGATTTGGTACTCAAGGATAACCGAGCTCTCGTCTACGACCCAAGGGGCAAGTTCAGACCTAATTGGACTGGCCCCTACATCGTTAAGTCTATCTAGTCAGGTGGAGCTGTGGTTCTGATGGATCTAGATGGCTTGGAGTTTTCGCAACCGATCAATATGGACAAGTTGAAGAAATATTACCCTTGAAAGGCTCGCTAGGCCGAAAACCCGAAAGAACGACCTAGGCAAAACTCAGAGCACAAAAAATTTGAAATTATAAAAACTGAGCTCGCAAGGTTGAAAACCCGTAAAGGGCGGCCTTGGCAAAAGTTAGAGCGTAAAAGGAGAGTAAAAATACCCGAGTGAACCCAAGCCTGAACTACGTAAGGCTTGATTCCCATCTTTGGGATACGTAGGCAACTTCATCCTGAAGTTCAGCCATAAACTTTTCCCCGATCAACTTTGTCCATTTGATCATCTCAGTCATCTTTATCTATCAGCATTCATCATGATCTCCGGTGCAGTGCTTTTCAGACTAGAGGCAACTTTCCAGTTGCTAGGATCCGAGGTTGTGCATCTCAGTGACAGATCTCAGGCGTGTCCAGTTCTGATCCATATCGAAAATGGTTTTGAAAAGTTTTAATAAAAGTTGACTTTGTTCAAACTAATCTTTTTACAACTAAGACCATTTTTGGACCAAAGCGGAAAATTTTCAGTACCACAACCTTCAATTTCATTGATTTCAAAACAGAGCTCTCCTGCTCTTGCATACAAATTGAAGTCGCTTTTTATTACAATCATAAAGAAAACTTGAAAGTACTAGTAAAGCAATAAATCCGGTGCATAGTCAAGTCAGATGTCCCTGCGCCCCCTCCCAGAGCTGGTCGAAGCCTCTGATGCCAAGCTGGGCCCAATCTGCGCCTCTTCATTGAGCCAATCCAAGCACTCGTCAGACAAAGTGCAACTGAAAGTGGGAGCGGGGGCCAGGAGCTCTCTAGTTCTCTATGCTGTGGCATACCGGGCAAGCTGTGCGCCTCGAACCGGGAAAGCGGCCGGGTACCCAATCCCCTCAGGCGGGCAAGTCTGATCATGACCGAACTGGCGTAGAAATCGGAACGGAAAGTAGAACACACAGTGGGTCAGACCAATCAACTGGATCCCGATTAGTCGGGACATGCTATAGCTCAGTGCCGAAAGATTGAGCCAAGGACAGCGCCAAGCAATGCAATCTGCTGACAAATCGTACATCCAGTCAAACCACCATCTTTCATCAGGGGCATCGACTAGGCGTTGTCGAAAGAAGTAGCCACGGGCTGAGTAGGCTGGGCAAGAGTCCACAACCTGCAATTTATCCATCAACCATACCTGGGAAGGGATGAAAAATGAGAGAATGAAGAATAGAGAGACGTGCGATGAGAGAAAAGTAAGAAAATGGTTTTGTGAGAAAAACGAGCCTGAGGGCCGAGTGATGTGAGCAAGATATATGTGAGGTTGGGTGGGAAACATTACCTGCAGCAGTAGTGGACTCCCCGAGAATCTGGTCGTCTCCCGGTGATAGAAAGCATCTAAGCCCATCAGTGTCTCGGCTAATGTCATGGCGATGCAGCTCTTTCCTTCTTTCAGGCCTTGAGCAACTTCAATCAGACGAATGCTAGACCCACCAAAGCCCGGGGCAAGCAGAAAGTGAGACAGCATGCACAAGCAGAGGGCGTGTTGCCAAAAACCTTGCCAATAATGGTTGCCACGGTCACTGGCGTCAGAAAAGCGATGAATCAAGCCGAGGATGTCTAGTTCCCCATTACAGATCAGAGACTGAGCGTCATGTATGGTGAGTCCGCACATCCGCCCTAAAGCTTGGGCGTGGCCAAAACGAAACTGGGGCAAGATCTCTTCATGACGTTTAGATTCCATCAAAACTTGAAAATCTTCGAAAGTTGGACATACCTCTTGCCCGCCGAAGCTAAACATATGCGTCATCGGATTCCAAAACCTCGCCGCGGCATGGAGGAAGGGAAGGTGCAGCGGAGTGCGGCTCAGCGTGAATAGTGCATTCAAGCCAAAACCCCGGAAGTTCAGCCTTTCCGAGCCATCTAGAGAAGCGATCCAAGCTGCGAGATTTTTGATGAGAAATGCCTCCATTTTGATGCAAAACTAAGATGGAATGAGTGAGCCACGGAGCTAGGACTTTTAAAGAGGATAAAGCACTGTTCGGGGGGACACGTGTCAAAAATTTGATGGTTGCTGGGCTAAATGGCCGGCCGGCCACCTTTCCTAGCAGGCCGGCCACCTTTCTCCCTTCAAATGCAAAAAGCTGGCCGGCCAGTTCCCAAAGGTGGCTGGCCATGCTCCAATATGGGTCTTTGGCCCTGTTTTACGCTCTGGAAGGAAGTTCCTAGCATTTCCATGCATCGGGAGTGTCGAAGGCCTCTATTTCCCTCAGTTTCGGATGCGCTCCGTCACCCAGATCGTCCGAAATACGCTTTGTTTATGGAGTTGTTGTTAAGTCTTGCTTATCGAGTTGTTGTTTTGCTTATCGAGTTGTTAAGTTTGTCGAGCTGTCGAGTTTCGTGCATCGAATTGTTACTTTTTGTTTAATTTTGTTGTGCCTTATTTGACGAGTCGTCAACTTTGTTGTTTTGCTTATCGAGTTGTAAACTTGCTAAGGTTTTGTTATTTCTTAGTAAGTTGAGTTGTTTAGTTTGTTGTGTCGGTTCACTACCTGACTGGGCAAATACACCATGCACATTTCCATTCAATCTCATTTTGGTGCAAAATAATGCGATGCGATGGTAAGAAATTAAAATTTAACACTTTTTGAACAAAAGCTGTTTCATTCCATCATGTTTTACAACAAGAGTACAAGTTTTACGGAAAAATAAAACTACCTAACAATGTGCAGTGTGCTACAAACTACTAGCAAAAAGGTAAATAAAACAGGGAACAGCTGCATCAATGCTCTCAAGAGCAGGAATAAGAGGCCCTCTTCATCCTCTTCTGCGAAGCAGCCTCTGCACCACCGGCATCATCGTCTGAGTCGGAGCTGTCGCCTTCAGGATCCTCCTCGGCCTCGCCTCCACTACCAGAACCGGGATCACAGCCACCCTCTCTGTCAGCAGATGTCTCTGACTGGCGATCTGCAGCCTCCTCCTCCTCCTCGGGCTCCTCCTCTATGATGTGTGCCCTGCGTCTGCCTCGTCCGTGAGACGACTCCCCTCTCTCTGCTCCTCGAGAAGGCCTAGATGGCCCAGCTCCCCGGGAAGGCCTAGATGGCCCGGCCTGTGACTGAGCTTACACTGGAGGCATCTGAAAATGAAGAATGCAATTTGAATACATCAACCGGAACATGTATATCAGATATAGAGAGTGGGTGCATGCAGATACAGTATGAAATGTGGTGTGTGTCAGATGTGCTCTACACAGACAACCTATCAATGCAGTAAAATGTCCAAACTCAGCATGTCATCAGAAGTATACCTAGAAGCCCATGATGGACAACTGCGCCTCTCTCCGCAGGACCATGTGTAGACACCCAATTTTTTACCGTCCTCAAGACTTGGACGTCACCGTTTGAACACTCGGTGATTATCCATGTTTGTGTTCGTTTGGAGTTCCCGGAGGTCTCGGCTACGCGCCCTGCCTCGGGATCTCCGAACTCGACCGTTTTGTGTCTGGTTTTGCACCAAACACTTGTGTTTTGCCTTGGAAGGGCAGGGAATGGCTTATTAGCCATCCCCACACACCACGGCCCTCCCCTATCATCACCGGCTGCAAGTTTGTGCCACCGGCAGTGTTTTCTTAAAAACAATGGCCGGTCGGCACTATGTTTAGCCGACCGACACTTTATTGTGCCGGTGAGACTTTTTGGTGGCCGACGTGCACCCTTTGCACCCCTGAGGCATGGTGCATGCCAGCTGTGCCAGCTGGAATGCACCATCACATTCCCCCGTGCATAAGTGTGACCACTTTGCACCTTTGCACCCTTTAAGCTTCTAGAAGCTTGAACCTTTGGCCAAGTTCTTGGAGAAGCTTGGCCAGCTGTCTTAGCTTCTCCAAGAAGCCTAGACCCTTTTGCACCCTTTGCCCCTTTTAGTTAGCTTCTTGAAGAAGCCTTGAGCCTTGATTGGTGCCTATATAAACACCATCTCTCTCCCTTTGAGGGGGGTTAGCCATTTTTGATCAAAAACCAGAGCTTCTATATCTATATATCTGTGTTATACTCTCTCTCTCTATATCTCTCTCTCTCTCATCCTTGTGTGTGTGTTCTTAGCCTAAATAGTGTGTTTTTACCTCACTTTTGCACTAATACACACACCATTACACCTTAGTTCGAGATTGAGGGACTTGGAGGGTTGTTTGTTGAGTTTTTGGACTGGTTTTGATCAATAGAGGAGGGCTGCACCACCTGTTCTTCAAGTGTTCTTCAAGGGTGAGCACTTTACTTTAGATTCCCCATTTTTGCAACAAGTTTTTACCTATCTTGCTTTGTGTTTTGAGCTTTGTGTATAACTAAAAAAAGTCTTAGATTTTCTTGCTTTTGAACTTTCATTAAGGTCATTTTGTGGTTTGAGTGCAAACTCACCCTTTTAGGCCTTATTTTGGCCTATTTGGTGTCTTTACTTTGAGCCTTATTTGCCTTGTTGTTTTGGGTCCTTTCACCACTGAAAACCAGTGGGTTTTTAGTGGTAAAGAAGGTGGTTTGAAGTCTTGTATAGGGGAGGGACACCCCTCTCCCCTTTGTCCCTCTTTTGCCTTTGTCTTTGGCTTAAAAGGGAACATGCATGCTTGCTTGTTTTTGGCGCCATTTCAGAGTTTTCTTTGGATGTTTTGGAGCATGTTACATCTCTGGCTAATGGTGGTTTTGTGGCCCTTAGCATGCTTTGTATACTTGCTTTGTAATCCTCCATTTTGCCTAGAAATGTGCCATGGGTTTAGCCTTGTATATCCTCATGTTTTGGCTTGACTTATTGAAGCTTTGGGCCATGATTTGTCTTGTTTTAGGTCTGTTGGCCATTGGTTTTACCATTTTTGGCATGCTTGTTCTAGTTGTTTTGTATTGTTGCTTGTAAGCCTTGAGGATGTGATCCATGTATATGCATTGGTTAGGTTATTTAGATGATTTGAAATCATTTAATATGTTATTTCAGTCCATATACCATGTTTATATGTCCCCATTTGTCATGCCTTTCATGCTTTGAAACATTGGTCTTTTATGCCTAGGAATGGACATTGTGCATGCTTGCATATTTAAGGCATTTGGGACTACCATGTCAAAGGTGTGTGTGTGTATTTTTGCATGCTAGAAATCTGCTTTTGGTGGCCTAATACATGCTATGAATAGTCATGTTGGTGGTAGTGAAAAGCCCCTTGTTTATGCCTTGGTTTTGGGCCCATTTGCTTGCATGTTTGCATAAGTATTGGTCCATCTTTTTGGGCATTTTTCGCCACTGTTTTGGGGAGGTTTGAGGTCTGTCCCATTATGGTTTAAGTCTACTATTGCATGCTTGAATCATGTTTGTTGCATGCTTGATTAGCAAAGCCTTGTTATATGCTAGTTCTTTTACAAGAATTGTCCATGTTTGCATTATACTTTGCATCTTGCATGCCTAGTATTGCACACTTGCCATAACATGTTGCATTGCATTTGATATGTCTCGCACTTCATGTCATGTTGCATCATTTGAGCCATGTTGTATACATGCATTTCATGTCTTGGTTTGGGGTGTCAAACCAAGTGTAAGGGTTGAGAGGAGTTCACACTACAAGTGGTGCAACTTCTCTCAACTCTTGGTCACTAAGGCCCTTGATCTATACATGATAGGGTCTTGGTCTCATTTGTGTGTTGCATGCATATTGACATTGAAATGCAATCTTGGTTCCTTAAGCTATCATGCACCAAGGTGCATAATTGATGGCCCAAGAACCAAGGGTCATGCTTCCTTGAGTCCCATGCATGATAGGAAGCATTGGCCATGCTTACATATGCTCAAAATCCCATACCATGCACTGTCTGTCTGCTGTTGCTGTCAAAACTGTCTTCTGCAGGAATTTTATGCCGACCGGCAGTATAGAGTGCCGACCGGCACTATATGGGTGGCCGATAACCCCCTAAGAAGCCGATGGAAATTTTAGCTGGCCGGTGGGCACTTCCTCCAGCCGGTGGTGTACAGCAGTATGCAAGGAAGGTGTTCTGGGACTTTGGCAATTTTTGGAGAGACAGGGCAGTAAAAACAGAAGCAGCAGTGGCATGGTACGGGTTTCCCCGGGCGAGTCGGATCCGAGCATGCATCATTCGCGTATCCCGAGGCGGGAGGCCGTGGCCTCCTTTTCTTTTTGCATTTATTTACTAAGTAATTAGGAATTTTGTAATAATTTATTTATTCATTATTCGGACTGTATATTCTTTTGGTCCCTCCGAGTGAGGGCGTATTTGTAATAAGTGTGTGTGAGTGTGTGTATGTCTTCCAATCCCCATTTCTTTCTTCCCTTTTATTTACCTGCTTACGATGGTAGATTAGGGCATATTTAAATTAGCATACCTTATGCTATGTATGCGTGCATCCATGCATTTGTCGACATGCACCGGGCTCGGTACATCACGCTAACTGCATTGTATTTTCGAGTCCAAATTGAATACGTGCATCGAATGATTGCATTTCACATGCCATTTTAGGGTTAGCCGAGCCTACTCTAGATTGCACCCTTGCTTGCGATGCATTAGTCATTTTAACATGAACTAGGACATGCATGTTTGCTAACTAGTTTACTGTTTTGGCACGGAGTACAATGTGAGTATTTATGCTTTAGCATATCGCATGCGTGTGAATGTTGCCATGATAGCATGATTACCATGAGGCTAAATGCTTATATGAGATAAACTGTTTGAATGCCTGTGGGTGGAGGTTGGATTGCTTGAGTTGGAAAAACTCGCTGAAATCCGTGTTTTAGCCTACTTGCGAGTAGCAAACTCCAAAGCACTTTCAAAACAAACGGATATGCAATGCTTGTTTCCAAATTAGGCAATCTAGTCTATACTTGTTTGCTGTGCGCATAACATAGTAATTCTAGGCTAATAACTGGATTAGGAACATACAATGTTTTCAAAAATAGATATCATGGTTAGTAGAGGCCGGTCTTTGACCGGGCGAGCGGGGGTGCTCACAAAGTGACCTTCCCCAATCGTACCCAAGTTCCCGAGCTGAGGCAACTTTGGTGATGACGGACACGTGGCCTCCGGCACCGAGTCAGGGTTTCCTAAATTTCCCATTAAAAAAAAAAAACATTTAGGTGGCGACTCCGTATCTGGCAAAGCAGTCCATGTTTGGCACTTCTTCTTTCAAAATCTATTTTTCTCAAAACAATTTGCCAGAGTTGGACTCTTTGGTTCAGATTAAGAACCGCAACAAACCGAAGGGAGTCCGAACTGTAGCGAGGCCCCTCGCGGGCGCTGTTACACCATGCCCTCGAGCGAGGCTACCATGCCGAGTACCTCATCCATGTACTCCCGAGGTGGCTGCAGAAACAAGTTCAAGACATCAATGAATAAACAAATGCCAAAATATCTGTGTGATAAATGGAAAACAGCGGGACATACCGGTGGTGAGTCAGGGTCACTGACATATCGATGGCCAGGTATTGGCGGCTCTATCGGAATCGAAATCAGGGAAATGGTCCCATATTGCCATCCCATCAACTCAGTCGGCATATCCGGCCATCCAGGGTGATGATAAGTCGGAGGAACCGGGGGAAACAGTCCACCCCCGCTTCTAGATGTACCAGCCCTGCTAGTGGAAGGGGCGTCTGCAGCCCGAGCCCGGCTCGATGAAGGCATATCAGCAGATCTCCTCGTCGGGGTACGGACTCCCGTCAGCGGAGGCATCAAGTAGGTGTGGCGGTAAGTCGCGTACTCCCCCTGCTCCAGATGTAGGAAGGCATCGGTACCTAGCATAGCATCAACGACCCCCTGGAGTGAGAGCCTGTCGGCGGTCCGCATATCATCTGGAGGCGCTGAAGGAATGTCCTGCTCAGCGTAGCCCCATACCTGACGCAAGAAGCGATCTCCCAGGAACCAGGCTCTACCAACTGGCCCCTCAAACAAGATCCTGTACCGAGAGGCGCCCCACGCTCCGGCAAACTGGAATCGGAGATCTGTACCGAAAGGCGCCCAAGGTTGCCATGTAATCTGCGGATGACCAGTGCATGAACTAATCAGAAATTGCAAACAAATCAAAGATTGGAAACATGAAGAACTGAGAGTTCTGAAATACCTCTGACGTCCGCACGGTGTCAAAATACTGTCGCAGATAGAGAAAAGACTCCCGAGGTCTCGGCCGATACTGGCCCTCAAATACAAGTGAAAACGGGGTCGTGAGGGGCACCTCCACCATAAGCTCTGGGGCTAGTATCGGGAAGTATGCATAGACCCATAACTGTGAGAGACAGAGCAATAGCCATCAGAATACAGAATGCTGAGTGCAGAATGTAAATACAAAATGCTGAGAGTAAAGTGCATGGTACAGAATGTAAAGTGCGCCGTGAGTGCAATATACATATAATGAGAAGCAGAAACGTAGGTCAAGAGGGCAGAAAGTACCTCCCAAGCCCTCCAATAGCTGCCAACCATATTCCCCCGTCCGCGGGAGGTCGCGCTCATGTAGCAGTAAAGGGTAGCCAAGCTGGCGCTGCCCCAATCATATCTACCGACCTGTGATAGGTCCACTAGAGCGCTCAACAGGTAAAGCCCGACAGTGTTCCCCCTATCGGCAAACAGAGTGGTGCCGAAGAGGAACATCAAGAATCCACGAGCATACTGTGCCGCCTCCTCAGGGGTCTCAGGCTCCATTTCTTGCCTTCTGAAATGGGAAGAGAACCAGGTGTATCGAACTCTGCCTGAAGATCGATCAACTGGCGGGTAGGCCCCCAATAAGTATAACCAAGCGGCCTCCCACTCGCCCATATCCTCGTCATATGGGATGGCCCAACCCCCCACATCAAGGCTCGTCAGTACGGCAAAGTCAAAAGGGGTCATGGTCATATCCCCAGTGGCAGAAAAATGAAAGGAGTTGGTGGTGTCCCACCATCTCTCTACCAGAACACCCATCAATGTCCTACTAGCAGGACAGCGAGAGATCCCAGTGCAAAAAGTCCCGAACCCTGCCACATCAACCAAATCCCGGACAGCCTCCGGGAGCTCGGCATACCACTCTCTCGTCGTGATGGAGCCGTATCCTCGCACGGTCCGAGCAGTCACCTGCGTTCAAGATGAACATATGTATTCAGTTTCAGAAAAAAAAAATGAATAAGCTGTGTGCAAATAAAATGAGTAAGCTGTATGCAAGTAAAATGAATAAGCTGCGTGCAAGTGAAATGTATGAGCTGTGTGCAAAATTAAATCAGATACAGACTTTGGGCTGCGTGTTCTACTCTCGACAAATGTGTGCTGCGTGTTCACCTTCAATTTGGGCTGTGTGTTTAGAAATACAGAGTTTGGGCTGCGTGTTCTACTCTCGACAAATGTGTGCTGCGTGTTCACCTTCAACAACGAGCTGTGTGTTCAGAAATACAGAGTTTGGGCTGCGTGTTCTACTCTCGACAAATGTGTGCTGCGTGTTCACCTCAACAACGAGCTGTGTGTTCAGAAATATAGAGTTTGGGCTGCGTGTTCTACTCTTGACAAGTGTGTGCTGTGTGTTCACCTCAACAACGAGCTGTATGTTCAGAAATACAGAGTTTGGGCTGCGTGTTCTACTCTCGACAAGTGTGTGCTGTGTGTTCACCTCAACAACGAGCTGTGTGTTCAGAAATACAGAGTTTGGGCTGCGCGTTCTACTCTCAATCAGTGTGTGCTGCGTGTTCACCTCAACAATGAGCCATGTGTTCAGAATTCAAGTGCTTGGGCTGCGTGTTCTACTCTCAATCGGTGGGCTGTGTGTTCATTTCGAAGTGTGAGCTGTGTGTTCATCATCAAGTATTTGAGCTGTGCGTTCAGATTTCAGAATCAGTGAGCTGCGTGTTCGTCTCAAAGTTTAGGCTGCGTGTTCAACCCTCACTCAGTGTGTGCTGTGTGTTCACCTTAACAATGGGCTGCGTGTTCAGAAAATTAGAGTTTGGGCTGCGTGTTCAACCCTCAATCAGTGTGTGCTGTGTGTTCACCTCAACAATGGACTGTGTGTTCATCTCAATTAGTTTGGGCTGCGTGTTCAACCCTCAATCAGTGTGTGCTGTGTGTTCACCTCAACAACGGACTGTGTGTTCATCTCAATTAGTTTGGGCTGTGTGTTCTACTCTCGATCAGTGTGGGCTGTGTGTTCACCTCAACAATGGGCTGCGTGTTCGGAAAATTAGGGTTTGGGCTACGTGTTCTACTCTCGATCAGTGTGGGCTGTGTGTTCACCTCAACAATGGGCTGCGTGTTCAGAAAATCAGGGTTTGGGCTGCGTGTTCTACCCTCAATCAGTGTGTGCTGTCTGGTCACAATCAATCTATGGGCTGCATGTTCAGAAAGACAGAGTGTTTGAACTGTGTGTCCAAAATGCCAACGAATACGATGCTATGGGCTAAACGTTCAAAACAAGCTGTGTGCTTGAAATGGGCAGATAAACATAGCGAAGGCACGAAATACACGGAAAATGCAGAACACATTGCAGAAAATGTAAAAGTAAAGTAAATACCTCTCGTGCCTCGTGAGAGAGGTGAGACTCTGGCTCCCGCAAAATCAGATCCCTAGGCGCTCGATCATCAAAGTCAGTAAAATGGTAGAAAACTGCCTGCGGGAGGACGTGCCCCTGAGGACGATACCTCGCAGGATCGAATGGCCGAACTCTCAGGGGCAGAGCCATAATATTCGGATCACCCCCGGCACCTGGAGGACCTCCGCCATATGGAAAATGACCCGCCATTTCGAGAAATCTGCAAAAAGGAGCAAAAATGAGCAAAATGGGCCAAAATTGGAAAAAGTCAACAAAAGTCAACTCTCGGGAAATGAAAAAGTCAACAAAAGGCAACTCCCGAGAAAATCTTCCAAATATTGAGACAAACTCACCTCAAGTGGCGAAAATGAGAAAAGAAGCTCCGAAATCAAAATTTAATCGGTCCAAAGTGACGAAAACTGAAAGATTTCGCGAAAACAACTTGCGTGGGGCGTTGGAAAACGCGTATAGAGCGCAGATCTGAGAGAGAAAATGGTTTGGGAAGGTAGAGAGGATGTTTTCGGAGCTGCACTTGTGAGCACAAAGTGTTTGGATGAGTATATTTAAAGAAAAGAGAGTGAAAAGACAAAACTGCCCCGAATCTGGGCTAGGTGGCCGGCCGGCCACCTTTTCTGGCAGGCCGGCCACCCCACTCTCTTACCCCTGGCCGGCAGCCTCCCCCTTGAACCATACCTGGCCGGCAGCCTTTCCAAGGTGGCCTCCAAGCTCTCTGCAAATTTTGGTGATGATTGGAGTCCCCGGGACCTGAAAAAGTACAAGAGAAGTGCACTTTCCATCGCGAAATCGCTCCGCCGGAACTTCAACTTCAACTTTCGATGCGTGGCTCATCAGTACTCATCAAAAGCAAGATGTATCCTTTTGAATATGTTGTGACCCCTCCGGGAGGTGAAGCGGAGGCCGCGATCGAGTCACCCTCGCCGAAACGCGCATTGCTATGCTCATTGTTTCATTTCAAAACGTGCATTCGAGTTTACACTTGTTCTACATTGTTATGCACATCACTTGCATTCTCATGCATATACTTGCATTGTTATGCACGTTTCCTTGGTATTACCTTGCCCCCGTGCTTAAACTCGCGTTGTCACACACGTTTCTTCTCGCATTGCGATGCACCTGCCCATCGACACCGCGTTTGTCTGCATTCGATATCACGTTGAACATATGTTGATAAATATATTTTGCTTGTTAAGTTTCTTCATTTTTCAGGCACGATATTGTATGTACGGCTCATTTGAGGCTGGTGTGACCAGACGAACCGCGCAGGTATCGTATCTTCTCCGTGTGAGATGCCGCGAGAGTTGAACAATTCTCCACATTCTTAACTGCATGAAATGTAGTTGTTTGCTTTGCATCCTTGCTTAAAACTGTTGCATCTATTTGTGAATACTTGCTTCATTACAGCTTGCTGCATTTGCATGATCATTGAGTTACATCCGGCTTTATGCATATCGCTTTGCATTTGGCCCCTTTACCTGCGGGCTTGCCTGCGGGCGCATTTTGGTTTATCTTGTCTGTTTGTCTAAGTCTTCAGCCTTGTCAAAAATGGGTCGTCTCTGAGCTTTGACATTCACTCCCGTTACTTATGACTTTCGAGTTCTGTCAAAGAGGGGCAACTGTAGACACCCCATTTTTGACCGACCTTAAGACTCAGACGTCACCGATTGAGCGCTTGGTGATGTTGCACATCGCGCTCGTCCCGAAGTTTCAGAGTCTCGGCTGTGAGCCTTGTCTCCTGACTTCCGGGCTTTTCTGTGCTTTGCCTCGGTTTGCGAACCAGGCCCCATTTTCTCCGTTTTCTCTTCCCGAAGGGAGGGAGAGGTCTCGTAGATCATCTCTCAATGGCCGTAAGCTACGTTTCGTGGTCGTAGGCCATTTTTCCCATTTCGGAGCTCGGTTCCTGGTTTTCAGCGCCGTCGGCTGTATGCCTCGGTTCGGGACCGCTTAACCACCTCCGTTTGCTCCGGTTTTTGGCATACATCTTATTTCCTCCCTTTTGAGGGACACTGTGGTCCGAGAGACCAACTTCGTGGTCGAACACCACCTCCGGTGCTTAACAATCAGTTTTCGGGGCCCCAGGCTGCGTGTTTCGGCCCTCGAACCTTCATTTTGCATCGGTTTGAGTTCTTTTTTGGCAGGGACCTTATTTTCATTGTTATGAAGGTCGTAGAAGGGTGGGAGGCCAGCAATTGTTCTGAGGACCAGCTTTATTCCTTCAATGCTCTCCGTCGCCCGTTTTTCTCGCTAGAAAGCTGATGTTGACCACCCCCGGGCCACTTTCTTGGACCCTCAACCACATATTTGTGTTGTACACACCTGGGAGGCCACCAATATGGCATGGCCGGCCATTAACTCTCCCTGACCCTTTTGAACCCCTCTAAAAAGTTGGTTTTTCTCTCTCCTGGTTCACATTTTCAGGGTTTTCTCCACATAGCTGTGTTGTGCACACATGGGAGGCCACCAATATGGGGCTCCCAGAAACTGGCCGGCCATGCTCCCCACACCAGCTTCCTTGCAGATACACCCTCCTTTCCCCCCCAGATTCTGTATCTGAGGGGGGAACTTTTGGGGGGGAAATTTAAATTTGAATCTCCCCCCCCCCCCTTTTCTCCACTCCTTTGCCTATATAACCAGCACCCCCAGCTGTGTTTTGAGGGTTAGAAAAATTCATTTGAGCCTCTTGCATTAACTTTCCCTCTCCCTCCATTCCAAGCCTCAAAACCACCTTGCTCCTACACCATTTCTACACCACCTCCAAGCCTACAACCTCCATACTCCATCCCAGCAACTTGAGGCTGTTTTTTAGAGCTTAGGAGCATCATTTCTTTAACCAAAAGCTGCTGGAGCTTTGTGCTACAAGGGTAAGCTACATTTCCCTCTTTTTGCTCCTATTTTGGCATGCAATCTTAGCCTTTGTTGCTTACATTTTTGGGCTCCGACCCGAACTTAAAATAGTCATATTTTGACCTCCTTTTCATGTTTGATTAAGGGCCTTTCCCAGTTTGAGGCTTCCTTCTTACCCTTTGTGTTTAAACTCTCTTTTAGGCCTATTTTTGCATAGTATTTTAGGCTTATTTGTGAGCTGTTTTGGGCTTGGTCATAAACTGTGAATCACCTTGTTTTGAGCCCCTCTTCAACTTTGTTGAAGGGCTCTCCTCCGTTTGAGGCCAGCAGCTATCACTTGTCTCTTTATCTCTCTTTTAGGCCTTTTTCTTGCATAATAGTTTAGCCTTACTTGTGTTCATTTTCGTGGCTTGCTATAAACTGTGAAGTGCCTTGTTTTGAGCCCCTCTTCAACTTTGTTGAAGGGCTCTTTGCCATTTGGGGCCAGCTGCTGCCCCTTGTCTCTATTCTCTCTTTTAGGGCTATTTTTGCATGATAGATTAGCCCTATTTGTCTTCATTTTTGAGACTTGTAATAAACTGGAAAAAAGGCTTGTTTTGACATCATCTTCATGTTTTATTAAGGTTCCATTTTTGTTTGAGGTCATATGCTATCTTGTATGCTTGGTTGCCTCCCATTTTGAGCCTTATATCCTAGCCCTTGTTGCATACTTTGGTTGGCCTTCTAGCCACTGAAATCCAGTGGATTTTCAGTGGTTTGGCCACTGTTTTGAGCTTCCAAAACAGAGGGGGGTGACCCCCTCTCACCTTGACTTGTTTGGTGGCCATTTTAGCCTCCCAAAGCGACCCCATCTTGCATGCTTCTTAGTCACATTTCAGGGTCGATTTGGTGAGTTTTGAGACTATCATATTTGATTTTCAAAGTTGATTTGGGGCTGCCACATGTCTATCTTGTATGTGCCTAATAACCCCTTGTATGCCCTTCCAAAGGAGCCCCTCATTTGTGCATGTGTTGGCCGTCTTTCCACATGTATTTGGGCATATTTTGGCATGTTTTATTCACTGATTTTTGCTGGTTTGATGAGTTCTTACCTGCTTCATACACTTGCCATGTAAACCATGTTTGCCAGTCAAAATTGCATGCTAATTTAAGCCATCTTGCTAGCACTTTTTGGCCACACTTTAAACTAGAAAAGTTCATGTTTTGGGACTACCTTGACTCTGTCTTCATGCTTCATGTTCAAATAATGCATGCTTTGTATAGCTATAAGTCATTCCATGTGCCATGTTTCCATGCATCAGATGCCATGTTTCCATGTTTCGGGGTCATTTTGCATCACATTTTCAGTGCTAAAACTTGCATGATTGAATGCCATGTTTCATGCCTTGCCATGCCTTGTTAGAGTGGCATTTGTGCCTTAGGTTCGGTCCTCAGTTTGCGTGCATGTGTGCACGCATCTCGAGTGTCTCATTTTCATCTTATGGCCACTGATGTGAGTGTGGCTGAGGTCCACTCATGTTGGTGTAAGTCCATCATGCATTGCATATGCCATTTCAAATTCATGGCATTGCGTATGCTAGGTTGTATGTTAGAGCATCGTGTATGCCGTGTTACATCGTGCATTGTGTATGCCATTTCATAGCGTTGTGTATGCTAGGTTGTATATTAGTTGCATTCATGCATGCCATGCATATTGCATTGTGTTTGGGATAGGAGTTAGCCCGAGCACGAGAAACGAGGGACGTTTCGTACTTTGAGTGACGGAACGTGTCTCAATTCCCTGTCGCCGACACTCCGGATTATCCATGATGGAGTCTAGGCCTTGTTATGTTTTCATGTGCATTCATTCCATATTGAGTCGTGAAATTCGACTCCTCGGCCATCATGCATCGAGATGCGTGATTGGTGGCACGAGGATCGAAGACTACACTCCCTGAAGAGTATGCATACATATGTGAAAATACATTGCCATGCCCCTTTCCTGCTCTCTGTTACAGCAAATCAAAAACCAGCAGCCTTCCGGAGCTTGGCGCGCTTTCCAAAAACAATTGCAAACAGAGGCTAATTGGGGCATCGCGATGGATTTCCGTGCCGAACATGCATCATTCATCATTCATCATCCGGAGCGGAGTCGAGGCGGTCCCTAGCTTGCATGCTAGTTTAATGCTTTATTAGATTAATTTGTAAATTAATTAGGATTTTGTATTTATTCGGACTGTACTATTCATTTGGGACTGTATTATTTATTCGGACCCTCCGAGCGAGGGCACAACTGTAATAAGTGTGCGTGCGTGTGATGTATGTCTTCCAACCCCACGTCTTTCTCTCTTTTATTTACCAGCTTATGATGGTTAGATTAGGCCATGTTTCAATTAGCATACAGTATGATAGCATGTTTGCATTCATTCATTTGTTTTGCATGCACCGGGCTCGGCGCATCATACTAACTGCATTTGTATTTCAATTTCAAGTTGAGTACTTGTTAGCTGTTGCATCTCATATGCCATGTTTAGAATAGCCGAGCCTGCTATAGTTGTATTTTTGCATGTGTTGCATTAGGCATTTCTGTATAATTAGGATCATGCATGGATTTCTAATTAGCTTCTGTTTTGGCTTGGAGTACTCGGTAAGTTTTTATGCTTTAGCATCCTTGCATGCGTGTGAGTGACTGCCATGATAGCATGCTTACCATGAGGCTATGTGCTTATGTGATATAACTGCCTGAATGCCTGTGGGTGAAGGTTGGGTTATTTGGATTGGAACAAATCATCGACTGTGAATTTTAAGCCCACTAGATAGTGGCAAAATCATCTTTTCTAAGCCCACCTGAGGGTGGCAAAATCTGAATTTTAAGCCTACTTGCGGGTAGCAACCATCTTTCAAAAACAAGCATGAAATGTTTTGTTCCAACTCAGGCGATCCAGTCTATACTTGTATGCTGTCCGCATCACATAGTAAATCTAGGCTAATAACCGGAATAAGAATGCATAATGTTTTCAAAACTAGATATCATGTTTAGTAGAGGCCGATCTTTGATCGGGCGAGCGGGGGTGCTCACGAAGTGACCTTCCCCAATCGTACCCAAGTTCCCGAGCCGAAGCAACTTTGGTGATGACGGACACGTGGCCTTAGGCAAACGAGTCAGGGTTTCCTAAATTTCCCAAAAATAAAATATTTAGGTGGCGACTCTGTATCTGGCAAAGCAGTCCATGTTTGGCACTTCTTTCAAAAAAATCTGTTTTCTCAAAATGATTTGCCGGATTTGGACTCTTTGGTTCAGATTGAGAACCGTGACATTTGAGTCCTGAACTGTAGTGAGCCCAAAGCGAACGGAACGGGGGGCTCATACCCTCCCGGGGCGTTCGGGGACGTCTACAGTCACAGCAGTGGAGCAATTCAAAGGATCTGCTGAGTTTCAGATGGCAGTTGATGCCGCCGTCGCCAGCAGCTTGGCTAGGCAAGAATCTGGGGGGGCGGGCCCATCAAGGACGACTGCTGGAGGCAGAACTGAAGCAGAGGTTATTGAGAGCTTCCAACAGTTAGACTTCTATAAGCACGAAATGGCTGAGTTCTGGGACAGTGGCTGGAAGATGTTCAAATGTAGAGCTGAAGAACTGTTCCCAGACTTAGACCTCAGTAGTGTGACAATTGGTGAGGACGATGTGGCCCAAACCCTCCTGGATGAGGGCATTGAAGAAGAAGACCTCATTTCCATTGAGGAGGAGTAACTGGAGAAGAAGAAGAAAAAGACTTTGTACAGACATTGTTTTTGTTTTGTGTTGGGTGTTTGCTTTCTTTCTTTCTTTCTTTCTTCTTTTTTTTTTTTTTTTATTGCTGTAATGAGCTTATGTACAAAGTTGTGAATAAATAAAATTTCAGTTGTGCTTTGCATTTGGCTGTGTTTGCTTGAGTGTCTGAAATGGATGAAAACTTGTGATAAAAACTTGTGATAAAAACTGAATTTAGGAATTCCTCAAGACAGAGTGGGATTGAAATTGTAATAAAAATAAAGTTAAGGACTCCTTAATGCAGAGTAAAATTGGACTTGTAAAAAACTCAATGTAGAGTAAAGTTAGGAACTCCTCAATGCAGAGTGAAATTGAACTTGTAATAAAAACTCAATGCAGAGTAAACTTAGGAACTCCTCAATGCAGAGTAAAGTTAGAAACTCCTCAATGCAGAGTGAAATTGAACTTGTGACAATGCAGAGTGAAGTTGAACTTGTAATAAAAACTCAATGCAGAGTAAAGTTAGGATCTCCTCAATGCAGAGTAAAATTTAAAATGTAGTAAAATTGCAAGTTTGCATTTGCCACATTGCTTAAGTAGGTTAGTGGTTCATGGAGTGAGGCTTGGCTTGTTAGGAGGAAGGTTGACTTGTGAGAGTTTGATTGAGAAGAAAATAACCTGAGTTTGACCCTGAAACTGTGGCGCTCGGTCTGGCTAAAACTTGTTAGGCAAGCCGAGTGCTTCATGCTCGGTCTTTCAGAGGCTCTTAGCGCTCGGTCTGGCCGAGGCTCCTGGTGCTCGGTCTGGCTGAGGCTTTTTTAGTGCTCAGTCTGGCTGAGGCTTTTAATGCTCAATCTGGCTGAGGCTTTTAGTGCTCAGTCTGGCTGAGGCTTTTGATGCTTTTGAGGCTCAGTCTGGCTGAGGCTTTTGATGCTCAGTCTGGCTGAGGCTTTTTATAAGTGTTGCAGATAAAGATGCTATTGAGACAACACGCAGATAGCTGAGATATAAAATGCTTGTCATGGACAGTGTAGTCCGATCGATCAAAATTTATATTATGCATCAAAAAGAAAATACAACAACTGAGCAATACAAAAGTTGGAATTCATTGATAGTAGCGCTTCAAGTGTTCAGCGTTCCAGGGTGGAGGAGGTCTCGACCTTCCATGTCCTGAAGTCGGCAAGTGCCTGGACGTGGTCGGGCTTTTACAACGTAAGGTCCCTCCCATTTGGCCGCCAGTTTACCCTCGGTCGGATTTTTGGTGGCAAGAGTTGCTTCTCTCAAGACAAGGTCCCCTTCAGCGAACTCCCTTGGTCGGACTTTGCGGTTGTAGTGTGTTCTCATTTTCTGTTGGTATGAGGCCAATCTGACAGCAGCGGTCTCTCTGAGCTCTTCAATTAGGTCCAGGTCTGCCCAATGGAGCTCTTCGGTTAGTGCTGGATCCGGATGTAAAACCCTAGGAGTAGGCAGACCGACTTCCACCGGGATAACCGCCTCAGCGCCGTATGTTAAGCGGAAGGGGGTTTCCCCAGTGGGAGTCCGAGCTGCAGTTCGGTAAACCCAGAGTACATTTGGTAATTCCTCAGCCCAAAGTCCCTTAGCAGCTTCTAGCTTAGTTTTGATGATCTTCAGAAGGGAACGGTTGGTGACCTCAACTTGGCCATTGGCTTGGGGATGACCGGGGGAAGAGAAGCATGGTTGAATCTGGAGATCTGCACAAAACTTCCTGTACTTGGCGTTGTCGAATTGTTTGCCGTTGTCGGAGACGATGGCCTGAGGGATGCCAAACCTGCAAACGATCGATTGCCAGATAAACTTGGTTGTGTTCCGCTCGGTAATGGTGGCAAGGGGTTCTGCCTCTACCCACTTGGTGAAGTAATCAATGGCGACAATCGCGAACTTGGTCTGGCCTCGGCCGGTGGGAAGTGGACCGACCAAGTCGATTCCCCATTTGGCGAATGGATAAGGACTACAAAGTGTGATCAACTCTGTAGGAGGAGCATGGGGGATGCTGGCAAAACGTTGACACTTATCACATTTGAGCACGAAATCTGTCGCATCTTGATTGAGAGTTGGCCAGAAATAACCAGTACGGAGTATTTTGTGGGCTAGGGACCTGCCGCCCGAATGATTACCACAAACTCCCTCGTGGATTTCCCGCATTACATAGGTTGCTTGAGCCGAATTGAGGCATCGCAGATACGGGCGTGAGAAGCCACGTTTGTACAAGATGCCACTGACGAGGATGTAATTGGACGACCGGGCCCTGACTTTGGCGGCTTACTGTGGATTGTCTGGAAGTTCCCTTGTTGTGAGAAATAGAAAGATGTCCGACGCCCAAGGGATGGGCTCGTTCTGGAGGAACTGTACTTCTTGTTGATCGGGGAAATGGCAGGGTGGGACAGGTATTCGAGGCGGACACCATGGCTGAGGTCGGACTGATCTGCGGAAGCCAACAGAGCCATCTCGTCTGCCTTGGAGTTTTCTGCCCGAGGGATGTGCTTGATGTGGAAGGTATTGAAGAGGCGAACAAGGGGAAGTGCAATGTCCCTGTAAGCTTGCATTGTGTCCTCCTTGGCATCGAAGTCTCCCGTGATCTGTCCGACGATGAGCTGGGAGTCGCTGAACACTCGGATGTGGCTGACACCGATATCCCTGGCCAGGCGAAGACCTGCAATCAATGCCTCATATTCGGCCTCATTGTTACTGGCCTCAAATAGGAAACGAAGAGCGCATTTGAAATAACCGCCCTCAGGGGCGGTGAGGATGAGGCCAGGCCCACTACTTTCCCTGCGGGATGATCCGTCGACGTTGAGAGTCCAAGAATGAGGGTCTTCTGGTTCGATGGGAGCTGGTGGGGGTGGAGGGGCAGTGGTTGGGATAGGGTTAGTGAATTCCAGGATGAAATCTGCGACAGCCTGTCCCTTAATTGCTGTTCGCGGCCGGTAGGTGATGTCAAACTGGCTGAGTTCCACTGACCATTGCATAAGTCTGTCGGAGAGTTTTGGTTGCTGCATGACCTTCTTCAAGGGTTGGTCGGTGAGAACTACTATGGAATGGGCTTGGAAGTAAGGACGGAGCCGTCTGGAGGCGGTGACCAATGCCAAGGACAATTTTTCTAACAGTGGATAATTCTGCTCCGCTTCCCTGAGAGCTCGACTGATGTAGTAGACCGGCCGTTGGACAGAGCCGTCTTCCCTGATAAGTGCCGCACTGACTGCGGTGCTTGACACGGCTAAATAGAGGAAAAGGGGCTCGCCCGTGATTGCCTGTGAAAGGAGAGGGGGATTGGCCATGCACTGCTTCAACTGCTAAAAAGCCTTTTCGAATTCAGTTGTCCATTCAAAAGTTTGCCGAAGGACTTTGAAGAATGGTAGGCACTTGTCTATTGCACGGGAAATGAAGCGGTTGAGGGCTGCAACTCGGCCAGTGAGCCTTTGAACCTCCTTAACCGTTCTGGGTGACTGCATCTCAATCAAGGCCTTGATCTTTTTGGGGTTCACTTCAATGCCGCGCTGGCTGACCATAAAACCCAAAAACTTCCCAGATCCTACGCCGAAGGCGCACTTCTCTGGGTTGAGCTTCATTTGGTACTTGCGGAGGGTGGCGAAAGTTTCTCGCAGGTCGGTCAGATGATCAGTGGAGAGTTTGCTCTTGACTAGCATGTCGTCGACATATACTTCCATATTCTGACCTATCTGGTGATGGAAAACGGCATTGACCAACCGTTGGTAGGTGGCCCCAGCATTCTTTAGTCCGAACGGCATCACACGGTAGTGGAAAGTACCTCGGTCGGTAATGAAGAAGGTATGTTCCTGGTCGGACGGGTGCATCAAGATTTGGTTGTACCCAGAGAAAGCATCCATGAAGCTAAGCATCTGATGACCGGCCGTGGCGTCGACCAGCAGATCTATGCGGGGAAGAGGATAGCTGTCTTTGGGGCAAGCTCGGTTCAGGTCAGAGTAATCGACACAGAGTCGCCATTTGCCATTGTTCTTGCGGACTAGGACCACGTTTGACAACCATTTGGGGTAGTCTACGTTTGTGATGAACTGGGCCTCAAGGAGCTTGTCGACCTCTGCTGCAATAAGAGTATTGCGCTCCGGATGGAAGATGCGCTGCTTCTAGCGGTAGGGTCGGAAATGGGGTTTGATGCTAAGGCGATGGGTTATGAAGGAGGGGTCAATACTCGGCATGTCTGAATGGGTCCAAGCAAATACATCATTATGCTCGGTCAGGAGGGCAGTAAGGTCGGCCTTGGCTTGAGGGGATAGTTGGCTGCCGATCTTGGCAGTTTTGGTTGGGTCGGTGGGGTCGATGGGAACCTCAACGAGCTCCTCCACAGGTTCTCCTCTGACCAACTCGTCCTCATCTCGGACGTCAAGTCCTTCGATGATCATTGCCTCCTTCAGCTTGACTTCTTTGAGTGAGGCAATATAACACTCCCTGGCCACGGTCTGCTCTCCTCTGACTGTTCCGACCCCGAGATCGGTGGGAAACTTGATGGCAAGGTGATAGGTGGATGTGATGGCTTGGAAGACATTTAGGGCAGTGTGGCCAATGATGATGTTGTAGGCGGATGGGCAGTCGACCACAAGGAAGGTGAGCAACTTCGTGGTCTGCCGTGGGTATTCACCGATCGTGATAGGGGGATCGATGGAACCGATGGAGGTCACACGATCGCCAGTGAAGCCGACCAGAGGGGTCTGGAGAGGAGACAAACTTTCTTCCCCAATCTTGAGCTGGCGGAAACAATTGAGGAAGATGATATCTGAAGAGCTGCCGTTGTCGATGAGAACTCGTCTGACCATGTAGTTGGAGAGAATGGCAGAGATGACAAGGGGGTCATCATGTGGGTAACGGATGCCTGTGCAGTCAGCGTCCGTGAAGGTGATAGGTTCGGTCCATTGTTTCGGCTGTTTAGAGGGTCGGTCCACCGTTGCCACTGCTTTGTCTGAACCCTGCCTTATTTTTCTGAGTTCTGCCTTCTGAGCTGAGCGGGATGGTCCGCCACAAGCAAGGCTGCCTGAAATAACTCTGATCTCTCCAACTGGTGGAGGGGGATTACCTGGCGGTCGGGGGTGTTGTGGAGGGTGATCATGGCCTTGGTTGGGTTGAGCTGGCTGCCTGGGTGGGGTGCGCCGGCGGTTGTTTTTGGGGGGCTCGGTTCTTTGCCTCTGCTGTGGGCGGGTGTCCGTGAAGCGGCTGAGACGCCCCTGACGTATTAGGGCCTCGACTTGATCCTTGAGGTTGATGCAGTCATCAGTGTTATGGCCATGGTCTTGGTGGAAACGGCAATATTTGGACTGGTCTTTCCAATTGGAAGGGGTCCGCGAAGGTAGGGGCCATTTGAGAGGGTAGTCCCGTTGGATCTGGTTGAGTACTTGTTCCATGGGAGAATTGAGGGGTGTGTACCGCTCGAACCGACCGGGCGGTCGGGCGGGTGCCGACCGGTCAGCTCGGGGGGGTCGGTCGTTATAGTGGGGTGTTTGGCTATTATACTGGGTGTTCCTGGGTTCTGAGTCTTTTCTCTTGTCTCTGGGGGTCGGGTTTTTAGCTATTGGGTCCTGCCGAGCGGCCAGCGAATCTTCAGCATTCATGTATTTTTGGGCTTTGGAGAGTAGGGCTGCCATGGAGGTCGGGGGGTTTTTAGAGAGGGAGAAAAGGAAATCGGACGACCGCAGACCGGCCATGAAAGCGGTGAGGATGACCTTGTCGTCGTTTTCTGCTACTTGTAGGGCTTCGGTGTTGAAGCGGGTAACGAAGCTGCGCAACGATTCCCCCTCGGTCTGACGAATGTTAAGGAGTTGGGTCGCCGGGCGGCGTTGGCGCTGGGCTCCAATGAAGTGGCTAAGGAAGGAGTCGCTGAGGTGCTGGAAAGTGGAAATAGAGTCTGCTGGTAACTGACTGAACCACAGTCGAGCTGACCCCTTCAATGTCACGGGGAAAGCCCGACACATGATCTCGTCAGGGAAGGCATGGAGGATCATGAGGGTGCGGTAGGTCTCCAGATGGTCGACGGGGTCCGTCGTACCATCAAAAGAGTCAATGGTGGGCATCTTGAACTTGGCGGGCAGAGGTTTGTCCCGGATGGAGGCAACAAATAGTGAGTTTGCCGTGGTAGAGAGCTTGTGCTGAATGTTCTGCATGACCCCTTGGAGTTGGAGCTTCATAGCTCGGAGTTCAGCGTCCCAGAGGGGAATGTTGTCACCATGGTCAGTCAATGGGGGCTGGACGCTGCTGGCTTCCCCTTCAGGGGCTGGTACCACGACTGACGGGCGTGGGGGTGGAGGTGGTAGATTTATATGTGGGGGAGGAGGTTGCAAACCTTCCAGGTTGGGTGGATAGGGTTGCGGGACAGTATCGTCCGGGGCTCGTTCTTGGTTGGGTGGAATATTTGGAGGTGGTGGAGGAGGGATGGGGAGGTTTCTTTGGAGTAAAGCATTGATCAGGGCCTGGTTTTGCTCGGCCATGCGGTTAATGCTGTTGGTAAGTTCGATGAAATACTGTGGTGGGTTGTTTGGATTGGGAGGGTCGGTTTGATGATCGGCAGCATTATGGTGAGAAGCCATGGATCTAGTCGTGACCATACACTTTGATGGGTGAGAGGAAAAGGTTACTGGGACAGGGTCTCCGGCGACAATGAACACAACTGGCGCACGGATAAACCACGTTCCCACAGATGGCGCCAACTGATAATACAGTTTGTTCCTGTGGATGGATCGGACTTGTCCAAGCTCCTCAAGCCCACGTAGAAACGGTCTAGCCCACCGAATCACCTGCAAACAAGTTCAACGGGGAACGGGGTAGTCCCCCAGTGAACCCTCCGACGAGCAAGTTAGAGAAAGGAGTAGAATATAGAGAGAGAGATTGGAGATAGAAAAGCTTAACCTTCTTCTTGTCTTCAACATTTGCTTATATCCTTTGGTAATCATTTCGCTGTCTCTTCCGACCTGCCCCCCTCGCCGAAAGTCTATGCTGTAGCTTACCTTGTTCAGGGTAAGGGGGTCCTGTTCCGGCGGGGAGGTGTTGTCGTAATAAATGCTGTGATGGGCTGCATTAATGGTGATGTGCAGTGGCAATAACTTTGCAGATCTTTGTCTGCTGATGTGGCTCGTCCTTCACCTGCCATGTGTCTGAATGCCATTGGCTCTTTATGCCATGTTGGATTCCAGCTGTTCTGGACTTCACCAGCTGGGTTATGTATTGGGCTCCGATTGATGGGCTTGGGTTGTTTATAGTGGTTCATGGCCTTTGTGGGCCTATCCATGTCAGTAAGTATACCCACTAGGAATTGGCTATGAATCCCCCCAAATGGTGGAATAGTATTTTCATGGGAGATTGGGATTACTAATCTAAAGACGGTTTTGTCCTCAATTTACAAAATAACAAAATTATATTTTACATAATGAAAGTTTTTATGTAGTTTCATAGATTTAATCAAAACCAATTAATATTATCACACTACTATACAAAATAAATACATTTATCTTACACATTTTCAACTTTATATCATCACACCAATAATCACGTCCCTCAATCTTATTATATTCACAATCTCAATCACCTTAATCCAGAAAACAAACATCGCCTTTGATTGAACTTTAATTGGTCTGAGGAGGAGCACCTACAAACACTTTTGGGGTTGTTGGACCCCTTGCAGTTGTGATATTAAGTTCTCTAGATTGCACCTTGACTTTCTGCATATGAACATTAAGGTAGTGTTTAGATCTTAAATTTGTGAAATTTAAAGAAAATAATGATAAGATTAAAAGTTCAATTCTTTTCACAAATTTCTTTCTTTTACTTTTCCTTCAACAAATTTAAAATCTAAGGTAAAATATTCAAGACAGATAAATAATACCATACCTTCACAGTCTTCAAATTGGTTTCCTCTTCAATTTCATTTCCTAGAATTGACGGCACAAAATAGATAAAGAAAATTAACAAAGAGTAATGCGCTTTCTGAAAGGCTGTGTTTGGATTTTGATTTGTGAAGAGAAAAAAAAAAAGGATTTCTATTTCACTCAATTTTCTCTTCTTTTTTTTTTTTTTCATCTATAAATCTAAAATTTAAATACAGTTTTAATGGCAATTACACCAAAATAATTGCCCTTACCTTTAGTTTCTAGTGTTGAGATTGCTCAAGAGTCCAAGGCCAACACCATGTGGATAGTCTTTGAAGCTCATCCACTGTTTGTGGAACTACTCAATTATTGTACTTTTAATAAAGGTTGATGGGCCTCTCATATTATCATTACACATGCTTTATATCATTTTTCTTTGTAATGTTTACACAATATCACTCTCTATTATCGTTTTAAAAACAAACTTGTGAGTGCAATGTCAAATACATAAAAGATTAGAAGGTAAATATTGATAGGTTTTATATTTTATTTTTTGTGTCATTTTAGTATCTACACTCTCAATGGACTTAATTTTTACTTTTAATTTTAGATTTTGTGTCAATTTAGTCCAATTAATAATATCATTAGTATTTTTTAAGAAAAATTATCACTAAATTCGTTGAGATAACACTCAATGAGTTGAATAGATTTATAATTTTATCCTAAGGGGGTGTTTGGCAATGGCTATTTTAGATTAAAATTTACAAAAAGATAAAATAGGCTAAAATAGTTAATAAGATAAAATATCATATCAAACACATAATCATTTCACATTTTCTCTCACAAACATCACATTTAACTACAAAAAAATCCAACTATCTTCTCAAACACAAAAATTTTGGCCTACTATAAAATAATCAAAAACTAAAATAGTCTACTAAAATAGTAACTTCCCAAACACCCACTAAATAATATGGCATATAACACTTATGTGCATATTTTTTATTTTTAAAAAAAAATGTTAAGAATTGCTTGGACTGAATTGAGACAAAATCGTAAATTTATAATTAAAATCGAGTCAATTAAAATTAGAGAGACTAACATGACATAAGAAACTACCGTTATATTTTTTATTTTATTTTTTGATCGGTAAAGTAAAAATTCATTGATGTAAAATAAAAGTATAAGATGTGCAAACAAATTACATAAAAAAAAACACCAAAAACCAAGACAAAAAGTATCACAGCTTGAAGGCAAAGTCAAAAAACATTATTTGGGAAGAAGCTAAAAAAGTTAACTTACGTTTTCAGTTTTCAGTTTATATTTATAAAAATTTTAAAAACTCAAATAAAAATTTGTTTGGTAAATTTTTGATTTATAAATCAATGGTCTCAATTTATAAATTTGGCCAAAAAATGTAAACTCAAAAAATGTGCTTCCGTTTTCAGTTTTCTTTTTTTTTACCACTCAACACTAGTCACCACTCGCCACCATTTTCCACCACCATCTTCCGCCACCACCACCCATCCTCCACCACCACCTGCCACCACCACTCACCACCCACCTGCCACCACCACCCACCACCCACTCGCCACCACCACCCACCACCCACATGCCATCTATCCGCCACTACCCACCACCCGCCACTACTATCCACCGCCCGCCACCACCACTCACCACCCACCTGCCACCACCAGCCACCTGCCATCCATCTGCCACCACCACCATTACCCACCACTCACCCGCCACCCCCACCCGCCATCACCACCCACTCGCTACCATCACCACCCGCCACCGTCACCCACCCATCCACCACCCGCACCTACCAGCCACCACCACCCCCCACCACCCCACCACCTGCCACTCACCTGCCACCACCACCCACCACCCACTACCACTACCACTACCACCACCACCACCCACTCGCTACCAGCCATTACCCGCCACCATCACCCACCCATCCGCCACCACCACCACCACCACCCGCCATTCGCCACCTACGTGCCACCACTACCACCACCCGCCACCACCACACGCCACCACCACACCACCCACTCGCTACCACCCACCACTCGCCACCATCACCACCCACCCACCATCACCACACGCCACCTACCCACCCGCCACCACCCGCCATCCGCTACCCACCTGTCACCACACCCGCTGCCACCACCACTACCACCACCACCCACTCGCTACCACCCGCCACTGTCACCCTACCTACCCGCCACCTACCCGCCACCACCACCCACCCACCACTCGCCACCGCCACCCACCACCCGCCACCACCACCACCCACTCGCTACCCCCACCACCTGCCACTGTTACCCACACACCCACCACCACCACCACCCACCGTCACCACTTTCCACCACTGTCTTCCGCCGCCACTTGCTATTTCTCACTTTTTTTATATTTTTAAAGATTTTTAAACATTTTGTCAATTACCAAACACATTTGTAGTTTATGTTTTTCAAAAAATAAACAAAAAATAAACAAAAATCAGTTTATAAAATTTTTGTAAATATAAACTGAAAACGTAAACGTTACCAAACAGACCCTAACTTTTTAGGTTTTTAAAATTTTTTACACAAAAAAAGTTACAAAAAAGCCACAAAAAGCTAGTTTTTAACACAAAAAGTTCAAAAAATTATAAAAAATTAAAAAGTTAACTTTTTATCAATTTCTCCAAACACCACATCTCAACTAGATTGAAATATGAAACAAAGTCAATTAATTGTTGTTGGCTACATATTTTGTAAAAGCCAATCACAATTCGACACGTGGCAGAATAAGGGTAATATAGGAAGACCATTTAAGTCTTCGATCTTGATCGTACACGTGGCAGTTAGTATTGGTTCTCACGTGATCTGAGTAGCACTGGATCAATAAAGAGGTACAAGGTGACGTGGCTTCAACGGTTACTCACATTCAAATTCAAATATAAGAGGGAAGCCCAACTGCAAGTAATGGCGTAGTGGAACTACTTCTAAGGCAGCATGATCAAGCAATCATGGAGGAACAGTTCGACGGTTTGAAGTGCAGTTCGATGGTCATCCTTGAGGAGTATAAATAGCAGGGAAGCCCCCAGAAAAAGCCCCCAGACTCAGATCCAACAAACCAATCATTTACTTCATATTTTCTTTTCCAGTTTTACATTCCAGTCTTTACATTTCCTGCACTTTAAATAACTGTTCTTTACATTCCTGCACTTTAAATTCCTGCACTGCACTTCGTTCATAGGAGTAGTTTCAAGTAGATTGTTGCTGTAAACCTCTATGAGGCTGAGTTTGGATCATTGTAAGTTTTCATCTTAATGAAATACTTCAATTGTTCGTCATTTAACTGTTATTTTGCTTAATTTCTCCTAAGTCAAGCCACCAGTAAAAGTCCTCTTCATTGAGGCTGAAAGAACTAAAACACAATCGTCTGATAATTGGTTGGCAATTATAATTTCTGTAAGGACTGATTGATCCTTGCTGGCACGCTCGCATTTACAAAAATACCCTTCGAAAGCCAAAAAGCCAACATATATTTTTGGCACGCCCGGTGGGACTAATTGAAATGGCTAGACGAAGAAGACAAGGAGAAAATGAACGCTTGGAAGAAGGCGTAGAAGGAGAGGTAGAAATACCTAATCCAGAGGATAATGTGGTAACACATCCTGTGGAAACTCCCATGTTATCAGAACCTATGGTCGAACAGACCAGTACTTCGGGACAAGAACCATATGTTCATAATATTGGACGAAACCAAGGAATTGGACCATCCACTGTTCCATCTACTCAGCCAACAAATCCATGGGATGGCCTAGTAGATGCTATGGGACAACAATTAATGAACACAATGGAAAGGTGGGCAACATCCTTTTTGGATCGAATGAATAACCACCAACCAACAAACACAAGACACACAGAGGAAGTTTTAAATGTCCCTCAGCAAAGATTGGCTAGAGATAAACAGCCTATGCAAGTTAATGGACATTCTAATGGTCAAACTAGTAATCAGAACTATGAAAGACCATCACCTCAGTCTTGGTATGAACCCATTTCGAGGCCTATAGCAGGCCAAAATGCCTCAGTACTCAACAATGAAGCCACACAAGTTGGTGGATCTGGTCAAGTACAAGAAACTGGCGTAAGAATGGTTACAAATCCCATGTTCGAAGCCATACCTGGCACTAGGGGTATAATAATCCCTTATTCGAATTTATACCCGGGGGGTTGGAAGGTTGGCCTGCAAATGGAAGGGACACAACACCTGTTCCAGCACCTTTCGCAGGTCCTTTCGCAGGACAGGCTCAAAGGGGTTACCCACACCCCCAACAGCAACCTGCACCACAGGGACAACCAGTCCCAAATGTACCACCTTATGGACCAAGAGGACCACAAGCACAAGTTTGTCCACCAAATCCTGTGTTTGTCCCTCCAGTAGTGGTTCAGCAGGCACAAAATATGGTCCCTAGGGACCAAATTGCTGATATTGTTAGGGAGATGTGTGGACCGATGGCTCGGGGGGTCCAGACTCCTGTATACAGAAAACCATACCCAGAATGGGTAGATAGGGTACATGAATACCCAAGGGGGTTCAGGATACCAGATTTTACCCTTTTCTATGGGACTGGAAATCAATCAACAATAGAGCATATTGCTAGGTTTGCTGCTCAATGCGGTGAATTTACTAATCATGACTATATGAAACTGAGATTATTCCCAAATTCTCTAACTGGGGGAGCATTTGTATGGTACATCAACCTTACACCTGGCTCCATTCAAAATTGGCAACAAATGGAAGAGGCATTTCATGCCCAATTCTTCCAATCGGAGCCAGAGGTTTCCATGGCAGACTTGGCAAGATTGAGTCAAAGGCCTGAAGAAAAGGCTACTCAGTTTATTGCCAGATTTAAAAGGGCTCGAAATAAATGTAGAGTCATCCTGCCAGAGCCAGAATTCGTAAGATTGGCTCAAAATGGCCTAGAGTTCAGGCTTCGAAAGAAGTTTGACTCAACTGAATTCAGAGATTTGGTGGAACTAACCTATAAGGTGTCTAGTATGAAGCATTACTAGAGGAGGAACAAGATCGAAATAATGCATCGTACAAGACATATTATAGAGATCCTAATTATGAGATCGATGCAGCAGAGATTGTGGGCAAAGAACCTGTGATCTGTGAAGCATTAGTTCATAAGGATACAACAATTGACCAGCAGTTTAAAAAGAAAGACTTTCACAGAAAGTACTCTTTCGATTTAACAAAGGCAGATGACATTTTTGTATCATTTGCTTGCGGCCAACTTCTTTAAGTTACCTAAAGGAGTAAAATTGCTATCTCCAGATGAACTTAAGGGAAAAGTATATTGTAAATGGCATAACTCTTGGTGTCACTCGACTAAAAACTGCATTGTTTTTCGAGACAGGATCCAAGAACAAATTCGGAAAGGAAGTTTGAAATTCCCAGCCAAAGCAGAAAAGGCCATGGGAATCGACAGTAATCCATTTCCAGAAGTTGGAGAGGTGGCAGCCAATGTCATTACATCAGACTTCCAGAACTTGTCCTTGACAGAATTGGAAGAAGTCAATGTGCAGATGCATGTTGCTAACCAGACAACCATCAAGAAGGACACCAGAAACCCACCAGCTATTGGACAAGGTTTCTCACACCAGAGGGAACACTCTGATGAAGAAACACTGGATGATGATTCCTTAGAGGCAGCAGTAATGCAAAGGATGTGTCCCAGGTGCAGACTGAGTTATAAATGGTTAAAAGGGCTTCCAGTTGATGGGAAACAATATTACAGGGATGTACAGAGACGTCCTAAATCAACCAATGCTTACAACAAAAGGCCGTATCCGGCTAGTGATAGGCAGCGACCACTAGTGGTTGAGCCTGCAATGGACAGAATGCATGCTAAAGGCAAGAGGCCCTTATATGAATCCAGGCCACCTAACTATTACAGAATGGAGAGCAGTCATTCTGAAAGAAGACTGGAGAAAGGCTCAGTTCATGGGATCAAAGCCAGAGATTGGCCCCCTAGACCAGCCTCACGCAGGACAGAAAGTGGCTACCTTCATCGAAGGTCTGAATCAGGCTCGAAACATGAGGTCAGAGCCAAGCACTTACCTTCACAGCCAGCTTCGAAGATGGCTTCGAAGGTAGAAAAAAGCAGTTCAACATCTGAGTCAGTAAGTTCGTGGGTACCTGGAGTTCCAGACTGGTTTGTAATGCAAAACAAACCTAGGGAAGTGCCTGCCCAGAGAGATGTTGGAATCCAAGGCAGGATGGTCAAGCCTCCTTTGGTGGCTCCGAACAATTGGGTATTGCTTAAACACCCAAAGACAAAGGAACCAGATATGGTCCCAGTCATTTCGAGATCACAAAGGAGAAAGATTCAGCGCAGGTACACTCAGTACCAGAAAGATATGAAAGAAAATGGAGAGAGCTCTTCATTGGTCCAGACAGAAGGAAAGAAGACTCCAAAGTCAGACCATACTCCAAAGCCAACTCTACAAAGCAAAGTGGGTTGCAGCAGAGAACAGTTGGCCAAGGTTCATTCTGAACTAAAAGCCAGAGAGAAGTCTAGCTTAGCAGGATTGGAGAAAGCTCTGATGGAGAGTGATAGCGAGACAGAAGAAGAAATTGGCATAAGCCAAAAGAAAGAAATGGTGGAGGAAGAAATGTTCGAAGCCTTCATGGCTGAGCAAACATTTTTGGTTGAAAAACCAGTTGAGAAAGATCCTTCGAAGGAATCAGTTAACAACGAAGTGCCAGAGTGCAGCATGGAGGATGCTGCTGAAGTAACTGAACAAGGTGGCCAAGGAGGGAAGCAGGTACAGCCAGCCATCCAATTTGGCTCATTTCCTCCAGTATCAGTCAATATGGTACACATACTGCCTCATGAGTTCCAGGCTGGAGATGAGGACCAAGATGACCAAGACATGGATCCTATTCCTGTCTCTAGTGAAGACTCACAAGTAAGTATGGTACAAGATGATTCTGGAATGGCTACCCCAATGGAAACTGAATATGAGAGTGAAGAAGAGGTGAGCATTAACCTCTCGTATCCTTTTGAGTATCCCTCGAATTCTATGACACAACATGTCAAGCCTTTGTACATCAAGGCTTTCTTCGATGGGATACAACTGAACCGAGTCCTGATAGACAATGGGGCAGCAGTGAACTTACTACCGAAATCTTCTTTGAAGAAACTAGGGAAAAAGAATCCCAGGTTGATCCCAACCAGCACAACCATCGCTGGCTTTGCTGGAGACAAACAGATGGCTCAGGGGATTCTACCCATTAACTTGAGTGTGGGAACCAGGGACTGCATGACAGCATTCTTCGTAATCGACAGTAATGCTAAATACAATGCTTTACTTGGGAGAGATTGGATCCACACTAACAAATGTGTGCCTTCCTCTTTGCATCAGAAAATTATGATGGCCTTAGGCAATGGAGAGACAGAGGAAATTGATGCAGATCCTCAACCCTTCATAGCCTGTGCAGACTTTGCAGAGGCCAAGTTGTATATTGAGGGAGTGACACCACTCAGTATACTGAGGAAAGCTGATGGCTCAGCCGAAGTGACGGCTGATGAGGAAGTGACACACCTGAAGCACTTAGTCCAAGAAAGTGCTGATGAAGAGATTGTCATTAAGGATGACAATGATGCCTGGTTGTAGGCAAAGAGATGAAGAACAAGAAGCCAAGTCTTTGGCTCTAATTAAGTTTTCAACATTGGATGTAAAATCAATAGTCCAGCAAGTACAGGAGCAAGAGAGAAAAGCCATGATAATTGGCTGCAAACAGGAGCAGCAACAGGTCAGAATTTTGACCCTTGGTAAATACTGTGCATTGGACATTGAAACAAAAGTCCAGGAGATACAGGAAGAGGATGCCTTATGGACAGATTTTGTCTATGAGGAGGAGGGCAAAGATGTTGAACTAAAGAACCTGGGAGCAAAACAAAGCGAGAAGGTTGCTTCGAAGGTAGAAGAAACCAAGGAAGAAGCTTCAATAAGTTCTCAGACACAAGACCCCTTAGAAGAAGTAAATTTAGGGGAAGGTTCTATGCAACAGCCCACCTATATAAGTGCTTGTTTGAATGATCTGGACAGGGACCAGTTATTGGTTGTTCTAAAGAAATATAAAGATTGCTTTGCATGGTCTTATAATGAACTACCAGGATTGGATAGGTCATTAGTGGAACATAGGCTCCCTATGAAGCCTAATTTCAAGCCATACAAGCAGAAACCAAGAAGAATGAGTCCAGAAGTAATTCAGAAAGTCAAGGAAGAGATTCTTAGACTACTCAAGGCAGGCTTTATTAGGACAGCCAGGTATGTTGAATGGCTATCTAATATTGTGCCTGTAGTCAAGAAGAATGGTAAAATGAGGGTATGCATTGATTTCAGAAACTTAAATCTAGCAACTCCAAAAGATGAGTACCCTATGCCTATAGTGGATCTGTTGGTAGACAGTTCAGCAGGGCATCAAGTTTTATCAATGATGGATGGCATTCTGGTTATAACCAGATCTGCATTGCAGAGGAGGATGTCCACAAGACAGCATTCAGATGTCCTGGAAATATTGGCACCTTCGAATGGGTTAAAATGCCATTTGGCCTGAAGAATGCTGGGGCTACATATCAGAGGGCTATGAACACTATCTTTCATGACCTCATTGGAGGGTATTTAGAGTGTTATATTGATGACATTGTAGTTAAATCCCAATCCATGGAGGAGCATCTGTTTCACTTAGAAGCAGCCTTTGAAAGAATGAGAAAGTTCAAATTGAAGCTCAATCCTCTTAAGTGTGCTTTTGGCGTATCATCTGGAAACTTCTTGGGCTATGTGGTACACAAGAAAGGAATACAGATTGACCAGAATAAAGCCAAAGCCATCATTGAAGCCAGACCTCCATCAAGTAAGAAAGAATTACAAAGGTTCCTTGGACAGGTTAACTTTCTTCGAAGGTTCATTTCTAACACTGCAGGGAAAACTAAAGTATTTTCTTCCTTGTTAAGGCTGAAAGATGAAGAGGAATTTGTGTGGACAGCAGAGCATCAAATTGCTTTCGAAGGTATCAAAGCCTACTTGGCCAACCCTCCAGTGCTGATGCCACCAAAGGGTGATAAGCCCTTGAAGTTGTACATAGCTGCAGCAGAAGATTCATTGGGAGCTTTCTTGGCCAAGATAATGAAGAAGGCAAGGAGCAAGCTGTTTATTACCTTAGTAGGTTTTTAAATTCTTGTGAATGTAAATATTCAGCTGTTGAAAAGCTGTGTCTTGCTTTGTATTTTGCTGCAATGAAATTAAGATACTATCTTTTACCTACAACTGTCTTGGTAATTGCAACCACAGATTTGGTTAAGTACATGTTATCTAGACCTATGTTGAGGGGAGAATTGGCAAGTGGATACTAGCCTTATCAGAATTTCATCTAGAATATGTCCCTCAAAGGGCAGTAAAAGGGCAAGTTTTAGCCAATTTTTTGGCAGACCATCCATCTCAAACAGAGAGCCAAGAGATAATGGAACTTGGTATGGCTAGTGTTGAGCCATGGCAGATGTGGTTCGATGGGTCGAAAGCCAATGGCTTAACTGGAATTGGTATTGTGATTAAATCACCACAAGGGGTAGAAACCACACATGGTTTCAGAGTGAATGAAGCTACTTGTTCCAATAACCAGGCTAAATATGAAGCCTTAATAGTGGGACTAGAAATTCTTATTGGATTACAAGTTCGTGCAGTTGACATTTTCGGAGATTCCCAATTGGTGGTTAACCAAGTGAAAGGGATTTTCAAGTGTCAAAGCATAAGCATTTTACCATACTATGTTGTTGCATTACATCTGCTTTCTCAATTTCAAATAGTAAATGTAACTCATGTTCCAAGATTCTTGAATAATAGAGCTAATGATGTGACTTAGAAAGCTTCGAACTTCAAGAGAAGGGATAATGCCCAAAGGGACATAAGCCAAACAACATATCAGAAGTTGATACCACCTTTGAATAAAAGGAATGTGGTCTTGGAAGTCAATCATAATGACTTACAAGAACAAGATTGGAGGCATTCAATAATGCAGTACTTGGCTGGTCCATCTTCGAAAGCTTTAAATTGCAGTCTATGCAATATATGATATATGGTAATGCTCTCTACAAAAGGGGGGGAAATGGCTTATTGCTGGAATGTTTAGGCCCAAAAGAAGCATTAACAGCTATGGCTGAGGTTCATGAAGGCATCTGTGGTGCTCATCAGCCTGGTGTGAAGATGAGATGGTTGCTTCGAAGGCATTCCTACTATTGGCCAACTATCCTTAAAGACTGCATAGAGTATGCAAAGGGTTGCCAGGCATGCCAAAAGCATGGCACAATAAGGCATGTGCCCATAATTGACCTACATGCAGTAGTGAAGCCCTGGCCATTCAGAGGGTGGGCTATGGATATGATGGGGAAAATACACCCACCTTCTTCGAAGCATCATTGTTTCATTCTAGTGGCCACTGATTATTTCACTAAGTGGGTTGAAGCTAAGCCATACAAGGCTGTAGACCAGACTGAGGTTATTGGATTTATTAAGGATCTAATCCATAGATTTGGTATCCCACAGACCATAACTGTGGATAATGGGACTGTGTTCGATGGGAAAATGGTGAAGTCTTTTGTGGCAGAGTTTGGAATTAGCCTTGTTAATTCCACACCCTATTATGCACAAGCCAATGGTCAAGCTGAATCATCCAATAAGTCCTTGAAAAAGGGAATACAAAAGGTTGTGGAAGATAATCCTAGGGATTGGCATAACCTGTTGTTGGATGTTTTGTGGGCTTACAGAACTTCCCCAAGGTCAAGCACAGGAGTCACTCCTTATGCCTTAGTATATGGGCATGATGCAGTGTTACCTGTGGAGATTAATGTTAAATCTTTGAGGGTAAGATGCCAAGATCAGTTAGATCCTGAGCATACCATCAAAGTATGTGCTTGGAGTTAGAAAGCATAGATGAAGCCAGAATTTTGGCATTAAATAGCATTCTTTTCCAAAAGAGAAAGCAGCCAAGAATTATAATAAGAAAGTCAAACACATTGGCTTTGATGAAGGTGATTTGGTATGGAAAACAATACTCCCAATAGGAATTAAAAGCCATAAGTTTGGCAAATGGTCACCTAACTGGGAAGGACCATATCAAATTCATAGAGTTCTGCCTTTTGGAGCATACCATTTGAGAAATTTGAATGGGTATATACATCCCAAAAAGATTAATGGTAGATATTTGAAGCCTTATTTTCCAACCATTTGGGAAACACAAGGAATAAAATAAACACTAAGTACAAGAACATAAGACTGCTCAAATGATAGACAAAAATTTGTTCTTTCATAAAGAATTAAGTACATTTTGCCACAAATTGGCCCAAAAATCATTACAGTGTCTTAATTGTTTTTGTACAACAGATTTCCTATTGGTAAATGCTGAAAACAGTCGAATAGCTGCAGCCATCTCTTCCTTTCGATCAGCCAATCCTTGGTTGGTAATTTGCAGTTTAGTGTCAGTTCGGACTAAGGCCTGATTCACTGCAGATAGCTCCTCTTCAAGTTGAGCTTTCCTCTCCAGCAACTGGACTCGAAAGTGGGAGGCAGAGGAGTGTTGTTCCTTAAGCTTTGACACTTCAGTATGTACGTGGGAAACAAAACTCTGGTCGCCAGCCAATTTCTCATCCTCAGCCTTGGCAGCCTGACAAATGCTAATGTAAAAATCGACAGTAGCTGCTGCCTGAGATAGATGACTTGAAACATTCATGCCGGACTGCTCAGCAACTTTGCAGCATTGGAGGAACCCATTTCTGATTATAGGCCTTTGTAGAGCCTCGAAGGGGATCCTCGAAAAAGAAATCAACAGATCCAGGCATGTGTCCAGGTCTATCAAAGGTGCAGAAGGCTTGCTGCTGGAGGAAGAAGAGCTCTCAAAAATTTCCAGCAAGGAGTCAGCCAAAACTAATGGCTCAGCTTCAACATTGAATGTTGGAGAGGTAGAGGGTATGTCGAAGAGACTAGCTAGTCTGGCTTCGAAGACATCAACCTCATCCATGAGAGGCGCAGAGAGAGTTGTGGTGGAAGGCACAGAGGACTGCATGGGGATAGGAGAAATGGATGGAGCATTTTTGGCAGTCTCTATGGTCTTAGCCACCAATGAATCAAGCGAGGAGGGGCTGGAAGTAGGCAAAGGTGATGAATTATGAGTTGGAGAACTACCAGCACCCTCAATTGGGAAATTAGCTGCCTTCGAAGAAGAGGTAGCAATTGGAATTTCCTTGGAAGGAGAAGGAGGAGCAAGGCTCGAAAGAGAAGTAAATTGAGGGATAGGCTCAGTGGTTATTGCTGCAAAGAAATATGAAGTAATGTCAAGTCTCAATATTAAAGATTCGACAAGAAAAGAATAGAGGCATGAAAGAAATTACTTGTTCTAGAAGCGCTGGCACTGATGGGAGAGCTGCGAAGAGAGTAATGTTCGGCAGTCTGTTGCCTTCTTGTAGTTTCCCTTTGTAGTGCGTCAACAGCAGCAGCTTCATCCCTCAGAAATTGTTGCTGCCGTCTCTTCTCAGCCCTCTTGAAGACAATTATGGCCTTGGAATACTCTTATTCTACGGCCTTAGCAGCTGCTTCGTGGACAGGATCTTCAACCAAGTTAGTAGCTGAAGCAGCCACTTTCCTTCTTTTTTCTATTGCTTCGGCAATGGTCTCGGAATCGGAGTCTTCAACGAAATCAGAAGGAGAGACAGTTATCTTTCTTCTCTTTTTTCTCTGTATTGATATTGTCGGCTCCTTCTCAATTTCCTTCTCAATTTCTTCAGTCTGAGATCCGAATTCCCTAGAAAAGAGCTCCTCTTCTACTTCTCTAGCAGCTGTCTTCTGTTGAACCAAGTCAATCACTTTTTTTCTTCTTTTCAAGGGAGACTCCTGCTCTTGATCTTCTTCTTCTTCTTCTTCTTCTTCTTCTTCTTCTTCTTCTTCTACTTGAACCTCAGATATTTCCTTTTCTAGCTCAAGGAGTCTCCTCTTCTTTTGCTGTTGACTACCTTCACAGAGGAAGAATTAAGAATAAGATAACCAGCATCATAGAGAAAGTCGATGGAAAGAAAACAAAGGTATATACCTTTCTTCGAAGCAGCCCGAGTGACTTTAAGAGGAGTTGAGGCAGCAGGAATAGACTGGGTTAGAAGAGGCACAGTGGAAGAAGTAACAGTTCCAGTTCCCTTGGGCTTGGGCACATCCAACACCTTTAGTAGGTTTTGAGGTGAAATGGCTAAATAGACTTCCATATTGCTCACCCACAAATTTTGGTATCTCTTCAATATGGTACCTTGAGGAATGAAAGGGGTATACTCAAAATTGGCCAAGTCATCTATAAATTTGAAGGTTGCCTCTTCTAGCCTCGACCTCCGAACCTTCAAATCTCTCCTAGTAAGACTCAAATTGGTATTGCTGCAGAGAGGTATTGGGACCCTTTGTGTGAAGCCAAATTGTCTAGCAAATTGAGCAGGACAATAAGGCTCAGCTATGCATTTATAAGCTCTGGGATTCGTAGTCCCGATGAATAGCTCTCTAGGAAGCAGAAGGGAAGCCCATATATCCTTGTGAGCAGGCGAGGCACAGAGCCTGTCACTTAGGAAATTATTCAACCAAGTTGGACCAATGCTGGGCTCGAAGGGACGGAAACGGTGAATTGGAGGGGCAGCTGGTAGTTGATGGAAGAAAGAGAAATAAAAGGCAAAAGTAGAGAGAGAAAATGAAGCATTGGCCAGTCTTATGCCATGGGTAAGAGAGTGTAGCCCAGAAAATTTAAGGCATTTGGATTGTAATTCAGTAAAATAGGCGAAAAGCCAAAGTTGAAGGATCTAGAATGACCCCCCTTGATTAGCATCTAAGGGTTTTTCACAAAAGAGAGAGCAAACTCTATATACATGGTGTAGACACCCCATTTTTGACCGACCTTAAGACTCAGACGTCACCGATTGAGCGCTCGGTGGTGTTGCATATTGTGCTCGTTCAGAAGTCTCAGAGTCGCGGCCGTGCGCCCTGCCTCCGGACTTCCGAACCCTCTTCTGTGCCTTGCCTCGGTTTGCGAACCAGACTCGGTTTTCTCTGTTTTCTTTCCTGAGGGGAGGGAGAGGTCTAGCAGACCATCTCTCAGTGGCCGTGGGCTACATTTCGTGGCCGTAGGCCATTTTGCCCATTTCGGAGCCCGGTTCCCGGTTTTCGGAGCCGTCAGGCCGTGTGCCTCGGTTCGGGACCACCCAACCATCTCCGATTCCTCCGGTTTTTGGCATGCATCTCATTTACTCCCTTTCGAGGGACACTGGGGTCTTAGATACCCACTTCGTGGCCAAACACCACTTTCGGTGCTTAACGCCGGTTTTCGGGACCCCGAACTGCGTTTTGGTCCCCGAGCATTCGTTTTGCATCGGTTTTTGTTCATTTTGGCAGGTACCTCTGTTTTATCATAACGAGGGACACTGGGGTCTTAGATACCCACTTCGTGGCCAAACACCACTTTCGGTGCTTAACGCTTTTCGGGCCCCGAACCTCGCGGTTTGGCCCCGAGCATTCGTTTTGCATCGGTTTTTGTTCATTTTTGGCAGGTACCTCTGTTTTATCATCAGGAAGATCACTGGAGGGTGGGAGGCTAGTAATTGTCTGAGCAACCTGTTATGCTCTTCCGGCGCCCCCGGCGCCCGTTTTTCTCACTTCCGGGCTAATGTTGAACACCCTAGGGCCATTTTCTTCGAGCCAAAACCACATATTCGTGTTGTACACACATGGGAGGACCCTAAAAGTTCATGGCCGGCCAGTAATTCTTCTTTTCATTTTTGACCTCTCCTAAAAGTGGATTGTTGTTTCTCCTGGTTCAGAGTTGCCAGATTCCAACCATAGGGTCTTGTTGTACACACATAGGAGGACACCAACCTTTGGTGGCCGGCCAGTAATTGTCACTTTCCATTTTTGCCCTTGGCCGGCCGGCCATAGGGGTAGCCGGCCGGCTATGGGGGTGGCCGGCCGGCCACCTGCCAGTAAAGTTACCTAGCCGGCCTGCTTCCTTGAGATGTGTGCACTCCAGCTGTGCTTCGATTTTCCCCAAAAATATCTCATTCGGGGGACCATTTGGAGGGAAATAAGGGCTCATTTCCCTCCATTCCAAAGAGGACTCCTCTCTTCCTCTCTTGCACATATTAGTGTCCTCCCACCTCAAGAACACAAGCTACAAGGATTGATTAAAGGATATACATACATACAACTCCATTTTCTTCAAGTTTTGAGGCCTTTTTCATCATCACCAAGCATCACCATCACCAATCCATTTCCAGCAGCAAGGAGGAGTTCTTAAGAGGCTTAGAAGCAACTTTCTTCAAGGAAAGAGCAGCCAAGAACTTGTCTTCAAGGGTAAGTCTCAAATCCCTCTTTTACACCACTTTTTGCCTCTTTTCTTAACCCTATTTCCACACTGTTTTGAGCTCCGACCAAACTGAAAGTGGTCCTCTTTTGAGCTATTCTTGATGTTTGTTTAAGGGCTCAACTCTGTTTGAGCCCTCCATCTTGCACTTGTTTCAATATCCTCTTATATGCCTTATTTTGCATTGAATATTTGGCCTATGTGTGATCTGAATTGGAGCATCTCATGAACTGATATTGTGCTTATTTTGAGCCCTCTTCAACATTGAAGAAGGGCTCAACCTTGTTTTCATGCTCCATATGCAAGTTGCTTTGAATCCATGTTTTGCCCTTGTTTTTGCATGCTTTTTCTAGCTTATGAGTGATCTGTTTTCGAGCATGAGGTAACTGTGAGTGGGCCTATTTTGAGCCCCTCTTCAACATTGAAGAAGGGCTCAACCCTGTTTGGCCTCTCTATCATGCACTTGCTTCATAATTTCTCATATTTACCGTAAACTTGCATGATTTATTTGACCTACATGCAGTCTGTTTTGGAACATGTCATGAACTGTGAGTGAGCTTATTTTGTGTCCCTCTACAATATTGTAGAAGGGATCAATCTTTTTGGGGTCTCCATGTTATACTTGTCTTTATATCCTCTCTTTGACCCCCATTTTGCATGCTTTTTTAAGCTTATCTAGCTTCTGTTTTCGGCCATCATCAGTACTGAAAATATCATATTTTGATCTTCTTGACATATTTCATTAAGGGTCTTTGTGGTTTGATGAATGTTTGGGGTACTTCATGTTATAGCCTTATATGTCCTTATTCTTGCATAGCATTTTTACCATGTTTGCATACTGAGTTGGGGGATGTCATCTACTGAAAATGCTCATATTTTGAGTCCCTCATCAGTGTTGTAGAAGGGTACTTTTCAGTTTGAGCATCGCATACACCACTTGCTTCAATACCCCTCTCTTGGCTCGTATTTTTGCATGCCATTGTTGTCCTATCTATGCTCACTATTTCGCCATGATTTGTACTGTGAAAAATGCTATTTTGGGGCTGCCTTGCTACTGTTTTGCATGTCATGTTCCAATTACGCGCGTTTAGTGTGGCTATAGGCCATTTCGAGGGCTTAATATCGCATTTCGGGGCCATCCCGTGTATTCGGTGTCATTTCCCCCCTTTCGGGACTGTTTTGCATCATTTGTGAGCGCTGAAATTTCATTTGCATGTTTGCATATCATTTCCATGTCATTTCATGCCTTACGGCATCGCCTCGGTTTGCGTGCCCGTGTGCACGCATTTCGAGGCGCCTCATTTTTCATCCGCCGGCCTCTCATGTGAGTGTGGCTGAGGCTCACTCATGTTAGTATAAGTCCATTTCGCATTTCGTATATCATTTCATGCTTTAATCCATTTCCTCGGTTTGCGCGCCCGTGGGCACGCATTTCGAGGCACTTCTTTTTTATCCGACGGCCTCCCGTGTGAGAGTGGCTGAGGCTCTCTCATGTTGGTATAAGTCCATTTTGCATTCTGTATGCCATTTTCGCATCATTGCACTCCGTATGCCATTTTCTCGGTTTGCGTGCCCGCGGGCACGCACTTCGAGACATCTCATTTTAGCCTCATTACATATCATTTCCATGTCATTTTGCATTCCGTATGCATCGCCTCGGTTTGCGCGCCCGTGGGCACGCATTTCGAGGCACTTCTTTTTATCCGACGGCCTCTTATGTGAGTGTGGCTGAGGTCCACTCATGTTAGTGTAAGTCCAATTGCATTGCGTATGCCATTTTATGCCTTAGGATCATCGCCTCGGTTTGCGTGCCCGCGTGCACGCATTTCGAGGCATCTCATTTTCATAGCATTGTGTATGTTAGGATTGTATCTTAGTTGCATTTCATGCATATCATGCATATTGCATCGTGTTCGGGATAGGAGTTAGCCCGGGCACGGGAAACGAGGCACGTTCCGTACTCCGAGTGACGGAACGGGTCTCAATTCCCAAGTCACCGACACTCCGGATTACCCATGATGGAGTTAGGTTTTGTTGTAGCATTCATCTGCATTCATCCTATATTGAGTTGTGCAATCCGACTCCTCGGCCATCATGCATCGATATGCGTGATTGGTGGCACGAGGATCGAGGCATGCATATATTTGTGAAATACATTGCTATGCCCCTTTCCTGCTCTCTGTTGCAGCAAAATGAAGAATCAGCAACTTTTCGGAGTCTGGCACGCATTTCGAGAACATTGCAAACAGAGGCTAATTGGGGCATCCCAGTGGATTTCCGCGCAAGGCAGCCCAGCATACATCATTCATCAGAATCAGGCAGCCCCTGGCTTGCATGCCAATTTACAGCTTTCTTAGTTAATTGTTAATTAATTAGGAATTTGAATTTATTCGGACTGTATATTTCGGACTGTATTATTCTTTTATTCGGACTGTATTATTATTTATTCGGACCCTCTGCGCGAGGGCATAATTGTAATAAGTGTGGGTGAGTGTGATGTATGTCTTCCAACCCCACGTCTTTCTTCCCTTTTATTTACCCGCTTACGATGGTTAGATATAGGACATATTTCGATTAGCATACAATATGACAGCATGTTTGCATCATTCATCTGTTTTGCACGCACCGGGCTCGGCGTCATACAAACTGCATTTGTATTTCAATTCCAAGTTGAATACGTGTTAGTTGTAGCATTCCATATGCCATGTTTAGAATAGCCAAGCCTGCTATAGTTGCATCTTTGCATGTGTTGCATTAGGCAACTCTATATAATTAGGATCATGCATGATTTCTAATTAGTTTTTGTTTTTAGCTTGGAGTACTCGGTAAGTTTTATGCTTTAGCATCCTTGCATGCGTATGAGTGCTACCATGATAGCATGCTTACCATGAGGCTATGTGCTTATGTGATATAACTGCCTTGAATGCCTGTGGGTGGAGGCTGAGTTACTTGGATTGGACAATTCATCAAATGTTTGTTTTAAGCCCACTAGATAGTGGCAAAATCATGTTTTCTAAGCCCACCTGAGGGTGGCAAATCCACGTCTTAGCCTACCTACGGGTAGCACCATCAAACCATTTTCAAACAAACAAACATGAAATGTTTTGTTCCAATTCAGGCGGCCCAGTCTATACTTGTTTGCTGCGAGCATCACATAGTAACCTAGGCTAATAACCGGAATAAGAACTCACAATGTTTTCGAAATAAGATATCATGGTTAGTAGAGGTCGGTCTTTGACCGGGCGAGCGGGGGTGCTCACGAAGTGACCTTCCCCAATCGTACCCAAGTTCCCGAGCCGAGGCAACTTTGGTGATGACGGACACGTGGCCTTCGGCACCGAGTCAGGGTTTCCTAAATTTCCCATTTTTAAAAAAATATTTAGGTGGCGACTCTGTATCTGGCAAAGCAGTCCATGTTTGGCACTTCTTTCAAAAATCTGTTTTCCAAAAACGATTTGCCGGATTTGGACTCTTTGGTTCAAGATTAAGAACCGTGACACGAATCGAGTCCGAGCTGTAGCGAGGTCCCCCGCGGGCTTGTCTACACATGGCCTAGAACATATGGGGCCAAGGCTACCCTTTTCTGCAAAACAAAGACTTTGGCAAGAGGGGCAAATTCAGACATGATTCTTTGGGAGGAGGTGCAGAAGAGGAATTTGCAAAGCCAATATAACAAGAAGGAAAAGAATTCCCTATCAGTTACCAGGCCCTCTCTTTTATTCTCAGCTTTAACAAAATCACTGTAAGATGAGTTAAGAGAGGGAAGGGAGAAATGGACTGCTAAGTCAGGGAAATCTGGTGTAATGGGGGTACCAATAGGGGATACTCCTAGTAGATGGCAAATATCAAGAACAGTAGGGGCCATCATCCCACATCTAAATTAAAAGAAATTAAAGATAGGGTTCCAAAAACATAAGGCAGCAGGAACTAGGAAAGGGTCCTCTGAGATAGTTACCCTAGATAGTCGGAGAGCATCGAGAAGGCAGAGCTCTTGAAGGTCCAGTGTCCTAGTAGGGATGACCCGGTCATACCATTCTTGCCACTTCGGTCTCACCGTGGGCCAGCATCGGTGAGGGCGATTGATTCTCCAGTTCCTCCAGTCGAGACCACCTTCATAAAGGAGATATTGGTTCTCCAGACGAGGGTATAGGGCTGGGAGCTCCGTAAGGATCTCTTTGAATATGGGCCCGAGCACATAGTCTTGCTGCACATGGCGACGAGGGACAAAAATACGCCCATCGATAGCGTTTTTCTCCCCAGCCTTGTACTTCTCACATTCTGCATCAATGAGTCTTTTCAAGGCCACAGATGAGCTCACACGCTTTATGACTGGCACTTTTGGTGAAGAAGAAGCCATTGATAGTACGCTTTTTCAGAAAGTGAAGAGAGAGTAGAGAGAGAAGTGGAAGACTGATGAGGGTTTGTACGTTGAGAACGTAAGTAATTCCAGAACGCGAAACAAAAGGGTTTTAAAGGCCTTTGTGTCCGGAAAATATATCCCGTAAGTCGTTAAGTACTAAAAGTACGAATACGAGGAGTCTCTTCCGATATTGATAGTTTTTGGAGGGAAGAGCACATTCCGGATGGTGATGCCAGCTTCGAAGCAAGATATTTGGCCTTCAAAACCAGATTTTGGCGCCAAAAATCAAACAACAACGGCTTCGAAATACAGAAGTCGGCTTCGAAGCATACTACATGCTTAAAAATGTAAGAATACTCAAGGATGGATTTACTTCGAAGAGATCAAAGACCTGTAATAGGTTTCTTAACAAAAGTAATACCCTTGAGGCAAAGCTTGAGGACCCTTAAAGAAGTAAATAGTTGTTCGAAACATCTAAACCAATAGTTGGTTTGTATATACACAGAGAATTGTTTGTTCGGTTAAAACAGTATACCCCAAGAGCAGTTTCCATATTGTTGTAAGTATGGACTGTTGCAAAACTAGTCAGTACTAACCATGACTATATTTTGATTATGATTAAAACAGGCTTTGAGGGGAAAGATTGTTAAATTCGAAGCACCAATTCTAAACAATAATCAACAAGAGTTGGTAACCATAGTCCATAAATTGGAAAATTCATCTCAGCATCCTTATTGGAATTGATTAGATCTATATTCGAAGGATAAGATTGTTAAATTCGAAGCACTGATTCTAAATGAAAATCAGCAAAATTGTCAATTTTATTCCAAAAGTTGGAAGAATTCGTGCTGATCTTAGTGTTTTAACAATTGTGTCCAGTTTCGAAGGATGAGTTTGTTCAGAAAGAAGTTCTAAAAATTGCTTTTGAAGATGAATGGAGGCAAAATCAAATAATACCAAAACAGTCTTAGTTGTATTAAAGAAAAAGCAATTACATCGAATGACCCTCTTTGGGTACAAGTTCAAGCTCATAGAAATAAGGAATGGAATAAATAACAAGATCATGAAATGTTGTCCAACTATGGTCGATGAATTTCTTTTCTTTCTTCATTCTATTCTCCATTTCTTCCAGGATTGGCTGCTGAAGTTGATGTGCTCTCACTTGATAAAAGAGCTCTTCAGCCTTTATTTCGAATGCTGCTTCTTTCAATCCTCACTCCAGTTCGCCCATATCCATGTCATCCTCGTATGCAGAGTCTTTATTCTGGAAATCATCGAATTCCTCGATGAGTTTCTCTGCTTCGTACTGGGTATGAACTTAAAGGGATGAGAGTTGGTCCAAAGATTGAGCGGTTGCCATGGCAGTTCGATGCCAGTGAAGGAGTAGTGGGAGTTGGTCCAGAAACATGTGGAGTTCTGCTTGAGCAAGGGGGCTAAGGACCTGACCCCGAGTTAGAATATCACAAGCCCATCGAAAGTTCTTGAGAGAAACATCGTCCTCCAGAACGTCGAAAGGCAAGTGAGAGAAGCTGCAAGCAAAACTAGGCTTGTTTTCGCTCAGCTGGAGTGGGGAAAGATGGAGGCGTGTAAGGAAGAAAGACCTTATCCGCAGAAAGGGCGAGCCCAGTCTCTCTGGCCAAGAGGGAGTTGGTGAAGGAGAAGGTGTGGATGCTTCCATTTCAGAAGATGGCGCGAGAGCAGAAGGAACAAAGGCATTAATGTAATCGAGCCAATCGGAAGAGCAGAGTTTCGCCCTATTGGCTAAAGATGATGGATTGAGCCCTTGGGCCTCTTCTAGGCGTCGGGTGGCAGACACTATCCTTGTAGGCATGGAGGATGTGTACCATGCTACAAGTAAATTTTCCTCCAAATTGCGTCGAAGGTCGATGGGCACATAAGGGTAAACCACCGAGCTTCGCGCATCAGAAGGGAAGTCTAAAGGGTCAGTGAACTCAACAAAATGATGGTTAATTCGCTCCCTTAAGACACGAGCCTCAGATTCCAACCAGCCAGAAATCCCAGAACCCTCGAAGGTAGAAGAAGCCACAGCTCTATCCCATGCAGACTGTGAAGAAGAATCTCCTGGATCCATACCTGCAATTTTCTTAATTAAAGGATTAAGGACAATATGTTTGTGGTCCAAGGATTCATAAGTTGCAGAGGCCTCCATGACTTAAATATAGGAAGTGGAATGAAGGTGGCTAATTAATGTATAGAGTTTCCTTTGAGGAGAAAACAACATCATCAGATGACTCTTCATGTACTTGATCAATAGAGAAGAAGTTTGGTTCAGTCATGAAAGAGATATTAGTCCGTTCGATTACTAAGGTGGTGGAGATGTTCCAAAAGTCGGAAACGAAATTAATGCAAGTAATCATCAATGGATAGCGGTTGTGTTTCCAGAATATAGACTCCATGCACGTTCCAAAAAGCGCGAGAAAGGCTTTGATCCACTAATATCACCAAGTATTGGGTATATTAGTGCGGGGGGTAATGTTGGCTACATATTTTGTAAAAGCCAATCACAATTCGACACGTGGCAGAATAAGGGTAATATAGGAAGACCATTTAAGTCTTCGATCCTGATCGTACACGTGGCAGTTAGTATTGGTTCTCACGTGATCTGAGTAGCACTGGATCAATAAAGAGGTACAAGGTGACGTGGCTTCAACGGTTACTCACATTCAAATTCAAATATAAGAGGGAAGCCCAACTGCAAGTAATGGCGTAGTGGAACTACTTCTAAGGCAGCATGATCAAGCAATCATGGAGGAGCAGTTCGACGGTTTGAAGTGCAGTTCGATGGTCATCCTTGAGGAGTATAAATAACAGGGAAGCCCCCAGAAAAAGCCCCCAGACTCAGATCCAACAAACCAGTCATTTACTTCATATTTTCTTTTCCATTTTTACATTCCAGTCTTTATATTTCCTGTACTTTAAATACCTGTTCTTTACATTCCTGCACTTTAAATTCCTACACTGCACTTCGTTCATAGAAGTAGTTTCAAGTAGATTGTTGTTGTAAACCTCTACGAGGCTGAGTTTGGATCATTGTAAGTTTTCATCTTAATGAAATACTTCAATTGTTCGTCATTTAACTGTTATTTTGCTTAATTTCTCCTAAGTTAAGCCACCAGTAAAAGTCCTCTTCATTGAGGCTGAAAGAACTAAAACACAATCGTCTGATAATTGGTTGGCAATTATAATTTCTGTAAGGACTGATTGATCCTTGCTGGCACGCTCGCATTTACAAAAATACCCTTCGAAAGCCAAAAAGCCAACAATTGTAAAATCAATAGCCAAAAGAAAAAAGAATACACCTGAAAAAGCAAATCAAAATAAGCCAAACCAAACACTCGTAAAACAAAAAGATAGAAGACAGAGACTCCTCTTGCAGTCATAATTTGCCTAAGATTAAATTAAACTGTCTTTAGCACAAATTGGCTTTAGAATAAATGGTGGAATTCGGTCAAGTAATCACGAGTTGGAGTTACAAGATTAATCTTGATAAGGGAAAGATTGTTAAATACATAATGCAAATCCATCATGAGAGCTAAAAAAGCAAGAAATCTAGGACATGGTTCTAGAAATTCACACAATCATTAGCACTAGAATGAAAAGCTGTTGAGAAATGCACACAATCATTAGCATGTACCTAGGGATTACTTGGAGTAAAACCTCGAATACACACAACCCCCAAAAAAAGAAAAAAAGAAGAAAAAGAAATTATGTTCATGCACTAAGTTGGTTGTTATCAATTGAAGAATCAATAGTTGATAGATCTATGAAGACCAATTAAGAATTCCTGAAAAGAACTTATCACCGATGCTAAAATGTTTGTTCATACACTTTCAAGATTTATTGCTTAGAAATTCAAATCTTTCTGTATCTTAAATTATTTCTCTAATACACGATAAGTCTTTAGATTTTGATGAAAATGAGAAAGGTATCCTAACCTTAAATGAGAAATTATTAGAGCATCTCCATTTACAAGCTAAAAGTCAAGCCAAAACTATTTTTTGTCTATATTCTTACAATATTTTCTATTGGTGTGTTAAAATTTGACTTTGTCAAATCTTATTTCAAATTTGGTACAAAGTTAACAAAATCAAATTTCAGACATAAGTAAAAATCACATCATGATCACAAGAGATCTTTTGGGAGTAGATCTAATGGTTAAAAATTAATATGAGATTGCATTATGCCAAAATATCATATGAACCTTTGGAGCATATCATAATCAAAAAATAACATTTTTTTTATCAACAAAAGAAGAAGCTTTATTGATAAAAAAAAATGATTATATCAATAAAGAAAATAAAGAAAGAGAATGGGTGCAAAAGCATCAAAACGAACAGAAGGATCCCAACAAGGTTGGCACCCAAGAACACGCCCAATCATATGCTAGCACCCTAGAAAGTTGATGAGAAACCAACCTCCACAAAAATACAATCAAAAAACAACTAAAACTCCAAAAAAACCCTGCAACCTGATCAAAGGCCCTAGTAACAACGACAGAGCAATAGAGCCAAAGCAAATCAACAACCAGAAGAAGAACAGATCAACAACAGAGCCAAAACAGATTAGCATGAAAGATACACAATAGAAAAGCAGAACAATCAAACAACTGCCAGATCAGAGTTGTTGCAGCAATTCACCTCAGAAACCAGAACAATTAGAAACCCAAAACAAAACAAACTAGCAGCGGAGCCAAAGCAACCAAATCCAAAGCATAGCAAACTAGCAGCACAGAACACATCATAGCCTCAACAACCAAAGCAAACAGAGTTAACAACAACCAACTATAGCATAGAAACAACATAGATAACATCCAACTGAGCATGAACAAGCACCACACACTCCAATTCTTAAAGGTGTTGACTCACCCATTTTATATTTGAGACAATCTCTTGAATGGAGTAAAAACATCCCATATCATAAGACTTCAACCACATGGCCACTTTAACTTTTATGACCTCACACAATTCATCAATATCAGTCAAAGTACTATTAAAAATACAGTCATTTCTATGTATCCACAAAGACCAAACAACAGAAATGAAACCAACTCTCTAAACTTGCTTTTCCCTTTTCCTGAACTTCCACCCCAAACCACCAATGCATCAAGTCTTCGAGTGATCCAGGTATTACCCATTGAATTCCCCACCAAGCCATGATTTTTGACCAAACATTCCACGCAAAATAACAAGACAAAAGAAGGTGATTAGTAGTTTCCACCTCAGCTTTGCATAATACACAAGGCAACAATGCAGAACCTAACAATACTCCAATTCTGCTAAGAAATGAAGATGTTTTTAGCCTACCCCTCAATGCAAGCCAGGTAATAAACTTAGCCTTAGGAGGAGCAAAATTATTCCACACTAAATTTGGTAAGCTATGAACAAAGCCAGAACTTTGCTTGCACCAGTTATATATAGCTCCAACTTTAAACAACCCTGACTGCTGAGCCTTCTATCTAATGGAATCCTTCTTATTACTAAGTAGGCAAGGCCCTACTCCCAACATATTTTGCAGCCTTAGCACCTCATCTTCGTCCCAACCAAAAAACGACCTTCTAAACTTAAAGCACCAATTGTTGGTGTTATCTCGGCAACAAAGCTGCAATTTCAGGGTGATCTCTTTGTCTAAAGTCAGCTGGTACAACCTAGGAAATTAGGGTTTAAGACTTGAGGATCCCCTCCAGATATCATCCCAAAACTTCACCCTATTCCCATCACCAATCCTAAGCTCCACATTTTCCACAAAGAAATTATACAACCTAGGATTGACATGTACCACAGCAATAATATCTCTCTAGATAATAGAAGCAGACCCAAAGCCATTCAGTGAAAGGAACCAACTACCTCCAAATACACCATATTTGGCACAAATCACTGATTTCCACAAAGCCTCATCTTGCAAGGCATATCTCCACCACCACTTAAGTAACAAGCACTCATTAGTCACTAAGAGATCTCGGATTCCAAGACCTCCTTGATTCCTAGGCAGCTGCACCTCATTCTATTTTACCAAATGAATTTTGCTTCTAGATTCATCTCCTCCCCATAGAAACCTAGCTTGAATCTTATCAATTTCTTTAGCAACACACATAGGAATCTTATATAAAGACATATAATAGATAGGTAGGGAAAACAAAACAGACTTAATAAGAGTGACTCTCCCGGCATAAGAGAGCATCTTATCCTTCCAACCAGATAATTTCTTTTTAAACTTGTCCACCACTGGCTGCCATACTTATTTCCTACCTAGGTTGGCACCAAGTGGCAACCCAAGATACATTAGAGGAAGTTTATGACTTAGACAATTCAGTTTGGCTGCAAATTCTTCCACCAACCCATCTTCAATTCCCACACCACAAATTATACTTTTATGAAAGTTTATCTTCAACCCTGAGACCACTTCAAAGAATATAATAGTGTCGTCAACGAACTATAGACGAGATATATTAACCTCTTTACCACCCACTACCACTCTTTTATAATTCTCAAATCCTTAGCTCTTGACAGCAATATGTTCAGCCTTTCAGCAACAACATTAAACAAAAAAGGTGAAAGATGATCACCCTGTCTAGGCCCTTTTTGTGAACAAAATTTAGCGGACGGTGAGCCATTGACCAAAGTAGAAATTCTAACAGATTCCACACATTCTTTCATCCAACGAATTCATCTTGATCCAAACCCAAAACCGGATAACATCTATAGCAAACAATTCCAGCTAACAGTGTCGTAAGCTTTCTGGAAGAACAATTTTAGAATGAGGCCCTTCTTCTTTGATTTTTTTCACCAATCCACCACCTCATTTGCTATAAGCACTCCATTCAAAATATTTCTTCTCTCCACAAAAGCAGACTGAGCCTTATCAATCACACCAGGCGGGACTTGCTTGAGTCTATTGGCCAACACTTTATAGGGAGAATTTATTAAGCTAATAGGCCAATAATCAATAAGAGAGTTAGGATTTTCCTTCTTGGGAATAAGAGTAATAGAAGACCAATTTACCCTATATCCCAATTTACTGTTACTGTAGAACTCCTTCATGAACTTCATGATGTCATCTTGCAAAAATTTCCAGCCTTTTTGAGAAAAAAAAAAAAGCATATTAAACCTATCAGGGCCCGGGGCTTTGTTGCCATTACATTCTTTTATAGCAGCCCATACTTCTTCCACTGAAAACTCTCTCTCCAAAATGATAACTACCTGATTGGCCTTAATTTTCTTGAACTCTCCACCAATTCTTGGCCTATACCTCCATTGTTTAGTAAATAAACTCTGGAAATGGTAGCAAGCTGCTTGTTTGATCTTACTAGGTTCTTCAACCTCTACCCCATTAACCTCAAGAGAAGCAATCAAGTTTCTATTATGTCTCTTCATAGCCATAATATGGAAAATCTAGTATTTCTGTCACCTTTAAAAGCGCAATCCATCCTAGATTTTTGCACCCACATCCACTCTTTCCTTTTCCTCAGCTTCCAAATCACACCCCTCACCTCATTTCTTCTACCCTTTTCTACCTCATCCAACTCCCTCAGTTCAAATTGTAAATCCAGAGAGTGTAGTTCAGTTTCAGCTTCTTTCAACTTTGAGGCCACATCACCAAACACTGTTATATTTCATCTTTTTAGAGCAACTTTCAAAACTCTCAACTTCTCCATAATTATGTAGCTTGCCCATCCTTGTACCCTTGTTGACTCCCAAACTCTTTTCACTTCATCAAGAGAAGTAAGGTGTAAGACCCCAGCATTTATGAACTTAAAAGGTTTCGGACCCCAATTCTTATTGTCCTCCATCAACAGAATGGGGCTATGATTAGAAAAAAGTCTAGGTATCCCCCAAACTTTATATTTGTCTCATTCCAACCACTCAGGGCTAACCAGAAACCGATCAATCCTACTCCAATTTTGAGAGTTACCCCAAGTGTACTTCCTACCCAACATTGGGATATTAACCAATTCAAGGGTACTAATAAAATTACCAAACTCTCTCATACCTCTGTCCCTCCTAAAACACCCTTTTCTTTCACTAATATTTTTAACTTCATTAAAGTCCTTTCCCTAAACACCATGGATCAGGGAAAGCATACTTCAAATTAACTAAAATGCTCCACAACCTCTTCATATTCACATCTTCGTTTGGTGTATAAATGTTAGCAACTACACAATTAAAAGAAGAGTGCATAGTACCTCCTAAGAGGATAAAACTTCTAGAGCAGCAACACTCCTTTAAGAAGAAAACCTCAGGATTCCATATACATAGAAGTCCTCCAGCATTGCCATCGGCATCCACAGCCATGAACTCCACCAAATCAATAGGCCACAAAGATCTAACGACACTGACATCAATACTTGAACGTTTTGTTTCTTAAAACAAGACCATGTCTACCCTTTCAACCTCAGTAATTACTTACCCCTTGAACGTCTCTCTGCCCTACCCAACCCTCTGACATTCCAGGATAGAATCTTTATAACAACAGAAAAATTCACCAAAAAGCCCCCTATCAAGTGCTATAATTAAGCACCTGGCTCAAGTGCTATAATTAAGCACCTGGCCCCACTCCTTGACCTTTTACTCTATCAATGTCTTCATTTCCATCTGAATTATCCGCTCCATAACTTCAGCTTCATTCCCAATCATTTGCCAGGCCCAACTTGATTCTCATCTACATTGTGGCCTCTGCCTCTTTTCTAATTTTCTTTTGCTTGCATACATCGTTGCTAATAGAAAAAGCTGACGAGGTAGCCATTACTACAGCTCGAACCAGGGCACCTTGTTGAAAGCCATTTCTGAATGGAGCCCCTGATTTCCCTTTTCTTCTCTAGAATTTGCACTAAACTCCAACATTGTTAATTGTCTCCTTCTCACTGAACGCTTTTTGTGTTCTTTTCCTATTACTTTAATTATATTGGGCCTCTATTCTGTTGGCCCAAACAAATGTAACAGGTTGAGACACTTCTTCTTCCTCTTCACTTGGGCTAAGCTCATTATCACTGTCTCCAACTTCCTCAATTTGGCTTTCCTCCTTAGTGGAAGCTACCTGATCATTTTCAGGCCCCTTACTATTCCCATCAAAAAGGGCTTCATCTAGAACCATTTCCAACGATATGTTGGGCTTAAGTAGATCTTTTTCACTAAAGCTTCTCAAAAGCCCATTCAGTCCATTTGATGCCTCCACTGCCTCAACTGCTCATCTTCTAGTCCCCTCAACCTCCCACAATAATGATGTCTGCATGCTGACATTGGGTACTGGGTTATCCTCAACAATATTACGAATTCCCATTTCTACACCCATCTCATTAACCATAGAAATAGAGGCAGAATTACACATGTGCTCAGACCCTGCCCCCACCACCACGTCATTACTTCTCTTACTATTTTCCTTGTCACGACTTTTTGCCACATCAGCCACAATGTTGTCCATATCATCATCTTCCTTCCTACTTTCATGGTACGTTGCAGAGCTAAGATCACCACCGCCCATGGATTTTGTTGGCAAATCCTCAACTTCGACTACACGAATAGGATAGATACTACCATCTCTTTCTAGAATAACCGTTTTATCGATACGTTCCAGTTGAGATGTACAAATTCGAACTTGCCCACACTTCAACGACTCCATGCTTAAAACATTATGATCCAGCTCAACAACTTCACCGCAAGCATTACCAATTTTTTAGAAATTATTAACATTCCAAAGATATGGAGGCATACCAAAACAACTTACCCCACACAACTCTTTCATTATCCAACCTCACACCTTTATTCCATTCAGTGATTGATTCGCACCACTCCATAATTCAGTCCCTAAAACTATTCATCAATTGTATCATGTCTTCTTTTGATTTGAAAGTAATAAACGCATTTCTCCCTCCGTCTTCTCTGAGTTGAATATCCTTCAACCCTCTGAGTTGGTATTCTGCTTTGAGGTCAGCGAAGCTGCAATGGGTTTTAATTTTAATGACTACACTCATTAGTAACCAACTGGTGGCAAATTCATCCGCCTTTATTCTGGTGTTATTGCTACTAACATTCTTCCCTCCTTTCAGAACCTCAAAATAAGAGCTTCTCCCTCCAACACCTGGCCCCATTGATTTCAATATCCCAACTGGTTTCTGAACTACTGCTCTTGAATATGTTGGTTCCTTGTCTCTCCCAAAATCTACCTTTTTTACCTTTAACATTCTATCGCCACACCATACTCCATCAGCTTTCTGAATCACTATTCATGCTGTAACAGGACAATCATACCTTACAAATCCGAATCTGGTTCTCGTTACTTTTCTCCTTTTCTCTGGGATATAGACATCTTTGACGACACCAAAGTTTGAAAACATAGTGAACAATCCTTTAGGGTTCTTCGACTTCGGAATCTCATCCCCAAAGATTGTGTGGAGCTTTGCTAACATTTTGTCACTATAATTGGCCAAAAATGGAGTTGGCAACGCCATTTTGGCTTCAACTATTAGACTGAATTGTGTAATTTTTTTTAATATTGTCTTCTCTTTTATACTGAAGTATATATATTTTTCTTATTTGTTCATATGTTTTCACACCTTCTGTATTACAGAGTAATCCAACCGTAACGTAGTAAATTAAATTTGTCATAGACTTGAATTATACATAAATTTGAGTTTTTTTTTTTTTGGAGGGGAGGGGGGTTAGCTAGGCTGCTTAAATTTTTAAAGTTAGCAAAACCATAATTAGTCGTATCAAAATAAATAACTTGCAACAATAACATAACAAATAATTTTTTTGGCAAAACAACCTAACAAACATTACATAATCAGTAGCAATACAAAAAATGGCAGAAACCAACTAAGTCTAGCCTAGTTGGCCACCATGCCTTCTTTAAGGCTTAGTCCCAAGGAGGTCATGGGTTCAATTCTCCTTAGGAGGGTTGAATTAAGGAAGTTTAAGCACTTAGGTGCTTTGCCAAGGGTGGAGAGATTTTCTCCTATAGGTACTAATCTAACAACTAACAACTAACAACTAACATTTGTTGATTAAAAAAAAAAAGGCAGAATATACACCAAGAGAACTGAGGTTTTTTTTTTTTTTTTTTTTTGGAGGGGGGGGGGGGGTTCAAATGATAAGAGAATATTTGTAAATATCAACAATCAACCACAAGGGCACATAACAAACAAGAAATGAACAACTAAACAAAACCCTCTAATAGGAGAAATAATAATAATCTTTGTATTTGATGAAAATTGCCTTTTTAACTTTTCAATTGAGAGTATACAATTATGGTCAACTGAGCTAACTCAATTGATTTGAAAAGAGATGAGAAGGTTGCATTGCGAATAAGGCCAAAGAGATTAGGGTTTATGTACATAAAATATAAGATTAGGGTGTGAGTGTAATTGTCTGAGCCTTAGATGAAACAGACTTTTTGTATAGGCGTGTACACATATGGCAAAGAAAGGAATGCATTTGTTTACATTTGCAACAAACAAATGTAGATATAACTGAACGAATAGACAACAATCAATGCCATGCTCCCCTTTTTGTATACCTTATTTGGTGTCCTAATCCTTTAATCCCCTTCCCATTCCACTTTCCTCGCCTATATATAAAAATTCTAAGCAGATAGGATTCAATCACAGAATTGAACATAAGAGAGTTGTATATAATTCTGCAATCGAATTATGTGCACCTAGAACAACTGCCTATATATTTTCCTGTAAACACTACTCATCCTGCGAAATTTTGAAAATAAATTACCTACTATACATAAGGACCCAAAACAAGAAATGCTTCATTCTCAAGTGTGGTGTCCAAATTCGAGTCTCAGCCTGATATATTGTTTCCTCCCCTTTATTCCCCTCCAACCGATCGATAAGAAATCATATCCTTACAAAGAAAATGCTCAGTTCAGGTCCATTGTTCCCATTAGGGCTCACCATGTAAAGTGTTTCCGAGTCCTTGGACCCAACCACCCGATCAAAATGAGCCCTCATGTAGGCCAACTCGCTATCCGGTCCCTCCACGTCAGACTTTCCGGGCAAAACTCCGGCACCCATCGACGTAGCCTTGAGGAGCTCCATGATCTGCAAATCTTCCTCCGACGCCTCTCTCCTCATGCCATAACCGGTCTTTTTACCGTTACAAAACATCGTCCACAGTGGCTCCTCTAACAACTTGATCTTGTCCTTGTCTGTTCTCTTTTCGCATTCTAATGCGATTCTCACCATTCCCAAACTCATTTCCCTCTGCAACACGTTAGTCTGCATGGCCAGCTCAACCACCATTGTAGGGAGGGTCCTAGGGTTTTCCTGTATGGAAAGGCTGGCCCTCCCTTTACGGTACCCGAATAATGTTCCGGTGATGCGGCTTCCTGAGCCGCTGCGGTGGCTTTCTGGTAACACGCCTCCGGGGAGCGAGGGAAGCTTGCAGGCCGGTGTTATGATGGGAAATGATCTGAAAACGGAACGAAAAACGCGGAATACTTTGATAGGTTTGGTTTTCTTTTTGTTGGAAGGTTGGACAAGAGACAATGGCTGGGCTGGCAGTGGCGGTGGAGGAGGTTTCGATGACGCTGTTGGAGAACTGGTGCTAGGTTTTGATTCCCCCATTACTGGACTTTCATAACCAGCAATGGGTGGTTGACATGAGGGGGAGAGAGCGAGAGGAGGAGGAGGACAGAAAGAGAGAGAGAGAGAGAAGGGTTGGTTGTTGAGTTAGTTTCTAGGCTCAAGAGGCTGTTTTAAGTTAGAGATTTGATTTTTGAGGATTTAGCCAAGTGTTTGGGCCCTTAAATTATGTAACTGAATAGTTTTGTGTCTTAGGGTTACACCCTGTCATGTTCTGATTGAGGATCTATTTTGGGTTTTTTTTTTAATCACTTAATATTCCAAACATGGTTGCAAGTCAGAAAACAAAAGTAATGTTGAGAAGACATCTCTCCTCTTAGATGTCAAATGTCAGCTTTGAGTAAGTTTCTAAAATGAAAAAAAAAAATGTTGCAATGACATCTCCCCTTTTAGATGTCAAATGTAAGCTGTGAGTTGGTTTTTAAAATGAATTAAGGTATTTGAGTTTGTCTTGTAAGGTGTTGGTTTGAGTTTGAAATTCATTTGATATATAAATTAATTAATTTTGAAAATATTTAAAAAATTATTAATTTTCTAAGCTCGATTCAATAAATTTTATCTACAATCATTAGTTTAATTGGTCACTTCTCTATATTGGGAGGTTAAGGGGTTAATTATGATATTTTGTTATATTGAATTTGTTTCCTCTATTTGTGGACCCTTTCTTGTGTTGGTGGTTGGTATTGATTATTAGCCTGAAAGATATATATTGGTAGATTATGATTGTGATCAATTAAATTGAAATTCGTTTGAAATCGATTTAAAATAAGCAAAACATAAACGTATTTTTAAGTTTGGTAAGTTTTAAAATCAAATTTAAAATATTCAATACTCGATCAAATGCGTCTTCTTCAATGCTTGTTATCCAACAATCATTATTTTTCTTGACTTTGGCCTCAAAATTCCAATTACAGATTGTTAGACCCTATTATTTATGTTGCCTACTCAATAGTATTTTCTTTATCAGATCAGAGCCTTTCTTCCCAAGAAGAATAAATGAAACTAAACTCTGTTGTTACATAAAAGGCACATACTATCTAAATCCAGAGCATGCATTGACAGCATAAGACAAGCAGTATGAGAAACAAATATTAAGTTTAACGGCGATATTATTTGGCACGATGCTCTCGTAGCATACTAAATTTGGTACGATGGTTAGCACACTGTTGAATTGTATTTTGTACCCATGGTATCAAATTCTAGCAATAGCACAATATTCTCTACATTTCGGCAAATCTAGAATTGGTTTTCATGATTTTTCTTTTGGTTGACGATATATTTGAAATGAAAATCCAAATTCATTGATAAGGCAATAGAAAAATCATAGAATTCCCTATATATAGTTACAAAAAAAATAATAATAACCCATTTAATCTCTTCAGAAAATTTCCTTTCAACTTTATTGATTTTTGCTATGTATCTACTATGTAGTTTGTACATCTAAAAGTAAATTGTGTGCATAAAAATTTATACATGGTTATTTGCAAAACAAGGTTTTAAAATCTGTTATATAGTCAAGGTAATTGTGGGGACATAATTTTTGGATGACAACACGTGGCCAAGGTGTCACCGAAGTGCCAGCCGAGGTGCCACGCGTCCTGGTCATGATGCCGAGATGATCTCAACTAAGCCGACATTATCTGCGAGAATATCGGAATCCGGGATAAGTGGATAAGGGACAAGAATCCTAGAATGGGAGAAGACTTCAGTTTGGGTAAAGATAAGACTCTTAGAGAGTTTATTCTAATTCTACTGGGAGTCCAAGATTAGAAGTAATCCTAAGTCCATTAAAGCTAGGCTTTTATTGGGACTAGGATTGTGTTGGCTATAAAAGGGAGGCACCCCATGGGTTTAAGGTATGTCTTTTATGCTCTGTTTAGTGAGTTAAGCACTATTGGTTATCTTTGAGAGATATTTTATTGACTTGATCGTCGGAGTGCCCCCGGGTGGACGAGCCACCGCCGGAATCTCTTCTTTCTGTTGCAGGTTGTTTGGACTTAACCTATTCTGCCGGTGTTCTCCAATTGAGTACTAAGTTGGCAGTGTGGTCGGAAATTGACACACACAGTAATGTGTACATTTTGAGGTATACACATTATTATTATGTCTTCAAAATTCGTTGACTTGCATTGCATGATGCTAATTTTATCTCATATGTAGCATATAAATCTTATGTGAGGTGGTACTAATCAATAAATAAATAAATCCTGTTTGATGTTGATATAGATTTATGATTTACCTTATTAAATTTTTTACAACGCTTATGTAAACATTGATATTAACTTAATATTCTTTTTTTTCTAAACTTATTCCTGTCCTCTCTAACTTTGTCCATGAGCATGATGGTTAGCAACTGCTGAAATTGCTCCAAGGACAAAATCTTACAACTTCTCGGTATGGTATGCTCACTCGCGCTTTGATTATTAAAGCTCCGTTTGTTTGACAGTAAAACATTTTATTGGGAAAAATATTTGTCATGCAAAAGATTTTACAAGAAAAAGTAAATCTTTCAGACTTTGGTTGGAGTCTCTAATTAAAATTTAGATAAATTACACTTTGTCCCTTTATATTTGGTCACTTTTATACTTTGGCCCTTAAAATTTATTTTTTCCCACTTTGACCCTTCATGTTTCAATTTTTTTTCAGTTTACTTCTACAGCTAATTTTTTTTAAAAATTGGACGGAAAATGACATTAACAGTCACATGATGTAAAAATATTTTATTATATATAACTCATATCTCTGACATAAACTTAAACCCTAATGTAATAATATATTTTTTATGTTATGTAAGTTATTATGACATTTTATATCTAATTTTGAATAGAAGTTAGCTTTAGGAGTAAATTGGAAAAAATTTGAAACATAAAAAGCCAAAGTGTGAAGAAAAAAAAAAAAACAAACAAACAAACAAACTTTAAAGGCCATAGTGAGAAAGTGATCAAATATAAGAGGAGGCAAAGTATAATTTATCCTTGAAATTTTCACTACTTAGCCTGTGTTTAGTTAAAGGATTTGATAAGAGGAATTGAAAGAGAAAAGAAATGCAATTCTACTTTTTATCTTTTAGTTCACTTTAACTCTTTTCTTTTTTCCATTTTCCAACTCAACCAAACATATATAACTTGAAATCTGAATCCTATCAATTATTTCTCCTTTTCTTTTTATTTCTCTTTTCCTTTTCATTTCCCTCGTCAAATCCTCCAACTAAAAACAACCTTACAGTGGCAGATAGAAGGGGGGTTATGGGTGGCGATGGCCCCTGCAAGGCTCCAAAGTTTACATATAAATTTATTGGTTCTAAATGACACAACAGGTAAAATCTAGAGACTACCAGTCTAGTTTGCCTAAAAAATAATCAAAATTAAAAATATTTTACAATCAAACAAAAGCCTAATTCACATCTCATTCCTTGACCTAACCATATAATACAATTGGCATGGTCCTCAACTGTATATCTTTTATCGTATAGCTTGTGTCCCCATGGTTACACCCTGTCATGCTTGATTTGAGAACCTATTTTGGGTTTTTTGACTTATTTGATCCTATAATTACTCAAATCATACATCTCCTCTCACATGTCAGGTTTGAGCAGTTTGGCGTGACTCCAACTATTTCACTTATGTAATACCATCAATTTTATCAATTTAATATGTAAATAGTATTTATTGTTTATTAGATTATAATAATCATAGAGGTAGATGTTTTATTTGTATAAATTATATCAACTAATCAATTGCTTTAAAATAATAGTCTAATAAATTATGCAATCAAATCCTAATTACATAGCACAAAAGATGTTGGAAAATAATAGGTTTTTGACAATTTTAATTAAAAATTAAAGTGGGACCCAACCGTCAGTTGAGATGGATATGAGTGGTTTTGTATTATCTTAAGTGAGAGATTGCGATACAAAAATAATAAGCCGAAACCATTGAATTATGAATGAGAATTATCTCATAAAGTGGGCATCAATAAAGTTGGGTTTAGATTTGGATTGGTTTGGATTGGGTTTAGATTTGTACTTGTGCATGTGTTAGGTTTGGTCTTAGACTTAGACTTAGACTTAGACTTAGACTTGGACTTTGACCTAGTCTTGAGCTTTGGACTTAGTTGTGATGAGTTTAGTTTTACATGTGTTTGAGATTGTGCTTGGATTGCGTTGTGACTCAACACCTGTATCCATTTTGCAACCCATTTAATTTAATTCTCAAAACGTATGCATTATATATACATTATGATTCATATAATGATTTTGGAGTTTTGAACCTTTGTAACTCTAACCCTAATGGCTAGAGTTGATGACATTTGATAACCTCATTGATGTTAATCTTCATGGCTAAGGCTCTCCCCTACTAATATAAATAGAGACATTTCTCCTCCAACTTAGTAGGTTGTTTTAGAGATATTTTGTAATGGAAAATGAGATAATGTTTTGCGATAAAAAGTTAGAGATTGTAACAACCCACAAATTTAAGTTGTTCCTTAAATTTTATATTATTATTCAAAACTATTTTCTGAATATTATGATATTTTTATTATATTTTTCCTACACCAAAATATACTGAAATACATCATTTTTTATACAACAAACGATACGTACCCCCAAGACACGCTTGTCGTCCACGCCTCATTTACTATATAAATACCTATCTATCAGCAGCATCATCATCACCAAACTCTCTTATTCTCTCTTTCTCTGGCATCCAAGTTTTATATATAAAATTTTAAGTTTAGTTTTGAGTATTTAGTGGGTCGCAGTGAACGAAAGGTAAAAGTTAGAATTAACATAAGGTGAATTGTATTATACCTCGAGTCACCATAATATATTTTACGTATGTTTTAAGTTATCATAATTTATTTTACGTCAATTATGTTTTAATTATGTTATTTAATTTATGAACCTTATTTGATATACTAAGAAAAACCCATGAATACAACTGTTTATTAAAATATGTTTTGAGTAATTATTTTATAAGTACCACCACGGAGATCCCATGCCTTGGGAGACTTAAATAACCATTGGCCCTCTGATTAGTCACGTTGTGACCCTCTGTCTATCATGGACCTACTGACACTCTGATTTTTACTATGGGGCAAAGTGTTGTACGGAGCTAAGTGCTATAATATTGTGAGAGCCACCTCTAGAGTTCGTACGAGCCACTTCTTAAGTCCATACATCTGTTATGTTCTGTACCGAGGTTATGATTTCTAGTATGGATCAAACTGTTGTACGGAGCTAAGTGCTACACTATAGTGGGAGCTAAGTGCTACACTATAGTGGGAGCCACCTCTAGAATTCATACGAGTTACCTCTTGAATCCATACATCTGTTCTGTTTCGTTCTGTACCGTGGTTATGATTATTTTATTTATATGATTTCTGTATTATATGCCAAATGATTTCCCTATTATATATTCTGTATTTTAATATCAAACTCTATTTAGCCCCATAATTATCTATGGTAAATTTTATGCCCTTATGCTCTTAGTATAATATTTTTCACTCTGCCATGTGCTTATAATTGTTTGGGTAAACTACCAATAGGTCCTACTTTGGAGACTTATTACCCATTAAGTCCTATTGATAAATTTATTAAGTGATAAAGATAAATTTATCAGTCTTTTATTTTTATGAATAAATTTATAGTGATAAATTTATCAGTCTCTTTGTTTTTATGAATAAATTTTTAGTGATAAATTTATCACTCTCTTATTTTTATAGTGTTAAATTTATTAGTTAGGACCTGTAGGTAAATAAGTCTAGTTAATAGGACTAATTGGTAAGTACCCCTAATTGTTTACCACTTTCAGGTGATATGTCAAGGCCAACGCGTGGGGTAGACAAAAAACACATTGTAGACATAATTCAGCTTTGACAATTTAATTAAATAGAAGTTCCAATGATTATTTTGGTACCGTCACTTAAATATTTTTCTGCTTGCGTTTAGTAATTTGTTTAAGAATTGGCCGGAGGTAACTCTAGTTACTGACCATCACGATGTTTAACACTTGGGTACGGGGAATAGGTCGTGACAAAGATGCTTTTTTACACCAAAGAAAATTTTTCCTATCTTCTTTTGTTAGCATCTTCTTTGGTTCTTGTTAGAGAGAGGGCATCCATTGTCAAGTTCGCCAAATCTATTCAGAATGTACTTCTGTACTAGCTAGTTTCGAGCGTCATATCCTGAGAGACAGACGCCGACGTACCTCTAGCATCCATCGGGAGGCAGTGAATCTGTTTTAAGAAAATTATCTAGTGCAGGTTTCGGTTTACTTCTTTTCTTATCATTTGTTCTTAAATTTGATGAGTTCTAATCTTTTAATAATTTGTTCTATTAGTAATGTAATCTAATTCATTTCTGTATTTTTAGTTGTCATTTATTCTGTATTTCATCTTTTTAATAAAAAATTGTTTTGTCATTTCTATTTAATTTATTTTATATATTTTTCATGTATTATTATGAAAAAATACCAACAATCTTAAAACAGACCCTTATAAATAGTTTTAATAAAACAATTTAGTTTTATTATAGTTTTATTCTAGTGACTCTTGAAATTAAAATTAATTTAATTGCTTAGAATTATTAGAATTTGAGTTGTTTGTTTTAAGTAATTTATTCATGCAATTTATTTTATGTTAATTAGTTGTCATTGCATTAGTTATTTGATGGTTTGTGCTTAAGTTGCTAGGAGTTTATAAAAATAAAATAAGAATTTTATTTCTTAAGATTCTTACTAATTTATTTGATTTATATGTTATTTGTTTTCTTTTGTAATTAACTTTCTCTACAGGTTTACCTAAATGCAAAAGCAAGATATATAATACAAACTAATAAAATAAATTAAAATTAGTAAATTGGACTACTAATTTTTATTTGAACAAGATTACCTTTGCATGAAATAAAGAATAATATTGGACCTTCAGAATTTTAGTGAATTTAATTATTCACTTTATAGTTAAGTTTGATTTTGGATTTATTCTGTATGCTGTTTTGAAAAATAAGCAACAATTTTGATTTAATTTGATTAATTAAAATATGGGAAAAACTAATAACTGGATTTTGAGAATTTCAAGAGATTCGGCCAGTCGAGAGGTTTTTGACGGTATCAAATATCTCCAAACAGGTTTGTCTAAGGAGAAAATTTGGTAAAACAGTTTTGATTTTTTTCTATATAATTGTCTTATTTCTGTGATTGCTAATGATTATGTTGCATTATCACATGGTGGTATAGCTTGGTATTGTAGTAATATTAACTCTAATTTATTCTATTTATTTTTGGTTATATCAATTGTAAGTTTTTTCATGTCTTGATTTGTAATCAAAGAAATTACTCCAAAATATTTTTATATTCATAGAATGAAAAGTGAAAATTTAACTCTATTGTTATATATATTTGCTCATAGTTGTATGGTTGGATTGCCAATATTATAACCATAATATTTCTATATGTATAATTGATTTAAAACCATGCAACTCATGACATTCTTGTAATTGCAATGCATCTATAGCCTTTGAATTATACATTGCGAGTTATTGCTGAAATTACTTGTGCAATATTCACTTTATTGGTTCATTAACTCATCTTGTTGTTGGAAAAAATGGTTTATATAGGCTTATTTTGGGCCGACTTTGAGCCCAAAATTGAGTGGGCCCCGAACATTTTTGGGGCGGGTCCGAAGAGGTGAAGTGTTCCTTGCCACGTGGCAAGTCACACGGTGAAGACGGTCAAAACCATTTATGAGTGAATGGGAACATAACGTCGTTTTCGAGTTCGTGGAATGAACATTTAAAGTTTGTAATGTGGGTTTCCTTGTGAGGCTTGTCCCACATTGAAACTTTAAAAGAGTTTATTTGTGTATATAAGCTCTAGCCTACAACACTTGGGTTGAGCCCCAAGGGGGCACCCCAAGTTTGTAGAAGGGAGGAGTTATGGACAAAGTGTACCTTAGCCCAAAACCACCACATACGCACGCCACCGCCGTCGGCCGGCCGAGCCGTGCCGGGCGCGGGTTGGGTCGGGTCTAAACATTAATTTTTTGGACAAAATTTATTTGAATTTTTTCAATAAATTCTTGCAGGAAAAATTAATTTAAATTTTGAAATTTGAATTTGAAATTCAAATTGTTGTCCAACAATTGTGTCACTTCTTTTTATTTCATAATAGATTTTTTAGCCCAAACTATTTTTTGGATCTGTTCAAAACCGGACAGATTTAAATTTGCCCAAGCAGATTCAAACAGTGTCATTCTAGCAGCTAATCTGTTGAACAGTTTGCATATCTGTGTGTTTTCAAAACAGCATCTGTTGGATTCAAACCACACCTGTTCATTTGAATTTTATACCTGTTCGGTCAGCACTTGTGTGCCTATAAATACCAACATTCCAGCAGTGTTTTCCAATCCGAAAATCAGTCTGAATATTTGTCTCTTTGCTGTCCATTTTGTTCTAGTGCATTTATTCTTCATATTTTAGTTTTAGAATAAATATTCAGAGAGTTAGAACACAGGTTTGGTTCGCCGAACAATTTGTTTTGGAGTGCTACTACAAATTGGTTAAGATCATTGTATCCTGGGAGATAGACGCCACTCAACCGTAAGCACCGTAGCGGGGCGAATCTGTATTAAGGACAGAGTGTCACACACTTGGCTTGGTCTTTGAATTATTTATTTGGTTCTACAAAATAAATACTGTAAGTTTTATTTTATTTTATTTGAATTGTTTCAAATTATTTTATTTACACAGAAGATTGTTCCAACAATCTTAAGACAGATTCGAATTATTCTGTTTACAGAATTTTTCGTTTGTTTCCTTTTCTCTTTCTTCTTTTAAAGAAAATTATTTTCTGTGGATTTACAAAATAATATTGTGGTTGGAAAAACAAATAGTGATTATATGCTATTTGACAGATAGTAGTAATATACTGTCTATTTTTTTTTTGACAACTAATAGTACGATACTGGTGTCATTAACAATTCAGAATATATTTTTGTGTAATTTTTTTTTCAGAAATTAATTTTGGGTTTTTAGAAATTATTTTCTGAGTTTTCATTACTTAAAATTCTGTTTTAGTATTTTAATTATTGAAGTGTTACAGAAATTAATTTTCTGTGTGGAATTAATTTGGTTAAATAAAATTTTATTTTATTTCCAAATTAATTGAGAAAAATAAAAGTTATTTTCTTTTTTTTTTATTTTACAGAATTTAATTTTCTGTGTGGAATTAATTTGATTAAATAAAATTTTATTTTATTTCCAAATTAATTGAAAAAATAAAAGTTATTTTCTTATTTCTTTTATTTTACAGAATTTAATTTCCTGTGTGGAAATAATTTGGTTGAATAAAATTTTATTTTATTTCCAAATTAATTGGAAAATAAAAGTTACATTCCTATTTCTTTTATTTTTTACAGAATTTAATTCTGTGAATTTAGTTTAATTTCCTGTGTAGTGTAAATTCTAATTCTAATTTTGTTTTATTAATTAGAATTGATGGCTACTGAAACTAACGCCCAAACAAATACTACTGTGGTGGCTGCAATGACGCCAACCCCCTCTCCTGTTGTAACAGTACCGGTAAATCACGATGAAAAGCCAGAGAAGTTCTCAGGAATTGACTTTAAAAGATGGCAACAAAAAATATTGTTCTATCTTACAACTCTGAACCTGATTCGTTTCCTCCGTGAAGATGCTCCTATCTTGAAAGAGGATGAAACCGATCAGCAAGTAGTTGCTGCGGTTGATGCCTGGAAACATGCCGATTTCCTTTGCCGGAACTACATCTTGAACGGACTTAACAACACATTATATAACGTCTACAGTCCTATCAAGACAACAAAGGAACTTTGGGAGTCTTTGGAGAAAAAATACAAAATGGAAGATGCCGGCTCAAAGAAATTTGTGGTTGGCAGATTCTTGGATTTTGTAATGGTTGATTCAAAAACTGTGATCAGCCAAGTTCAAGATTTCCGACTCATGCTGCATGACATTTACGCAGAAGGCATGTCTCTCAGTGAATCCTTCCAAGTTGCAGCCTTAATTGAAAAATTACCAAAAGGCTAGAAGGAATTCAAGAACTACCTCAAACACAAGCGCAAAGAAATTTCTATGGAAGAATTAATTGTGCATTTGAGGATTGAGGAGGACAACCGTAATTCTGAAAAGCGGGCTGATAAGCATCCTATGGAGTCTAAGGAAAATGTGGTGGAACATCCTTCAAAAATCAAGAAACGAAAGTCTTCTGGAGAAAGTTCATCACAAGGCTCTAAAGGGAGGAAAAATAAAAAGTACAAGTTTAATGGCAAATGTTACATCTATGACAAAGAGGGACATCGGGCGAAAGATTGCCGTAGTAAAGGCAAAAGCAAAAGAAGAACAAGCAAGAAGCCTGCTCAAGCCCATATGACCGAAGTGGACAATATTTCCAATGGTATAGATGATATCAATCTTTCTGCAGTTGTTTCCGAGGCAAATCTTGTCAGAAATCCTAAAGAATGGTGGGTGGACACTGGTGCTACTCGTCATATTTGTGCCGACAAAAAGATGTTCACATCTTATTCTACAGTGGACAATGGTGAACAACTTTTTATGGGCAACTCCTCAACTTCTAAAGTTGAAGGACAAGGAAAGATTGTACTCAAGATGACATCTGGAAAGGAACTCACTCTCAACAATGTGCTGCATGTACCGGACATCCGCAAGAATCTTGTTTCCGGATCTTTATTGAGTAAGAATGGGTTTAGGCTAGTATTTGAGAGTGATAAATTTGTACTTACTAAGAATGGGATGTATGTAGGAAAAAGTTACATGTCTAATGGCCTTTTCAAGTTAAATGTAATGACCGTTGTACCCTCAGTTATTAATAATAATACATCTTCTTCTTATTTGCTTGAGTCTTCAAATTTATAGCATGGTAGACTAGGACATGTTAATTACGGATCTTTGCGTAGATTAATTAATATGGAATGTTTACCTAAATTTGACATTGATTCAAATCATAAATGTGAAATTTGTGTTGAGGCAAAATTATCTAAAACTCCTTTTCATTCAATTGAAAGAAGTACGGAACCACTTGAATTAATTCATAGTGACATTTGTGATTTTAAATCAATTCAAACTAAAGGTGGGAAAAAATATTTTATCACTTTTATAGATGACTATACTAGATTAGTTATGTTTATTTAATTCGAACCAAAGATGAAGCTTTGGAAACTTTCATTCAATATAAGAATGAAGTTGAAAATCAACTTGGTAAGAAAATCAAGAAACTTAGAAGTGATAGAGGTGGTAAATATGAATCACCTTTTGGTGAATTTTGTAAAGAACATGGAATAATTCATCAAACCACCGCTCCTTACTCACCTCAGCAAAATGGAATTGCTGAAAAGAAAAATAGGACTTTAAAAGAAATGATGAATGCCATGTTAATAAGTTCTGGATTACCTCAGAACTTGTGGGGGGAAGCAATACTTTCTGCTAATTATATTTTAAATAAAGTACCCCGAAAGAAAGTGAATCAAACACCTTATGAAATGTGGCATGGTAGAGTACCATCCTACAAATACTTAAAAGTGTGGGGGTGTTTGGCTAAAGTGGCTATTCCTAGTCCTAAAAAGACTAAGATAGGTCCTAAGACCATTGATTGCATTTTCATTGGTTATGCAAAGAATAGTAGTGCATATCGGTTTTTGATTCATAAATTAGAACATACCAAAATGCATGTAAATACTATTATTGAGTCTCGGAATGCATCATTCTTTGAACATGTATTTCCAAATAAGACTAGACAAGAGACTAGTAACAATAAGAGATCTCATGATGCTATTACTAGTCAGGATCAAGAACAAGAGTTAGATCAAAATGAGGAAGAGGAACCTAGGCGTAGTAAACGTGCTAGAACCTTAAAATCTTTTGGTCCAGATTTCCTAACTTTTTTGTTAGAAAATGAGCCTTTAACTTTTAAAGAGGCTATGTCCAGTTCTGAAGCTCCTTTGTGGAAAGAAGCTATCAATAGTGAAGTTGAATCCATCTTGCAAAATCACACTTGGGAATTTGTGGATTTGCCACCAGGTTGTAAACCTCTTGGGTACAAGTGGATTTTCAAAAAAAAATTGAAAGCAGATGGATCAATTGACAAATACAAGGCAAGACTTGTGGTCAAAGGATTTAGACAAAAAGAAGGTCTTGATTACTTTGACACATACTCACCGGTTACTAGAATAACATCCATTAGAATGCTAATTGCCATTGCATCTCTATACAATCTAGAAATTCATCAAATGGATGTGAAAACCGCTTTCTTAAATGGTGAGTTAAATGAAGAAATTTACATGGAACAACCAGAAGGTTTTTCTGTTCCAGGAAAAGAAAAGAAAGTGTATAAATTGGTTAAATCATTATATGGTTTAAAACAAGCGCCAAAGCAATGGCATGAGAAATTGACAAAGCAATGATGTCAAATGGATTTAAAATCAATGAGTGTGACAAATGTGTTTATATTAAAAACACAGACAAAGGTTATGTCATTGTATGTCTTTATGTAGATGATATGCTCATCATAGGTAGTAATAATGATATGATTAAAACTACCAAGAAAATGTTGAATAAACATTTTGACATGAAGGACATGGGCATTGCTGATGTAATTCTTGGTATGAAAATTACCAAAACATCAGAAGGATATGTTTTGTCACAATCTCATTACATTGAGAAAATACTTGACAAATTCAGCAAAGATGATGATCATCTTGCTAGAACACCTGTAGATGTTAATTTGTGTCTTTCTAAGAATGTACAGGAAAGCATTTCTCAATTAGAGTATGCCCAAATTATTGGAAGCTTAATGTACTTGATGAACTGCACTCGCCCGGATATAGCTTATGCAGTAAGTAAATTAAGTAGATATACAAGTAATCCAGGTGTAGAACACTGGAAAGTTATTATAAGGGTTCTAAGGTATCTCCGATGTACTCGTAATATTGGGCTGAATTATACTAGATATCCAGCAGTACTTGAAGAATATTGTGATGCAAATTGGATATCGGATACAAGAGACTCAAAGTCCACCAGTGGGTATGTCTTTACTCTTGGTGGGGCGGTTGTAGACACCCCATTTTGAGCGGCCCTAAGACTTGGGCGCTTTCTTTTGATTACCCGATGATGACAATTAGAATGTGTTTCTCACAAATTTCTCAGTAAGAAAGATGGAATTTAAGTTTTAATCCCAACCTTCACCCATTTTTTGGCCAAACTATTTTAGACCTTAAAACCCTCTTTTCAAAATATGTTTTTTTTAAATGTTTCTATAATGTCCCAAGGCTCCCATTTCGATTAAAATATTGCACTTTTCAGTAAACCGAGTAAGGACAAAGTGGAAATAGATGGAAGAAAGGTGAACTTTTTTGAAAAATATTTAAAAACATCTTCTTTATAGGTTTGGAGTTGAAGGAAATAGGAGGGGATGAAAAAAAACTGGTTTAGGAAAAGAATGAGTATCAAATCATTAAGAAGGAAATGAGAAGCCTTAACTAAATTAGGCATTTCTCTTTGTACACTTGGAATTTAAATGTGAGGCCACCACCATTGAAAAGTAGACTTCTGGGGCTTCAATTTAGAAATAAGAACCACCTTAGACCAAGTCCAAATAAGGGAGATATACCAATTTGAAATTGGGCTTCAGAGCAGATTTTGTTGACCCAGCCCGAGATAGCCTTTACTAAATTAGGCATATCTCTTTGTACACTTGGAATTTAAATTTGAGGCCACCACCATTGGAAACTAGACTTTTGGGGCTTCAATTTGGACCCAAGAACTGCCTAAAACCAAGTCCATATGAGGGAAATATGCCCATTTGAAGTTGGGCTTAAAACCAGATTTTGTTGACTCGGCCCAAAACAACAATAGCCCATTTTTTTTTTTTTTGGTTTTGGTTCGGTTGGGACAACCCATTTACCTATTTTCTGAGCCATTCAAGTGCATCCACTCATCCTCCATTATACCTAATCATCCCCCATTGTCAAAAAGAAGTTTTGTTTGCATTCATAAAGGAGTATCACATGCAACCACCTTGAAAATTTGCCCTCCTATCACATTCTTGTCACCCACCTTGTCTCCCACCTTCTTTTTGACCTTTACTCTCCCTCATTGCCTATATAGAATGATCATATTGTAAGAGAGAAAAGAGACCACGAAATTGAAGAAAAAGGAGTAAGAAAAGAGTGAAAAAAGAGAGAAAAATTGAGTTTTTGAGCCAAAAATATTCCTATCTTTCATATACACCCCATACCTTCCATAGCTACTGAAATTTCTCATTTCCATACACCAAAACCACTCCAAAAATTCTGATATAACCAAAGATCAATTGCCTTGATCATAAGGAAGAGTGTTTAGTGATTGAAAGTAAGAAAAACTAGAGAGTTAGCCACTTTCTATACCACAAACTCCATAAACTCCATAATTTCGAATTGAGGATTTGAGAACACACTTCCTACACTTGAGGGTGATCAAGAGGAAGTTTAGAAATCAAGAAGTTCAATCTTTCTTTGGAAGGTGAATTATTAGTCTTTCATTTTTTTATATTTTATGTCTTATATTTATTTTCATACTTCTTATTTCATTGTGTTTTGTTATAATCTAAGTGGTTTGTTTATCTCATATTTATTTTCTTACTTTATATTTCATAGTATGTTGTTATAATCCTAGTGGTTTGTTTAGCTCATAATTATTTATTTATTTATTTATTTATTTTTATTTGCATGCTTTAATTTTATATTAGTTTTGTTGTAATCTTGCATGTTCTACCTCATTTTTTTTTTTTTCGTGTATTAGTCTCATATTAGTTCTGTTGTAATCTTGCATGTTCTATCTTATATTTGTTTTATTGTTTTAGGTTTATGTTGTGAGTTTGCACTTTTTATTTTATTTTATATTTGTTTTCTTGTTTTTTTTTTAATCTAACCGGTAGTGGTTAGTTGAGCCACCTACATATTTTTTGTTTGTTCATTTTCTTGGTTTCGCAACAAGACAGGTTTTGTTTGGCCTAGTTAGCCGGCTGGCCTAGTTGGCCGGCCGGTTAGCTTCTTCCGAACAAGATGGCGTAATCTCCCAATATTGATCAATTTCCGCCGGCGGTTCTAAAGAACATGAAGCTTTTATTTTATTTATTTTTTATTTTGAGTGTATTGTGAGGTTTTTATTTTGTTGTAATATTCTCCTCATCTCTCTCTAATTTGATTTGTAAGTATTCTTTAAAATGTTGTAATAATTCACCGCCCCGCTTCTTTCTATCCCGTTCTTTTACTTGCTTTCTTTATTTGTACATAAACATCATATTTATTTTTCATCATAGTTATGCTTTGCATCCATGTTTCATGCATCTTGATTCGGCTAAGTTCGCATTTGTAGATTTAATCAATTCCTAAGTGATTATGTGTGCTACCTCATGTTTTTGAGATGATTCACATATCATATTTTAGAAGCCGAATCTTTAGTTGCATCTCATGAGTGAATTGCATTAGGATTTTGTATATAAGATCATGCATATTTTACTAACTTTGTTTTGTAGCTTGTTCGTGGGACGTCAAACATGTAAGTTTTTATGCTTTAGCATCCCGTTTGTGTGTGTTTTTCTTACTATGTCTAGCATTCTACCATGAGGCTATTTGCTTATGTGATATAACTCTATGAATGCCAGTGGATGGAGGTTGTGTCGCTTAATTTGAAATGATGTTGATTTTTCATGCTTGTAAACTCAATTTATTTGGGTTGTACATTGTCAAAACTCTTTCAAAATGCATGATATCAAATTGTTCCAAAATGAATGGCATAGTCTATACTTGTATGCTTCACATAGTAAATTTTAGGATTTATTAACTAATCAGAACATGAACATATAAAGAAAATAAAAGTCATATCATGGTTTAGTAGAGGCCGATCTTTTGATCGGGTGAACGGGGGTGTTCATTATTGACCTTCCCCTCTCATACCTAAGGTTCCGAGCCAAGCATCCTTGGTTACGACGAACAGTGGCCTTGGCACTGAGTCATGGGTTTCCTTATTTCCCAAAATATTAGGTGGCGACTCTGAGATCTGATGACGCAGTCCATTTTTGACAAAATTGCAATAAAATGGATTTTCACTAAAAGTTTCCAAATCTTGACTCTCATATACGTTTCACATTGCACTCGTGAGACTAGATCAAAGAGATCTCGGGAGTCCGAACTGTTTAACGCGCGCGGGCACCCCCCGGGCATGTTACAGCGGTTGTATCTTGGAAATCTTCCAAACAGACTTGCATTGCTAGGTCTACTATGGAATCAGAATTCATAGCTTTAGACAAAGCAGGAGAAGAGGCAGAATGGCTTCGCCACTTCCTTGAAGATATTCCGATATGGCCTAAACCAGTGCCTGCTATATGCATACATTACAATGGTCAATCAGCAATAGGTAGAGCACAGAGTCATGTGTATAACGGTAAGTCACGACACATTCGTCGTCGACATAACACCGTGAGACAACTACTCTCTAATGGAATTATTTCCATTGAATATGTGAACTCTAAAGACAACATAGCGGATCCACTAACCAAAGGGTTAGCAAGAGAGCTAGTTGAGAATTCATCGAGGGGAATGGGACTAAAGCCTATTAAATAAGAGTTACCACAACGGCAACCCAACCTAGTTGACTGGAGATCCCAAGACCTAGGTTCAAAGGGACAACCGAGTTGTGAATGACTCAGAAGGATCACTGGGGAGTTAAACTCCTACCCATTTCTATGATGAAATAGTGATGTCTGCAGCGTTTTAGGTTAAGTAATACTTTTAATGATTCTTATATCTAGGTATACCGAGTGGAGTATGGCAGGATACTCTTCATAAGCATCACCTATATGAGTGTGAACTAGGCCGTTTCTATGAGATTTGTGAAGGGCTATAATTCTCTAGAGCACTCATGATAGACCAGGTTGTTCAGGGCCAAAATGAACACAATAGTGAGAACTAAACTGTGTCTGGGGATATACTGTGTGAGTTCTATTGTCTTGGTTTACACAAACGGCTGAACAGTTTAAGACATCATGTTCACTGGTTAGCTAGTAAATCCGATAGTGTCTCACAAGGGAAGGTTCAAAGCCAAAAGCTACCTATTCTTTGCAGAATATTTCCAATTTCTGTACTTTCTGAAATTAGATCATGTTGTTGCATTTTCTCTCCATCAAATTCCATTCATGTGGGGGATTGTTGGAAAAAATGGTTTATATAGGCTTATTTTGGACCGACTTTGAGCCCAAAATTGAGTGGGCCCCGAACGTCTTTTGGGGCCGGTCCGAAGAGGTGAAGTGTTCCTTACCACATGGCAAGTCACAGGGTGAAGACGGTTCGTCAAAACCATTTATGAGTGAATGGGAACATGACGTCGTTTTCGGGTTCGTGGAATGAACATTTAAAGTTTGTAATGTGGGTTTCCTTGTGAGGCTTGTCCCACATTGAAACTTTAAGAGAGTTTATTTGTGTATATAAGCTCTAGCCTACAACACTTGGGTTGGGCCCCAAGGGGGCACCCCAAGTTTGTAGAAGGGAGGAGTTATGGACAAAGTGTACCTTAGCCCAAAACCACCACACACGCACGCCGCCGCCGCCGTCCGTTCGGCCGAGCCGAGCCGTGCCGAGCGCGGGTTGGGTCGGGTCTAAACATTAATTTTTGGACAAAATTTATTTGAATTTTTTCAATAAATTCTTGCAGGAAAAATTAATTTAAATTTTGAAATTTGAATTTGAAATTCAAATTGTTGTCCAACAATTGTGTCTCTTCCTTTTATTTCATAACAGATTTTTTAGCCCAAACTGTTTTTTGGATCTGTTCAAAACCGAACAGATTTAAATCTGCCCAGGCAGATTCAAACAATGTCATTCCAGCAGTTAATCTGTTGAACAGTTTGCATATCTGTGTGCTTTCAAAACAGCACCTTTGGATTCAAACCACACTTGTTCATTTGAATTTTATACCTGTTCGGTTAGCACTTGTGTGCCTATAAATACCAACATTCCAGCAGTGTTTTTCAATCCGAAAATCAGTCTGAATATTTGTCTCTTTGCTGTCCATTTTGTTCTAGTGCATTTATTCTTCATATTTTAGTTTTAGAATAAATATTCAGAGAGTTAAAACACAGGTTTGGTTCGCCGAACAATTTGTTTTGGAGTGCTACTACAAATTGGTTAAGATCATTGTATCCTGAGAGATAGACGCCACTCAACCGTAAACACCGTAGCGGGGCGAATCTGTCTGAAGGACAGAGTGTCACACACTCGACTTGATCTTTGAATTATTTATTTGGTTCTACAAAATAAATACTGTAAATTTTATTTTATTTTGTTTGAATTGTTTCAAATTATTTTATTTACACATAAGATTGTTCCAACACTTGTATCCAAGTGTGTATATGAATACTGAGCATGGAGATTTAGAGGCAACGAGGATAGAGTTTTGTAATATGTTTTATACAAAGATAAGCATTACAAGTGGAAAAGTATGTTCTTGGCTAAACAAACGATTCCAGATGCAACCATGAACTCCATTTTACAAATTTAAACAATTTGTAATTATAACAATTACATTTCCATTTCCATTTGTAGTGTTTTTAATTTCTAATTTGTAATAGTTTCACCATAATGAAAGGAAATGAGGAAGGGAAGAAATTATAAACCTTCGGGTTTAGAGAAAGTTTTTGGAATTAATTTTATTATTTTCAAAGTATTTTGATTTTCTGTAATAGAAACCAAAGTTTAGCCTTGGCTAAAGAGTATTTCTGATTTGTTCAGAAATAGAAACTAAGATGGATTTGGTTTCAAACCTTTGTGGTTAAAGAAAATCTTTGGATTTAATTTTTTTATTCCCAAAGTGGTAGGAAACCAAGTTTTGAGAAAGTCTTTGGTTATAATATGATTATTTCCAAAGTGTTTTGTTTTGGGAAAAGAAAGCAACTTTTAGCATTAGCTAAAATATTTATGATTTTTATTCAAAAATAATGGGGCTCAGTTCCAGACATATCGGTTAACTTTTATAAGTGGTGTAATTCTGATAGCAAATTTTAATTGCTTATAAGTTTTGTAAAATTGGTTTGTTTTAACCTAGTTTTATCTCCTAAAAAACTTAATTCTAAATTAGTTTCTCATGGACTAAGAGCCAACATGCTCTTGAAAGTTTTGTCTAAAGCTAACTAGGTCTTAAGTGGGACCGGTGTGACCCCTTCTATCACGACCCAAATCCACCCTTATAGGTTTAGCATTGTAACCGGCCAGTAATCCTGGGATTACACAAGGCCTCTGAACAAATTAAGCAAAAGTAAAAGGGCTAGCGGAAGCAATTACAAACATACAACGTTCATAGAGCTATGTGGACATACATGGAACAAAAAAAAATTAAAAACTTATATTTACATACATATACGATATCATCAGAATGTCATTGTTACGTCATCATAGATACAGATAAACCAAAAGCTTGTCCAAACAAACAAAAGAAAGTAACTTAAACTTGCATCATGCCCACAAAACTCGACCACAAAACATTTTGGAACCTCCTCGGGAGGCACACTGGTTAGCTGACTCAAACAGATCTCCAGGCAATTCTCACTGAGCCTAGTCCTGCACCTGATCACTTACATACATAAATAATACAGTAAGCTGGAGCCCAGTGAATAGCAACAAGGTAAAAGGTTATGAATAATGTCCAAAACAGATTCAGAAATCAGAGTTCATATCAGAAACAAATTCAGATTCACATATTTATACCGAATTCATAAGTAGTTATATGTGATACATCTATTAGCTATTCGATCAGATTGGTCATAAGACCCACATATATAGTTAGTACCGACAATCATAAAGGTCAACATCTTCGTACGTAAATAGCCATAGTATTATTATCCCCAGGCGAGGGCCACGTGAACATAGGCCTCGGTATTGTTGTCCCCGGGCAAGGGCCACATGAACATAAGCCATGGTATTGTTACCTCCGGGCGAGGTCCACGTGAACTAAGGATACCACAAATACATTTTAGAAAAACTGGACATTCATTCATGATTTACAAACTAGCATTTCATAAAAACAGATCATATCATATCAGTCAGAAAATACTTATAGTCAAACATAACTTTACAAAGTTGTTACTCATAGATAGCTCCAATAGCAAAAGAGTCAGAACAATTGGATCAACAATCTATGGCGCGTGACCTACACAAACACATAGTGGATACATATTGAAACACATGCTCGGAAAATATTTAACTCATTTCTTTTCTATCTTAGTGTGTTTCTAATCATTATCCTTATTATTGTGTCTTAATTAAGACTTAAGAATGCCTAAGATGCAATGAGAATGCCAAAATGTAAGTTGAAACACTTAATCAAATTTTCAAAAATAGGGCAGTCCGCTTTAGTGGTCTACAAAAGTACTGGGCATATGATTTTTACGCTCGACAGTCGCTCGAGCCCAAGACTGAGTAAATAGGGTATTCGCTCGAGAGCAACTTCCTACGCTCGAGCAGTTTGCAAAACTCTGCAAAACTTTTGGGAGCTCTCATTTTACGTTCGAGCAGCGGATCAAAAATAAGGGTGGTCGCTCAAGCGCAGGTTCTGTCGCTCGAGCCAACCTCCAAACTCTGCAAAAGTACTGGGAGATCGCATTCTTCGCTCAAGTGTTACTTTCTACTCTCAAGCGAAGAGTATGAATTCTGGAATTTCCAAATTGCACTCCCAACTTCAAAACTTGAGTTCAAAGCATCAAAACACATCTTTTTGGACCAAAACTTGAGAAAACATGTGTAAACTCATGGGACTTTATGAATTAAAAGCCGTTTCGCCAAAATCAAGCACAAAAGCAAGAGAATTATTCAAAAGCAAACTTGATATTTTTTAAATCATAACATGCAAACAATGACTTGAAATCATAGTTTCCAAAACATGCACAAATTGAGTGTTTAAGTGCAAAACCACATTGAGCTCCCATAATAGAACAAAAATAAGCTCTTGCATGTAAGAATTTGTTGAAATCAAAACTCAAAATTCCTGAATTATGCATGCATGTATGTTAAGATCTTCTTTCCTACCTTTGGGATGGAAAATGAGAGTGTTTTAAGATAAAAAGTTGGAAATGATTTTTTACACCAAAGAAAATTTTTCCTATCTTTTTTTGTTAGCTTCTTCTTTGGTTCTTGTTAAAAAGAGTGCATGTAGCAACTCTAATTTTTCGTAAGTCATTTTTTATTATTATTATGATTATTATTTCTTTATTTTATTTTTTGGTTTTATTAATTGTGTGGTTGCATGAGAATTTAATGTGTTATTTAATTAATTTAATGTGTTAGTTAAGTATATATAATTAATTCAAATTTTTATATATTATATATATATTTGTATATATAAAAAAAGAAGTTATTTATATTGATCTTATATGAGATATTTATATATATTGTATTTATATAATAAAATATAATATAATGCTATTAGGTTATAATAGTATTAGGTTAACAAACGCATAGGTTGCCTAACAAAATAAAAACAAAACAAATAGAATCATCAGAGAGAGAGAGAGAGATTAATAAAATCCAAGAGTGCAAACTAAGAGGGAGAGAAAGAGAGACAGTAGAGGAGAAAAGGCAGAAAAAGATTAAGGTTTTATTTTGGTGACTTTATTAATTATTCAAGTGATTCTTTGATTTCAAAAAAATATTGTGAGTGCAAAACCCACTTCTCTTAATTTATATTTAATTTGTTGTTTTTATTTATTTATATTTATTTGATATTGGTTTGATTTTGTATTTACATGAAGATGATATGTCACGACCCGCTCCCCGTACCCAAGTGTTAAACATCGTGATGGCCAGTAACTAAGGTCATCTCCGGCCAATTCTTAAACAAATCAATAAACGTGAGCGGAAGTAATATTTAAATAAGGGTACCAAAATAATCATTGGAGTTTCTATTTTTATTACAAAATTATATTGACCAAAAAGGCCGATATTAGTATAAAAAAATATATCAATAAAAGTGTTGTGTGTGTCTATTCCGCAGCCCCGCATCTAAGACTTTCCAAAAGCTATTTCTGAATTGCATTATTTCCTGAAAATTGATAAACAGCTATAAGCACATGACAGAGTGAGAAATATTATACCAAGAGTATAAGGGACACGAAATAACCATAGATAGTTATGTAGCCAAAACATTTAAGATAACTTAGTCGGAATAAATAATCCTTTAAGTAACAAAATTGAGATTATGTAAATAAATAACCATAACCACGGTAATTTGGTAAACAAATCATTTAAGTGGCATAAACTGAAACACAGAAATTATGTAAATAAATGACCATAACCACGGTACAGAACAGAACAGAACAGAACAGAGGTCACAGAAGTGACAGTCAGAACAGAGGTACGGATTCAAGAGGTGGCTCGTACGAACTCTAGAGGTGGCTCCCACAATAGTGTAGCACTTAGCTCCGTATAGCACTTTGCTCCGCACAAACAAAGGTCAATGGATCCATGACAAACAGAGGACCATAAAGTGGTCAAACAGAGGCCAATAGTTATTTAAGTCCCCCAAGGCATGGGACTCCCATGGTGGTACTTACAAAACATAATTGTTTATAAGGTTATAGTCAAATATTTTTTAAATATAAATAAACATATCCATGGGTTTCCTTTTAAGCAAATAGGGTTCAGAAAATAATCTATGTAATCAAATTATTAATATAGTTTATAATAATTTATAAAACATAACTTATATAAAATAAATATGGTAAGTCAAAACATACGTAAAATATATTATGGTAACTCAAGGTATAATATAACTCACATTAACTTTAATATCTCACTCTTTCTTTCTACTATCAAAAATCTTATTAACTTTCACTATTTTTTCCTTCCTTCTCTCTTTTCTTTCTTTCATTTCTTTCTTTTTCTTTCTTTTCTTTTTCCTAACCTAGAGCATATCCTCCCTATTTATTGGAGAAAAATTGTGACTAGCAACCCACATGGAGTCCTCCAAGCGTGCCACGTGTTCATAGGCCAATCTTGCTTAGATTGGCCAAATCTTTGCTTAGATACATACTTATCTTAACAGTTGTCAATTTTGCTTAATTTTTTATTAAATTCTACTTTGGCCCCAAGTCTTAATAATTATATTATTTTATAAAATTATACATAATAATACAAAATAAATCATATATTTTCCTAACTGTGATTAAATAATATTAGTATAAATTTTACAGAATAATTAAAAATCTGAGTTGTTACATGATAGATTGATTTTAATTATTTTAATTAGTTGTGTATGTCAGGTTTAGGATTTTTATATGTATTTACTTCATGGTTGTAATCACACTCATGGATATATGAAATTAAAATAAACTTAGAACTCATAGATAAATTATTTATACTCCACCATGACTCTATGGATTGTTGTTTTATTTGAGTGTTAGTGAGAAAGAGTGTATAAAAAAAAAGTGAGGATTATGAGATTTATTTAAATGCCTTAGGTTTGGCATTGTTATGTTTGTTCTCATGAGTAGATGAGAGATTGTGTATATATATTGTTGTCTCGTTCTCATGAGTAGATGAGTGCTTTGATTTACACACGTACGTATATGCACTACAACAAAAAACAGAATTGGCGACCAAAATATGAAATTTAGTCGCTGAAAGTGAGGGAAATGGCGACTAAATTGGAATTTGTCGCCGAAAAGTAGATTTTTAGCGACTAAAAGAGTTTAGTCGCCGAACAACAGGTTTTTAGCGACTGAAAGGAAGTTTTGTCGCCTAATATAGGGTTTTCAGCGACTAAAGTTTGTTTAGTAGCCAAAAGTCACGGTTTTTAGCGACTAAAATAATTTAGTAGCGAAAAGGTATGGTTTTGGCGACTAAAAACAGGTTTAGTCGCTGATTATAGCAGTTTTGCCGACTAAAAACAATTTAGTCGCTGAAAGTGGGGGTTTTGCCGACCAAAATCCATTTTAGTCGCCCAAAGTAGGGTTTCTGGCGACAAAATTTCAGTTTAGTCGCCAAAACTGCTACTTTTTAATTCATAACCTGTTTTTTTAGCGACAAATAAATAATTAGTAGCCCAAAATAATACAATTAGCGACTAAATAATGGTTTTAGTCGCCAAAAGTTGACTAATTTTTTTTTTAGTAAATATTTTATTTTTTGACATAAATTATTTGAATTAAAAAAATTATATTTATAAATATTATTTTCTATTAATTGCGGTTAATATACTATATAAATAATATATATTGCACTATTACGCATGTGAGGTTGGGGTGGTCTAGTGGGGAACGCGTGTGGGTGAAGGTACAGTGGGGAGCATGGCTTGGACGTCCCAGGTTCGAACCTTGGGAGCAGCCAAGGCAACCTTTTTTTTTTTTTTTCTGGAAATGGTTTTGGCGACCAACGACTTTAGTCGCCGAAAGGTTTAAATAATAAAAAAAAAATACTATTGGCGACTAAAAGTTTAGTCGCCAAAGGTCGAATTTCCAAAAATTATATTGCATTTGGCGACAATTTTTTTCGTCGCTGAAGACCTGTACATTGCCGACTAAGAAGTTTTTAGTCGCCAAAGGTATTGGCGACCATCCATTGGCGACAACAGTGGCGACTAAAAGTTTTTGTCGCGGAAAGTGGAAATTCGACCTTTGGCAACTAAAAAACGACTTTTGGCGACTAAAAATTTAGTCGCCAAAGGTGTATTTTCTTGTAGTGATGCTAACCATCCGGGGATTGTGAGTCAAATTCGGGACGATATCCCCGTGCAAGTTTGGCTTCGGAGCGGTGTTAGGCATACGAGAGGCACATGGGATATATGTGTAAGCCGAAAGTGAAGGGCCGAAGTGGTAGAGTTAAGGTACAAATAATTAAATATGAGTTTATTGATATAGTGTGAATTGTATTGATTTGTACATCTCGAAAAATAGTAAATGACCTTGATAAATTATCAAATTTGGGTAGAGGCATGTATGCGTAATTCTAGAAAAATTTTGTATTTTAACTTTGTACTAAAAAGATCGATTAAAACTTGTAATTGGATGATCTTGGTTATAGTAATTTTTATTCATTTTAGCAATGCAGATTTTAGAGGCTGTTTCAACTCACGAAACGAGCTCATTTTTATTGATTTCACATAAATTGAAGTAAAACATTATTCTGAACACTTTTCGTGTTTTAAACTTTTCTCAAAAAAATCATCTTAAGACAGTTTCTTTTCGTTTTCAATTCCATCTTTTTTCGATCGAATTTCGTTTAGGTTCTTCTATTAAGTTTTTCTCTCAATCTATTCAGTTTCTACTAAATTCATCCACGCTACCTTTTAGAAAATTTGATTCTATACAACTTTTGTTCTTTGAGTTTTGGTCAATTCGAATTATTTAAGCATAAAAAAATATATTTTTATACTGCTTTAGCAATTTACTTATAATTAAATTATACAAACTCTATTTTTTTTGTAGAATGGTGGGTCTTACTAACTTTTTATGCAAGGCTGACTTATCATAATTTTTATGTTTATTTTATTTATTCTATACTCAATTTATATTTAGTTATGTGCAAATAAGAAACTAATGCCACCGTATCTCGGGAAACTACCCTTCGTCTCAGTGCGAGTGGAACTACTTCCCTTATCCCATAATAAAAATTAAATGTACTTTTATTTGTGTCTGGTGGACACGTGGGTGTCAAATATTTGAACTCATACCAGTATACTTGTATACTGACCCATTTTGTCTCCTGGCAACTCAGGTGTGTTCTATTTAAGCGCAGCTGAGCTTCCTTTGAAGGATTAATTAGGACTACGGTAGTGACAAGAAATAACTATAGTTGTTGGATATGTCATTTTGACTTCTTTTGTTTTCTTGAGCTTAGGGTTAATATTAGTTTATGTATCTATTACTTCTTTATGACCTTAGTATTTTGATAATTTGGCGTGGTTTGTAACTTTACATTATTTAAGTTGTTTTGACTATTTATTGTTACTTTAATGTTGGAGGTATTGAATAGTTAAGAAATTATGGTGGATGATTTGGTTGGCATTTTGTTAGTTTTTTTTTTTATCCCTTATAATCTTTTGAGCATGAAAATTTACTTAACCTTATGGAGACAAGAACGTTTAGATTTTGTTTCACCCCTAGAATTTGGATGATGAAATATTGATTGGGGTTTAGTCCTAATTTAATATTTAATTGTCCAAATTTTAGGGCATGACAGTGCATCCATTGTCAAGTTCGCCGCAGCTATTCAAAAAGTGCTTCTGTATTAGTTGGTTTTGATCGTCGTATCCTGAGAGATAAATGCTGACATACTTCCAACATCCATCGGGAGGCGGTAAATCTGTTTTAAGGAAACTGTCTAGTGCAAGTTTCAATTTACTTCTTTTCTTATCATTTGTTCTTAAATTTGATGAATTCTAATCTTTTAATAATTTGTTCTATTAGTAATGTAATCTAATTTATTTATGTATTTTTAGTAGTGTCATTTATTCTGTATTTCATCCTTTTAATAAAAAAATTGTTTTGTCATTTCTATTTCTTTTATTTTATATATTTTTTATGTATTATTATGAAAAAATACCAACAAAAGAAACATATGAAATAATTGAAACATATATGAAGAAATGAGTAATATAGATCTACTGATTTTTTAAAAAAATTAATTCTTTCATAACCCTATGTAGCATAAAGTTATATGTTGGTTTTGTTTTGGCTTGGTCTTTATGGTTAGATTTTGTGGGTTTTTTATATTTTATTTCTGTTGTTAAGTCCTTCTTAACTTTTTTGTTTTTTGTATAAAAAATTCGTGAGGCCGAGGGGTTGGTTGTATGGATGCGAGTAGCAGTAGTAGGGGTAATTTGTACTTTCGAATCTCTCTCGATGCATGCCTTCTTCCTGTACCTGTAATTTCATATTGTTAATGAAATTTTTACTTTGCCGATCAAAAAAAAATGTAGCATAAAGTTATCAAACAAACTCATAAAATTAACAAATTATATAATACTTTTAAGTTTAACCCATTTGTGTGAGTGATTTTCTGATCACACTGCCCGCTTAGTAATCAACTGGAGAGCACCGGCAGAATAGATGGCTTTTAGCTAACCTGCAACAGAAAGAGAAGACTCCGGTGGTGGTTCGCCACTCGGGGGTACTCCGACGATCAAGTCAGTACTCAATATCTCTCAAAGATACTCAATAGTGCTAAACTCACTAGCTTGAGCATAAAAAGCATACCTTAGACCCATGGGGGTGCCTCTCTTTTATAGCTAACATAAACCTAGTCCCAATAGAAGCCTAACTTCTATGGACTCAGGATTACTGCTAATCTTGGACTCCCAGTAAGATTAGGATAAACTCTCTAAGAGTCTTATCTTAATACAAACTGAAGTCTTCTCTCATTCTAGGACTCTTGTCCCTCATCCAGGTTGAGTTCCCTTTTCATTCTAGGACTCTTGTCCCTTATCCACTTATCTCGGATTCCGATATCTTCGGAGATAACCTCGGCCTTGCCGAGATCACCTCGGCGTCACGACCAGGACACGTGGCACCTCGGCTGACACGTCGGCGTCACCTTGCCACGTGTTGGTACTCAGAAAATATATCTCCACAACTGCCCCCTAGGTTCTATTACCTCGGCATTCTGAGGTGATGGAACCTACACTGTTCGTTCATTTGTGCCCCTCTGTTTGAGATCAAACTTGTCGACCTCAAAGTTCCCTGGACTTTACTGTCCACTGGTGTCAATAATCAAGTTTCATGCTTTCCAAGCTGCTTGAAATCGCACCTACTAGCCGAGGTTCTGGTTCCATTAATTCGTAAACTCCAAGTGCTTTGCAACTGCTCCACTCACACTCTCTGGTGAGTTCCCAATTTCCAGTCATCTATTTGACTCCGGCGATTTTCATATCGGCGTTCATTTCACTTGGTAGGTTCATAAACTCTTTACTTGCTATTAAGCTCAATCTTTCATAACTCTTTTGAATCTGTTTACTTGCCATCTGTTGCCTTCTATTTTTGTCTGTCTTTAAATTTTGAATTGTTTGAATGTCTGGCACTGTTCTTGTCATATCCGCTTTCTGTTGCTAGCATCGTGTCTGGGTCATTACTTTCTTGTTCTTCACATACTTATTTAGTGCCTGTGCACTTGGCTTTATTCTTGAACTTTGTCGTCTTCTTGACTATTTTTCTCTTTTTTCATTCAATCCTCTGGCTTTTTCTCTTTCTAGCTCTTTTGCTTAAATCCGTCATTGTTCCAAGCTTTCAAGCTTCTACAACTGTCTTCGTTCCTCTCCTCCGGTGAAGCTTACGTCATTCTGTCACTGTCGTCAGACTTCGGCAATTCTCATTCCGGCTTCCCTCTTTCTGGTAAGCCACTGTTCCTCCTGGTTTTATTTCTTGTTGCTTTCCAAGAAGCTCTGCTTCATTGTTAATCACCATTGTTGTTTTATCTGTTGTTTCCAAATCATCTTCTTGAATACACACTGTTCACACATCTGTTGATTTCTGCCACTGTTCTTGGCTTGACACACCTGTGCAATCTTTTTGTCTTGATTTCCTGATAGCTTTATCACCATTCTTGATTACGAATTACATTCTTGTTTCTGTTTTCTGTGTCTTTTTCCAGATTCTTGCTTTCAATCCTTGCCTTCAAACTCCGAGGTTCCAATCGCCGAGAAAAGCCTTGATCAAACTCTTCAAGAGATCGATGTTGAGCTCGAGGCCGAGAAGGCTGCTGAGAAGTCTTCCCAACTGTCTTCTATATCCTGCCATTGATGCCGAGTAGTTTTGTTTCCTTCTTTTACTCCTTGTACCTTGTACCTTGTACTTTGTCCGTCTTTGTATGCTTTTAATCCGGCCGACGTGCCATTTTTGTAGTCTGAATAATTTATTTTTTCAATATTCAAGCCGAAGTGCCTTCTTTCTTCTTTAAATGCATTTCTCTGATTTCTTCTTTGAATGTATGTCTTTTTTTTTCTGTTCTTGTATGATTCTATGCTTAGAATAATTTGCATGTCTTCAAAGTACACCTTGATTGTGCAATCTCTTTGGGTAAAATACCTCTGTCACAACTTCTAATCTTGCTCATCTTGGCCTTGTCCTAACACTTGAAAATATTGTAACAAATATTTTCACAAGTGTTGCTTAGGACTTGTCACTTTCTCAATGTCTTCTATCAAGACTTCAGTCTTTCCATATTTCAAGTTTTGACAACCTGGTAGTCTCGGCAAGTACGCAGATATTGCTTGAGCTTGACTTTAACTTGTAAATTTTTCTCAAAAATTTCAACAAGTGTTTAACCATCATCCTTTATCATAACCTCGGCTTAATTTCAGCTTGTAAATTTTTCTCAAAATTTCAACAAGTGTTAAACCATCTTCCTTTATCATAACCTCGGCTTAATTTCAACTTGTAAATTTTTCTCAAAATTTCAACAAGTGTTGAACATGACCTCGGTTTAACTTCAACTTGTAAATTCACACAGAATTTCAACAAGTGTTAAACATCATCTCGGTTTAACTTCAACTTGTAAATTCACACGGAATTTCAACAAGTGTTAAATATCACATCGGTTTAACTTCAACTTGTAAATTCACACAGAATTTCAACAAGTGTTAAACATCATCTCGGTTTAACTTCAACTTGTAAATTCACACAGAATTTCAACAAGTGTTAAACATCATCTCGGTTTAACTTCAACTTGTAAATTCACACAGAATTTCAACAAGTGTTAAATATCACATCGGTTTAACTTCAACTTGTAAATTCACACAGAATTTCAACAAGTGTTAAACATTATCTCGGTTTAATCAACTTGTAAATTGCTACAAATTTCAACAAGTGGTAAACATCATCTCGGTTTAACCAACTTGTAAATTCACACAGAATTTCAACAAGTGGTAAACATCATCTCGGTTTAACCAACTTGTAAATTGCTACAAATTTCAACAAGTGGTAAACATCATATCGGTTTAACCAACTTGTAAATTGCTACAAATTTCAACAAGTGGTAAACATATTCTTCTTCTCTCTGCCCCCTGCATGGCTTCCACATACTCCTTTGCGAACCTTATAAAAGGTCTTCAACCTGGCTAACTGCAGTCCAACCTTGTGTGTTTTCTTTTTTATCTTCTGGGATCTGAGATTTGCTCACTGAGCTCTTCTCTTTTCGGACTTAAGTGCCGAGATCTTGTCTGCTAGAATCTTGGATCTGCTCACTCAGGTTGAGCTCTTCTCTTCTCGGACCTACTCATCTAGGCCGAGATCATGTCTTCTAGGATCCGGGATCTGGAATCCGGGATCTGCTCACTTAGGCTGAGCTCTCGTCTTCTCGGGCCTACTTGTTTAGGTTGAGATCATGTCTTCTCGGATCCGGGATCCAGGATCTGGAATCCGGGATCTGCTCACTCAGGATAAGTTCTTCTATACTTGAATGTTATCTCCTTGGGAGCGCTCATGCCCCCTGTCTTTGCATCCCTTCTAGAAGGGTCTTCGTTCCTCCGCAGGTATCTATCCTTCCATACCTGGAGGTCATCTTCGTTGTAGTATCCGCTTCGATCTGTTGTCTTTGGTGCGTCACCTTCCTGGCCGGCGTCTTTCACTCCGTGACTCTGGTCACGAGTTTCTTTGTTGCGGTTGTCCCCTTCAACGTCGAGGTTGATAGGTCTCCCATTCCCAGCAGAAGCGTTGTCTCCAGTATGATCCTTCTGTCCGTCATTGGCCATCTATTCTTCTTTCTTTCATTGGCCATCTATTTTTCTTTCTTTCCCACAGACGGTGCCAAATTGTGTGAGTGATTTTCTGATCACACTGCCCGCTTAGTAATCAACTGGAGAGCACCGGCAGAATAAATGGCTTTTAGCTAACCTGCAACAGAAAGAGAAGACTCCGGTGGTGGTTCGCCACTCGGGAGTACTTCGACGATCAAGTCAGTACTCAATATCTCTCAAAGATACTCAATAGTGCTAAACTCACTAGCTTGAGCATAAAAAGCATACCTTAGACCCATGGGGGTGCCTCTCTTTTATAGCCAACATAAACCTAGTCCCAATAGAAGCCTAACTTCTATGGACTCAGGATTACTGCTAATTTTGGACTCCCAGTAAGATTAGGATAAACTCTCTAAGAGTCTTATCTTAATACAAACTGAAGTCTTCTCTCATTCTAGGACTCTTGTCCCTCATCCAGGTTGAGTTCCCTTTTCATTCTAGGACTCTTGTCCCTTATCCACTTATCTCGGATTCCGATATCTTCGGAGATAACCTCGGCCTTGCCGAGATCACCTCGGCGTCACGACCAGGACACGTGGCACCTCGGCTAACACGTCGGCGTCACCTTGCCACGTGTTGGTACTCAGAAAATATATCCCCACACCATTCATATATTGAATTGATATTTTTAAACAATCAAACTCGAGTGACTTGATTCGATATCCTCATAAAATACAAGGCCAATGGAAGAAATTTTAAAAACTTAGAGGGTTATTCCATACACAATGCAGAAATATAAAAGTTATGAGTAATAGAAGAATTTTGAAATTTTAGGGGCCCATTGGCGTTATTTGCTTTTGTCTCATGTCGTTATTAGGCTTTGTTTAGTAAAAATTACAAAAAGTCAATTTTTTATAATAAAAAAATTAAAATAGTGATTTTTTTTCTTAAATTTGTGTAAAAAACATTTATTGTTAAAATCTTTAGAGTTTATAAGGATTTAAAAAGTAATGAATAAATAAATAAAATTCCAAAAAATGAAAGTTCACCGAAGATCCAAAAAAATAGAGTTTTTTGCTTTTTGTTTTGTTTTTGTTTCTAGAAAAAAAATTTCAAGATTTTAAATTTTTTTAATTATTTTTTAGGTTTCGAAATCTCAATATCTAATTGATGGCCTTTTGACATTGATATTCCTGATTTGTAAAGCTTTTTTTTTTTTTTTTTTTTAACATGAGAAAGTTTCCATTAAGATCAGTTAAATGGTACTTACAAAATGAGTCCATCCAACCAAATTAATTTACACCATACAAAGTAAAAATCAACAAAGAAATACTCAGGAGAAAAACTATGAAAGTATCCAGATACGAATCGCGCACTGCAAAGCAGACGCCGATCATAAAAGTTCGATAATAGAGAAAATCTAGCATAAAACATAGATTTCTACCAAGAGAGGGTAAGCCACAATCAAGCACCAATGGACTCATCACACAACCAAACACCAAACAAAACAAGAGAAAAAGAAACCCAAATCTCAATCCCTAGCCATGGCAATGGAGAAGTGGCAACGATACCGGTAGATCTAGTGGAGATGGGTTTGAGGAGGGTGCCGACCTGGTGAATGATGGCAGATTTGGTGGCGATGTGGTGGTGACTGTGGTGGCATCGACGTGAGACAGGTGATAAGGGAGATAGCGTGTCCAAAGAAAGCCATGACTGGGTAAGGCAGAGGGAAGGGGGAGATGGGAAACAAATCTACATTCCACCAAAAGGAGAAGAGCACCTCACAAAGAAGGGAGAATATGGAAAGACATAACTTCCAAAGCTTATTGGAATCAAATGAGAAAGTAAAAGGAAGGAAAACAGTGGATAGAAAGAGGAAGGAGGAGACCCGAGGCCGGAGTCCCCCTCCCCCACCCTAAGCGGCACCCGAGCAAACCCTAGAAGAAGAAGTTACAGAGAGAAGCTCTCAAGCTTTAGAGAGAGAAGTGAACGTCTAAATACATGATTTGTAAAGCGAAAAATGCTTGGGAGCACTAAAAGGGGATCACTAGAGGGAGCACTAATGATGTGGCAGTGGGCCCTGCCCACTTTCTATGCCTTGTTTTTATTTTATTTTTTTTTTTTTGTTATTTCTAATGTATTAGTGCTATTAGTGGTATATTTTTTAGTGGTCTAAATCATTGTTGTTTGTAAAGCTTGATGACAGGCCCAAATGCTAGATTTGTACTTTGCAAAGTTTACTGACTGACCCAACCCTTTTGGGGGTGGGACAAAATTTTAAATGAGATCTTTATTATTTAATAAATAAAAATTTATAATCTTTTTCAATTAATTAAGATTTTTCAATCAAGTGTAATATGATTAATTCACCTTTTTTTTTTTTCTGTGACATTATCAATCTTAAATAGGATTTCATCAATTTTACCTATGAAAACTATTTTGTGTAGAACCAATTATTACAGGTAGTATTAATGAAAATCTAATAAACAATGCATGCATTAGGGAAATATTATCGAGTCTTTTAATATAATTTAGTAGTACGTTAATTGGAGTATTTCATTTTTCTTATATTTGGGTTGTTTTGGAAAATGACTTATAAGATGACTTTTTAATTTATTATGAAAAAACATGTAAAAATTAAAGAGGTGATGTGATCAAAATAAATCAATAAGCTAGCTTATAAGCTTGATGTCAAAAGAGCCAAATTCTTTTAAGACTTGTAGTTAAAAAACCTAATTTAAATCATCAATATATTTTTTTTTTAAATGCAATATTTTAGAAAGCCTTCAAAATTAAGAGTATTGATTTTAATTTTTTCAAAATAAAAAAAAAATTTAAATGTCTTCATATATTAAGGGAAATTTATTGATAAATCCCATCTAGAGATGTTTTATCCCAATAAGTCCACAAAGAAAAATTATATCCCAATCAGTCCCATATAGTTTTCTGCTTATTCCAGGAAGTCCATTTTTTTTATTTCATATTTATACGTGACTATTATGCCCTTATATATATATATATACACTGTTTTAATACGTAAACCACGTTCCTATGATTTCGTTATTCAGTTTTGGCAGTTTCCTTATTTCTAATTCAAATCGATTCGTTTCTATCTTGCATGTTTTCATTCTATCGTTCTGAGGCATTGATGTGCTAGGGTTCGATTGTTGTTGTTCTTGTTTGGTATGGTGATATTCAAGTGAAGAGGACGAAGTTGAAGTTCTTCGGTTCTGTCATTTTCTGGAGTAAAACTGCCTCGAAGAAGTTGATTTTGAGTTCCTGGACGACTGTAGGGTTGGCTGATTAAGGTTAGTATAATTTTAGTGATGAATAGATGTTCAGTTTTTGTTTTGGTTGTAGGATGGATTGGATGCTTTGTTCTTGGATTGATATTGAGTTGATGCTCTGTTTTTTGCAATTACATGCATCATACGTGGTCATTGGATTGGAGGTCATTCAGATATATGTTGAATGTTCTAATATTCCTTTTACTTTGATGTATGCATAAGGAGGCTATGTGTGAGCGATAGATGTTCAGTTTTTGTTTTGATTGTAGGATGGATTGGATGCTTTGTTCTTCGATTGATATTGAGTTGATGCTCTGTTTTTGCAATTACATGCATCATACGTGGTCATTGGAGGGGAGGTCATTCAGATATATGTTGAATGTTCTAATATTCCTTGTACTTTGATGTATGCATAAGGAGGCTATGTCTGAGCGATATAATTCAGAGTATATTGAACAATGTGAATGTTCACATCATGTCAGTATTACGTGAAGAATGTCGATGTTTGCATTTTACTTTAAGTTTTGCTTAATGAGGCTCTGTGTGAGTGACATAATTGAGATTAAATGTATCAATGTGAATGTTTACATCGTGATCATGTGGAGGGGAGGTTATCAGATTAGTGATGAATGTGGTTCCTGTATAATTCACAGTATGTGGAACAATATGAATGTTTACATCGTGTTAGTATTACGTGAAGGATGTCGATGTTTGCATTTTACTTTAAGTTTTGCTTAATGAGGCTCTGTGTGAGTGACGTAATTGAGATTAAATGGATCAATGTGAATGTTTACTTCGTGGTCCTGTGGAGGGGAGCTCATCAGATTAGTGATGAATGTGGATATTCTATAATTCAGAGTGTGTGGAACAATGTGAATGTTTACATCCTGTTAGTATTACGTGAAGAATGTTGATGTTTGCATTTTGCTTTAAGTTTTGCGTAACAAGGCTCTGTGTGAGTGATGTAATGGAGAGTATGTGGATCAATGTGAATGTTTACATCATGTTCCTTTGGAGGTGAGTTCATGAGTTTAGTGATGAATGTGGATCTTCTATAGTTCAGAGTACATGTGTGACTGTAAATGTTTACTTCGTGGTAATATCTTGTGAATAATGTGGATGTTCTCACTTTTACTTTCATGTTTGCTTAATGATTTGTACAGGAGATGGATAGCTTTATGATGTTGGTGTGTACATATGGTTGCAGTACCACTGTAATAAATGCTGCCCGCGCATTGTGTTATTCGCGTTTGGTGGACTGTTTGTGTGAAAAATGGGGGGAGTTGTCTGCTGGTTCTATTTCATTGTTTTGTAAATTACCTGGGATTAATAGGTGTGATTTGGAGAATGAGGAAGAATTTCAGAACATGTTACTGCTTGCTAAATCAATGGGGGTACAACATGTTGAAGTTGTGGTTGAGTTGAAAAGTGATATTGGTCAGTCAAGTAGTTTGGGATTGGTGCGTGTTGGGGTTGAGGAAGAAGTTGATGCACTACGGAGATTTTGCCACCATAAGGAGAAGCTGTTGTTGTCAGCCCCTTGGGCAAATGGTATCACGCATGTGGGACAACGGTTTGTTGGAGGTGCACAAGAATTTCGTGACGTTTTGTGTAAGTATGCCATCCAATGTGGGTTTCAGTTTACATACGTGAAGAACGAGACAACTAGAGTTACTGCTGTGTGCGCGATGCGGGAGGAGAGGGGCTGCTTGTGGGCTATACATTGTAGAGCACAACGCGCAAATGATTTTTTCTACATCAAGAGTTTTAGTGACGTGCATACTTGTGGTACAGATGTTCGAACATCGAAGAATCCGCGAGTTAGTTCGGATTTGGTGTCGAGTACCATATCCGAAATTGTGAGGGACAAGCCGTCGACTCGGCCATGTGATGTGGTGACTATTTTGAAGAGGGATTATGGGCTAGATGTTAGTTACCATGTCGTATGGTTGGGTGTGGAGAAAGCAAAGGCTGGTATTCATGGAGAGCACTCGTTATCATTTGACCAGCTGCGGTGGTATTCGGATGCTGTAATGCGGTACAATCCAGGGAGTTATGTGAATATTGACTATGATGCGAGTAGTCAACAGTTTTGCCGTTTCTTTGTGTCATTCGCTGCGTGTATTGCGGGGTTCAATTCTTGTCGGCCTTTATTATTCTTGGATGGTACATTCCTGAAAGGAAAGTACAAAGGTCAGTTACTTGCGGCAACGGCGAAAGACGGAAACAATGGTTAGTTTTTTTTTTACTTGTATGTTCATGTCAATATGGACATTGGCATGCATAGTATGGACAAATGAGTGATTGAGAAATTATAAGTATGTGAACATTGATATTAGTATGCACTGATGTGAATGTTCACATCTGTGTGTTCTAATGACAGTAATGTCAACATTCACATTATTATACACTGATCCATTCACATTATTATACATCTGTGTCTGTTAATGACAGTAACGTGAACATTCACATTCAAATGAGTGTATACGACTGTCAGTTGATCCAATAATGAATAGTACTGTGAATGTTCACATTATGAATGAATCAACAATCAGAAATGAATTGTTAATGGTTGCTAATGTGAATGTTCACATCATTGATGGTTATGAACTTGAATCCAGAAATAACAATAGTAATAGGGCAACGTAGATATGAACATTCACATGACCTGGTTTGTTTATATTGTGAACAGTTGCGTATTGTTGTTGTGTTGTAGGTCTGTTTCCTGTTGCATTTGCGATTGTTGATTCGGAGACCACGGTGAATTGGTCGTGGTTCTTGCATGAACTTGGGAAGGTTGTTGATGGTAAGCGCCAGATTACGTTTATTTCGGATCGTAATCTTGGTTTGTTAGAAGCTATGCCGAAGGTGTTCCCATCGGCTCATCACGGTTATTGCTTACAGCACTTGAAGAGCAATTTAAGAGATCGGATGAAAGGAATTGATAATGGATTCAGGGATCACTTAGTAAGTAGTTTGGGTGATTGTGCTTACGAGCCAACTGTGGTAGGGTTCCATGAAAAGCTTGCAAAATTAAAAGAGGAGGGTAAACGACGAGCACATGATTTTTTCAAGGACCTGGCACCTGAGCATTGGGCAAATTCGTACTTTAGGTAATAATAGTTTCATAAAGTGTTACATTTGTGAAGTTTGGAATGGTAGGGATGTGAATTTTCAGTTTACATTTGCGAAAATTTAAAAATTGTGTTTCATGTTCAATGTCAATGATGTGAATGATGTGAATGTTCACATCTGTTGTCATAAGTTGTTGTTGTTAACATTCGCATCATGCTATCATTGAAGTTGATGTTAATGTTCACATTAGTCTATTTTTTAAGTTGATGTTAAAGTTCATTGCGAATGCTGTTAAGGCTCACATCAGTCAACGTGAATGTTCATACATGTTAAATTTCATATTTTAAGATGTATGTGATATTGTGCAGGGGCATGCGTTATGGGGAGATGACTTCCAATGCGGCGGAGTCATTCAATAATTGGATTAAAGAAGCACGTAATCTTCCTATCACTCAAATGGTGGACACAATTCGTACGCAGTTAATGCGGCAACTGTCTGCACGGCGTGACCAAGCGAACAAATGGAATGAGCTTATTTGTCCTACATTTGAAACACGGCTTATGGATTCGTTCAATGACAGCAGGTCTTGGCAAGTTAGCAAAGCCAATGAGGATGTGTTTGAAGTGCATTCGATACCATCTGTTACTGTGGATGTTGCGAGGCGTACATGTTCGTGCTTCAAATGGCAAATCAACGGATTTCCATGTGACCATGCGGTTGTTGCCATTCAGAAGAGCCGCTACAATCTCAATGATTGTGTGGAACATTACTTTCATGTACAGACATATCGTGCAGCGTATTCGGGTGCGATATTCCCTATACCATCGGTGGAGAAGCCGCCTTTTGATCCCACGGACTTCACTATATACCCGCCAATTGTGAAAAGACCCCCCGGAAGGCCGAAAAAGAATAGGATCCCTTCAAGGGGTGAGAAATTGAAGCAAATAAGGTGTGGGAGATGTGGTAAGCTGGGGAGCCATAATCGAAAGTCATGCAAGGAGCCGATATAGGATGTACATTTTGCATTTCAACGGTGTGTTTTACATTGGATTCTTATATTCATTTTAGAAATAAGATTGTGTTTTGTTGCAAGCATAATCATGCTTTTTCGTTTTCTTTTTGTGTATGACACTGATTTTGTTGAAGTTGTAATGATAAATACATGATGTGGACATTCACACTTACGTAAAAGAATCTTACTATGTCAAAACTTGCACATGGGTTGAACTTTTATACCTTATTGTTGTCAATGTGTACATTCCTGCACGAAGTATGTGTGTTACATAAAAAGAAGGTTCCAAAAAGTGCATCAATTATGCTCATCACAACACGGCATTGCGAATATCATAAGTTAGTATGAACATTCACATCAGTGTTGCAAATGTGAACATTCACATCTGTCAAACATTAGTGCATATGAATATTCACACGTTTGTACGTCATCCGTAATTATGTCACATAGACATTCCAACAGGAAAAAATGTATACTATAGAACAATCGGGTTCAAACCATCGCTAAAATTATGCTCATCACAACACAGCATTACGAATATCATGTGACTATGAACATTCACATCAGTGTTGCAACTATGAACATTCGCATCTGTCAAACATTAGTGCATATGAATATTCACACGTGTGTACGTGATCCGTAATTATGTCACATAGACATTCCTGCATGAAAAAATGTGTACTATAGAACAATCGGGTTCAAACCATCGCTAAAATTATGCTCATCACAACACAGCATTACGAATATCATGTGACTATGAACATTCACATCAGTGTTGCAACTGTAAACATTCACATCTGTCAAACATTAGTGCATATGAATATCAGAAGTGCATGTTCACATTTGGCAGAGATGAATGGCATTTACTACTGTTATGAGCCGAAACAAATGTGAATGTTCACACATGTGTAAGTGATCCATAATTATCTCATGTACACTAAGTGTACACTCCTGCACAAAGTATGTGTATTACAGAACAATCAGGTTCAAACATTTGCATGAATTACACTCATAACAACACAGCATTATGGATATTGTAAGTGAATGTGAACATTCACATTAGTTGTGCAACTGTGGACATTCACATCTGTAAAACATAACAAAACCAAAAGTAGTTCAAAATTCGCAGCTGGCTTTTTCCCATTAACAGAGGCTGTATCACTGTTTTACAATCAGTTGTTGTGTCAAAATTTCAACGCATTCCATATTAACATTCATATTGATTGTTCGGAAGTTTGTAGGTGGACACCCCCCACCTATAGGTATTAATGAAGCTCTGATTTCTTATGATTCAAAAAACTATGCACTAACAAATCTCGTAGTCCACACCATTCTGAATTAGTGAGGCTGCCCACAACTTCTTCATGGAATATGTGCGCCCGCATGATGTAACATACTGCAGGTCCACAGTCCACTCTGTGAAAAAGAAATGGTTTTCGTTAGCAGTTGGCATGAATATTTGCATAATGGTTATGGACGATTTGTAAACAATGTAGCTAGTCTTACGAGTCGTCGCCTTGCTGAGGACAGACATCAACACTTTTGATTGGTTGTGCTGGATTTTGGGCTGCTAGCTTAGTGTATAGCGTTGATGACTCGCCAATAACGCTCACAACATGCTCAATGTACTTCCTCTGTGTAAAGAATTCCAAATTAGGCACCAACAGACATAGGTGTTGTACAATCATTTAATGGATGAGAACAAGTAAAATTTGTGTTCAAAAATAGCCACTTACAACTTCTTGGGCTTGGTCGATATGCGGGTCATGTATGCCTGTTCTTGGGCGCAATGAGTTGTAATGCCTCCACAAATTGTCTTCAGCATCATACACAACTATCGTCCAGTGGTACTCATGATGCAATGGGAATAATAGGTATCTCTCTCCTTGGTAGTTCTTGACATGTGCATCAATGTGTTTACTCCTTTTGCGAGGATGGTACTCCCGTATGACTTTCTGTACATATTGGACAAATAATTAATGGAATGTGAAGTTTCACATTGGCAATACAAGTAATGGAATGATAGATTTTACCAAACACATGCTCGTGAAGATGAATGACGGTTCATGCGAAGTTGGGTTGACCACCTCTTGTTGTTCATGCAACAGTTCAGCGTATGCATCTATGAGCTGCACAAACATGTGGTCATATTATATAGATTTGTGGCTGTTTGTGTGTGTGTCTGTGTGTGCATATGCATGAAGAGTTAATTATGTTTGTAATGGCATACATTGCTGTGTATTGATTCCTCCTTGATAAGGTTGATAATGTCATCAAAATACACATGTGTAGCCTTTGAATCTCCTTTCCACACCAGCAGCCTGTGCATTATGAACAAACCAATGTGAATGTTTACATTGCACAGATATGAAGAAACAAAAAAATTTAAACACAGTTATGAATATAGACAATTGCAGAATGAGAATGTTAACGTTAGATGTTTGTACAGTGACTTACTCAACGCCTCCACTTTTTTGTAAATCTTGGACCTTCTTTTTGTCTTGTTTGGACATCTTGCTCCACACTTTGAACTTGTTGGTCAAGGATATTTTTTTTGGCTGCTTTGGTGGTGGGGGTTTCTCCACATCTTCAACCATTTCAACTGGATGGGGTTGCTTTTGGCCAGGTAAGTCTGGATATTGGAAGTCAGGCAAGCGATGTTCTTTGCGATCTTTTTCCTTTATACGCTTGACCCTGGAAGGTGGGCTGATATTGTGTTGCATTGGGCTAGGGGGTTGCTGTTCTGCCACAGCCTGTGTGACAATGTGGACTGACTGGTCATCGTAAAGATCTTGAAGAATTGATTTATCGCATTCCAAGTCGATGACCAGCTGCGTTAAGCGTTTGATTTCTTCATCCTTTTGTTCCATGCATTTCTTTATTTCGGTATTTATGTTGGGTGGGCTGGACTGGTTGAACAATTTATGTTCAAGATCAGCTATGACTCTTGCCCTTAACTCCCATGAAAAATGAAGATGTTTGTACTTCGCTTCCCATTGCCTTACGACACCCCAAGCCTTCCGATTTTCTTTGATAAGCATGTCAATCAAATCAGGTTGGTTTGTGTTTGGTATTACAATAGCGCTGTCATAATGTTGGCTGCTGAATGGAATGTGAATGTCATCATCACTGTTTGGTTGCTCGAGGCCATCCCCAGAAAAGTTGGAGTTGCTGCCACTGTGTTGTTCTCCCTTGATGTCAAACGGGTTGGGAGATGTTGTGGCCGGTTCATAAATTTCAGGCTCCACCTTCAATGTTTTATGCTTGAAGTTTTGTATTTCTGTTGGGATTGCAAAGAGCTCGCCGGCATTAACCTGACAATGAAAAAAACAGGTTACGTAGCGTATATGTTTGGGGGTGTTATAATGTGAATGTTTTGATTAGTAGTTCAAGGCCCTACCTCATTAAAAGCCAAATCAGCTAAAGAGGTGGTTTTCATCTTCTTCTGTAAAGCAGTCAGATCCCACTTCACGCAGCGTGGAAAAGCATTGGGTTTGTGAGGTTGTAGGATGGTTGTGTGCTCACACAACCAATACTTCAGTAAAACAACAAACACAGTGTTACTTAGCATTTGCATAGTAATGTCGTGAGTGAATGTGATCATGCACATCAGTGGTTCAGATGTGAACATTCACATTTGTGATACATAAGTGATGTGTCACTGTTGTGATCATTCACAGTAGTATGTTATGAGTGAATGTGAACATTCACATCAGTGGTTCAGATGTGAACATTCACATCTGTGAAATATAAGTGCTGTGGCAGTGTTGTGAACATTCACAGTGGTATATATGAGTGAATGTGGACATTTACAATAGTGATTCAGATGCGAACATTCGCATCTGTGGTACAGTTGTGAACATTCACAGCAGTATAGGATGAGTGAATGTGAACATTCACATCAGTGATTCAGATGTGGACATTCACATATGTGATACATAAGTGATGTGTCACTGTTGTGATCATTCACAGTAGTATGTTATGAGTGAATGTGAATGTTCACAGTTGGCTTACATGAACAACACTGAAGGACATGTGAATGTTATTATCTGACATGTGTACTTACCATCAATAACATGACACAGCCTGTGACTTTTGCTGGATTTTTGTCATTTTGGGAAATAGACGATGTCAATGTTGTTCTAATTTGCTTGGCCCAATCATATTCTCGCATGGTTTCCAATGGGACCATATGTGTGTAGTACCCCCATCCTATCGTCTCTCCGCTTGTTGAGAAGAAAAGCTTTTGGCAAGCATACATGCACACTAGTCGGGCAACTTCTTCGTTGTCAGCTTTCTTTTTGCCTTTCAACGCCTCGGTCAGAAGGGTGCGTATCCATTTAGAAGTCAACCGGCTGACATTTTTGCACATTTTGTTTACGATGCCAGTCTTTGGTTTTGCACCGTACACTATGTCCATGGGCTTGCTGCCACAGTCCACACCGAAAATCAACTTGATGTCGCTGTTGTGTATGTTCATCTTCTTCTCCCCAATGTAGAACGCATCCTTTGAAGCTTTGTACGTTTGTAGTACATGCACAACAACGTCATCATACTTCATGCATTTGTCCAAGTCAATCTTATTGTTTCTTAGTGCATCTAGCAAATTCCAAAAAGGTGTCTGTTGAAGGCACCGCAGCTGTGCTTGTGTGAACTTGGTGGCTTTCATGAATTTGACCAGTCCGGTCATATTTGATCTGTAGTTCACATTTCTCATGTCCACATTGGTGCTATTATTTGATTTTGGGGTTTCTTCCTTCACATGGTACTCATCTCGCTTTCTCTTTGCGGTTTTCTTATGTGCAACATCTGCAAAATGGAGCATTTTATAAAAAATAAGTCAAGGCTCATGTGATTAGCATAGTGGAACAGATGTGAACGTTCACAGCATTTCCAATGATGTGCATGTTCACAGTTGTGTGTGTGGGTGTGAATGCCCAGTGTTTGTGTCTGGTTGTGAACATTGACATCGTTTTGACTGTGTCAGCACAAACACAATGTGCATATTGAGTGACGCTGTGGAAAACAATGTATTTTTATACAGCCATGAACACCATTGAACAACATGTGCATGTTAACATGAACATATAAAATGACGGATCATCTTATCGGATCACCATTACCAATAACGAATATGAACAAGGCAAACATTCACAATAGGGCGAAAAAAATGTAAACATCCCTAGTCATTGTCCTAATATTTGCAATCCATGTGAATGTTCACAGCGTAGAAGAACAGCACCAATAATATCTGCCTCTTCTAAAATGTTCAGGCAATGTGAATGTTCACAGCCTAGACCAAAAGCACCAACAATATCTGTCTGAAATAAAATGTTCATGCAATGGGAATGTTCACACTCTAGAACAACAGCACGAACAATATTTGACTCTACTAAATTTTGCCGGCAATGTGAATGTTTACAGCATAGAACAACAGCACTAATAATAGAAGGACCAATGTGATTGTTCACAGCCAATAACAGAAGGACCAATAATTTCTGATTCTCCTAAAATTTGCATGCAATGTGAATGTTCACATCTTTCATCAACAAGAACAACAACATAATTGGCCAAAAATTTTCAGTCCACAAGAATGTTCAAAGCATAAAACAACAACACCATTACTACCTGATTAGACAAACATTTTAAGTCAATGTGAATGTTCACATTACTTATCAACTACAACAAAACAGAACAACAACCAGATAACATCTGCGACAATGTGATTATCAAACCATCTTCAATCAATGTGAATTTTCACATCTTTCAGTAACAACTACTACAACAAAAACATTTTGGAATGTTCACAGTTGTGAACACAATGTAATGGCAACTGCAATGTTTTTTTTTGCAAAAATGAATAAAATTAATGATTATGATGGAGGGGTTCAGAATACATGTTACGGTATGAACAACATGGACTCCTACATATTGTACGCATACAAAAAGGGGATATTTGTCAAAGTTCAGAATGATGGTTGTTGATAAAGAGGTTTAGGGTTTAAATACACTAATGAGTTTAATGCTTACGTTTTGTGCCCATTTCGACGAAATAGATGTTGACACGAAGGGTCGATGCGACGAACGAACGTATACAGTCTTCCGGGCGTATGAACGACGAAGAAGATGTTGACACGATGTGACAATGGAACGAAGACGCTCTTCTCGGCGTAGGGACGACGGAGAAGATGATGAGATGATGAGACGATGTGCAGAATCTACGATGGAAGGAATACAGTTTTGTGGGAGGGTTTCGATTTCTGGACTGTGAAGGTTTTGTGCGTGATTTCCTGCGTCAGAATAGAGAGAAGAAGAGAGTCGGTTATTAGATTGAAAGAGAGAGAGAAAGGCGCGTGTTTTGTTCAGAGGGCGTTTTGGTCTTTCTGTATGAAATGGACCTAATGGAATATTATAAAACACTATGGGTTTTATGGAACAACACTCTCAGATAATGGATTTATTGAAAAAGCTCCCATTTAAAATTGTTCAAACTTACTATGAATTGAAGAAAAAGTTGATCTCTATATATATGAAATAATTTATTTTAAAGGATTTTTTTATTTTAAAGGATTTTTTAGTGATAACATTCACTCAATTCTACTCCTCTATCTCTAGGGAAGAAGGTTTGTAGGTTTTTTTGGCTATTTTAGCCACAAAAGGCAAAATAGACTATTTTAGTCACAACTAACAAAATATCACATCCAACCCATAATCATTATACTCTCTCTCACAAAAAAAGTCAAAAAAATCAAAAAGTCAAAAAATTCTTCACAAATTAAACTTTTTAACCCAAACTAAAATAGCTAAAAAAATCAAAAATCTAACTCACTTTCCAAACCAACCCTTAGTATATCTCTCTAAAAATCACGGATGCCTCCACCATATCTTTTATGTCCTTTCAGATTGATCATTGAGTCACGTTTTTTTTTTTTTTTTTTTTTTGTCAAAAATCCATACATCAAAATTTTAATTGGGATTAATTAAACGCAAATTTCAAAATTAAAAGGCAAACTTGTATAAATATAATTATATGGATCAAATGAAATGATTAAACTACATCAACCGCCACAGCAATTGATTTTTGTTATGGGCTTCTCTCTAGAATAGTGGTGTTGTTGAGGTCTGTTGGCCTCATCAGGGAATTTATTTCAATAACCTCAATTATTTATTTTGTTCGATTATATATAGATTATTCATAAAAAAAAATAGATTGATATAATAATAATCATAATCCATAATTATATTATATTTGTTTGGGGGAATAATTGACGTTCTATTTTTTTTTAATAAAATATCATTCTTTTTTTTTTTTTTTTTTTTTTTGCGGACATGTCAAAACTTGCGACTACATTCACCGGATCAATATGATTTTTTTTAATGAATAATTTACATATATAATCAAACAAAATGAATACTTCAGATCATCAAAATAAAAGCAATACCTCTATTCCACAAAGAATAATGTTTTGTAGCTCGAAATTGGTGGCTCAAAAGCCTGAATGTTTAGACTCACGCGCATAAACCTTTCCTTTTGTCTGTCCTCTCTATCTCTCTTTTAGAGAAACTGTTGGCTTATTTTTCGTATGAAGGAAAATATCATAAATGCGAGCGTGCCAGCAAGGATTGAAAAATCCTTACAGATTAAATTCAAGTCAATTATCAAGCGATTGCGTTGACGATTCTTTTGCCTCAACAAAAAGGACTTCAAAATTGCCAAGTGTAGAAAAAAGAAAAATTAAAAAAAGGATGAGGGAGACGGAGAAAGACGATTGAGTGAACAATCAAAATAATAATTACTTATCTCTACTCCTATGCTTCGAAAAGGAAGTGCATAAAAGGCTTCGAAATATAAATCTATATTAAACTACTCCTAAGGAAAATGACAAGAAATATTGAAATTAATTGTCTTTGATTTGAATTCTGGATCCTTTACAATGTAGCCATGAATGGCTATTTATAAGCAAATATTTGTAAGAAAAAATTTCCAACAATAACTACCCAATAACCACTTAAAACTACCCTCTCTTCCATCTTCATTCCTACAATGCCACATATCCCTCCATGTCTTCATAACTTCCTTTAACCACCAATTCATGCTCCATGTTCTCTACTTTATTCTCCATCATCTTTTCACATTTCATAACTTATCATAACCTCCAAATGAGTAGGAGAATGCCACATGTCCTGCAATTATATAAATAATAAATAATAATAAAAATTACAGATTTATGGTGCCAACATTACCCCCCGCAACCCTTAAAAATGATATTTACTTGAATTTTTGAAGGGCCGAACCAAGCACATGACTAATCTAAGCAATAAAGTGCTTCGAATAATATCAACAAAGTGCTTTGAATGATATAATAGCACCAATAAAGTGTTTCGAATGAGCATAAAATTATGACTAGATGTTGCGAATTATATATATACGCATTGATGGGATATTATTACAGAAAAGCTTTGAAAGATAACCACATATTTTCAAGACAAAGCCAATGATTCACCTTAGCAAACTGTTACACATGCTAAATAACCAGCTTCGAAGGTGGTATAGAGGAACCAAATCATCATTCGAAGGTCGAAAGTGCCGACAAAGGATGAATTACATCCTTGGAAATATTCGGCAAAGTTTGGAAGGTTCACAACCATCACTATTTTTTCTTCGAGGCTGTTGTTGATGCAAGATGGAGTGCTTTGAAGCTTACAAAATTATGGCAAAAGGGCTTTCGAAGCAACTTTTTGCCAATATTGTGGTTATTCAAATTTTGTATGTTTTGGTTCACACATAATTAATGAAAATATTAATTTTATGCTTTAAACCAATTATTAATTCTCCAAAGACACCAAAACCATTGTTTTTGAACCAACTTTTGTAGAATACTAGTTACATTTTCATGTAACAAATGCCTATAACAATGGTTATCAATAAAGTCACTAATTATCATGCCAAAAATAGGCATTATTCGATAATTAATTAATTGTTATTTTACATATATTTGGAGGGAGGTACACATTTCGAAAGTTTTCTCGTCCCATATTACATTTCGAAAGTATTTATTGATGATAAAACCACCCTTCAAAAGTCACATATGTTACTAAATGATCAAAGTCGTCCTTCGAAAGTGCTCACGACATCTCTTCGAACCAAATCCAAAAAGTTGGATTACTATGAAATTAGTTTGGCATTTTAACTAGCCATTAATGGCTATAAAATGATATTTTATTGAATAACATGTTTTGAAGTGTCTTGAGACATACTTCGAAGGTAACCACAAAATCAAATGGTAATGGTTTTATGGATCAACTAATAACAATATTTTTGGCTCAATATATTGCAATAACGAAATATTATTTGTTAGTCATTCTATCAAACAACGTTTGATGTGATCCACAAATCCAAAATGGATTTCGAACAACAAAAGTCATGGTATAGTGTGACCATGAAAATTCATACTTTTTGACACTTTGAAAAATGTCAAAAATTTTGAATTCATGAACAATGGTTTGTTCATTATTCCTAACCATGTTTGTTTTAAAAACATGACTTTTGCCGAATTGATTTTCATAATTATTTGGCAACGTGTGTTGTTTTTCCATGTTAGCCATTAATGGCTTATGAAAATCACCCATGGATATGTTATTTTCATGACTTGACTCTCTAAAAATTGGTTTTGAGACCCCCGAGCCAAGCATGGAACATCATTCTTAGCCAAATTTGGCTCAAGAACATGCTCTTTCGTTATGTTAATTTCATAATTTGGCTCTTTAAAAACGGACTCTTGAACCCTCTGAGCCATTGATGAAATCAACTCTTTGCTTTTGTTATTTTTAACCATGGAAAAATTCTGAAAAAATTTACCAATTCCGACCATTAAAGCCTTAGTTAAAGACTTGGTAGTGAGAGTTGATAACTCATCATTCCATTGGCGAATTTCCATATCAAGTTGATGAATTTCTCTAATTAAATGGTGTCTTTTTTCTTCCACCAAATAATATTGTAAAGAATGAAAGTTTATTTCATCAAGAAAATGGATCTCTTCTTGAAGATCCAAAATTTTTTGTTTACGCCAATAGATTTCATCTAGGCTATTCGAAATGAACAAATTCAATTCATTTTTCATTTCTTACACTTGACGTCCCACCGGGCGTGTTCAAAAATTGTTGGCTTATTTTTCCTACGAAGGAAAATATCATAAATGCGAGCGTGCCAGCAAGGATTGAAAAATCCTTACAGATTAAATTCAAGTCAATTATCAAGCGATTGCGTTGACGATTCTTTTGCCTCAACAAAAAGGACTTCAAAATTGCCAATTGTAGAAAAAAGAAAAATTAAAAGAAGAATGAGAGAGACGGAGAAAGACGATTGAGTGAACAATCAAAATAATAATTACTTATCTCTACTCCTATGCTTCGAAAAGGAAGTGCATAAAATGCTTCGAAATATAAATCTATGTTAAACTACTTCTAAAATAAGGAAAATGACAAGAAATATTGAAATCAATTATCTTTGATTTGAATTCTGGATCCTTTACAATGTAGCCATGAATGGCTATTTATAAGCAAATATTTGTAAGAAAAAATTTCCAGCAATAGCTACCTAATAACCACCTAAAACTACCCACTCTTCCATCTTCATTCCTACAATGCCACATATCCCTCCATGTCTTCATAACTTCCTTTAACCTCCAATTTATGCTCCATGTTCTCCACTTTATTCTCCATCATCTTTTCACATTTCATAACTTATCATAACCTCCAAATGAGTAGGAGAATACCACATGTCCTGCAATTATATAAATAATAAATAATAATAAAAATTACAGATTTATGGTGCCAATAGAAACGTAGTCTCTGAAATCGTTCTCTCCCCTCTCTTCAACAATAAAGATTTTGCATGTAGTCAATAACATCTGTATTTTCCACCATTATCCAACAAATAGAGCAAAATTTTGAATTTTTGCAATCATTTTTCACCAATCAAGAACATCTATATTTGCATGTAGTCAAGATTTTGAATTTCTGTTAAAGATTTCTATATAAAATTTAGTCTCATCAAAATCCATTTTACACCATTATCCAACAAACAGCGCAAAATCATACAACTTGTTTTGACAAACTGTTTTTCTACGTGGACTTTTAACAAACACCTAGAATGAATCAATATAAATAAATAAATAAAATTAAAATCAAAAATCAAACAAAATTAGGCTCACAAACCCATCATGCCTAACACATATACAAGCAAAATCACACAAACCCAGAAAGATTAAATGAAAATTCCAGATAAAAATGGTACCCAAGTCGAAGAAAACTCGAAGAGAGGTGGACGGTGGTCTACCCAGGTCGGTGGTCAGCAGCGGTCATCAATGAACACCTAGGTCTGTGGTCATCATCATCGGTGAACACCCAGGTTGGTCACTCGACCGACGCTAGGTTGCTTGACTTCAGAGCAAACCAAAATTGTGGTCCTCTCTCTTGGAGATCACCCTATGTGAAGGGTGATCATTTCTCATGTGCTGCAGCATGTAGAAGGAGTTGGCCATGTGGAAGGTGCTAACCATATGAAGAAGGAGCTGGCCATGTGTTGTGCCAGCCAACCTCTCCACCTTATCTTCAGTGTATAAATAGAGAGGCTGAAGGGAGAGTTTAATAAAGTGAGCAAAGATATAGTGTGAGGAGAGGAGCGAGTTCTGTAATCTCGACTCTGGAATAATATATCGCTCTCCGTGGATGCAGACAATTGCCGAACCACGTAAATATCTTGAGTGATTGATTTCTGAGTGTCTCATTATCCTAACAAGTGGTATCAGAGCCTCGTCGGTTGATTTTCAGAAAAACAGGGTGTGTTTTTTTTAAACTGCCCAGAAATCAAGTTGCATGAAATTCACTTTTGAGCACACCAGGAGGAAGCTCTCGACGAGAGGAGTCCAGAACTGCAAAGTAGAGCCCCAGAAGACGTGCCACACACCCCAACGCACTGCTTAAAGAAGGTGAGTGAAGCCCAGTTGCAAACACGTGCTCCACGCGCCGTTTGCACAGCCAGCAAGTCAGCCCACTCTCAGACACACGCCCCACGCGCAGCGGAAGGAAGAAGGTGAGTGGCGCACGCGTGTGAGTGACGTCACCACCACGTCACATGCCAGCTCAGCGCACACGTAGCTGACACATCGGCGCCACGTGGCATCCACGTCAGCGCCATGTGGCAGCCCAGCCAACTGGCACGTCAGCCCAATTAGCACCACATCAGCACACAAAGGAGTTATCCAGGGCTACGCGGCTAAGGTGCAGCCGCAGATCTGAGGCGTCCAAACTATTTTGGCTTGATCTGAGCCATTCGGAGTCCATTTTTAACGATCCAATAGTGCTTTCCAACTATTTGGAGTATTCCGGACAAATCCGTACAATCAAATTTTTTGAATCAGAATTTATGTAAAAAAAAATAAGATCAAAATGGCAGGAAAAGGTGCAAGTTTCATGATAGAGCCTTTTAATGGTAATAATGACTTTACTTTGTAGCGGCAAAGAGTAAAAAATATTTTAACGCGGGAGGGCTTGGTGAAAGCTCTCAACAAAAAGTCCAACAAACCGGAAGGAATGAAAGATGACAAGTGAGAGGAGTTGAGAGAATTGGCAAATAGCACGATCCAGTTATATCTCGGGAATAACACACTCCGAGAAGTCATCAATGAAGAAGATCCGACAAAGCTATGGGCAAAGTTAGAAATGAGGTACAAGTCAAAGTCTTTAACAAATCAATTATCTTTAGAGAAGCAGCTGCACACACTTCAAATGCCAGAAGGAGCGAACCTTACAGAATATCTGGACGAGTTCAACAGGCTCATAATGGAGTTGGATACTATTGGGGTGAAGACCGAGGAGGAAGATAAGGCTATTATCTTACTGGTCTCCTTACCTTCATCATATGAGCATCTCAGGACTACTCTATTGTACGAGAAGGATACTCTTGGACTGGATAAGGTGGTTGCTACGCTCATTTCTCATGAGGCGATGAAGAAAAATGAAAGTAGCAAGCACCTAGAAGGAAATGCCATGGTTGCATCAAAAAATAAGCAAGGCAGAGGCAGGTCCAATGATAGATGAGATAGATACAAATCAAGAGGACGTTCGCAATCAAGGCCAGGCTGTAAGAGAAAGTGCTATTACCTCATTAAAGACTATGCAAAGCTCAAGACGAACAACGCAAACAAGGAACAGGGGAGCTCATCAAATGTTGCTACTGTAGTGAATGCTGAGGATGAGTATGCACTTACAGTTTCGTCGAGTATGATGAAACCTTATTGGATTTTAGATTTCGAAAGTACATACCATATATGCATGGACAGGAAACTTTTTTTCACCTACCAAGCGAAGGATGGAGGTATTGTTTGCATGGCTAACAACACTGTGAGTAAGATTGTTGGCATGGGAATAGTACGGCTTCGAATGGAAGATGGAAATATTTTCGCGTTGGATGGAGTCCGACATGTGCCGAAACTAAGGAAGAATCTAATTTCCTTAAGTATGCTAAACTTGAAGGGTTACAGCTTCTCATCTAGTAAAAGAAATCTCAAAGTTATCCATGGAGATACGGTGATGCTGCATGGACAACTAGAGAGAAATTTGTACAACCTTGTTGAAGAGGTTGTGACAGAAAGAGCTACTGTCACTTACCGAGAAAGAAGTACAAGACACGCACCGAAAAGACATAAGGCTCAGGAGACATGGCAACCAAAGTGTACAAGCACGCATGAAGGCAGTTCGAAGGTGCACAAAACGGAGCCATTGCAGCCAATTTTGAAGAAAGCTTAGAGCAAAGAGATCAAGACAGCAAAGCATGTCTCAGAGAAGAAAAGAGTTTCTTTTGCTCCTGAATTAGAGACATATTGCGATCTCTCCAAGACTACATGGAACGAAGAGATGCAATCACAAAGAGTTGCAAAGTAAGCTTTGCATAACACCCCAATGAAGGGGTGCAAGGCACTCTAGGCAGTGGGTGCTATTGTGGATCACCTCACATGGATTGAGGGGGTGATTTGTGGGAGATCACCCCATGTGAGGAGTGATCATTTCTCATGTACTGCAGCATGTGGAAGGAGCTGGCCATGTGGAAGGTGTTGGCCATGTGGAGAAGGAGCTCGCCATGTGTTATGCCAGCCAACCTCTCCACTTTCTCTTCAATATATAAATGGAGAGGCTGAGGGGAGAGTTTAATAGAGTGAGCAAAGATATAGTGAGAGAGAGAGAGAGAGGAGTGAGTTCTGTAATCTCGACTCCGGAATAATATATCGCTCTCCGTGGACATAGGCAATTGTCGAACCACGTAAATATCTTGTGTGATTGATTTCTGAGTGTCTCATTATTCTAGCACTCTCTCTCTCTCTCTCTCTTCTCTTTGCTCTTTGTTTGTTTTGTAAATGCATGGATTTCACGTATGGGTGAAGGATCTAACCCAAGGAAGCATCTATTTACACACACCACTCTCTCTCTATACACATCCTTCACACACAACTTCCCAATACACTCTCTCATTAAGTGTGTGGGAAGAGGGGATATGGTGTGTGCATACAGAAGCTCCCCTAACCCAAAGACTACAAAATGGGATGTCAACACATTCGGACCATTTAGGGCACCAAAAATTCGAGCTATCCAATAGAACTGTTCCACAAAATGGACCAAAAAGATGCCTCTCTCTTCCGTTTATTTCTTCATTTTGCCCATATACAATGGACACAAAACAAATTATCATTTTTCATAAATTAAAAAAAAAAAAGTCATGGTAGTTGTTCACAATTTAATCAATTATACACAAACTGTAAAATTAAAGGCGAAAAATATTATAATTGAAACTATATATATAAACCAAATTAACATGAGTAATAAATTGCAAAGACTACTACTATTATTTATTGTCTATTCATGGAGTTCGATTTTATTCACATGCAAAACACAAATTTTCATTTATCCAAAATAATGCAATTCACATCTTTAGGTGGGGTAAATATATTTTTGAATAAGGGCCTCACTGTTGTAGACTAATTAAATTTTGTGAATTAATGATTTTCTCATTCACAATGAGAATGGGGTCTATATTATGATGATGAAAGGGCTCCAATTTTATTGTGGATAGGTGATAAAAAAAAAAAATTTGATGTTTTCTTAACTAAACTTTTATGAGAAATGTTAATGATCTGCTAATATGTAGCTAATCATGAATCTCAGGTAAAAAGTATACAACTATGTATGTATGAAAAGTATACAATACAACAGATAAGGCTATGAGTTGTCATTAGGTTGACTTTTTTTTTTATGGATGTTTACCACCAGAGCAGTCACAAATCAAACAGCGATGTTATAACAATGGTATGTATTTAAGTGTTCAGAATTTTTAAAATGTATATCAAATTCAAATATAAATTTCGTTCAAAAAAAAATTCAAATATAAGTTCTGCTACTCAACATCAAATTTAAATTTATCATCACACTTCAAATTTAAATTTACATTATGGTCATATTTGGTACAGTTTATTTGATCAGAAAATATAAGTTAAAATAATTGTTTTTTAACTTTTAAATAATTAAATTTTTTTAATTTAAGTAAAAATTATACCAAACAATCTGATATAAATTATCAAATTAAAATAAATTATAACAAATGTATTCAAATTAAAACAAATGTATCAAATGTAACAAATGTATTCAAATTATATATACACATATATTGGGGAGCTACATTAGCATTTATAAAAATCAAAACTCTAAGGTTTGTTGAGAAGTAACTTTTTGTTTTGGTAACTTTTGAATTTTTTTAAATTAAAATATGGGAGAAAAAAATTAAAGTGTTTAAGAATATTTTTTTAACTTCTTATCAAAAAAATTGTAAAAATTAAGCTTCTTTAGTTTGGGTTTTCAAGATTCACTTTTCAGAAAATTAAAATTTTTATTTTTCGTATTTTTTTATTTTCACTGGATTTTTTAAATATTTTAAGAAATTTTTTAATTTTTAGATATACCTAACATAAATACATTTAAAAAGTATAATATTTTTGAAAAAAGTCTATAAAAAATTACCAAATACCAAAAATATATTAAAAAAATAAAAATTCAGTACATTTTCGTATTCTTGTATATTAATTAATTTTTAAAATATTTTTTCACAAATATTTTACCTAATACATCTAAGTAAGGTGCATCTAAAAAGTAAAAAATTATTTAAAATTTAAAAAATATTCACTAAAAACAAAGAAATACGAAAATAAAAAACTCAATTTAAAAAAAATTAAAATCAAACATAGTGATTTTTTTTTTATCCTTTTATTTTAATATTTAAATTTTTAACTTTTTTATTTTGGGTAAATTACAAGTACACCTCCTGAGATTTAATTAAAATACAAATCGCCCATGTGATTTTGAAAATTATATTCCATACCCTGGGATTTTTAATTTAATAACAAATCGCTCATTTTATTAATAAATTATCAAGTCAATTAATAATTTTTAATAATGTTATAAATATGTTTCAATTAATAATTTATGTAATTTTATCATTATATAGGAGAGAAATTATGAATTTTATTTTTTTAGTTAATTCTGTTAAATAAAAAATTCTAACAAAGAAATATTTATAATTTGCAAATCACAAAAAATAATCTGTATTTTAAACAAATCTCAAACAATGTATGTATAATTTACCCTTTTTATTATATATTTTAGTCACATACCAAACACAATCCAAATTTGTTGTACTACAAAAATTGAACTTGGTTGACCTCTTAACTTCAGATCTATCTATATAAGTGCACCAGCAACGTTGAATCAAAAAATTTACCAAATTTTAATAAAAATTTGATGAAAAATTTAATTTGATACCATTTACTCTAATATTATAATTAGAATTATCAGATTTTTTCATATTTTTGGTTGTTCAAGAGAATATCGAAGCAAATGTCTTGGAGATCGTCCGGATAAAAATAAAAAAGACTATCAAAGTTGTTCTTGGGTGAATATTTGAATTGGAAAGATGTTCGATCCAACGAAAATAATTTAAATTTAATGAAAGGTAAAAAAAAAAACTCACTTTATTTTTTAAAAATTTTATTTCATCTCTTATTTGATATGAATTTAATGAAAAATTTAGAAATTAAATAGTTATCGTTTTTTGTCACATTTAAATTTAGGACAAATTACATATACCCCTCGAGATTTAATAAAATTACAGATATCTCCTGAAGTTTGAGAAATTACAGATACCCTGAAATACTATTTGTATAACAAATTATGGGATAAATTGTTATGAAAATATAAATCTCATAGAGTAATTTGTTATGAAAATATAAATTTAGAGGGATATCTATAATTTTTGAAACCTCAAAAGGTATCTGTAATTTAACTAAACCTCGAAGGAGGTATGGGTCCCCCACTTGATGGGGGTTAATTCCTAACTGACAACCGATTACCCCGGAGCTAGAACCCAACGGGACTGTGATGACACCACATAACCTTTTTTTTCTTTGATCAAAAAAAAAAAAAAAAATTATTTTCCCTTTTTTCACCCACTTTTACAACACAGAACCAGAGTCCTTCAACGTCAAACCTCTCTCTCTCTCTCTCTCTCTCTCTCTATCCATTTATACTTTTCCGATTTACTCTCACCTACCATTCTTCATCCTTTTTGCGTCTCCTACCTTTCTCTCTCTCTCTCTCTCTCTCTCTCTCTCTCTCTAAAACTATATATCTTGCTATGTTTGATTTTGGGGACGAACTCATAATTGGAAGTCAGAGAATACCATGGCTCATATGGATCCAACTTCTTGTGATGCTCCTCCTCATCATTCTCCTCTATTACTTCACCATCATCGCTTTAGGACTAGATCCCTCTCCCAACTCCGCCGCAGCTCCGCTCTCCTCCGCTCTCCTTGTCTCCAATAGCGAATCCTCTACTCTCCGACCACCGCCCAGCGCTGCCGCCGCTAGTTCAAGCCGATTACACAATTCCAAGGTGTGTTATCACTTACCCATTTCTCTGTATGTCTTCTTGTTTACTGGGTTGGTCTTTTTTTTTTCCCTTGATTTCTTGCATTTGTGCTGTTTGGTTGCCGAGAAAATTTGGGAACAGGAATTGTTTTATGTTTTTTTATTTTTATTTTTAATTGGCAGTGTTTGAGAGAGACTCAACGAAAATAACATTCCATCAAATAAATTTTACCAAATTGTTTATGTGAGTTTGAATATTGATTTAGTTATCATATGATCGTAGATTCAATTCAACACATCATGATCATGTTAATTCAATTCTTCGATTGCAAAGCTAAAAGCTCGTTGAAGAAGGGAAAGTTGAGAATGTCTTCATATATTATTTTAATCCAAGTTGGACGGTTGTTTATGTATATATACTAGATGGTGTGCTGTAAAAGTCAATCCGTTGATTTATACTGAAGTGAAAACCAAAGAAGTTATAAAACTTTGAAATTTGAAATTTAAAATAAAGAAGTAAAGCAGTTGCATGGCAATTTGGGAATGAAAAAGTTGTGACAAAAATTCACCGGTTTGTAAGTTTTCTATAATAGAATATATATACATATATATATATATATATATATATTAAATACTACTCGTAAGTTTCACTAGTTCTCACTTTATTGAATTCTTAAAACAACAATACTAAAAACTCACCCTCATCAATCCAGAATTTATTCAAAAAAAGAAATCAATGACTCAAATTCATTTCATATGTGGACACCATACTTCATCAATTCAATCTCCATCATACAAACACATTCAAAGATAAAATTCGGGGTCCATAAGGATAGGTTCCTTGCATTTTTCATATGATTATTGTATTATATTGGGCTTGTTTGGTTTGTTTTTGGGAGAGTTGTTTTTGAAAAAAAATTGGGGAGAGAGTTTAGAAATTTTTTTAGTTTGTTTGGTTGTATATTTTGGGAGAGTTGTTTTTTTGGGAGTTTGAGATGATTTGATATTTTGGGAGAATTTGAGTAGATATGTGTGAGAGAAAAAGTGATTGAGAAGGAGAGAGGAGAAAGAAAAAGTGATTGATTGATGTGTAAGAGAGAGAAAGTGATTTTGAAATTTTTTTGAGAAAAACTCAAACCAAACAATTTTTTAGAAATTTTTTTCTAAAACTCATCTCCTAAATGCAAACCAAACATACCCATTGTATTTAGTGGGGTCCCTTTGTTTGAGTAGAGATAAAGGTTGGCATCACTTTGTTGCAAAGGCAAGCACTTCCTTGTTGACAAATTAGCCTTCATTCTCACTCTGAAAGATGAAATGTAGTAGGTAGCTTGGTTTGGCAAATATTTGTGTCCTTTTTTTTCTATTTTTAGTAAATTTTTTACTCTTAAGATGCCCTGAAAGTAAAATTAAAAAATGATTCTAATTTTAAAAACAAATACTAAAGAAAATTTGGCAAGAATATTGGTCTTTGTATTTGCGCAAATGACCGAAAGTTAGAAAAGAATTCGATTGTGAATGGAAGAATGGTGGAAACATGAAATTCTATTTGTACCTTTTGGGCTTTTATTATGGGGGAATTTTGAAAGGCCAACCAGATACAATTTATCTAATTTCTCATAAAATTGGCATCCAAAATTCGGGACCCAAATTTGGATAGGTTAGCATTGGGGGGGGGGGGGGGGGGGAAGATAATATTAACAGGTATGACAGCTTAGAGTGGTCAGTGGAAGATAATATTAACATATTTGTTCTGTTGTGGTCAGCAACAATTGTTTTAATTAAAATAAACATATAGAAATTGGGTGAGAGAACCATTTGTTTGGACTTGGTATTTGTTAGATCGGTTAATCTTCTTGGGTATGGGATTTTATCCTGTGTGTAGGGACAATTTGGTCTTCACAGGTAGAAGCCCTTTCTGTCCTTTCTGGGTATTGATTCCTCAAGACTGCACATTTTGTTTCTTGATCTTTACTTAATTTCTTATTATTATCTATATTGTTGTTTACTACCCCATTTGACACCAAATTATAGTTAAAAGTTCCTATCATTTTCAAATTTTGTTTTGTCCCCAGGCAAAATTGTCTTCAAGTGGCAAACTTTTCCTATTACTGAAATATCTCTCCCTGCATAAGGTTATGAAACTAACAAACCCATTATTTATTGCTATAAAACCCAAGAGGTTATTATAATACATTTCATTCAACATCTGATTTGGGGTTTTTAACATGGTCTTAGTCAATTTGATGAATGACAACTTTTGATTAGTTTAATGGACATTGCTGTAATAGTGTTCATGAAATATTTGAAGAAAGCAATGAAATGTTGGAGATTATTCTTTGTTGCATCAAAGTCGGCAAATGACCAATGACAATTGGAGCAAAGAAGTTTTACAAGATTTTAGGACTTTTTAGTGATTTTAGTGATAGGATTTTAGTTCCATTAAAGGTTTTTCCTTTTAAGACTTTTTAGTGGCTTTATTGATAGGATTTATGTTCAATTATGTATCTATGTCGGTGTTTTAAAAGGCGCGCGCCTAAGTGCGAGGCTCAATGAGGCGCAGCCTTGCACTTTGAACAAGTCGAGGCAAGGCGAGGCGCAATATGCAAGGCAGCGTTGAGGCGAGGGCTTTTTTTCGAGGCGCTAGGCGTGGGTTTCGTGGGCTTTACCTATTTTTCTACTTCAATTGTTGATTAAGTGCTTTTTTTGTGGACATACCTACAGGGATTCAAAACTTTTCAATATAAAATGACCAAACATCGTCAAAAGAGAGCAGAAAGTGATAAAAGATCGAATGTTATGCTTTATATCTTTTGTTGGATATTATATTTCTAGTTTTTAAAGCATTGAATGTTATGTTTAAAGATTATTGGAAATGGTTATGATTTTTGAAATTCTATATATATTTTTTACGTTGAAATGTTAGCCTATTTTATAATTTTGCTTTTCTTCTACTACTTGCACTTCGCTTTGGTTTAGTGAGGTGCGTGCCTCAGCTCGTACCACGCGCTTAGGTTATAAGAGACCTTATCCCCTTGGTGCACCTAGAGCCTTTTAAAACACTGTTGGGTAGGAAAGTTTTACAAGGTTTTTATGAGTTATTAGATTTTTCTTAAGCTATAAATAGGCTAGACAAGTTTTACTTAAGAATGGCTTTTCTTTCCTTTGATTTCCAAATGTTTTTATTCGTATGCTTAATGGCTATGAGGTGTGTATTGCTATTTTAATCAGGTTTTATTTATTGAATGGTTCATAAACCATGTAGTAGTTCATAATAGTTGCAGGTGGATGAGAGCCATGGTATTAAAGGTGACACGGAAACAAGCACAAGCAGAAGAAGAGTAAGGAGAGAAGAGATTCAAGAGAAGGAGGGCAGCTCTTCTGCGAAGGATACAACCCATGCCCCAGTTTTGGAACATTATTACCACCCTTGCCACTATCTTGGGTTAGCTAAACAAGCTTTTCTCAAGTGTTTGGGGTTGGATCCCCCTTCTAAAGATTCTTCCAACACGAGACACAGAAAAGAACAATGATGTATGCATCTTTCTCTCTTACTTTCTCTCTCTTGACTCGCGGTACTGGAATGGAACTCTTCTAATTGGGGTAGGGACAGGACTTACAGGTCAACCCATTTTGGGTTTGGGACGGGGATGTGTTTTTGGCTACCTATCCCATTTATATTATATAAATTAGGAAAATCTATCATGTGTTGTTTAAATGATGTGGGATGTACCAAGAAAAGCGAGAGCTTTACTAACATGGTATATAAATCCCATGTCAAAAAAACACCGGGACATGAGGTACGCAACATTTATCAAAAAGAGCTATGTTCGTCAACTGCATGTAAGTGGGGTTATTGCTCCATTCAATGAGTTGCCCACATGGCTTAGAATGATTCATGTGCACTTGATTTTTGGTTATAGATGATGATGAAAAGTAAAATAAAAATAAACTCGATCGAAACCTGGGGAGGATAAACCTATACCAAACCCGAACCTGCCCCATTCCCATTCATATTCATGCACACACATATTAAGTGCAAGTTAGAAAGTTGTACAAGGACTTTGTCTTTTAAGGTGTTTAAGGTGGTATGGTTGAATTGAAGTGCTTAGCTTAATTAGTTGTTTTGCAGGATGATGATTTTAATGCCATTACCAGATGAGCATGAGATTGAAGACTGGGTTTTGGATGACAGATGGGCTAAGCCAACCAAGGTGAAACCTAGAAGAGACATAAAATGTGTATTTTTTTAACCATTGTACGTCTCTAACACCACAATCTCATGTTAGTGTCGAAGTGTATTTTAAACAGTGGCATTAATGAACTCAGAATTTGAATTGCATGTATTAGATCAGTCCAATCAATTCTTTCTTTTTCTCTGTTTTTTAAGCATTGTGTTAAATTGTTGCGAGACATTGAGAAATGGCTTAGTGATATATTAGAAGAGAGGCAATTTCGTTTTCTTGCTTGAACTTCATATCTTTTAATCTATTTTTATAATGGATAAATTACACTTTTATTCTTTCAAATTTTCGTCCTTCACCCCTTAATTGCAGCAATTAAGCTCTCGATTCCAGCCCTTTTTTCATTGAAGTATTCCCATCACTAATTGTTTAAAATTTGAGCAGGATGAAACTTAAAAGGCACCAGATTAGAATGTAAAGAAAATTTAACTAGGAGTTTGGCAATTGCTTTTTGGTTGGTTTTCTGCTTTTGCTTCTTGAAAATCTATAAATAAATAAATAAAAACGATACGTAACTGTTAAAAAAAGTTTTTTTTGGGTTAGTGAGAAAGTTGACTTCTAGTTGTTCTAGTTGATTTTTCATTTCAAAACAAATAAGCTTTGTTTTTTTAATTATTTAACTAAAAAGTAAAAAGTACTGGTATATTTTTCTATTTGTTTTGTTTTTTTATTTATTTTTCTAGTTGTTTTTTTCTTTCTGAAAAAAAATATACATATATATATCCTAGAAAGTAGTTTTTTAAGCCCATGCCAAACAAGATCTAAAGGTGAATATTTGATAATTCATTTAGAATCTCTAGTATTACTCTAAAATATAATGTTTATCTCAAATGTACACTTTTATTCAAATGTTCAATGGATGAATAAAGGGAGGTTCACATTCAAATGAGTAAAGATCAAAGCCACACTATTTTTGATCGAAACCTTTCAAACATATATATTCTTATTAATCTTTTTGCTTACCATTTTTTTCTTCTTGCACTATTTGATACTGAAATTGAACTTCGCTGTCTGCATAATGAACCAACTCCCAATTTACTCATCTTCATTCCCCTTCTTTGCATTGGTATATGCATATACATATAAAATCAATACATGAGTTGGCAATGAAGATGGTAAAGTTCCCTCACTTCAATTATGACATTAAGGAGACAAATAGTCATGTTTGATTATAACTTTTCTCAAGTTAAAATTTAATAATCAAAATGCAGAAGTTTAAAGTATCGTTCTCAACTGTCAAATAATCAATTTATTTGAACTATTTATACCTCATAAGCTATACTTAGAATTGCACTAAATACTCTTATACATATTCCTAAAATAAAAAATAAATAAATAAAAAATAGAAGTGGGTTCAATAAGCTACACAAACAAAGGCACCTGGTGGCGGAGATGATTTTCCCTTCCAAACAAACACTCTTTTTTCAAAAAAAAAAAAAACAAATGGGAATAGGAGAAATTGGTTTTGGGAATATATAAAAGGGATATTGACTACACTACATACAACACTAATTCAATTTATAGGGCTGTTAAATAAACCTAACTACTCGAGCCAAATTCGTGATCGGCTTGCGAAAAACTCATTCAAGATCAGCTTGTTACGTAAACAAGCCAAATTTGAACATATTTCAATGCTCATTAAGTTTTCAAACCAAATTTGAACAACTTACTACTCGACTCAATAAACTTATATACACTACAAAAAAATTCAAGCTGCTCGTACTCAACTCTTGTTCAGCTCGTTCAAGATTGGCTTCTTATATAAACAAGCCAAGCTTGAACACATTTAGAAACTCATTAAGTTTTCAAGCCAAGCTTAAACAACTTCACCCAATTCTTGTTATGTATGTACTGATGTGTAAAGTTCAATGCACATGTTTTACTGGCTAGATTGATACACACTAAGAATTAATTAATGAAGAAGAATATGACCAGCCTCATTAACTAACTCCTATATACTAGTATGAATTAGCATAGTTGTAACCATAATCCTTTAGCATCAGATAGGCATTTTCCCCCAACTGCACAAGTTTGTTCTGCAAGCTGCAAGAAGAAAGATAATGGAGAGGAGAGCTGCTGTTCTGGAAGGAGGTATGTTTCAACTCCGTGTATGACAACTGCTACACTAAAGAAAGAAGAAGAAGATGTCAAGCCAGAGTCAATCAAGAAAGAAGCCATTGTGGTTGTGAATTCTCAAAAAAAGGGTTCTTTTTGTGGAACTGTAGTTCAGTCCTCTCCCATGGCTGAGGTGAAAGATGATGTTATTGTGAAGAAAGAAGAGCCTGTCAAAGCTAATGTTGGATGCAGTGACAGTGGTGGTGGGGGCAGTTTTGGATTTTAACTTCAAGTAAAAATGGTTCCTTGATTAGTACTATTTAAGATGGGGCAAATATATATATGCATTTTATTTTAGTTGACATGGATATGAATTTGGATTTATAGATGTGTCTTTTGAATATTGGATTTGCTGTCAAGGTGTTGGTTATTTGGTTGGTTATGCATTATTTTGAAAGTTCATGGGAATTAGTTGTTTAAAGTCTCCCTCTAGTAACATGCTATAATTATTCAGTTTTAAATGCTCTCTCTCATGTCACTTACACTTAGATGTCCACTTCAAACAACAATTTTAACATCTGCACTAAAGATGCTCTTAGTCTAAGGACCTACTAATACAAATAGAATTAATGAGAATTAGAATTACTCAATGGGCACGAACATATTGTTACATTATGTAAGCATATTGGCTAAGTTCTAGATGTATTCCCAACTTGCACCATCACTAGGCAACAAAATCAAAATGCCACAGGCCAAAAAACAGGGGTATGAACTATCATACAATTATTTGCAGGACATCATAATGCATATTTTGCCCAAGAATGAAGATCAAGATCAACCCCAAAGAACATAGATTTCCATGCCTGCATGTATGGTCATTCATTCATTATGGTTTTTTCAAAGAAATCAATAGAAGTATTGTAACATACTCCACAAATCCAATACTGTTAAATCCTCTACAACAAAGGGGGGGGGGGGGGGGGGTGTTGTGTGGAGTTCATCCAGCAGGAGTTAGGCTTTCATTTAGTTGTCAGAACACAAAAGTAAGCATCAAAAATAAATAATCTCAGAGTTTGTAAATCACAGAGATCAAGGTAATAGTAATTACAATCCTAACCAAAAAAAGGAAAGCAAATTTCAAATTCCGGACAAAAATGGGGAAGTGTTTCTCTTCTCCAGTTCCCTTGACCTGTTATTAAAGGTCTATAATGTCTCATAGCCTAATACATTGTGCATTGTAAAAACTCAACCACAATTCTATCAGAAATGATAACCCCCAAGTAGGAAAAAAATATGTACAACTGAGAGAGAGAGAGAGAGAGATAGATCTTATGTTGCCTCACCGTGAAGCTTGTGGTTTAGCCCGAGAACCAAAGTAATTGAAGGCCATCCTAGAAAACCTGGTGAGAGTGAAAAACAATTGAAAGATTGCCCGACCCTTAACAATTGCTTCCCTCATGCCCCTTGCAGTTCTAGCTACCACCGGTCCTTGCGTCGTAGATTCCAGAGTGGCTACCTCCTGCACTGATGCTAATCAAGTAAAGATGGAAGTAAAATCCATTGCTCCACATCAGTTTCAAAGCTCAAAAGGAAGCACAAAAAGCCATAAATTTCAATAACCTGATGGAGACATGTTTGTGAATCGGCGCAATTTCTCCTCAGCTGAGCGGACAGCTCGAGTGGAGCTTTTAACACCTTGAGTTATCTCCTGGCTGCATAACAAAAAAAATGAATCCATTATTTGAAATTTCTGAGTTCCATGTAAGAAAAGTTTAAAAATGTGCTATTGAGGCTCATATCGATGCAAGGCTAAAGCAAAACGCATCAAGGCTTTGATTTTTAGGCAACCCTCCCCAAAGGTTTGCACATCAAGTCTAAGGCATGCGCCTCATGTGTGTTATTGACGTCTTTTTGGCATAAGCATACGAGGAGTAGACATATGGAGAACTTGTCTTGGGTTGTTAAACTAAGTCTAATACATTTTTTTTTTTTTAAAAGAAGAAGAAGAATATTTGTAACTATATTCGATGGAAAAAATCAAGTATATAACCAAAAACACAAACAAACAAAACTAAGGCTCAAGCAAAAAGCTTGGTAACTAAAGCTAAGAATGCCGATTCGACCTTTGATGAGGGCAGACTTCCTTCTCTATAGTGAAATGTTGGACTCCTTGAGGAAAAAGTTATCACACCTTTATATTAAAATTTAAATTTTTTTTTTAATTTACTAAATTCAAAGTTGACCATGATTATGCCTCAACACCTGGAGGCTTATGCATTGTCTTACAAGGGGAAAACACGGGCAGATGCAGGAGGAGTCCAACGTTGAGGGTGTAAAAAACTTAGGATTGAAGAATAGTAAGCATAGAATATAGAGCTTATAATGCTTACCCAATGTCACTGAGCTCCATTGTTAGGTCACTGATCTCCATGCCAGATAACCGGACAGCGGCCATAGTATCAGGCAGCTCTTCACGTGTGACATCTAACAGCTTCTCTAGTGACTCTGCTGCTCTCTTGAAAGCCTTCAGCAGATCACATAATAGCCACATTAATTGCATAAAAACTGTGAAACAAATATACTTAAACAAAAGAACCAGCATGTTGCCAAAGGAATGGCCAATTTGAACAGCCTCAGCTTCAATTTCTCCCAAATTTCAAATACAATTGATTAGTGATATGGTTAAAAAGAAAAAACTAGGATATATAGTAGAGGCAGAAATTAAAGATTACAAACCAGTAAAGTTGGTATTGCAGAGCAAAAGAGCCAAGTTGCAGAAATTGCTACCTGTAAAAATAAGCAAACTCAATGAGTCTTCAAGTATTCATTTTCTTAAATTAAACACACACACAGAGGGAGAGAGAGAGAGAGAGAGAGAGAGAGAGTACTGCGCACGCGATGACATTGAGGACTAGGATGTGACGTTGAGTGAGGTTCGAGTGAAGCGAAGGGGACAGAGATCCGACGGTGGAAGTGAAATGAGAGGGAATGGAGGGGTGAGATGAAGCATGATTGGTGGATTGAAAAGAGAGAGAAGCCAAACGGCGTTCGGGTAAGCGGAGAATGAGAGAGCGGCGAGAAGGGAAGTTTGCGGCGAAGGTTTGATCGGAGTTTGATTTGATTGCAGGACTCGATGATGATACCTGCAACTTCACAGCACTCAACATTCTCTCTCTCTCTCTCTCTCTCTCTCTCTGTCTGCCTTGTAATCTCCGACCTGAACCGGGTTAACTCTGTCAATCCAAACAAAAGGAAAGAAACCCTACACTTTCTTTTGGCTACCTCTTTAAATTTTGAGTTATGCTGGCAACCCAAATACTTTATTAAATATTTTATCAAACTTTTTATATGATGTAAGATCTGCTCATATATAGATTGGTGTGAATCTCACTCCATATAAGAGGTCTGGTAAAATATTTGAGATATATAGTATTTTTTTTAAATTTTTAATTACATAATAAATGCTTTTTTATTAATAAATTATTAAATTAATTAATAATTTATAATAATATTTTAATTAATAATTTAAATAATTTTATTATTATATAAAAAAATATTTATAAATTTTATTTTTTCTATTAATTCTGTTAGATAAAAAAAAATTAATTTGGGAGCATTTGTAATTTTTAAAACTAAAAAAGACAATCTGTATTTTAAAAAAAAATTAAAAATATTTTTATAATTCATCTTTTTTATTTGATAATTAACACGGTTCTCATTATTAAATGTGTAACGAAATCTTTCCATTACAAATATGCAATTAGGGGTGTGCGCAGTGCGGTTTGAGAGAAAAATAGAAACTGTATGGCGGGTGGCGGATTGATAAAAGTGTCACTAGAATTTACCATTTTCCTTATCAAAAACCAGCTGTTTGGTTGGTAAATAATGACGGATTTGCCTTGGCGGTTCGGGCGGATTGGCGGTTTATAAAAAATATAATTCAAATTACAAAACTTAAATGAAAGAGTAAAAAAAAGACGAGAGATACCGTGATGTTAAGCATCTTGCGAAGCTTTCTTCTGATGCAGCAAGTGTAGCAACAACATGATAATATCAACGACTATGCCATCAGTTCATTACAAGCATCTGTGGAAGCTACAATGATCAAATACAATACATAAAATTAATATCATTCAGGGTTTACAATATATTAAAAATGTTTACTCTTGAAAAGTATTTAGATTGAAAAGTGAGCTAATGCAAGTTTGCAACATGGCCAGAAAAAAAAAAAAAAAAAGATTGAAAAGTGAATTGGAATCCAACTTTATTTTGGATTACTGACATCTTGAATTCTCCTCGAGCAGTAATGTAATACTTTATTCTAAGGTATAGAACAACAAGCAAATTTAAGTAAAAAAGAATTTTTAGAATCTTATAAAACATGATTTAATAGCGGTGCAGGTCGATGCAGTTTGGAAGAAAAATAGAAACCGGCGGATTGATAAAAGTATCACTAGAATTTGCCATTTTTCTTACCAAAAACCGGCAGTTCGATTGACAAATAATAACGAATTTACCTTGATGGTGCGACTCGGTGCGATTTTAACGATTTTGACGGTATTATGCACACCCTATATGCAATGATGAAGGATATCACAATTCTGTCAATTTATTAACAATTACATTTTAAGATTGAGGGACACTTCTCCAATTATGCGTTAATTTTTTATTTGTTATAAATTTAATTAGGCAGTAGCTAATAATTCTATTGCTCTATCATTGTAAATAAATTTTATTTTTTTAACATTTCTTTTTAAAAATACACGCTACTGCTTTAAAGTTGTTTTGAAAATTAAATTTTTATTGATTTATACGAAAATATGTTTAAAGAAATAGAGGCAATGGTTGATATTTTTGTAATGACAACTTTTTAATTAAAATATAATTTTTCAAAACAGGCCTTAGTATATTCAAAATATCCAATGTTGGAAGTAAATATTGACTGCCAAACTAAACCCATAAAACAAAGAGATGTTTTTTTTAGGATCCCTGATATTAAGATTTTATAGCATAAAGGATATTCAATATTTTTATAATGTCTAAGGTCTCTCAACATTGATCCAGAGAAATTTCAATCTAGAGAAATTCTAGACTTTTCAAAGAATTTCTCTGGGTTCAACCCAGAGAAAATTCAAATTTCTCTGGGTTCATTTTGACCAATTTTTTCTGAGTTCAAATTCAAATTCAAATTTCTCTGGATTCATTTATAAACCAAAAAATATTCAAATTTCTCTGGGTTCATTTAACTAATTTTTTCTGAATTATAGAGAAAATTCAAATTTCTCTAGATTCATTTTGACCAATTTTCTTTGGGTTCAAATTCAAATTCAAATTTCTCTGGGTTTATTTATAAACCAGAGAAAATTCAAATTTCTTTGGATTCATTTTAACTAATTTTCTCTGGATCATAAAGACACAATATTATTTTATGAAATCCAGAGAAATTCCCGAATACATCTTCAGAAAAATACCAGAGAAAATTGAACAAGGCATTGCCATACTCAGACTGTTAAATAGCAAACCGGTGCTGGAGAAAAATACCAAGCATCCCTTCCACGATCTTCACCATTAAACCTACGATCTTAACAATTGAAGCTCCAATTAGCAAAAGCCTTGCCCAGGACACTTTCAGCATCTTGTCTAAACACCAAATATACTTAGAACTCAACCTAGGACAAAACACTTAGGACCACATCAAGCACAGCCGGTTGGACGTCTACCAAAAAACCATAAAACCATACCACACTAATCGGCACTTCACTCTCTTGTACAAGAGCTTGAATCACTGACTGACAACATAACTGGACCAGTACCATGGACGGCGAGATTGCCGAGATGGAACAAAAGAACCAGAAACCTCCAACTTATCCACGATTCTTGATGTTAACTGGGAGTTGAGATCGACGAGAGAGAGAGAGAAGAGTAGTAGGAGAGAGATATCAAATTTCTCTGTGAGGGACCTTAGATATCAAACAATAATATTATGGATCTCTTTTATTATCAAAAATAGGAGAGGGACCTTAGACTAATTTTCCCTAGAACAAAATCCAAAAAAAAAAATGGAAGGATTAAAATTAGGGGATTTTTTTTTTAAGGTCCCTGGTATTAAGATTTTATAGCATAAAGGACACTTAATATTTTCATAATGTCTAAGGTCCCTCAATATCAATCCAAAGAAAATTCGATCCAGAGAATTTCTCTTGACAAACCATAGAGAAAATTCCAAATTTCTCTAGATACATCACAGAGAAAATTTCAAATTTCTCTGGACCAACACGAAATTTCTCTAGATACATCATCAACACCAAATTTCTCTAGACACATCACAGAGAAATTTTTACACATCACCCATACCAAATTTCTCTGGACACATCATAGAGAAATTTTATACATCTCCAACACCAAATTTCTCTAGAAGAGAATCTGAAAAAGAGCATAGATTATGATATATTACCACCACAGAAGAAGAGCTTAAGAATAACCCAACCCATCAAGTAAATTGAGAGAGAGAAATAAAGAGATTTTCCAAAACAGATTTCAAAAAGTACCCATAGATATCTGTAAAATCTCTGATCAACAATAGCATTATTTAATTTTCCCTTCCAACTCAGAGAAAATTCCTTCCAACCCAGAGAAATTTACAAAAACTTAGAGAAATTCCCTCAAACCCAGAGAAATTCACAAAAACCCAGAGAAAATTCCTTCTAACCCAAAGAAATAATATTGTGGATTAGAGAAAATTCCTACTACAAGTCCAGAGATATCAACTAAACACTGTAACTTTAACTTTGGATGTTCAATAACAAGCATTTTGTAGTAAACTCAAAACAACAGGATAACAACAGTCATGGAGGCACATTATATGTGCACAATGCTGATTTTGATACATTTAGGGATCCTTGCATTTATGTACAGTGCAACACAGTACAATAATTAACTTATCATATCCTTCCATGGAGATTGTTTGCAGGTACTTCCATAGAGATGGTTTGCAAGGAGTTCTTAACCAACTCAAAAACCATCATATGTAAATGTGTTAGAACATACCTGTTATGAAAGCAAATAAAGTTAATGTCGAATCCGACTATGGAGCTGTTGCAGGAGTCGGGTTGGGAGGAATTGAGGAAAGAGGCTCACAAGATCAAGGGTGATCTCGACGTGAAGCTTTCTTCTTACGCCAAGCTCGGCTCTAGGTTCTCCCATGGAGGTTCCCTTCTCTCTCTCTCTCTCTCTCTCTCTCTCTCTCTCTCTCTCTACATATACATGCTTATATATGTATCTATTTATGCATCTTTGATTCTCAAATCTTGCTCTGCCTTATGAATTCAGTTTGCAAATGAGGTTTAATTTGAGTCAAATTTCTCTGTGATATGAGTATGGGAGTTAAAGAACCTTAAACATTATAAAATAATATTGTGGATCTCTTCTATTACTAAAAATAAAGGAAAAGACCTTAAACTAATTTTCCCTTAAAATTATGAAACTCAGTTTATTCCAAAATTTGAACCATTTAATAAAAAATGATAGGATTAAAATTATTATAGGATTAAAATTATGAAACTCGGCTTATTCCAAAATTTGAACCAATTAAAAAAAATGATACACATGACATTAAAATTTGACGAAGAATTTTGTTCATCTGACTTTGATTCCCTCGATTTAATACATCTTTAATGAAGAGATTAAAACTTTTTTAGCCCCATTTTTTCATCTGATATGAATTTGATGAAGGATTACAGACATTTTTACTCAAGCACATTGAAAAGTGAGTGTTCAGTAAAGCACACAAACAAAAGCAAGCATCAGTATTAACAAATTGATGACAGTGCTAACATGGAAGCATACACATTCAGGTTGAGATCATGACTGGTTTAAAGTCTTCTAGCATATATATAGATCCCTTCAGGTTTCAGTAATAAACAGTAAAATTGAAAGTAACAAGCTCCATAAAAGGCAATTCAACTTCTTTTTAATGTGCATGGGGGTTTACATTCGTGCGGTCGCGCACGAGACAGAACAAAAACAAAAACAAAAACAAAAAAAACCCTTCCATTTACATCTCATATTTACAAAATAATGCCCCTCAGCTTCCCCTACAAAAATTCTTTAATTAAATCCACAACAAGGTTCCTTGTAAACCTGGCCAATTTATCTCCCAAACACATCCACACTGATGTATATAACTGTAGCTAGCTGCTGCTTTTTAAGAATAAGCAATTCTTTGAATACTTTTTCTTCTCTCTATCATCTGATATTATATATAATTTTAGATAATCTAACTACACCCTTCAGACATAGGCCTCAGACTCTGTTGATAGCCAACCAGCTCCACAAAAGACAACTCAGGCAATAAGCAAAGAAAACCACATTATCTAAACTGTCCTCGAACCAGTCCTGACAACTTCCACCACGGTAGCATTGCAAAAGAAGCATCTCTCACAATTAAGAAGATGCCGGGTTATGCACCCAAAACAAGACGTGTGGGAACATGGTACAAATTGGGCATCTGCTTCACATGCATAACAGATACAGCATGTGATATCATTAACATCTGCTTCTCCCTGGCATCCCGTCCTCTCAACTTCAGTTGACTCAGTTCGGCTGATCAGGAGGGTTGAGAGTTGCTCCAGTTGCCTCAGTTTCGCAAGATAAGCATCCCCTCTGAAGGATCCAGTCTGGCAAATTGATAACAAGGTTGAGAAAAGTGGTTAAGAATGGTGAACATGAAGTTTAGATTATAAGGGTTGTCCAAATATGTACATCATCAGATATGATTTCACAATTTCACATCAGAAGAAAGCAAGCCAAAAACAAAAGAGCAGGAATTCCTTGTCCAAATATAGCTCATATTTCTCAAATAAATAATTATGATAATGGTTGGCATTGAAGAATGGAGTGTGAACTAACTTCAAAAACCAGTAAAAACAAAGACAGAGACAAACAAAGGAGGACATTGTGACCAAATTAAATTTCACAACAAAATTGAACAAACCAATGTGCAATAATAATCATTCTAAACAAATCAAGGCCATAATTTCTAATATCATTTGTATTGTCAAACTGCAGTATCTTACAAGATTCACATAAACCCGCATGCCATGTGCAATATATGATATATTGATACTATAAACATACATTACAACAGTGTCAACCCAACCAACCCTAGGCAGGCCAGGATCCTTCAACCCAAATCCAGACTACCCAGTAAAAGGAGAAAAAAAATTAACCACAGTTATCATACACAAATGTCAGGTTGAAGCTAGCAATAAAAGTGTTTTTGTCTAGCGAAACTAAGAATTAGCAATTCTTATACTCAAATTATTGTTTGGGAATAAATATCATTTGATGTGCGAATCATAAGCTAAACATCCATATGTAAGCGTATATATATGTGTATGTGTGTGTTGAGAACAAGTACTAACCCAATTGTAGTCTAAGAGATACTGGAATCCACACAGAACGGTTGCAGGGCAGTCCATACTTGCAAACACCCCTACAACATCATTCTGCTTACTGCATTCTGTCTCCACACTAGCATCCAACAAATTCAAGATAATGCCAGTAAGAGGTGCTAAAATCAGGCCTCTGTTTACTTTCTCCAGTGATTGACCATGTCGCCTTAGTGACCTGTAGGCAAGGAATATAATATCAATAAAAAGGACATACCGCAGCCCTCAAAACATGTACACGCCAATTGATAACTGGCAAGATATCAATATTGTTCTGAACCCCGAAATTTGTAAATGGGAGAACATAAGAACTAAGGAATAATTGTCAGATAGTGCCGAAAGAAGAAATTGAAACATCAGTAGCTAGGAAAGAGTGAGTTCATAGAGAAACTTACACTTCAAAAAACTCAGGATCCTCTGCTGAGGTGATGTGGTTCAGAATAAAGACAATCAACTCAGTGAGCCTTCGTAGGTTTGTATCTGCACCTGACAGGAATGCTTGAGGAATCTCACGGGTACAGAACTCTAGTAACCTTGCAAGATTGCAGGATAGGTCAAATATGACACTGCATTTCCTTTGTTGAAACTCCAAACCCTGCAAATAAATTTTTAAAACAAATATAAGGGGATAAAAGAGAGTGGAAGGGGCTGTTGGGGGGAAGAAAAAAAAGAACAGAACTACATCTTCACAGGCGAAAGAATGATTAACTACTACTAGCTCTCAAACTTTTGCCTTTGGCCAAGGGATGAATTTTCTACAATATAGAGTGTGATAACATCATCTCCAACCTTATCTCCCCAACCCCCAACAAAAAAAAAAATTAAATAAAGAATAGCAGAGGGAACCTGAAGCATTCCCAGGAAAAGAACTTCACTCTTCTATATCCAAAATATAGGCATACCAAATCACCCGGAGGATAATTAAACAGGTCCTACACTGCATTAGTCTGGGTATCGAAGTAGCAGAAACCCCAAACATAAGAGTAGAATGCAGGAATGGTCATGTGATTAAACAGTAAATAGGATTCTCTTTAATATCCAGCTAACAAATCTCACTGAAACAGGCAAAGGGTCAGATTTAAGTGTGATACAGATCCATATGGCAGCTGCACTACCTATACCCAACTGCTGACTCCCAAGAAGATGGGTTGGCCCAGTTTTGGAAAAGGCATCTTTTTGGCCCACAAAGCAGCCACTAGAAGCTGAGCATTTTAGTTCACTGACTCCCAAAAAAGCTGACCCAAAAAGCTTAACCAAATGGTTACTTGGCTAAAAACTGTTCTGTGATCTTACTGCCATCCCATCCAACACAGGTTCACTGCTTATCATTGACCTCATTGACTTAGCCTTACCATTGTGCCAATCCGCAATCTATTCCATGTATCTATCTATTCAGTCCCTAGACCCACCCACACTCCTTCAGGTAATCTCCAGTCTCCTACATTTTACCTTTATCAAAGTGCTCCATCAAACCAGAGTCGTCACATTCCTTCTTTGTGTAATAATCGCTGCACATATTGACACATTACTCTATAATAAAAATGTTTTAATGTAGGATACCAACTGGATTACATAATTACATTAAAGTTTTATGCCCTCAATGTATATATATAATAAAAACAAAGTTCTCAAGATAACAAGATATGGATGTATGGGAAATCAGCCTGTTACACAAATCCAAGTTGAACCTTACCAAGGCTTTCCATGTGAAGAAGAAGCACAGATGGAGAGACAAATAGAAAACCATTTTTCCCACTGCATCCCATTTAATTTAAATTCTATTCCATATCATCATACCTTAACTAAAAACAATTAAAATCAAACAAATCTAATATAATGTATTTAAGAGTGCAGTACATTTCCATGAAATCATTCCTAACTTTTGCACATAATTCAAGCCAAATCGCACAGTATTTTACTATTTGGGGTTGGAAGAGGTTTGAGAGCAGACATACGCCCTCACCCAATACACTACCTAGTTCCATGTAACATAGGTTATCAATGAAAAAGGGTAGAGACATAATACTGCACAAGCATCTAATGCTGGATGCTTGGAAAAGCTCAGTTAGACATGACGTGATATTATATACTTCTAATTTCTAAAATAGCATTATTTAGCCAAAGATGAACAGTCTACCTTGTATTTCTCTTGCATTTCTCGAATTGAAACTGAGAATTCAGTCATTGCCCAGCTGAGGGTGTTAAATAGACGATTGAGAAAAGCTGAGAATAACTCTTCATCATGAATGCAAGCCTCCCGTAGCACTCTCTTCAAAAACAAAAAAGTCCACATCCACAAAAAAGTTAAGCTTGGACGTTACTCGATAATTAACTTCAGGGCGGGAAAAAAAAAACTCCAGAACCAAAACACAATGTTCAGTTTACCAGGAAAACAACTGATGATAAAGATGACTCTCCATGCTTTGAAGAACCAAAGCCAGAACCCTTGCACAATCGCAGAAGTATATTTGTTACAGGAATCCAGGATCTATTATCAAATGCTGACAACAATGCTTTTGGCATTTTCTGGATGGCTGCTTCATTCTTCTCAAAAGCAGCCAAAAACTCCTTGTACTGTACCAAGACAGAAATAGATTGGAGAAGAAGATCCCTCAAATCCGCACTTGATATCCTCGGATCATTAAAGTGGGTGACAACAAAAGTAACCTGATTAATGAGACATCCCAAACACAACTTTAGCCTCCACAGTAATAGACTAAATTTGATATTCTTATGGTACGTATTTAGAAAAGCAGCAGCATACTATTAACACCAAAATTTATTTAGGAAGTCCAAAATAAATGCATAAATTAGAATAGTTGCAAAATTATAGCATGCAATACCTATTTAGTGAATTGTGCCCCAAGCAATAGCATACTAGTAACACATAAATTTAGGAATTTCCAAAATAAATGCATAAATCATTATTATAGTTCCAAAATTATAGCATGCCACAACATAATTACATGACAAGTTTCTTATAACCCACAAACTTCAAGTGCCGCAAACAACATAGCAAATAACAGTTCTAACAGAAAAACTCCACACCATAACTAATATTACACCGTACCATTTTGTGTGACATGGTTGACCATGGACACTTTTCAAGAAAAGCAACTTTGAACAAAAAGCTTACAAAAATGCCATTTATCTAATTTGGTTAACATTTGGGGAATTTGTATAGTATTTGAATATAAATTTGGAAAAGGGGTAATATGGAAAATGATGATCAAATGTTCTAACTTTTGAATCTTTGACTCAAATTGGGACTACCAAAAATGAAGTAATGTGAGATGGAGAGAGTATATGAAGAATTTCACAAAATGGTACCCTTTGATAAGATGATTCCAGATTCCAAGAAATTTAAGTAGAAAGAATGCATAGAGAAAATTTTGTTCCTTCTACCATCCATCTGACACAATTATAGATGCACTTTCAAGTCAAAATCCTCAAGTGTCAACCAGACAAGATCCACAAGAATGTAAAGTCTAACAAAATTATGAGAAGCAACCTGCTCTGTCCTGACAGTTTTCCCACACAAAGAGATGGATGAATACTCCATAATACCAAACCCTTTTGATCCCATATTTGACCTCTCAATGTTTATCAAGAGAAATTTCCCAGGACAATCCAATTCCACTCAGTCTACACGTCATTTGTCTATTTTCCCTGTCATATGCATGATTGACAGACATCCAAGTTCAACCATCCCCTTGAAATGTCCTCCTATGCATAATTACTAACAGGGAACAGCCATATGGTATGCCTCACAATACCAGGTCCATTGTGAACAGAACAGACTCCAGAAAGATGTATTCACCACATTCTTACTCCTATGTGGTGATGTTGAGTACGCCAACAAGAAAAGAACCAAATCTGCTATTTCACAAAAAAGCATGTTTTGACTACCATGGAATGAAGTTTTTGTTAAGTAAAGATATATTATCAAAGGATGCCAAGCAGATGTTGTCCATATACAAAGAGAGAATAAAAGAAAAGAGTTATAACCCTTCTCCAAAACTAAGCTACCATGTGCATAGGCTTTTTTTATTAATCTTTAGGCCAAGTTTGGCAACCCAAAAATAATCCATCTTTTTATCTTTTTTCCATCACATCACCTCTCTACTTTTCTGCACATCTTTTCGTAAAAAGACAAAAAGTGCACTTATTTATCCTTCATTAGGCTTTTTGATCAAGGATGCTGCTAGAAAATTTTATTTATCCTTCATTAGGCTTTAGTAGTGAATGTTACTTTGATAATTTTGCAATCTATTGGACATGCACTATGCAATGGGTCCATGGATAGATGCTGAGCCATGTTTACATCTAGAATATTCCACTTCAACAAAGTTTCTTAATTTCCTACTATTAAGTTACAGTTCTAGAGATATTAACAGATGTCTAGCTGTGTGTAAATATCTATGTTATTGTTCTATTTTACAAAGTGCAAACTAGAATATATGAGAATTCAAGATTATGCTTGTGTCAATTTGTATAGCTCTTGTGAGGGCAAAGCGCTTCTTCCTTTTTGTCCTCCTTTTCCTTTTTTGCACACTCAACTACTGTTCTCATATTATTATTCACAACCATAGAAAAATCCAAATTTCAGCCCTGAACCGTCCCAATCAAGCTCTAAACCCAACCATCAACTTAACCATTAAAACCCTAAACTAGTTGCTATCCAATCCCTCCAACAGCTAATTTTAAAACCCCAGCAAGCTGCCAGTTTTGAGCTTCCACCAAGAAATCATACAACATTATGAACCCATTAGGTAAACGCTAATGAATGCATTTAATTTAACAATTGAATAATTAAGCACCAACTCGGACACTATGGCCCATATATATCCATATTTTGCATAATGATACTATCTGGCCAAACAAATCAGAGAAAAGCATGACAAACAGAGAGAAAAATAATCGAGACGTACAAAACAAGCAAGTCCTTGCTTGATAAATATTGCAGTAGGTACAAATGGAGGATCACTCTTACGCAACACATGAAAGCAGTCAACCTGCAATAGCATAGAAGAGTAACAAATGAAAACTCAAGAAGAAAATTACTAGAGAAGAATACAAGGCCAAAGTAGGTGTAGTAGATGTCTGCAATGAATAGCAAAAGGTGTCCAAGGACATTATCAAATTGTTCATGAATAATTGTGAACAGGTAAAATTTCAAAGGAAGATGATGCAATGGTGATATGCACAGCTTAATCTTTTCCGGATCAGAGTCTAGTATTGACGATAGCTACCATGATGATGGCAGAGTCTTTTAGCATCCCTTCTATTTGGGGTACTTTGAGTGTCAACTACTTAGTTATCTCAAAGAATATGAGTCATGTTTGAGCATGGTAGATATTCTGAAATCTCAATATGGAGTTCGGTCCATTAAGTGATAACTAATGCATCTACATACAATTCCAAGACTTCTCTAAGTGCCTCGATAGACTAATTCAATATGTTCTTGCAACAAGTTCAACATAAGTAAAGAATGCAAATGTTAGGTTTTAGAAAAATAGAATAAGAGCTCATATTATTAGCTTGCAGCAGAAAAATGTCAAAATGGTAATTTGAATGATCTCACTGGAGGTAAGGGAGGAATAATCTATCTACCAGAGTTTCAAGATAAAATTCCGGAATATAGAGGAACACTGAATCCACTTTGCTCGCAACCAGAAGCAATTGAACAAGCCACATGCATGCTGAATACATCCCTCTTTGCTTCCATCGTGAAAACAAAGAGATACGGTACCTGTAAGGCAAAACAAAGCGAACAAAAGGAAATAAAGAGCATAAATACAATAATAATTTTGAATTTTTTTGTTAAGTACAAAAAGTATCAAACGAAGCTTCTCAAACCTAACAACGAATGGTTTCTTCATTTAAAATGTGTTTATGTAATACCAATATTGTTTTTCCTAGTAACTATGAAAGCAAGCTTCAGGATTATTAGTTGTCAAATCGGGATTCAAATCGTGAATCAAAATGGCCTTGTACGTAATCATGAATCGTAAAGATTAGCTCAGTTTTTCTATATTACTTAGAAAAATATATCTACACATTTAGATGTTAAATATATCTTATAAATATGAAGTATTTAGACTTACATCAATAAAAATATTGTTTTGAATGATGATCACATGATCTAATAGGTAAGAAGTTGATGCAGGTGCCCATGTAAGATCACCATTTTCCCTTTTCCTTTTTTTAGATATTGCTTATCGACTGTTCTTAATAAAGAAAATAAACAAAGACAAACTCTCAATTTTCAAATAACAATAACTTAACAATGATATTGATATTTGAACAATAAGCATGCATACCTTTCCAAGTAACAATGACCCAATAATAAGAAATAATTAAATGGAAACCTTTATTTTAAAACAAAAAACATTTTAAAAGGTATATATGCTTATTGTTCAAAAAAGTGTTTTAAAAAAAAATATATATTGTGGAGGTTTAACTGAGCTCACCCATGTAATATTGAACTATATTTATTTCAATAAAATACCAATAGATAACTTATGGTGCAAGTTACTTTAACCTCAAACATTTTTAAAAGATATTTTTTTAAAAATGAGAAGAAAATGTTAAAAACATGTTGGGTCTGACTAAATCTGATTGGATTCTATTAACTTTCATGATCACCAAAATAATAACAAATCATATATATATATATATATATACATTGGTTAGTTTTGTACTAAACACTGTTAGAAGTTGTATTTATGTCATTTTCACTAAAAAGAGGGAGAAAAAAAGAATTGAAATATGTCAGATACAGTAGTTTCAATAATTGTATGAATCATAAAAAGTGTATCGAATCATAAATCGATTGTGAATCGTGCGATTCACACCAAAATAGATTTACTCATAGATTTGTATCGATTTTGCAAAAATTGCAAATCGAATCGCGAATCGTAAGATTCTAATAACATAAACACACAAGATTTTCATAGAGTGGTTGGTCCCAAATGGCTGACCCCACATACCCACACATGTGAGACCAACCATTTGTCTCATATATATGTATTCTCATTCTGTTAAAAGCTTCTGTGCACTTTAGCTTTCCTCTAACGAACACTTGCAACCATTGGGTGACAACTACACAAATCCTGAGTAACTACACCATTCTAATTAGCAGTTAGAATGGTACTTCTGATGGAAAGATCTTATTGATTTCCTGTTCATGATGGTAGAACAGACAATATATATGTCCATTCATTCACTGACCCAAATATATACATATAGGGGGTGGGGGTAAATCAGAAGGAAGAAACCATCAACTGTCTTGAGAAATTAGCTACTACAAGACTACTAGTTAATCACAAACCTCGGCATCCCTGGCACTAAAGTATAGTTGTCTGTACAACAACAGCCATCCTAAACTGCCACATAAATCAAAATATTCTTCACTTGAAAACATGGCTATGCTTTGGAGCTAAGAAAGGTAATTCACAATTAAATGAAAGCCGAGTAGGGTGCAAAATTTAATTATCTAAAACTGAATAAATGTACAATTCTGAGAAAAATTCCCTCATCTGTACAATCCACTTTAGAGAAAGCTCAGAACTTGGAGCGTATTCAACATGATGAAAGACTGAGTGCATCTTGATCAAGAAATTCTTTCCAAAAGATTCAAATAAATTAGCAACAACATGAAATCCCAATCAACTTGCATTTCAGTAAAAATTAAAAAAAATGGCTCTTATACAAGATGAACTGCAAGCACAGAAAACACAGAACACTGAACATAAATTGCAAATTATCAAATTAATAAAGCAGAATTTTTTTTATATATAAATAAAGTTAAAAACTATTCATCAACCACTTTAAAAAACTGGCAAAATGGGTGCAACACGAGGACTTTGAAGTAGAATTAAAATTGCATTATAGTGCTTGATGTCAGAATGTTTTAATAAGAAATTTTCATATAGTGAGCAAGGGGGGAAAGAAAATTCCCAGAGGAACGGATCAAAAAACACATTGAATATATGAAAATGACAGGTAAGGAGGAGATGCACGTAAAACAATAGACATAAGTCTAAAACAATTATAAAAAATTCCAGAAAAATAAACTTACCATGCACAATTTCTGACACAATCCCGAACTTCTTCTCGATAAACACTACGAGCTTCCTTCAAGCGCTTTAGTTGCTCTCCACAAGCTCGTTCCCTTATTTGTTTATCAGTTTCTTCCAGTAAAGATATTGAGTGTGATTGACGAGACATGTAAGACGATGCCTACAATGTAAATGACACATTTCAGATTGTGATATGGCATTTCAGACAAAAACTAATCATATATATTCCACCAGCAGGTAAACTTTACCAGTACCAAAACTGTGTTGCCAAGCTTAAGGCCAACAAGAAGGAAAAAGAAAAACAAATAAAACTTCAATTGCTTAAATGTAGGAAAGCTTGCAACCCATTGAGCAGCAGTAGACAATTAAAGGCAAATAACATAAGAGAAAAATCTAAGCACAGACACTTCTAAGAAGGGTCTGCGTTCAGGTCAGACGCCAACACTTTTCAGACACACCAGATACCTTAAACACTCTAGACAGGTGTCTGAAATGAGTACAAACATGTCCTATTATTTTTTAATTTTTTTTGGAACCACATATGCTTTGGACACTGGGTGGACACATGTATCCATCAGACAAATATGAAACACATTGCAAGTTTGATGAAAATAACTTGGAATCCAATGATAAAATAAAAACAATGCATACAAGTGATTTGCTTTCCAAATGATAATAACCAAGAACAATCGCATGGTTGACAGACCAACAGTGGCACAACTAACACTCTATAAATCATCTATTATGAGTATAGTAAGTGGTTATCAGCAAATTGATTGATAGGTGTTCCTCTTCTGCTTTCAATATTCCACTCTTTTCGCCAATCTCCTATCCCACATCTATTATTATGTAATGAGACTGCATATCCATGTATCACATACAACAATTCCAAAATTCAAACAGATTATTAAAACCCAAAGCCAGAAGAGAGAGTGTATTTACCAATAAAAATTATTTTATAAGAAAATATTATCTTACCTGCTTAAAGTTTGGAGCAGGACCCAAATGATACAACAAAAGCATAGCATCTAGAAGCTCCTCTTCTTTCAGCATTGCTGCAGACAAATAACTCTCCATTGGTATAATCCTCATTTGATGCACTGGCCGATAACCAAACTCAGATTCAGATTGGTCACTCGTGCTGGGTTTATCTGTTATCTCATCATTCAAATTTCCAGTACTGTAATCTGTAGCAACACGAGCAGAACTCTCTGGAATAGAGCTACAATGGCTTTGCAAGCCTTTGGTTGTGTGTCTGATCGGATTTTTCGAAATACTTGAAAAATTAATGTCATAACTAGAACAACAACAAGGCTTCTGCCTACTCGAATGTGTTACTTTGGTTTCTTCATCATCCATACATCCTTCCTCCCACCGAATTATTTCTGCTTCCTGGTCCCCAATTACAGGATGCAATTTCGCTAGATGACTGAATGATCCTCCAAGCCTACAAATGTCGACTCGATGGGGATCATTTTTTAGAAACAAGCTTATGGGAAAGCTTTGTTGGCCACCTCTGTGGAGAAAACCAACATCGGGTCCCACATTGGTCCCACATCCTTTCATCCAGCGAGAGATGTCTCCCATAGCAAAGCCTTCCGATAAAAAATGAAGTATAACTGTAAACAATGAAACAAGAACAGAATTGCTAGAAACCCCTGGAGGAGGCAGGTTATGATCTGCTCCCCTGTTTTTCAACAGAAGGTTTTGCAAAAATGTCCTAAAAACTGAACCAGGCAACTGAGAAGGTGCTGTAGGCGGTATGAACTGCATGACTAAACGACAAAGGTCCCTGTGCTTCTCCTCAATCTGTAAACAGAACACATTTGTTACTGGTTATAGACATAAAAGACAACAACTTCAGTTAGGCACAAATTAACTCCTATGCCATTCCATTGCTACAACATGAAAATCAGGAGAGCTCCAGTTGCTAATATGAAACATGATGCCCATAATGCCAACTAGAAAACTATTCAAAATTCTTGCAGAACAAACAAATGATGCGTATGTAGCCACAGCTAGCACCAATTTCTACTACTATTTTCCTCTATTCCATCTACAATATGGAACATCCAAAAATCCAGGAAAGTCAAGTGAGCCAAGTTGCTAATATGAATCATGGTGCACCATAACGCCAAATAGCAAACCATTCAAAAATCTTGCAGAACAAACAAATTATGCACATTTTGAACAGCTAACACCAATGTCTAGTGTCTACTAGTATTTTCCAATAGAAGCAGATCACTACATAGATAAATGATGACCCATTTACATTTCAGCAAGACAAAGAGCATTCAGGACACCCAAGCGTTCAACAACAACTAATTCAAACAAAATTTCAAATAACTAGTGCAAGTTTACACACATTCTTGTTAAATGTAAAGACACAAGACTGCAAAAAGATAGAGGGAGCTTGCCATCATTAACATTGAGCATTGGGAAACTGTCTCTCTCCCTAAAGATAAAAGGGGTCTTGCCATCGGTAACATTATGGCAAGGTATATTTCTTTGCACGGAAAGTGGTTATGGAGATTTCCCAATGAACGTAATGCTCTGTGGCAAGGTATATTTCTTTGTTTCATGTGTATCCAAGTGTTGGGAACTGTTCGATGAGTGTCACATCGTGTCATGTTGGACACAACATGTCATGCTTCTTAGCCCATACCAGTGCCTGTATACATGCTTCATAGCTAAAATGAACCACCTCTTATTAAGAGCATAGAACCCTACAGAAATCATAAACAATTACATATAAACAAAAGGGCAATTGCAGATTTTGTTTAATTAATTTTCTAATGATTTGACACAATAATTCATGTTCAAGAATTAGACATAACAGGGGCTTGAGACAATAAGTTGTAAGAAAAATTATATGATGAGTTATATTTTCCATTCAATTTTTAATTTATAGAACAATACATGCCTAGTTAAACTCTTCTTGCCCATAACTTCATCAGTTAGTGTTTCCAATAAGTTTCTCTCATCTCTTTTCACTATCTTCTCAACCACTGCATGGATGGTAGCATTGCATGCATGATTAGATCAGATAAACCAAAAACCACAGAGAATTGAAACAAGAAAAAGGTTAAATCTATGTAGCTTAACATATTAGTTCACACATAAAGGGCATACCTTACTGAGTGCTTCAGATAAGGCTGTGGTAGTAAGCATCATGCTACTTTCATAGGATATATCATCACATGAACCAGGCCACCAAACAGAAGGAATCAGATACTGAAGATCCTGCCTGTTGGGACTCTTCCTTGATAGAAACCCTTCAAACAAGAATTCAAAATTTTCCAATTTCCACCAGAGTGCCATCAATTCTTCCCGTCTGAGAATGTGACATGCCAATGCAAGATAGGGGTATGATCCTGAGTATGGGCACTCTGTCAGAACCAGTGCCGCTATTTTACAACCACATGAGAGGGCATTTATGATATGCTCGAACATCAGTCTTGACCTTTGAAACTCTAATAAGAGATCAAGTACCCTATCCAAACATATATAATCATGTGGAGGATGCCCCCCAAAGACTTCCATTATGAAAGACAGAAGTGGACCCCACCCTATGTACTCTATGCTCACCACATCTGCATCAAGTGCAGAGAAAAACTCCTCACATATCCCACGAGAGACAGGGTAGAAAAGCTCTTCACATGGCACAAACCTCTTCAATCTTCTGAATTTCTCAACAGAACTGAACTCTGTCCTCTCCATGCGTTGCATCTCCAATAACCTCGATAAGCAATCCAGCAAATTAGTAGCGAGGAGGCTTGTAGATGGCGGACCTTGCATGGGAAGAAAACCCTTAATTGGGTATTTAAATGGGCGAGCCCCAAAATTTAAGTCACACCGTTCCCCTTGAGAAAGAGAAATGGCCGGATAATACCCCAATCCAGGCACCATCTTGCGAATGCCACTGAATGCTACCCCAAGGGGGGAACCATTCCTATAGAATGATATCTGATCATGGTCCAAATCTATGCAACATCCAATTACATCACCAACAACCCATGACTGACCATAAGGCTCAGCTTCTTTATTCCATTTACTAACCCTTTTGCCATCATATGCATAAGAATCATCAGCATCTCCTACACCCTTTTGATCAGTGAATGGGCAAGACAAAGTTGCCCATCCAAGCTGTTGTATACCAGAAGTTTCAAGAATCACTTCATACATCCATTTCCCTTTCCATACACAGAAATTGGCCCTTGCACTACTAAACATGGCTTGGCTTTCCAGAAGCAGAGGCGGTTTGACAATTCGAAAATCACCACAGATGCTAGATTCTTCAATTGCAACAATAAGTGGTCCACAGCCATCATTGGTAGCAGAGACTCCATCCCTATTTCTGATGACCATGTCCAAATTTGCATGATACTTCATGAACTCATTCTTTATTATGGAACGAACTACACCAGTGTCAAGTGGACATGTCAGCGGATTAATTGTTTTGCAAGGGAGATCGAAAATGTGTTCGAGAGTTCGCTCCACAGACTGGTCACCAAAATCGTTACAAGAAGAAATGAGACGGTTCTTCTGAGAACTCGCTCCACCGTCGTCACCGTTCAATACCACAGCCAATCCAGAAGAAAGCCCACCACTCCAAGGGCCGTCTTCTGCCATTAGTGAGGAAGACAAGAGCTACCTCAGAAACGGCACAACACCCACCAAAATTCCAAAGTAAAGTTGCAGAAAAGTGCAAATTCTGTCAAGCTTCTATCAACACCAATCAATTCCAAAAGACCTTCGAAGCCCTAAAAATCAAACACCCACCTGACCCTGGAACTTCCAATACTGCAATAAAGACAACTACATACAAGCAATATACGCAGAAAACCCAGTTCGTGGCATTAATCTTGAAAGCTCCGCTTGGCTACTGAGAAACCAAATGAAATTATATCAGAACAAAAATCAATTCTTCAAGATTTCCAACGTTGTGATTCAATCACACACTCAGTCCCCCATTTTCTTCGGAACTCAGAGTTTTTTCAGTTTTTTCCTCTCTGCTCCTCAGTTTCTCGGTAACCAACAAGATCACCAACCGAATTACACAATATTCAATAAACAAAGCTACAAGACCAAACAAAAATCTACAAAAATTTGATCTTTTGACGCAGCACGGCACAAATTACCAACGAATTCAAATTCATCTACGTTTGTGCGATGATTGCCATAATATATATATATATATGTGTGTGTGTATATATATCAATTCACTTTGGAAGTACTTACAGGTATGACAAAATATTTCGGGCTCTATGGTGTTGTTGCTTGAAGAGGCAAAGGCGGCGGACTAGAATTAGGGTTTTGCAGGCGCCATTGACGGGGATATACTCCGAGAGATACTTTTAGAGAGAGAACGCGCAGAGAGAGAGAGAGAGAGAGGGTTTTGATTTTAACTAGTTCGCCAGAAATCGGGAAGTGAAGGAAAGAAACGAGCCAAACAGGGGAGACTAGCGCAGCCTTAGATTTACGCTGACTCGAACCCTAGAAAGAAAGAAAGAAAAAATGGGTAGCCAATCGACGCGTGTCGAGCTTGGGTTTCCGGTGACGTGGCGTTTGCTGCTAAAGTACGCCGAGAAATTGTAAATAATTAAGACAGTCATAAAATAATTATATTAGAAGATAAATTATAAATACACCTCTGAAATTTGATTAAAATATAAATTATTTTCTGTAATTTTGAAAATTATATTTTATCCTTGAGATTTTTCATTTCATAAAAAATTATCTCTTTTATTAATAAATCATGAAGGTAATTAATAGTTTTTAATGATATTTATAAATATATTTCAATTAATAATTTAGATAATTTTATTATTGTATAGAAGAGTAATTATGAATTTTATTTTTTAATTAATTATGTTAAATAAAAAAATTTGACAATAGAATATTTATAATTTTTTAAATTACAGGAACAATCTATATTTTAAATAAATCTCAAAATATGTATTTATAATTTATCATGTATTATAAATAATAATTTATTTTTTTTTAGTGCAACTCTGATACATCAGAAGAATTGCATCAAATATTGGATTGAATTTGCACCATTAACGTCTTGTTTTGTTTAGTTTTCAAAATAATTTTTTAGAGTTCAAAAATAAAAATTTGTTTGGTTTATAATTTTCTCAAAATTGTTTTCAATCACTTTTTTTTTATCTCATCTCTCTTTTTTTCACATCTTACACATTAATCAATCAATTTTTCTTTCACTCATCTATTCAATTATAAAAAAAAATTACCCCAAACTATTAAATTTTAAATTATAAAACTATTTTCAAAACATACAATTAAATAAATTTTGAAATTTTAAAATTCTTTTCAAAAATTTATCTTTCAAAACTAAACCAATAATTTTTTGCCACTGGTCGAGAGTTACTAATTGGTCCTCAGCCATAGTTGTGGTAATGCATAGAGGTGTTATTAACACCTCGTTTGTTTTAGTTTCAGGTCTAGTTTAAAAATAAGTTGTTTTAATAATTTTTGACTTTTATAAAATGATAAATAAAAAAATAGAGAGTAACACGACAACTTATAATGATTTTTAAACTTTTTGACTAAAATATATAGTCCTCAAATACAAAAAATAAGATATAGATTTTTGTTTATTTTTATCCTGCAAAAATATTTTTAAAATAAAAAAAAATAGTGAAATATATTTGATGAGTTGCTAGATTTGGTGGCCAGAGATAGAGGGTGGACTAATGTGGTGACCAGTAGCAATAGGTAACCGAAAGTGTCCGCACGGAGTTAGTGGTCGAATATCATTAGGGAACACAAGGTAGGCGAAGAGCATGACGTGACTGTTCACCTGCTGGAGAGTGAAGTGGGTAAAAATTAATCAAGTCTTGGTGCTAGGCCCAATGCGATGCTTACTCCAAGGTTGAGCTAGGTTGGACCTCGGTCCTATGGCCAACACTTGCTCCGAAGCAAGACAATCATAGGAGCTCGGCCCAATGTACGAATGTCACTCCAAAGTGGGCCGAGCAACATGGTGGACCTCTTGGACGGGCAGCCAACCACTTCGAAGTAGGTTGAGTAACATGTTGAACCTCTTGGATTGACAGACAACCACTCTGAAGTGGGCTGAGCAACATGTTAGACCTCCTAATTGGACAACCATTCTAGAGTAGGCCAACTCAAAGAAGGCCAATTCACTGAAGATCTTTCTTGGGCCCACAAGAGACAAACAACTCTGCTCCTCTCCCTCTGTATGAACAGAACGTAGAGACATGGAGGTGCAGAGGAACAAGGTGCATATATGACAGACCTGCATCTAAATGACAGGCGGAGTGGTCATCCTCCTCCAATGAGAGATGTCCGTTAATGAGACAAACAAAACAGACCTGCACCCGAGTATCCGGCGGAGTGGTTGTCCTCCTCCAATGGGAGACGATCACAAATAAGACACATTGGACAGATGACGGAGAGAGAAGGACTTGAACGACAAACAACATTCTCCTATAAAAGGTGAACACTATTCACTCCCAAGGGATCCGAAAATTCACACACTTAACACATTCACACTCTGTATTCTCTCATCTTCCTTTCCCTTAGTCCCTGACTTTATCATCGGAGGGGTTTCCGACCAAACCCCGGTCGGGCAGCCTCACCGTTTGTTATTCTGTGCAGATCTTCAATTCCCAAAGCACGCTGTTTATCCACGAAGTTCAACCCTTCTTCATAGTGCGGAAATCATCCCTGCACAAAGAGTAGTCAAAGATTGGTCAAAGCTCGCCACCCACCAACAGCGGGGGTCGCGGTAGTCGGTGGTGGTGATGGTGGTCGAAGGTAGAGAGTGAGAGGAGAAAGGCAAAGTTTGTTTTAAAATCAAGTGAAAATAATTTTTTGTGTTTTCAAATTTTTTAAAAACTTTAAAATCAATTTTATTTTTTTGAAAACGAAAATAATATACCAAATAAGTTTCGTTTTTAGTTTAAAAAAAATGAAAACGAAAACATAAAATAAAATAAAATAAAATTGTTAACAAACGACCCCCAAGAGATGCATAAAAATAAAAATAAAAATGAATGGTGTATTTTTAAAAATTATTTGTTATTTTATTTTTTAAAAATAAATATAATAAATTTAATAGATTATGATTATTTTAAAGGGGCATGCACCAATAAATCCCAAATTTGTATCTTGTAACCTATTTGGTCCTATGAATTTTCTTATGAACTGTTAGGTCCTATCCCAATGTTAGTGACCATTGAACATCATCGACATCAAACATTATCCATCAAACATCAAAACATCAAATATCAAATTTACGAGTAACATCATCGAAATAACATCAAACATCATCATCAAAACAACATCAAACATCAAACATCAAACATCAAAACATCATACAACATCATCAAAACAACATCAAAAATAACGATTAAATAATTTTTAAAATAACGATTAAACATCAAAATAAAGATTAAACAATTTTTTAAATAACGATTAAACATCATAATAACAATTAAAATAATATCAAACATAAAAAATAACGATTAAACAATTTTTCCTGATCAAACATCATCATCATAACAATTTTTTTTTTATCAAACATCATCCTAACAATTTTTTTGAACAAACATCGTAATAACATTAAAAACATCTCAGATCGAAACCCAAATCTGATTCGGAACACATCTCAAAAACCCACATCTCCTCGGCCTCTTTCGCATCTTCATCTTCTTCTGATGACAACAACCAAACCCATATTCCACCATCATCCCCAACTCCTCCCCAAATCCTCATCTCTTATCCCTCCGATGGAATCCTAACTCGTGATTGGGTCATGGACCTCATCATCGCCTTCGATTGGGCTTCTCGAAATCTTCACAGGCATAGAGCCGCGGCGGTGTGGAAAAGCCACAGGAAGCGCAACGCGGCACCTCGTTGGGGTCCCTGCGGATCGCCGCACGGCCTAGCGGGCGCACCCTCAGACACTCTTGCAACGCCCTGAACGGCTTCGCACCACCACGCCGCGATCGGAACTCCGCCAAGTGAGGGCACGGCTCCAGCACCACCACTCCTTTCCGCCACTGATACGAATGATCCATCTCCGCCACATCTCAACACCAACCGCCAATATAGATATATATGTATATAATTTGATCGTCGACATTTAGGGCTTATATATATATATATATATATATGATCGCGTGTATGTACGTGTTCAATCTGTTTGTGTTTCGAATTGTAATCGAGACTGCAGGAGGAATTGATTTGGAAATTGATGATGTTCACATTTTTTTTTTTTATGATGTTTTGTTAATGTTTGATATTGTCGATTGGTGCAGTTAATGTTGCTAATGTGGCTAATGTTTTGATGATGTTAATGATGTTGTTGATGTTGCTGATGTAGATAGTGGGACTAAATGGTGCATAAAAAAACTTGTAGGACTAAATGGTTTAACTTTCTACCATATAGGATTTACTGGTAATTTTTTCTATTTTAAATTAATTTAATTTTTTTATAATATATATTTGTATTATTAAAACAAGATTTGTAACGTAATTGACTCCACCGAACAAAACCACCCACAGAAAGCCAATTCCTTAACGTCATACTTCATAATTAAATATTAGTAACGACAATATAGAAAAATATGAGGAGTTTATGTTGTGACTGGGGTTAGAGCAACTCCAATGGTATTTGTTAAAATAATATTATTATTGCTATAATTTGATAATAAATAATGTTATTTTGTCAAATTATAGCAATCATGTTCCAATGGTTACATGCTATTTTGGCAAAGCTCAATTTTTCCTCCAAATTTGTAAGTGTTGTTTGGATATAGGTTTTATAGTGATTTTTTTTTTGTTTATTTTTTGTCTCTTGTGAGCTTTTTTCAACTGTTTGTAAAAAGAAAAATTTATATATTCACATTATACTCAACTAGACAAATATAAAAAATGAACAAAAATTGAAAAATTTCCAAATAAAAATTAAATATAATTCACCCATAAATTTAAATATAAAGTACTTAAAAGTACATTAAAAAATAAATGAGATTGCAAACTTAAAAAATAACTTTTGGTAAATAATAAAAAACTAATTTTTTACAAATTTAAAAAATTAAAATAAATTGACATTAAAGAATACATTGAAATATCCCCAAATATAAAAAAATCATAATAAATTAAAAAAATAAAATTACATTGACAGAAAAATATATTACATTGAAAAATACAACAACCGAAGCCTTCTTTTTCAAACAATAGGGGCTCTGTCTCCATCTTTTTCATTCTCTCACTCTCTCATCTAAAAGCTTCTGACTGAAACGCCTCACTCTCTTTCTTCGAAGAACAAAGCAATCTCTCTCTCTCTTCATTGTTCTTCCTTGTCTCTTTACCAGATGGAGTATCAAAAAACCCCATATTTCTTTCTCTTTCCCTTTATATCGGTCATCGACATCCCACCCCCCCTCTTTCTCTCAATCTCTTTTAGCTTTCTACGGTGAACATCAGTCGACGTGATAAAAGATCACAAACCCCCCTCTTTGCATATCACAAAGAAGATGAAAACAAATATCATAGATCAGGGAGATAGTTCGCAGATCGCAGATGAAGGAGCCTTATTCGTAGCCCTCTTCGCAAACTTTTAAGCATATTGAAATCCAAGTATTTTTTCATGTAAATTTGCTTCAGATTTTGGGGTCTTTGCATGAGATTGTTGTTGTTTGCTTGAGAGCATTTTGTTAATCGGAAAAAAAAAAAAATTTAAAAATAAATAAATAAAATAAAATTTGCCAAATTGGTGAATTTGGTGTTTTTTTTTTTTTTTTTTTTTTTTTTTTTTTTTTTTTGGGACACACCTTGAAGTTGAAGTGACAAATTGGTGAATTCTGTTTTTTTTCTTTAAAAAAAAAAATGGTGTATTTCCTTTTTTTTTTAAAAAAAACTTCAAACATTTTTGGTTATTCTGGAAAATGCCCAACCCAACTGAAAGGGAAGAAGGGAAAGAAGAAAGTAGTTGGTTTTTAGATGACCTGGCAAAATTGGTAGTTGCCAAAGTTGGTGCCAAATTTGGCAACAAATTTAGCAGCTGCTGTAACATGCTTAGGGATGTAAGAAAAATCGAAAAAACATACTAAACCGATCGAACCGGATCGAACCGGTCATATTTGGTCGGTTTTTTAATCTGAATCGGTCTGTTCGATTTTGAAAATTAATTTTTTTCAATTTTCGGTTCGGTGCCGGTTTTGATATACTATACACCGATTTGCACCGAAACCGACCGAATATATTTACATATAATATATATTAAATATATAATAAATATTTTGACTCTATTTGATAGACTTGTGATTTAGACTTATGGGATGATTGTTTTAAGTTTTGGTTTTGTTTTGATGTCAAGACTTTGGTTCTGAGATTATATTTTGTTTCTAATTCTAATTCAGTAAAAACTTCGAGCCTTAGTATTTATTAATTTTTTTATTTGTATTTTTGAGAATGGTTAAATTAGATATGGTTAAAATTGTGTACAAATGGCTAATTTAATATTTTTATATAAATTATTTATTATACTACAAATTTAAGAAATGACTTTAATTTTGAAAGTACTTAAACCGATTAAATCGCATTGAACCGAACCATTTGAATCGGTGCGGTTTGGTGCGGTTTAATAAAAAATTTGGTCTGTATTAGTTTTCAATATAATAAAACCGACATTATCGGTTCGGTGCAAAATATCATCCAAATACCGACCGTCCCGAACCGATTACATCCCTAAGCATGCTATTGAAGAAGCCATTTTTGCCCAAGCTGCCATATTATGGCTTTAGCAGCTTGTTTTAGCAATGCATTGGAGATGCTCTTATAACAGCTGTTGTGAAGTTCTATAGCTCATGTCCCAAGTCTTTTTCGATAATTTAAATTGTTTATATTATAAATTTATAAAATAAATTATTCATATAAAAAATTAAATTGATTGAATATGTATATATCCATAACAAAAGCATATTTGTTTTTTATAAGACAATTAAGAGTTGAACACGCTTACGTAATCTTAGATTTATGATCACAACAGTTTAATTGACACTAATTCAATGATCTAATTTATACCTTCAATCAAAATTCACGTTCATTGAGGATTTGTTTTGAAAATGACTTCCTCAGTAATTTTTTGATTAAAACATTTGCATCCCAAACCGACTATGGGAGTCAACCAAAAAACACAACGTATTTGATGAGCTTCATAAAAGGTTTTGAAGATCACATGATAAGCTAAGGTCATGTTTAGTAAATGTGATGTACTCATCAAACATGTTATATGTGTAATTAGGGCTGCAATGAAGGGCTGTTGGTAAATATGGCCCATTTTGGGAAGTGGGTTAAAAGTCATTTTTCCGTTTTTAACTCACTTCCCTCTCTCATAAAAAACCAAAAAAAAAGTCAAAAAATAACTTTTAACCATCTTTTCAAAACACTCCTAAATTTGAGTTCGGTTCTGTAAGAATTCGTTCAAATTTGATTCGTTAAATTTTTATTGCTTTCGAATTCAAACTCGTTAAAATCTTAATAAACAAATCCATACATATTAAAACTCGTCTCGTTAACTTGGTTCATTAGCTGTTTGTTTACTATTTATTTAAATAATAGAATAAATATATAATTATACATTAAATAATGTAAAAATATGTATAAAAAATCGGATAAATATGTAATTTATATATTTAAATAATGTAAACAATATCTAATTTTATTTATACGTAAAAAATAGCTAACTATAGATGATACATTTATATAATATTGGTGGTAGATATTAAAATTTTGGTAAGATATTGACTTTTCTTTTAATATGTTTGTATGTATTGTATATATAATTATATAATTAGAATTTTAATTGTAACTTTAATCTTATACGTAAGTATAAATTGTTAGTGAAAATACCAGAAAAATTATATTTTATTGATAAATAATACAAAAAAAATGAGATACAAAATAGATCAAGCTTAGGCACGGATATCTCGTTTTATTTAAGAAGATCAAGCCCACTGCAGTTAAAAGAACCCAAATACTGATGCAACAGTCACAAAACTATGACTTGTCTCATTCAGGATACAACAGCCCGACCACTTGTCTTATGGTTCAGGCCAACTCTGAACAAGATGGTGAACCTAAAACTCCGCCAAGAAAAACACCATTCTTTACTAGTAATTTTTCAAGTATAAATAATAGTTGGTGTAGAAAAAAATAGATGAGAGAAACTATCTATAGGCCATTAGGACCTTACAATTTACACCCAAAAAATAATAATGACCATTAGACTAGAGACAGGGGAGAGTCTCCAAATATTAACTCACCACCAAGTTCATAAACTTCTAATTAATATCCATTCATGAACAAGATAAAAAGTGACCAAAAAACAATGAATCTCCATTCACCAAACAAAATGAGATTCATGAACAAAATAAATAAATAAATAAATAAAAGATATTAAAATGGTCCAACAATATCCCACTCATTTTAATATCAACAAGGACAAAAGAGATTACCAAACAAAAATAGACTAGTATGCATTACGAAGGTGTGCTCTATAGCGATTTCGGTTTTTCCTTTCCCTTGTATACTGAATTCCGGACTTAGGTTCCGTGGAGTCGGTGGCTGTATATCTTGTTGTTATCCTTTAATTTCTTGGGTTTGAGTTTTAGGATGTATTGAGCGTGTTTCGAACCGGTTGGTTGAGCTTTAGTCCCATTCCTTGTTGCCCAGAATTTTGGTGGTACGCTCGAGCGGGCCTTTTTGCGCTCGAGCAGATTTTGATTTTCGGTTATCCGCTCGAGTGGGTCTTCTTGCGCTCGAGCAGGATTTACACACTCTCAGTATCTCGTGCCTCTGCAAAACTTCTGCAGGTGGGTTTTTCACGCTCGAGCGGATTTTCTTACGCTCGAGCGGGTCGCGCTCGAGCGGGTAGTTCATTGTCTGTAAAAGTACTGGAAGGGGGAAATCTACGCTCGAGCGGCTTTCCCTTTGCGCTAAAGTGGGTGTGTTTTACAGTTGTGTCTTGGCGCTCGAGCGGGTACCCTTCACGCTTGAGCGGGTCCAGTTTTTGTGCTTGACGCTCAAGCATTCTATTATACGCTCGAGCAGGTCATACGTATATCAGTTGGCAGCTAGGCATTTTTGAATCACTTTTCAACTTCCACTCTCTCTCTTACTTTTCCGAAAAGCCATTTTTGAGAGCTTCTCTCACTGCTCTCTCCCTTCTCTCTAGGGTTTGATATAGCTAGAGTGATTCACTCCTTTGGTGTCTTTGTAAAAAGTGTGTTGATCGTCGTGGGCTACGTTTTGATCCGAAAAGTTTGGAATTTGGAGCACGTTGGGTTTTGGTCTTCATCTCCGTTGGAGCTCTAACTTCGAGGTAGGGATATCCTACTCCTTCTTATGAGCTTTGTCTTTGAATTTTAGCATTTTGATATGTTGGGGGTTGTTGTGTAATTTTGAGAAAGTTTGGGTCTTTGTGTAATTTTACAAAAGATGGGGTTTTATATGTATATGAACCTATGTGCATGTTTGGCATAAAGAAATGAGATTAATGTCGATCTATTGAAGAAAATGGAACCTTAGGGTTGTTATGTAGATTATGGATAAAGCCCTAATTACATAGATAAATTAATTGGTATAATTAATTTTGAGAAATGAGAAATTGAATTGAGAATGTTGGGGAATGTGTGGGATTAAAGGGAGTAGATGGATTTATTTATCGCTCACCTATGAAAAATGTTGATGTTATATCCATTTGGTGCATTTATTTCCTGTTTAGAAATAACTGCTTTGGGCTATCGGTGGGGGTTAGTCTTGATTGTTGTAGACAATGCATGATGATTAGGCAAACTAACACTAATCAATTGAGTGTACTATTAGATATAGTGGATGGTATAATACATCAGATTTCGTATTGATTGATCAAACTTGTATATGATAACTACTTATATACATTGCTTTGTGTGGGAGGAGATAGGGGATGTACTCCACGGCTTATTGGAAGATGGGGGATGGACCTCTAAGCTGGATTTTGTGTGACAGTGATACAGCACTACAATGTGTATCAGCTGTGAAATAGAAGTGTTTTGTTTCATTAGTACAACACTACAATGTGTATTATTTGAAACGTATGGAAGTAAGTTCATTAATACAGCTCTACAATGTGTATTATTTGAGATATATTGAATGATTTTTATATGTTATGGATGCAGCACCAAAATGTGTATTCACCATGAACTTCGTTAGTGTTTTAATGATGAACTATAATCTCATCAAATGTTTTGGCTGGGGTACTAAGCCTTGTTTTCAAACTCAAAGTTGAATAAGAAAGGGAAAGTGAATTGTAACATGGACTTGAATGTCGTGAAATTGTAATGTGTTGTGAAAGAATGTAAAAGTGTTGACCATCTATCAACTGCTAATCTTTTAGTCATTGTTCATAGTTGGTTTAGTGTATTTCTACTGGGTTGTGGCTCACCCTATATGGGACATCATTTTCAGGTTCAGGTACTATGCCGCCCCCGAGATCTTAGCATGGATTGTTGTAGGAGTTAAAGACTCTTTTGTTAATTTTTGTTATATTACATGTAAATTCAGGCCATGGGCTTAATATGTAATTGAGTTAGTACTCTTTTCTTTGTGACCAAGTGTTGGCTTGGAAAGTTGTAAGCCCATAGGGCATTTACTTTTGTTGTCAACATGTAATACTTTTGTACGAACTACTCTGATGAATAGAGAGATGTGTACTTCTTTATATCAATGCATGTTAAGAATGTTGGGTTTGATGTATTATTTTGAGGGCGTTACATGCTCTGCATTGAACCTTCATTAATGAAACAGCAACCTCTACTCCAGAGTCAGTAGTGGTCTCAGACTTGAATTATGACTACTTAGGAGAATAAAGTATTACTTGTAGACACCTCATTTTTTACAGCCCTTACAACTTGGACGTTATCGCATGCACACCCAATGATGAGTCTACATGCTTATCAAGTGCTTGAAGTCCTCAGCGGAATGCCACAACTTTGAGTCTTTCAAACCCTGCACCCCTGTTGCCTCATTTTTGGACCAAACCTTGGTTTTTTAAGCCTGCAACCCTTGGTGGCCTGCCGGCCACCTTTTTGGGCTACTAGCCATCACTTTTAGTTGCCGGCTACTAGGGTCTTTTGCAGATATTTTGTGATAGTTGTGCCAACTATTTGCACAGATGCTTGCACCTGCTTCTACGTGTAAAGCTAGATGTTCTTGAGTGGAATTCATATTTTCTATATATAGAATACCTCCCTCTCATATTTTAAGGTTAGAAAAATTTTAGAGCAAAATTTTTCCTCTCTCTCTCTTCCAAATTTCTAAACTCTTGCCTATATATCCTTAACATTTACCTATACACTCTTAACTAAACCTTCTCATCTTTGAGCTAAGGTACTTTTGAGCTTGGTTTGAGCTCTTGAAGGGTATATTATCTTGATTTGTTGTTTAGAATTGGTCTTCTCTTCAAGAGGTATAAGGCTTTGCTTGTTGCTTTGTTTTATTTGCTATTATTCTTGCAAATTTCCAACTGTTTTTGGGCTAAAAAAACTCTGTATGTTTGGGCTGAAGCTTAGGTTTTAAGGCCATTAAAGGTTGAAGGATGGTTCACCCTTCTTTCCACCTTGTTTTGAGGGCATTTTCCCTTGTGTTTCCCATCCTTTTACTATATGTTTTTGAGCTTTTAAACACTGTTTTTCAAAGTTATTTCAGTGGCCAAAATCATGTTTTGAAGTCCAAATTTGGAGGGGTTAGCCTCCCCTTCTTGTGTCTTGCTTACTAGCCTAGCTTGTGCTATGTTTTAGCTTATTAATTTAGCTATTTTTATCTTAATTCCAGCATGTTTTTAGATTGTTTTAACACTGTTTTTGGTTGATAGTTTCATTTGAGCTTTGTTTTGCATACTTATAGTGTAATTGTTCTCATAGGATTGGTGGTTTAGGCCTTAGCCACCATCTTATTTGAATTGATTGCATTTATTTATGGCTTTCCATACTTGTGATCACTCTTAATCATCTCTACAACCTCCCTCATTTCTTGGCTTTTGTTTTGCTTTGAAAGTGGTTCAAACTACTTGTTTGTTTAAGCATGAAATTGAGATGTCATGTTTAATGGTTTAATCCCTTAGGGGGTTCATTACCAATGATATGATGTCTCTTTCATGCCTAAGACAACACTTGGTTTAAGCCTTATTTCCATTAGAGGACTTAAACTCACCATTAGACTCAATAAATTAAAGCATGGATGGTAATCTAAAATGGAGTAATAAAATTGGTGAATAAAAAAGTGCAAGATAATAAAAAGTGTTGTGTTCAATCGGATGTTAATTGAAAACATGGAAGCTTGAGGCATTTCATACTCATTAGTGATGAAATGATTCAAATTTCCAAGGTCACCACTGCCCTTGATTAATTCATGAAATGGAGGAGGTTTGAGTCTTATTTTGTTGCATTTATTGAAATTGCACACTTTGGTTCATGAGCCATCATGCAATGAAATTGCTTGAGTTGATGGTTTGTGGACCAAGCTTACTACTCCTTTGATTTGTTCATGAAAAGGAGGGGTGATTTGTGCAGACAACCCTTGAAAATACCCTGTGTATCCTCAACTTGTTCTCTGTTGCAGCAAAATGAACTAGGCAGCAATGGCCAGCAGACCCTCACTCCTGGCTGGCTGGCCACTGATACAAAATTCAATAGTGTGTTCTTTGAGCATAACAGAGTTATTTTGGAAGTGGATAAAGGTGTTAGTGTTCTACTGTGCAACAGAGACCTTCTGGAAGTAAAACAGTGACTTTTTGGGTGGAAACCGAGCACGTGCATGAGCATTCCTCGCCTATTGAGCCTATTTAGTTTAAATATGTAACTTAAATATTTGTTGTAATTAATTAGTTGTAGCTAGTTAATTTTGTAGAATGTTGTAATTAATTAGTTAGTTAACTAGTTGTTTGAGCTCGTATTGTAATTATTTTAGTTAACTAGAATAGTTAATTAATTGTTGTAATAATTAGTTAAATAGTTTAGCTAATTATTCATTTTGGTTTATAATAGTTAACTTAATTAGCTTAACTTTAATTAGTTAACTAGTTAGTTCATTCGGACTCTCCTTTGTGAGAGTGCAATGTAATAACGTATATGTCTTCCACCCCACGTCTTTCTCTATTTTATTTACTAGCTTATGATGGTTAGTTTAGGAACATCACGTTTTGTTTAGCATATTTCATGTTTGCATCCATTTGTATTGCATGTACCGGGGCTCGGTTCATCATTCTAACTTGCATTGTTAGTTTAAAATATTTTTTGAATACGTGCTTAGACCGCATGCTATTTAATTAATTCATTTGCCATGTTAAGTAGCCGAGCCTATTTAGATTGCATATTGTATGTTTTGTATTTGTCATATTGCATAATTAGGAATCATGCATTTTTCTAACTCATTTCTCTTTTGGCTTGAAGTACTAGGTGAGCCTTTACTCGCTTTAGCATAATTGCATGAGTGTTGATGTTGTCATGTCTAGCATGCTTGTCATAAGGCTAAGTGCTTAAATGTTATAATTGATTGAATGCCTGTGGATGAAGGCTTATTACTTGAATTGGAATAATTTGAGTAATGTTTATATGCAATCGCTTTTTCAAGTGGTACATATTTCGAAACAAATTTTCAAAAACAAACATGAATCAAGTGTTCCAATTCTTGCAAGTTAGTCTATACTTGTGTGTGTGCGCATCACAAAGTAATGCTAGCCTAATAACTGGACCAAGAGCATATAATGTAGATAAGATTCGTATCATGATTAGTAAAGGCCGATCTTTGATCGGGCGAGCGGGAGTACACAATTCATGACCTTTCCCTCTCGTACCTAAGTTCTCGAACCGAAACAATCTTAGTGATGACGAACACGTGGCCTTTAGCACGAGTCATGGGTTTCCTAAATTTTCCAAAACAAAAATATTTAGGTGGCGACTCTGTATCTGGCAAACCAGTCCATTTTTGGCAATTTGATTCAAAATCAATTTTTCAAAAGATTTGCCGAATTTGGACTCTTTGGTGATTATCTATTTCACATTGCACTTGTGAGATCAGATTCAAAAACACGGGAATCCGAACTGTAGGGCTTATTCGACTCCCGAAAAGGGGCGCGAAAAAGTCGAGCTACATTACTGCTTGCACATAATAATCCAGGTGTTAACATGATCTTTCAATAGCCACGAGGAAGAAGGCGCGACGAGGGTGTCGTGAGCATAGGTAGGGGAGAATGTCACATCCCGCCGAATTACCAAGACAAAATTACCTACCAAAAGGAAGTCTCAAGGAAGAAAGGCTAATGGAATATTCTGGAAGCTCCTAGAAGACTTGAGAAAATATGAAAACCATGGAGGATGCTGGAAACTTCTAGAACTCCCTAGAAGAATAGCTACAAAAGAGAGGCTAAAATAGAATAACCTAGAATTCTCTAGAACACTCAAGAGAATGGTAGATCTTGTACATAATTCTAGAAGCATGTACATAATCCTTTTAGATCTAGAATAATCTATAAGATAGAGTTGGAGGAAGTGTCTAGAACACTCTTCATCCTTATAGTTCTAGAACATTCTTTGTAGCTTATAAAAAGGGGAGGGCCTCATTTGCCCAAACCACCTAAGTAAACTCAAGAGTGTAAAGCATTCAAGCAATACAAGTAAAGCATTCTCCAAGAGTTCTCTCTAAGTTTCTCTAAGCTTTTCTTGTGTGTGCAATCTTCTCTTAGCTCTCTTCCAAAGAAGGCTTACTTAGGTGCAAGCAAGACGTGCATAAGCATCTAAGGCCGTACAGTTGGCTTGGAAAAACCAAAGTCGTGACAATTACATTACGGCCTTGTGCCTATCCCAATTTTCATGAGCATATTTGAAAATAAGCCTTGTTCTCATAAAAAGCGGCCTCACTTTTATGCTCACATAGGTGAAATCTGTCAAGGATGCTCTTGTAATTTACACACCCCACTCAACAAGAACTATAAAATTTCATTAAGAGTATAAAAACTCAACCCTCCAACATTACAGGACAAATGCACTTACATCATAGGGATGGATAACAAAATATTAAGGAGTGCATTTTTTACAACCACCATATGATTCGTTCTTCCTATTGAACCTAGTTACAGGATCTCTGGTCCCCAGGTTGAGTGTCTTCATACATGGTTTATGATTTTATAGGCTTCAAACCCATCTCTCTCAATGTATTCCAAACCCCATCTCTCGCCAAGGCCTTGGTTAACAGATCCGCAAGATTATCACAAGATTTTACATAATTCAAAGTTATGATGCCATTACTCAAATAGAATCTCACATTATTGTGTTTCCTTTGAATGGGTCTGGATTTACCATTATAAAAATAGTTGTTCACTTTACCAATAGCAGTAGTGCTATCACAACGAATTAACACATGAGGAATTGGTTTCTCCCAAAAAGGGATTTCGTGTAACAAATCTCTCAACCAATTCGCTTCCTCACATGCTAAAACTAACGCTATAAGCTCAACTTCCATTGTAAAATTAGCAATCATAGTCTATTTTTTAGACTTCCAACATATAGCACCACCACCCAAGGTAAAAATAAAACCTAAGGTAGAGAGAGAATCACCTGACAAAGTGTTCCAATCGGCATCACTATATTCCTCAAGTACCGCAGGGTACTTGTTATAAAACAAATCATAATTTTTGGTACCAAATAAATATCTTATAATTATTCCCATGGCTAGCCAATGATCTCGACTTGGCCTGCTAATAAACCTGCTAAGTTCTTCAACAACATATGTAATGTCAGATCTAGTACAGTTAGTAGCATATCTCAAACTACCAATCATGCTAGTATATTCCTTTTGATTAATCACTTTTTTTTTTCATTTGTTACAACAAATAAATGTATGCTTGCATCAAAAGGAGTAGCAACATGTTTACACTCTAGAAAGTTATATTTCTTTAAAATTTTCTCAACATAATGCAATTGATTAAGAAAAATGCCATCATTAGTCTTGGTAATTTTAATTCCCAAAATAAAATTGGTTTCACCAAGATCTTTCATATCAAAGTGACTATTAAACATATTTTTAGTCTCACTCATAACATGCAAATTAGAGCCAAAGATAAGTAAATCATCCACATATAGGTTAATAATCACATGTGCATTATCACAAGTTTTATAATATATGCACTTATCACATTCATTAGTTTTATAGCCATTCTCAAGTATCCATGAATCAAATTTCTCATGCCACTGTTTAGGAGATTGTTTTAAACAATAAAAGTATTTAGTTAGCTTACACACCTTGCTTTCTTGGCCAGGCTCCACAAAGCCTTCGAGTTGGTCCATGTAAATCTCCTCATCTAGATCTCCATTTAAAAACGCTATTTTCACATCCATTTGATGAATTTTTAAATCATGAATTGCAGCCACTGCTATCAACAGTCTAATGGATGTAACTCTAGTAACCAGAGAAAAATTATCAAGGAAATCAAGATCAACTTATTGTTTAAAACCTTTAGCGACTAGCCTCGCTTTATATTTATCTATAGTTCCATCCGGTTTAAATTTTTTATGAAGGACCCATTTACACCCAATAGTTTTACAACTTGGAGGTAAATCCACTAGCTTCCATGTTTTATTTGAAAGTAGTGAATCAATCTCATCATTTACAGCCTCTCTCCAAAAAATAGTTTTATAACTTGGAGGTAAATCCACTAGCTTCCATGTTTTATTTGAAAGTAGTAAATCAATCTCATCATTTACAGCCTCTCTCCAGAAAATAGTATCAGGTAATGATAAAGCTTTTTGCACCATAAGAGGAATTTCTTCCACATTGTAAAGATAATAGTTAGGGCCAAAATCTTTTTTAACTCTAGCTCGTTTACTCCTCCTTTGTTGGATTTGAGAATTTTCTTGTTCTTAAAAAACTTGAGATGGAGTAGAAGAGCTAGGCATGGATAAAATATTTTCAGAAATTATTTGACCCCCACCATTTCTAGATTTGAAAGGATATTTATTTTCATGAAAAATAGTATCACCTGATTCAAAAATAATATTATTTTTCATATCAAAAAATCTATAGGCTGTACTGTGCAACGCATGCCCAAGAAAAGCACAGGTGGTAGCTCATTTACCCAATTTAGGTCATTTAGGATCTGCAAGCCTCACAAAGGCTAAACAAACCCAAACCCTCAAATTTCCTAGATTTAGTTTATGCCCTCGCTACAACTCGTAAGGTACAATTTTAGTCTTTTTGTGTGGCACTCTATTTATCACATGGCAAGCTGTTAAAATAGCCTCGCGCCCAAAGATTTGAGGGAGCACCTGAATCAATAAGCATAACATTCGTCAAGTCAATTAATATTCTATTTTTTCTTTCAACTATGCCATTAGATGAAGGTAAATATGGTGGAGTAGTCTCATGAATAATTCTCAATGACTGAACTAAAGAGTTGAATCCAAGAGATTCATACTCCAGGCCTCTATTACTTCTAATTCTCTTAATCTTTTTACCGAATTGATTTTCCACTTCAAAAAAGAATTCTTTAAATTTCTCAAAAGCATCACTTTTATTTTTTAATAAATATACGTTTGTATATTTTGAAAAATCATAAACAAAAGTGATAAAATATCTGTTACCACCTCAAGTTAAAATTCCTTCAAACTCACACAAATCAATATGAAATAATTCTAGCAATTCGGTATTTTTTTCAACACTTTTATGTGGCCTCTTGGTAATTTTTGCTTTACTGCAAACTTCACATTTCTCAATTTTTTTTTCACTTTAGGAATTAATCCTAAACTACTCATGATTTCTACATATTTACTGTTAATATGACACAAGCGAGCATGCCAAAAATTAATAGAAGACAACATATAAACCGAATTGGTAGATGGTTTATTAATCTAAACATTCAATTTGAATATCCCATCACAAGCATAACCCTTACCCACAAAAATACCCTTCTTGGTAAGCACATATTGATCAGATTCCATAGTTTGCTTAAAACCAGCCTTATTCAACAAATAATTTGACATCAAATTCTTCCTCATGGACGATGTATAAAGCATATATTTTAAAGTAAGCACGCGTCCATAGGTGAACTTAAGGTCAACCTTACCACTCGCAAGTATCTTGGTTTGATTAGAGTCACCAAGCATAATTGTTTTCTCATCATCAAAGGAAGTATACACCTTGAACCAAGCTTGATCATAACAAACATGTCTATTAGCACCAGAATCTCCCCATCAACTGTCCACATAATTAACCATGCAAATATTTGTAATCATCGCCACAAATGGCTCTTCGATAACGTTAGCCTTTAGGACAGGTGCACGTTTTCAGAATTTGCAAGTTTGAGTAATATGCCCACTTTTGCCACAAACAAAGCATGTAAAATTTTGTGGAGGTGATGGACCTTAGTTCTTATTTGGATTAATCCATTTATTGTAAAGTTTACCATAATTCTTCACATTCTTTTTATAAAGCTTCAAATAAGCATTCTTGGAATTGTGACCTTTGAGTAAGTTATCATTTACTGAAACAAAGTTTACCTTTGTAGTAGAATTGTCATTACCCTTGTATGTTATTAATCCATCTTGGCGTCTAGCCTCCTTTTCGACTCGGATGCGAGTGATCAATGCTTCTAAAGAAGTCTCCTTTTGTTTGTGGCGCATGTTGTTTTGGAATTCTCTCCAAGATGGCGGTAACTTGTCAACAAGTCCTGCAACTACCAAGTTGCCACTAATCTTGATGCCTTCAGATCCTACTTTTGCAAATATCATTTGGAAATCTTGTGCTTGCTCCACAACAGATTTTCCATCTACCATTTGGAAGTGAAAAAAGCGGCTAGCTGCATACTTTTTTGCTCCTACCTCTTCACTATCATACTTAGTCTGTAAAGTTTTCCAAATTTTCTTTACAAAAGTGTAAGTGGTGACATAGCAATCATAAAATTGATCAGCATAGCAATTTAAGAGATAAAAATGACATTTATACTCATCTGTATTGTAGGAAGCCACTTTTGCTTCATGTGCCTCGTAGTCTTCATCATTCATCTCCTCAGTTGAGATTTTGTTTGGGTTCTTCTCGATAAGAACATATACAACTTTCAAAAGGCTGAGGTAAAAAAGAACTTTACATTTCTGCCTCTTAAATTGAACTCCCATGAACTTGAAAGGCTTATTAAGATCTCCAATTCCATCATTGGTTTTTTTTTTGTACTTGTTCCATGGTTGATCTCCTTAAACTTGTTGGTGAAAATACTAGAAAAAATATATTTTATTGATAAATAATGCAAAGAAAATGAAATACAAATAGATCAGGCTGAGGCATGGATATCTCGTTTTGTTTAAGGAGATCAATCCCACTACGGTAGGAAGAACCCAAATACCGATACAGCAGTCAGAAAACTATGACTTGTCCCCTCCAGAATACAACAGCCCAACCACTTGTCGTATGATTTAGGCTAACTCTGCACAAGATGGTGAATCCAAAGCTCCACCAAGACAAACACATTTCTTTGCTAGTAATCTCTCAAGTATAAATAATAGTTGGTGTAGAAAAAAGTAGATGAGAGGAACTATATATAGGCCACTAGAACCTTATAATTTACACCAATAAAATAATAATGACCATTAAATTAGAGATAAGGGAGAGTCTCCAAATATTAACTCACCACCAAGTCCATGAACTTCCAATTAATCTCCATTCATGAATAAGACAAAAGGTCATCAAAAAACAATGAATCTCCATTCACCAAACAAAATGAGATTAATGAACAAGACAAAAGAAGATTCATGAACAAAATAAATAAAAAATATTAAAATGGTCCAACATAAATTTATAATTTATTTAGGTTGTTAAGGTTTGTGAACATGCTCAAACTCGAGTCAAACTTGAGCCAACTCGGCTCGAGCTCAATTCGTTAAATTTTTGTTGAATTTGAACTCGTTAAAATCTTAATAAATAAGCTTACGAAAACTCACTTCAGCTCATTTGCAGCTCTATACGTAACTCGCCTTTCTCTAACTTCTTTTTCTACCATTTTAATAACGGAGGAGGATTCCCTCCAGTCTAGGGTGCCGTTTGGGCCCGTTGGGTCTACCACGGTACCCAATTTGATAATCCGAACTGTTCATTTTGTCGGATACTTTGTATATTTCATTCACACAAAAAATTAGGTTGATCCGATAATTGTAACTTATTCAATTTATTGCATTTTTAAACCAAAAAAATTGTGGTTTATTTTTAAAAACATTTTTTTTTTGGTTTAAAACGCGATAAATTGAACAAGTTATAGTTATTAGATCGGCTTAATTTTTTGTGTAGATGAAATATACAAAATATCCGATAAAATGAACGATTTGGATCATCTAAACGGGGCCTGTGGTGAACCCTGCTGGCCCAAATAGCGCCATCCAGTTCAAAATCCAAACTAGAGGGGATCTTTTTTTAGTTAAAAACGCAACAAATTAAACAAGTTACAGTTATCAGATTGACCTTTGTGTAGATGAAATATACAAAGTATCCAACAAAATAAATAATTCAGATAATCAAAATGAGACTCTTAGTGGACCCATGGGCCCAAATAGCCCCATCCAATCCAAAATCTGGATGGGAGCGGATCCTTCTTCGTTCATAACTAATATTCTCTTATCTTATTCACCCAAAAAAAAAAAAATTCTCTTATCTATTTTTAGGGCAAATTACAAAAAAAAAAAAAAACAAAACTACAGGATTTCGCGTGTTTTTCAATTTAAATCTCAGGGTTTCAATTTTGACAAATTAAATCGTATAGTTTTATCCAAGCTTCAATGTAAACCCTCCGTCCATATCCGTTTGATTGAACTAACGGAATCTTTCGGATTCAAACACACATGTTTAAGCACTTGTATCTCCCTCGTCATAACTCTGTTTCGCCTCATTTTTGCGTCATTGGATTCACCTTATGACCTAATTTTCATTCCACTCCTCATACACCTTGTTCCAACTTTTTTTGTGTGTCGTCGGAGCTCCAAAAGTTGGCCAAAAATAATATTTTTTTGGAACAAAATTTTTAGATTCAAACTCACATGTTGAAACCCTTGTATCTCCCTCATCCTAACTCTATTTCGCCTCATTTTTATGTCTTTAGATTCACCTCATGGCCTAATTTTTACTCCACTCCTCATATGCCTTGTTCCACCTTTTTTTTGCATGCTATTGGAGCTTCGAAAGTTGGCAAAAAATAAATTGAGTTAAATGAAGTTACGACGCGGGAGATACAAGGGTTTGAATATGTAAGTTTGAATTTAAAACTTTTGCCCAAAAAGAGAAAAATCTTATTTTTGGCCAACTTCCAGAGTTCTGAATGAAAATTAGGCCATAAGGTGAATCCAACGAAGCAAAAATGAGGTGAAATAGAGTTACGATGAGGGAAATACAAGAGTTTCAACATATGGGTTTGAATTTGAAAATTTTATCCAAAAAGAGAAAAATCTATTTTTTGACCAACTTTTGGAGCTTTGAGGGCACGCAAAAAAAGGTGGAACAAGGTGTATGAGGAATGAAATGAAAAGTAGGCCATGAGGTGAATCTAATGACGTAAAAATGAGGCGAAACAGAGTTACAACGAGAAAGATACAAGTGCTTGAACATGTATGTTTGAACTTGAAAATTTTGTCCAAATTCTGTTAGTTCAATCAAACAGATATGGACAGAGAATTCACATTGAAATACAGATAAAACTCTAGAATTTAATTTATTGAAATTAAAACCCTAGGGTTTAAATTGAAAAATATGCGAAATCTTGGATTTTTTTTGTAATTTGCCCTTGTTTTTATTTATTTTAAAAATATATGTGTATTAAACATGCTATATGAACTGAAAAATGGAAAAAAGACTTGTTGGCATAATTTAATTATTTTAAATAAAATTGTTTCAAATAAACATTATGTTGATACACATGCGAATTTCAAAATTAAGACGGTTGACAGTTGTAGATGACTCTAAAATGTTGACATTGTGACTAGATTTTTTTAGCAATTTTTTTTTTTTAAAAAAAAAGTAATTTTTTGAATATTTTTTGAAGATAAATGTTAATTAACATATTGAGGGATCACTTGATATTATTAACATTTATCTCCCTAGGGTTAATAAATATTTTTGAATATGCGAAATCACTTGAATATGCCAAAATATTCCAAAAGATAACTGTGAATATGCGAAAAATATTTCTCTCTATAACATTTTTTTGAATATTTTTGAATATCTCCCTAGGGTTAACATTTATCTCCTATGAATATTTTTGAATATGCGAAATCACTTGATCTCTCAATATTATTAACATTTATCTTTTGGAGGGATTTGATTTAGCCTCTTATTTTCCCGTTTACATTTCGTTCTTTTTGAGTATGGTTCTGCAAAGACTGATTCCTACCTATCCTTCATTGTGATGTGAGTGCACATTTAAGGATGAGAGATTGTAAAGTCTAGAGGATAGATCGTTGGCATTAAGATCGTCTAGAGTAATACCCCTACAATCATCTCCTACAGTGTAGGACAAGTAGTCGACACGTGGCCCATTCTCCAAACCAAGGGCTAAGATTTAAACTCACAAAAATGACGTTGTTTTGGTGCGTAAATTGACCCCAAAAAAAAAACCCAAAAAGAGAGTGAAAGAGAGACAAGAAGAGAGAGAGAAATAAGAACAACAAAATAGAGTGAGAAAGAGACAAGAAGAGAGAGAGAGAGAAGAAAATGTGTTACAATCGGTAGATTCGTGCTTGTTGTTACAGTCTCTGATCTGTGCTTGTGTTGGCTTCATCTGTACAGTCTCTAATCTGTGTTCCGAAGCTAACGATGGTAAACAAGAATAAGACGAATTCACCGACTGTAACAACATCTTATTCTTTCTCTCTCTTTCTTCATGTCGACTAGAGACGAAGCCATTCTTCTATCACCGACTTCACCTACCCTAACCCTACTTCGCCACTCATTTTTCTCTTCTTCTTCTTGCTGTCTCCGGTTGGCAATGCCATCTCCAGTAATCTTTCTTCCTCTTTCACCAACTCCTTCTCCTTACCCTTCTATCTTCCTCATTTTTCTCTCTACAAACCCGCAATATATATAAATATATACATAGAGAGAAACTGATTTCTAGATAGAATTTTTATGATTTGTTGTTTTTTTTTTAAAAAAAATGAATCTAGGAACTCAATATATACATACAGAGAAATTAATTTCTAAAGTAAGAATTTTCATGATTTGTCGATTTTTTTTTAAATTTTTTTTTTTAATTTGAATTTGGAACTCAAAGTATGATAGAAAGAAATTTTTTTTAAAAATATTTAAATGTGGGATTATGGTATGGATTTGTGGTTGTAGATCAAGTACCTTGAGTTTGTGGGTTTTTAGATCTCTATGATCCGACCATCAACAAGTGACTGGTGAGATTGTAGTTCGCGGTTAGGCCAATTCAACTATAACATCTTCTTCTCTTTCTTCTTGTCTCTCTCTCTCTCTTTCACTCTATTTTAGCCCTTCTCTCTCTCTAACTCTCCCCAGGAACTAAGTGAAAAGTGAAACCCAAAAATTTGAATTTTGATTTTTTTTTTTTTTCCAATTTACTCACTAAAACAACGTTGTTTTGGTGAGTTTAAATTTTAGCCCTTGGTTTAATGAGTGGGTCACGTGTCGACTGCTTGTCCTTTACTATAGGAGATGATTGTAGGGGTATTACTCTAGATGATCTTAACGCAGACTGTTGATACCTATTGCACCGAGTTATTGGACTTGTTTAGTTTGTATCTCAAGATATAATTTCTGAAGAAAAAAAAATCAAAAATTTTGTTTGGTTCAAATTTTTTGAAAAAAAAAAAGTTTCAAAATCACTTTCTCTCTCCTGCACATCAATCAATCATTTTTTCTCTCTTCTCTCTCATTCTCAATCACTTTTTTTCTCACACACATTTACCCAACTACAACAAAATACCAAATCATCCCAAACTCCAAAACTATTTTCAAAATATATAACCAAAAAAACCAAAAAAATTTCTAAACTCTCACTCCAATTTTTTTTTAAAAAAATTTATCTCAAAACACAAATCAAACACACCCATTATCTTTGAAGGCTGCAAAATTACTTTTAAAGAGAGTGTATTACATAAACATTTAGGCCTCATTTATCAGCTATATATTTTAGTTAAAAAGTTACTATAAATTGTCACGTCACTCTCTCTACTTTTCTACATATCTTTTCATAAAAAATTTAAAAATTACTAAAATAATCTAACTCAAATGTGGCTTTACAATTGTTGGCATCTCTTTATATTCCTTGGTGTTGTTATTTTGCATTCAATGCATTTAATTTCCATCAAATTATTTTTCCAATCTTGATTGGCAGCTCGAAAAAGCCCTTCCCCGAATCCCCCAAATTTGAAAAGAAAAAGAAAGAAGAAGAAGGAAGAAGAAGGAAAGGAGGGGCTAACATCAACCAGAGGGGGGCTTAGGCAGAGAAGGGGGGGCTGGGGCGGGGGCGGGGGCGGGGGCTGGGGGCAGGGGCAGAGGCGACGGGGCTGGGCTGCGACGGAGCTGGGCTGCGATGACGACCAGGCTAGGCGACGATCAGCGATCGGCGAACCTCTCTTCTCTTTCTCTCTCTTTCTCTCTTCCCCTCTTCTTCTCTCTTTCTCTCCCTCTTTCTCTCTGCGTTTCAGACTGGAAAATGAAAGGAAAGAAAAAAGACAAATGTCCAAAATGACGTCGTTTTGGGCATTCGGGGGATTCGGGGAGAAAAGTTTCGAGCTACAAAACATTATTCTTATTTTTTATACATCATTATAATTATTGGATTTGTCATACAACTTTGACCATGTTTTATTTGAATTTTTTTTTTTTTAATGAAATTTGAAAATATCAGGGGAGGAACATCTACCTTTCTATTTTATTTGAATTTGAATTTGAATATGAATTTTGAGTCCAATATGTTGATTGTGATGTTTTGATTTTCAACCTTATAATAGAAAGGATGACAAGAAGCTGGAAAGTCATATGAATGGAAGGAGCTAGATAGATTAAGGGGTACTTATCAATTAGTCCTATTAACTAGACTTATTTATCTACAGGTCCTAACTAATAAATTTAACACTATAAAAATAAGAGAATGATAAATTTATCACTAAAAATTTATTCATAAAAATAAAGAGACTGATAAATTTATCACTATAAATTTATTCATAAAAATAAAAAATTGATAAATTTATCTTTATCACTTAATAAATTTATCAATAGGACTTAATGGGTAATAAGTCTCCAAAATAAGACCTATTGGTAGTTTACCCATAGATTAATGAATTTGTTGTGCCACGTATGCACCGAACTTCCAAATTTCATAGCGACATAAAAAGTAGCTTTACAACCAATTGCAAATGGGAGAGGTCGAAAACAAATTAGACTGCTTTTTTCATGAGGCCAAATGCCACATATATATCATAATATATTCTTATTTTTTACCTTTACATTTTATAAATATTGTGGGCATATTCAATGACTTCATAAGAGTCTAAAATTTCAGCTTAATCTGACCTATAAACTTAAATATCAATCACAAACTCTTTAAAACTAATATAAAACATAATTATTAAGTGTAAAGGAGATAGAAGTATCATTTTTTCTTTCATACGACTAAAAACTTATGATGAAAATTAAAATTAATTTTATGTAAATTAAAATTTATGAAAACTGAGATAATTATGCGAAACTTGGAGGATTCAATATGTATGATCTAAACCTAAAAGGGGATTAATGTAATTTAGTCATTAATATTTGGATATGGCTTTCCTCTAGACTAGAGATTACTACCGGGACTCGTGGAATCACTACAAGTCCTGATTTTAATAATTTAGATCGTTTATTTTTATAAAATCTTTTAAGTATACCATACACACAAAAAAATTAAGTCGAACAAATTTATAGGAAGGAAGCCCAACACTTAATATTTAGAGGAGAAATTACACACACAAAAATCTAAAGTTTGACCTTTATAACAAAATAGACTCTTTATTTTTAATTTTGTGAATTTAAATATTAATTTTTTATTTATTTTCAATCTAAATCATTTACCTATTTTTATTAAGTAAAATCAACGGAAAAAATAATATTTTAATTATTAAAGTCAATATGTATGTATACAAAATGTCTAAAATAATTTTTTTTTAATAATTTAATGATTAAAATATCATTTTTCATAGGTTTTACTTAATATAATACGTTAATAGTTTAGATTGAAAATAAATAAAAATTTAAATTTAAATTGATAAAATAAAAAAATTATATTTTATTTTATCATAAACGTATTTTTTTTCTTATAATTTTCTCCATTTTTTTTATTTCCCGTTGCGGCCTTGTCATATTGCATGTTGTGAACAATAAGAAGTCAAACATCAACTTTTTTATGTCACCAACTATCTGTGAATTTTTCTGTGTTTGACGTCACTGTAGTTTCTGATTGAGTGTTCCTATGCAAGGTTATGTTTATCATAATTTTTTGGGAGACTTATTTATAAGTCCTTTTTCAGAACCTTATGCTAGACTAAGTCCTGTGTAATTTCTTATAGAGTCTCAAGTCCTATTTTCATAAGAATGTATTCCACAAGATCCTAATCTTTTTACCCCTAATTTTCACAAAAAATTTGACTCATGCCATCATCACCAACAATTCTTCTATAAACTCCTTGTATTCAGTTATGGATGCTCACTCCTTGTATTCAATTATATAATATTCGTTGTGTTTGGTCCACCTTGGTGACTGTACGAAGCTTACTGGGTAAACTAATTTTTCTGGCTCTCTGTCATTGATTGTATCTAATAATCAAATAATTTTAAAAACCAAATATATCAGAAGCCTAAAGTCTCATGAGTCTAGCATTCAAACTCAATCATCCTCTCTCTCAATCATAAATTATGCTCTTCCGTGATTGGGCTATGTCGATCACGATGAACGATGATTGTGGAGATTGCAGGAAACCATGCGGTGGCGAGTTCTCTCTGACATGTAAATCAATATAAATATATATATATATATATATATATATATATATATATTTATGTGTATATTTAATATATCACTGTAGATTTGAATTCTTTTTTCTTTATTTTCGTTCCTCTAGTGTTTGTCTCATGGATTTCCGATGGGTGTCTTTGGGTGAAAAATGTGTGTACAAAATTTGAGTTAAGAGATATAATTGAAATATGTGGGGTGTGAAATAAGACAAATAATATCTAATCAAATTATTTAAATTTTACAATTAATAATACAAAATAAAAATATATTAAGATTATATATCTATTTCAAAACAAACGGATTAAAAAAATAAAAACTTATTAAGTTTGCGAAACGTAACGTGACACATTACGTTACGTTTATGTAAATGTCACATTACGTTTATATAGGTGTCACGTTACGTTACGTTTATGTAGGTGTCACGTTACGTTCATATTGGTGTCACGTTACGTTACGTTTATATAGGTGTCACGTTACGTTACGTTTATGAAAATATGTCACGTTACGTTTATATAGGTGTCACGTTACGTTACGTTTATGTAGATATGTCACGTTACGTTTATATAGCTGTCACGTTACGTTTATGTAGGTGTCACGTTACGTTACGTTTATGTAGATGTGACGTTACGTATAGGTGTCACGTTACGTTTATGTAGGTGTCACGTTACGTTACGTTTATATCAATTTCCCTATATATGGTTTATATTATTAATTATGATATTAACAACTAATATTGAGGGTAAATATGTCAAGAAACTTCTCATAGGACTTATGGGAACATAAGTTTTTTTGTGGGACCAAATGTAGCACAAGTCTCCCTAATAGGACTTCTAAATAATTTTCCCTAATTTTTTTTGGTTAAAGTTGTAACAAAAAGATAAAATAAATTAAAAAATTAATAAGATAATATATATATATATATATCTAAATCATAATTATTTTATTTTTTTCTTATAAAAATTTAAAAAATTTAAAAAATTCATCCCAAACGAAGTTATTTAGTCCCAAATTACAATAGTCAAAAAGTCAAAAAATCATAAAATCAACCCATATCCCAAACGAAGGCAAGTGTGGTGTTGATAATGGGAAGCATCAATATTTTAGTACATAAAAAATGGGATTTAGATCCATATTTTAATTCGTACTTATGTTTTTAATTAAAGTGAAATTAGTTTTTTTTGTTTTTTGATGTTTGATCACCAAGAATTGATGTTCAGTTGGGCTTTTAAAATGTATCAGTCAGCCTCCCGTATGTGTCTCTACAGTCTAAAAAAAGGGATTAGGGGTTGTTTGTGATGTTTTAAATAAGTATATGTTTTGACTTTTTAGGTTAAAAAGTAGAGGAAAAAATATGGTGATTTGGGATAACGTTTTGACTTTTTATGAAAAAAATGTGTATTAAAATATTGTATAAAATTGTAGAATTATGAAATTACCCTTGCTGACACAAGCAGCAATACTGCGCTGCACAGTTTCTATCTTTTTTCAATTTTTATTTTTATTTTTATTTTTATTTTAGGAAAATATGTGGCTACAAGTGTGCCACGTTTTCAATTGACTTGGGATGTGTGGCTACACAATTTTGTGCAGCACTGTTTTGCTTCTTTTTTTTCAATTGACAGATTTCCCGCCAAAAAAAGAGGTAAATAGTATGATTTTTTTTACTTTTTTAGTAACTTTTTGACTTTTTAAATTTTTTTAGTGATGTCAAACCAGCCCTTAGTGACCAAATTTCACCTTTTGGAATTGGATCCCACTTTAAGAAACAAGATTCTATTTTGTTCCTTTAATTTTCATAAACTGTTTCTGATATTTTATTTTTTACCTTTTTAAAAATTATTTATGCTCTTCAAAAAGTTAAAACTATATGAAAATTATGAGTACTTTTTTCACCAAATTAATTTTAGGTTGTTAGAAGAAAAATTATGCAAACCAAGTCAAATAGAGAAATTTACAATCTTATTTTTCAAATATTTTCTTAGAAAAAATATTGACTATCACTTGATAATTTAAAGGGGGATGCATCTTGCTAGCATCAACCTAAAAGCTGGATTTTGAGCTTTAAAATAAAAGTTTAAAAAGCACTACCTAAAACGTTGTAATACATCCAATAGCAGAGATATTTTATTTGTACACTACAAGTTATTTTAGTACAAACTATTTTTTAATTTTTTAAATTACAATTATATCCTTAGAACAAATTATCATTAAGGACAAAATGGACACACCTTCCCTCTACAACCTTCATCACTAGGTGCTATCCTCTGTCACTTCTTACTATCACTAGTTGTCACTACTCACCCTTGTTGATGTGACCCCTCATTTCTACCACCGTAACCTCTCCACTATGATGACCATAGCAATCCTTCTACAATCACCCACGCTTTCTACCCCACTACTATAATAGCTCCCCGTACGATGCACGACTCCCTATGGGTGAGCATGGTCCAGATCGGACTAGTTTTAAAGGAAACTAGGATTAATTTGTGCACTACGGTTCTGTTAAAATTAGAACTAATTTGAACTATTTAAACAATGGAACTAATTCAAACCAAACCATTTAAATACAGATTGGTTCCATTTGAGACCACAGTTTCACAAAATAAAAATCATATAACATTGTTCTAAAAATATTCAATATGCAACAAATAAATATAAGTTCATCATTTAACAAATAAACATAAGTTCAACATCCAACAAATAAAACTCTTATTTAACAAACATTTTGTTGTGACAATAACAGTTACAAAACTAAACTTATGCTAAATAATTTTTTAAAAAAACAACAAAAACAGTAGCACAATACAAACCAAATCAACTTGTAATATTAATAAATTGATTATTGATAGTTAGTGGTAGTTTCATTGAGAGCAGTGCCTCTTTATTTTCTTCCAAGGGTTCCTTATTTGGATTATATATATAAAAGGTTGAGATTGTATGTAGCAGGTGTATGGTATAATGGTAGGGTGATATAGTAAACAGTCCGGATTGGATTCAATCTGAAACTGTGCATCATAATCTAGAATTGATCTGTAAATAACAGATTGCTAATTTTTCAAACCAATTTAGAATCACAGATTAGAAAAACTAAACCAAACCTATCAAATTGAACTGGATCGGTTTGGATTACATATTTTTCTATTCACATGTTCACCCCTACTAGTCCCACAGAGAAAAAGGTTTCAGATTTCCAAATATAGGTTTTGAATAAGAAGAATAAGGGCAATAAGGGTTGTGGAGGTAATGATGGGATGTGGAAACAAAAACGGTGGAGGAAGGGAAAGGGGGGTTTGAGATGAGAAGGAAAGGGGACATAAATGGTTGCAGAGGGTGGAGAAAGAGTGGAGATGGCGAACGGGGAGACAATTGAAAAGGATGGCATTAGCAACAAATGTCATAGCAGTGGGTGCCTGATGAGTTAAGGTTATTATTTGCAAATGATAGTATTATAGGAATAAAATGGTATAAACTCAACAAAATTAAAAATTAAAAATATGTGGAAGTGTAAACTGAATAATGGTGTATACTTATATATATTTATATAGGGTTATGTTATGACTGTGTACTGTATGAAAGTTATGACAATTGTGAAGTTAATTATGATAAATATCATAGTTTAATTATTTTAAATCATAACTATAATAATTTGAGTCATAATTAAAGAGTTTTTTTATCATAATTAAAATAATATCATAATCAACATTACAATGAATTATAATAAACACCATAATAGCACCATAATAGATATATAGTACACACCCTAATAGGGAGTATATATTATAAAATTTTCCGTATATATTTAAACATATTATTAGAGTGTGCAAATAGAACTCTCCCAATTTGACATTTTAAAAAGCAAAAATGACTCCGAATCCTTTACATAAGTAGATTTGTATATATGTGGTCAAATGATAAAAGCCATCACCAACCAAACACATCTTAACTTTTTGTGCTTAAAAATATAAGTTTTTTTTTTTTTATTTTATAACTTTTTAACTAAATTAGTTTATTGCAAAACAACCCTTAAACGTCAACTTTTAAGTTGATGTCAAACTGTGTTGATTTTTCTTAGGAAAATTACAAATCAGTTGTAAATTTTCAAAATAATTACATACTCATAGAAAAATTTATGACGTTAGTAGTTAAATTTTGTAAAATTTATTATTAATTTTTTTTTTTTCCATACATACACTGATTTATTATTTTTCCTTTTCATTTAACAACAACTTTTCCTTTATCTTGATCTTTTAATGAAACCTTATGCAAATCATCTGAAATGGGGTTGACCTAAAATAAATAAATCAAAGAAAAATAATAATAATAATAATAATAATAAAGCTTTCATTTTTTCAAGTTTAAATATGGCTATTTACAGTCCTATTTCAATAATCCGAATCGATAATTATGTAAGTCATCCGTGTATATTCATGAAAAAATTAGATCAATAAAAAATTTTACATTTTTTTTATTGTGTTTGTCTCTAGAAAGATAAATGAAAACATAAAAAAACAAAAAACAAAAAGATCAATTACTTTTGGCTTTCTTTTGTTGGACCTTTACTAAAAAGAAGAAGAAAATACCAAATAAACCAATCTAAATACACTTAATCGTTCAAATATGAACTTGTGAATAAAAACTAATTGCTCAAATATCAACTACTCAACTAAAATTTTGTTCGGTATTTAATATAAATCAAATATTTTATTTAACAAAAAAATTATATAAATTGAAATTATTTTTAGGGAGTGACCATTGGTTTAATAGTTAAGACTTGGCTTAATAACCTTGAGGTTATGGGTTTAAATCTTGGGGCCAACACTTTGTGCATTTTGCCAAATGTGAGGTGTGTACTCAATCTTTCTCCTCTCAAACACACATTAATCTGTACTAATTGGATGTTATTGTTTTTTTTTTAAAATTGAAATTATTATATACACAAATAACACAACACACAACCTTACATTTTTCTTGCTCATAAATTGTAAAGATTATCGTAGCGGTATATAAGTTCTTCAATTCTTATCTTTCTCACATTATATAAATTAGTTAGTTTGATATTATTAATAATTTAAAAAAATGTTGATATAATCTACGGAAAATCGGTCTAAGGTCCCTATCCAACTTTTAGTAATGGATTAGGTCCACAATCTGTTCTTTTGTAGTCTAAGGTCCCTCACCCCATCCCCTCTCCATCCACGTTGTCCTGAGCTTGATCACCGCTGGCTTCAAATCCCCAACCCTCGTCTCTCTCTATCTCTCTCTCTCTAAACTTCTCCATTCTCAGATCTGTTCAGATCAACTCTTGTTCCTCACCCGACTTCATTCTCCCGGAGTAAAACCAGCACCAGCGACTCAACCACTGGCAACGTCATAACCTAGAACCACCCAACAGACCCCATGCCCCAGCAGTCACCCCTCCGAATCTGCGGTAGATTCAGATTTTTGTGGAGATTTTCTAGGGTTTTTGTAGGTGTTGAAATCTTGTACGAGTTGAAATCATGTTCGTTGCTTGTAGGTGTTGATCGATCGTGTAGGAGTTGAAATCTGGTTCATTGTGTTTGATTTGATTTCATGTGGAGTTGAATTAGATAAGTTTTCAATTTTTTATTTGATTTGATCGTGTAGGTGTTGACTTAGGTTTTTGTTTTTTGTTTTGATCAATGTGAGAGAGACGAACTCAGTGTAGTTGTTTTTGATTTTTGAAGTTAATTTTTCATTTTCTGTTATTGATGAATTTTCGATGGAGTTGATTTTGATTTTTGGAGTTGCTTTTTCATTCTCTGTCAACATGCTTATGAGTTGCTTTTTGGTGCTCTGTTTTTCTGCGTTTTTGTGCTCTGTTTTTTGTTCACTTTGCATTTTTTGTGTAGTGCAGAGAAAATTGCAGGTTTGTTACTATAGAATGAAAACATAAAATTGCAGAGAAAATTGCAGGTTTGTAGTGCAGAGAAAATTGCATTTTTTGTGTAGTGCAAAGAAAATTGCAGGTTTTTTGTTCACAGAGACTTTTGGTTTCTTTTTTGGGGTTTGTGGGGTGGTGCAGAGAAAATTGCAAGTAATAAAATTGCAGGTTTGTAGTGCAGAGAAAAGTGCAGAGAAAATTGCATTTTTTTGTGTAGTGTAGAGAAAATTGCATGTTTTTTTGTTCATAGAGACTTTTGGTTTCTTTTTCAGGGTTTGTGGGGTAGTGTAGAGAAAATTGCAGGTTTGTTACTATAAAATTGCAGGTTTGTAGTGCAGAGAAAAGTGTAGAGAAAATTGCATTTTTTGTATAGTGCAGAGAAAATTGCAGGTTTTTTGAGGAAATTGAGAAATTACGAAGAAATTTTGAGAAATCACAGAGAAATTTTGAGGAAATGAAGCATTGAACAAAATAAACATGCCAGAGAAATTACGAAGAAACCCAGAGAAATTTCACAAGGAGAGCTTGGAGAAGATGGGTTCGAACCCGAAGTCCTCTTGGTGTGGTTTTGCATTGGAGCTTGGGGCTAGCTTTTAATTTTTATATATATATATATATATATATAGGTTGCTATTGTTGTTTATTCACTCAATGGAGTGAACTGTTGATAACTTTTACCTTCTTTTCTAACCCAGAGAAATTTATATATATATATATATATATACATATATCAACAATTCATTGTAACAATCCATTATATATATAGCTTATACTGTTGATAAATATATATAATGGACCAATCCATTATAAATATGTGTTGATAAATATGTAATCCATTATGTATATATATATCTTATTTTCTAATCCATATATAAGATAAATATGTTGATAACAATCCATTATAACAAAATTTCTCTGGACCAACTGGACCAACAGTTCACTCTATAATTTATATAAATTTCTCTGGACCTATACAAATTATAGAAATCAGAGAAATCAGTTAAATCAGATAAATATATATATATATAGGTCAGAGAAATTTTGTTTATGATTGGGATTATTCACTCCATTGAGTGAATAAAAATTATTCCAGATCATGTCAAAGCTCAGCTAAAATCAGAGCATTTCTCTGGACCAATCCAGAGAAATTTCAGTTCAAAGCAAAGGAATTTCAGTTCTAACTTATGATGCGACTTTAATATTGATTAAGTTTACTTTCTTTTCTAACCATGCAGCCAGAGAAATTTTGAATTTTTCCAGCCGAGCAAACAACTCCCATTGTGCTTAGATTATCCAGAGGAATTTCGAAGTCCAGAGAAATTTGGTGGACGAATCTGCAAACATCAGAGAAACACTTTCGATTGAAAAATTCAACTGGAAAAAAGCGAAGAACAGATTTAGGTAAGTTGTAGAAATTTTTCCAGATATTACAAACCAGAGAAATTTTCAATTGTTATTTTTAATAAACCAGAGAAATTCTCAATTGTTATTTTTAATAAACCAAAGAAATTCTCAATTAATATTTGAATAACAAACCAGAGAAATACTCAGATTTTTTCAGAATTTCTCTAGTTCTGGTAAGTTGCCATTGTTATCCCATTCTAATGTTGCTTACATATTACAATGTGGAATTTTTCCAGTTGAATTCAGTTGAACAATGTTGCTTACCTAATGAATCAGAATGATTTGGATGTGAATGAGAAGAAAAGTAGAGAAACTCATCCAGAGAAATTTGGTCCAGAGAAATTTCTCTGGGCTAGAATTTCTCTGACCAATTTTCTCTGCACTGAAATTTCTCTGGACTGAAATTTCTCTGGATCAAATTTCTCTGGACTGAAATTTCTCTGGACTGAAATTTCTTTGGATCAAGGTTGAGGGACCTTAAACATTATGAAAATATTGTTGATGGACCTTAGACATTATGAAAATATTTGGTGTCCTTTATGCTAAAAAATCATAATACTAAGGACCTGAAAAAAAATACCCCTTTAATCTAATTTTGACAAATTAATCAATTTAGTTGCCAAAAAAAAAAATCAAATTTATGAGCAAACCATGCTTAACTCGGGTTGGGCTTTAACAGACAATTTTAAATTACAATTCAAGTTTATGCAAACTTAAACAAATCTCAGCATAACTCGAATTAAGTTTGAACAGACTTTCAATCCACTCGCACCTTATGTTGCATTAAAAGGAGTCCGAAAGCTACGGTGCCCATGATACATTCCGCCTATTTGATGTACTAATGTAAGTCACTCAAAGTGCACATTGCACAGATCGAGTGGCACAGATCGAATTAAACTGCTTTCGATCCGATTCGTTCTCTGTAAAATCAAGTCAAATAATAATTGTCAGATCACATATTTAACGATCTATTTTATTTATCAAATTCAACTTGATTTGAAAATAAATTTTCTAAACCCAAATTATTCTAAACTCAATTCTCAAATTGTGAAATCATGCTTTAAACATTATTTTAAGTCATGTTTTCATAATTCAATTCTAATAAAAGCATTGAATTAAAGTCGTGAAATCAAAACATAATTTTGTGAAATCATATTTTTATCATGGGATTCATATAGGTTGTGTTTGTACTATGGGTGGACATGGGTCCGATCACCTCCCAACTGTCCAACATGATTTTTTTTAGGATTGGGAAGAAATATTCAGCCTATAAGACTAATTTAAATTCAAATTTTAAGGCTATAGTATTTGGATCAGGCTTTGAACCATGAATCTAGCCCAACTCGATTTGTTCATTTGAAAATATTAGTTTAAAATTTTATATTATCTAACTAGATAATAAACTAAAGTAATAGAAGATAAAAGAAATATATAAATATCTACTTATTTTTAAGGCGTAAATCCAAACATTTATTGTTTACTATTAGATTTTTCTGATGACTTGATCAAAATATTTATTAAATGAAAAAAAAAAAAAAAAGAGGCTTGAGATGACTACATTGAACTGAATTTTTTTTTCTCTTGAATTCGGTCGAATCTACTCAATTCTCACCTCTAATTTCTACCATATTACCTTTTCTTTCTAACACTTAAGTTGTGAGATAAAAACATAACTTCACGAATTTGTGTTTTTATTTCACAACATTAACTTTGTATATTGTTCAAAAAAAAAAAAATTTGTATATTTATTAAAATCGGATTTTTTAAATATAATTTCAAATTTCAAATTAAAGGATATTGGATTGCTATCGTGGAGCAGGTGGGTCAGCCCAAATCAAGCATTTATCAGCCTTCCAAAATTTGGGCTGAAGAAATGGTATTGGGGAATACCCAGCCCAATCCACAGTGCAAGTGATTCTGCCCAACAGTCATGAGTCACAGGTGAGAGAAAAAACAAATTTTATACTATTATGCACGTATTTGGTGTTCACATTTTGTCACAATTTTTTCCCTTCTAAAATTGTGCTTATGTAATCGCACTTATTTAACTATTAAAATACCCTTTTTACATATAACTATTTCAAATTTTTTAATGCAATGATTTGTTTAACTACTTTACACGCGGATATACTGATATGTCCAAATCAATCAAACCAAACCAAACCAATTTGTTGCATTTTAAACGGATACGTAATGACGAGCGGATGGTTACGGATTGATTTTTTCCAATCCACCTAGTTTTGAACGAATGGTGGATTTGAGATTCATTTAGCCGTAACCGAAACGCCTAACCACAAGCACTCCTGATAATTTATAAGACTTTATGTTTTTAATTTGTTTAGATATTCTGTTTGTATTTTCAATTGAAAAATAGTTTAAATATTCAGTTGAAAAAGAGTTTTCAAATTGAATATTTTTTGTGAATTGAAAAAAATAAATGTATTATTTATCTATATTTATAAAATTTATATAGGGACTACTTGTTACAGCTTTTGGGAAGTGATTATAACTTATTTTGGTTTGAGAGTCTCTGCTAGACTGTTTAATGCAGCCTCTACTTATAGTTTCTTAGGCAGAAATAGCTTAAAATAAGTTGATTATTTGAAAGCTGGGTAGGGGTGCTTTTAGTTTTTACTTTCTGATTATCAACTTCTAACTTAAAAAAAGCTCCACCAAATAGAGCCATATGCTAAAATAAAAAAATTATTTTATACAACATAAATAAGTTTTGAATCCAAGACTTTAGGTTTCATAGAGTATATTTATCACTTAAACAACATACATATTATAATATTAAATTCTTTATTATTTATTTTTATTGTTAATTATCTGAATTGCACACGCATCGTGTGTGCCACCCACTATTTTTTAATAATGTAAACACTAGTTGGCTCACACACACACAAATATTACCCATGCCACAAACAGAAAAGTGAGCCATAGTTACCAGATAATTGAGATAATTATTTGATCAATATAATTATTTCATCATGCAATACTTTAAAAAAAAATTATTTTCACACACGTACTTATCTCAGTGCACATCATTTATTAGTGCACACACTTATTAATTTGATTATTAATTATTATTCTCAATCCATATACTAAATGTTTCAATTATACACTTCACTCATACCATTGTACACACACCACCTCAACCCTCTTTTCACACACTTATTGAAAATTGTAGACTTGCTAAGGTTCCATTTGTGACGACCCCACCACGTATAATGCTTAGTACTTAATTAATTAAGACGATTTAAATTAATTGCTGAGTATTATAATTTAATTTGGGATTTACGTGAATTGTGGGATCTGACTCGTATATTCTATTAAAGATTTATTTTGGAATTAGAAATTAAGGGTCCAAATGGCTTAAGGAAGTGAAGTTAAGAAGTTGAATCAATTTAATCTTAATTATGGACCCATTTGGGAGTTTAATTAAATATTCGATTTAGTTTAATGAAATTGAGATTCGATTAATTAGGTCCTAATTGGAGTTGATTAAGTCATGAAGATTGAGAATTGTAGTTATTACGAATTAAATTTATTATGGGGTGTCTAATTCGAATATATAATTGACGAAGATTTGGTGTATGATCAAAAAATTGAAGGCCTAAATGATCTAAGAAATCAAAATTTAGGATGGAAATGAGTTTAATTTAATATTTAGAGCCTTTTGGGAGTTTGATTAAAAATCTGATTCGGATTGTTAAATTTAAATATATTTAATTAAGCTCTAATGGAAGTCAATTAGACTAATTAAATTATGTGGGATTGGTGATTAGTTATGATTAATCTAATTATGTGTTAATCAATAATTATTTGGATCAAGTGTTGCTTAATTAAGTTAAGTTTAATTATAAATTGATGGTCTAAATTTGGAGGGTGTATATGTGTATGTGTGCATGTGAGTGATGTGTTGGAACCCAAAGATGAGTGCACGTGTGTAGTGTGAAGGATGAGTGTGTGTGTGTGTGTGTGTGAATGAAGAGAGAGAGAGAGAGGGGGCAACTCCTTTTTATTTATTTTTTTTATTACTATTACTTGCTGGAACTATGGTTATGTTGGAGGAAAGTTGAGAGCAAAAAAAAAAAAAGTGTTACTTCACATTGTTCTGGGCAACCCGTGGGAGTGAGAAAGAGAGAGAGAGAGAGTTCAAAGCTTGGAACTCTTGTGCTGGAAATGATGGAGAAAGGCTAAGGAGAAGCTTGGGAAAGTGAAGGATTGAAGAGGAGTTCATGATATTGTCAAGAATTCATTAATTGAAGATTTTAGGTAAGAAATTAAAATTCAAATCTTGTAGAATAAATCATCTAGAAGCTGAAATCAAGAGGTAATTGGAACCAATACCTTGTAATTAAAAAGAATTAGCAAGAAGATGATGAAAAAAATGAGTTTAGTGTAAGATTATGGAAATAAATTTAGAAAGTAATTAGTTGGGTATGATTCTTGTTATTTTTCATGAAGTTGAAACTTATCTTTACATTCATGTTGAAATTTCAATGTTTTAGATTTAATTCATGTGTAAAAAGGCTTATGAGATTAAATTTGGGTTTGCATGTAAAATCAAGTTAGGACCAAGAGTATGAATTATGATTTCTTAAATTTGTTAAACTTGAGTTCAATTTCATATAAATAGATGAAGTTAGCAAGATGATGAATAAATGGAGTTATGTTCAATTTATGGAAATTAAATTGGAAATCAATTATTTTGACTTTAATTTTGTAATCTTGCATGAAATTAAGCTTCATTATTACATGCATGAATAAATTTTACAAGTTTAATACTCTAATGATACATATATCATAGATTTTGAAGGATTTGGATTAATTCAATCTCATATTTTGAAGAGAAAAAGAAAATGTTTTATGAACATCAAGTTTATGGAAAATTAGAATTAATCCTAATGCTAGTTAAAGCTTTGATTTTATAATTAGATTTTTAATCCATGCATGTAGTGTGATTTAAGATTTTATTTAAATTAAACATATTTTAATTATGAATTAAGTTGAGGTTACAAATTAAGTTGAGTTTAAGATTATGGAAATTAGTTGGAAAATTTATAAGAAGTTTCATGACTCCAATTTCATGATTTCAAGGAAAATAGAAAGAACTTGATGCCAATTTTATGTAATTAAAGAGAAAATGAGAAATTGAAGCATGATTTTGAATGAATGATTTTCTAATTGAAAGTGTTTATTTAATTATACAATAGTTTTCCGTTTTTGTGTACCAAAAGTACATGTTTTGAGGCTTTGAATACCAAATTTAAACTTTAATTGCAATTTTGGAATTTCAGAATTTGCGTTGTCCGCTCGAGCGAGGGAAGTATCGCTCGAGCGTGAAAATCGAGCTCCCAGTAGTTTTTCAAATTTTGCAGTCCGCTCGAGCGATCAAAGTGGCGCTCGAGCGGAGACCCATTTTCAGCATATTTTGGAAAATTGCATTTAGTTCACATTTTTATTCTCATCTCTTTCCAAGGCATTCTAGACATGATTCATGACTCAATAAAGATTAATAAGCTACCAATCAACATGGATTAGTTAGTTGAAGAATGAATCATTGATCTAGTGGTAATTGTTTAAGAAGCCAAGTAAAAGATCAATCTATTTGGAAAAGAAGGACTTAGTAATGAAAGAATATATGAAATAAGAACCCAGTTTATTTGAATGAGAAAGAACAAACATGGTAGAACTTTGGACTGTTTAGACGGAAAAAGACTAGGAAAGTCAAGTTTGATCAAGAGAGTAATATTGTATTTCAATGTGTATATGTTATGTGCTTGTGTAGGTCACGCGCCATTGTCTGCCTGATTTATCTGATATGTCCGGTCTGTCTGATTTGCTTCTGCGGCTATTTGTGAGTAATAACTTAGTAAAGTTATGTTCAACTGTACTTATTTTCTATGTGACAAAATGAGATCTGTTTTCTGAAATGATATGTTCTGTACAATGAATGATTGTCCAATTTCTGATATCTATTCGTGACATCCTTAGCATCATGTGATATCTGTTAGTTGTTACCCGGTATCGGAGGTTCTTTTATGGAACTTAATCTATCAGCACTTTGTTACCCGTACCGAAGGCCCCGTCATGGGGGCTCAGCTTCTGTTCTGTTACCCGGATCCGGAGGTTCCTTTATGGAACTGGTTATTCGTAACCTCACGTTTATACGTTCTGTTCTGTTATGTTCTGTTCTTTTAATGCTAATGGATGTATCATGTAAACTTAAGCATGACTTATGATTTCTGTATATGATCTGGACAAATTATGAATTTGATACGAAACTGAATTATGAATTCTGAATATGTACGGACTCATTCATTAAAACCCTTTACTCTATTATTATTCATTGGGCTTTAACTCACTGTATTATTTATGTATGTAGGTGATCAGGCGCGTGACCAGGCTTAGAGGCATCTGCCTAAAATCTGTTTTGTCAGCCAACCTATGTGCCTCCCGTGGAGGTTCCGGATATGTCAAGTGATTATCACTATGTGATTTAAAGTTTAAGTTTTGTTTTCGTGTTTGGTTGAACAAGTCTTGTGTATTTTGTAAATAGGGTTAAGTCCCTTTTAGTCTAATCTGTATATATCTATGACGACTTAAAGGTAATGTGCATAGGTGTATGTAAAAGTTTAAAATTTTTCTGTCTCATATATGTCTACACAGCTCAATGGACGTTGTATATTGTTACTTGCTTCTGCTAGCCCCTAATATTATGTTAATCTGTCTCAGAGGCCTTCGGTAATCCCAGGATTACTGGCCGGTTACGATGCTAAACCCATGGGGGCGGGTTTGGGTCGTGACACCATTCTAGACAAAAAAGACCATAGTCAAAGTGCACAGTCCACAATCCTTCATTGAAGACCACAGTCCTCTTCTTCAATCTCCAATCGATCTACAGTAATCGCATTTTGAGCTTCGATGGTCGAAAAGCCACCGCCAGAGATCCAAATCAAGGTCTCTTTACGGTGGAGTGGCAACATGATCCACCCTGCTGATGTAGAGACTCCGCCGCCTTCTCCTCCGACCGCGGCGGCAACGACGATTCAGAGTTCAATAGTGTACCAAGAAAACAAGCAATCGAAGAAGTGGTTTTCATGGTTGATACCTTCGTTTGTGGTAATGGCATTAAAACCTCTCCATAATCCACCACTATGTCCTCCAAGCATATATTTATCCAATCCAATCCATCCAACGAATCCATTGCAATCACTTTCTCTCTCTTTCATAGTACTAAAAGAACCATACCCAGAAAAAATATCCAAAACTTCTGAAACTTGGGTTAAAAGTCACTGGAGCTAATGAGAGAGAAGACAAAGATGGGCTTACACATTTTCTTGATAATCAATTGAAGCATAGCTTCAATTTTCCATTATTTCTCTTTGGTAAGATTGCACATTTTCTTTCTTTTTTTCCCCAAGAAATGTTCATTGCTTATCACTTTCTCTCTCTTTCATAAACCCCCATTGTTTCAATCTCTACAGAATCGTAACTATTACCTCTAAATTTTAGAGTTCTTTTCTTGATTTTTACGTTTTTGGAGTTGAGTTTTATTTGAAAGCTTTGGCATTTAGTTTCGATTGCACATTTTCTTTCTTGTTTTCCCAAAAAATGTTCATATTACTTTGTATGCAAGTGAGAAAGAATGGAACACGTGAGAAACAATAGATAAATTAGCGTTTTTTTTACTAAAGGATGTGTATTGAGATTTTTTTTGTTTTAAAAAGATGTGTATAAAGAAAATTAGAATATTAAAGGTATATTTTGATGTCCATTACAGTCATTTTACTTTGGGGTATGATTTTCATTAAAATAAAATTTCATTAAGTGTATGCACTAAGGTAAATAGATGTGTAGAAATAGAATTTCCCTATACTTTTATCTACAACAATTGGGCGAATTACATTAACAACCCTTATAATTTGGAACTTGTGTCACTTTGATCACTGACCTTTCAATTGTCATACATTTGACCCTCAATTCTAAATCGCGTTCCAAATAAGCATAGTTGAAGATACTGTTGTTCCATTTAAAAGGCAAAGTCGTCATACAACTTATTTTGTATTGGTTAACTTATATGTTGTTTGAAATATAATGGCCTTTTTTTTAATGAATAATTATGTTGAAACTTTTTTTGTTATAAAATTCTGTTTGGTTTGGTTTTCATAATCTATTTTCATTAAATTAGTGAAAAAAAATTAAAAACACATCATTTTTATATAATTTTATCTTTTGGGAGAGTAGAAATATTTTTTTAAAATAAAGTTTTATGATATTTAATTTCGTTAAATTAGTTTTATTTTTTCAACAGTCAAATATAGTGACAACTTTAATATTATTATTAAACCAATCTATTAAATTAAAAAATCCAAACCTAAAAATATTTCATATATTAAACATATTAATGTCATTATTAAACTAATCCATTAAATTAAAAAATCCAAAACTAAAAACATTTCTTATATTAAACATATCGATTATGCATTAAAAGCCTAATAACTATCCATTACATGATAACCATAAAAAATATCTATTAACAACAAATACAACCATCTATTATATGATAACCATAAAAAAATATCAATAAAACAACCACTTATTATATGATCTTCAACCAAACACATTAAAAAGGGCAAATTATACAAATGGTCTCTGTAATTTACACGTTGTGTCATTTTGGTCCTTTTAATTTCAATTTGCTTGATTTTGACCATAAATTTTATATTTTGTATGAATCTAGTCTAGTACATAACTTCTGTCACTACAAAAAATTTGACTTTTTGCGACGGCAAAATGCCGTCGCAAATACTCAAAATGCCGTCTCAAAAACTTTTTTGCGACGGCAGATGACTTTTAGCGACGGTAAGTGGGGGGTCGCAACAAAGGACGTTGTTAAAAGGTTTTAGTGACGGCACAATGCCGTCGCCTTTTTTTTTTTTTGCGACGGCAAAGTTGCCTTTTTGCGACGGAATTCTGCCGTCGCCATGAATATGTAAAAATCTGAGATTTTTTGAGACGACACTGTGTTGCCGTCGCTAAAAGTATTATTTGCCGTCGCTAAAAGTGCTATTTGCCGTCGCGAAAGTATTTTATTGCGACAGGTAACCTGCCGTCGCTAAAAGATTATTTGAGACAGCACGACGATGCTGTCTCTAAAAGGTTATTTGCGACGGCAAATAATATCGTCGCGAAAGGTTTTTTCCAACTGTTGTCAATATCTTTTGCGACGGTATTGCTTATGTCGCAAAAACAATCTGATTCTAATGTTTTTTGAGACGGTGTGGTGCCGTCTCAAAAAAAAAAAAAATGTAATAAAATTATTTAAAATATGAAAATTACCTGTATTAAATGCAAAATAACTGAAAAATAAACCGATAATTACATAATAATATAAAAATTCTAATATAAAAATAACAATTCATCCATAATAAAAATATTCTTCCATTCATAACAATACATCAGCAAAATTATCCCACTACATAATGTTGCATAATACATATACAATGTTTAAATACATAATGTTGTTCACAATTCAAAATAACGTAAATCAAAAACAAAAGTTTTCGTCATGATTCTTCCGTAGGTAACAAAAACAAAAGTTAATTGCAATCTTCATACGCCTGCATTCCACAAGAAGCAAACAGCTACAAGGGAAATATCTGAAAATAAAAAATAAAAATAATTAATGACAATATACTTATGTGTTAATATTTTAATTACAAAAAAACATAAAAAATTAACTACTATATAATTACAAAAATAATTAAGTAAATAATTTTGGCTAGACAGAAATACGGCTCTAACTCCCAAACCGGAAACCCGATTGGAGTTTCATCTTCTCCCATAAGTCTCTCGTGCCTAGGCGGTCGTGTGTGCCAAGTTTCGTGCCAATCTGACCCTGTTTGGTGATTTTGGGGCGTCAATACCTTGAATTCAAGTTTCTTAAGTAACTAGTTTGCCTAGAGTGAAATCCGACTCTAACTCCCAACCGAGAACCCGATTAGAGTCTCGTCTTCTCCCACAAGTCTCTCGTGCCTAGGCGGTCGTGTGTACCAAGTTTAGTGCCAAACCGACGCCGTTTGGCGATTTTGGGGCATCAACACCTCGAATTCAAATTTTTTAAGGAACTAGTTTGCCTAGGCCGAAATCCGGCTCTAACTCCCAAATCGGGAACCCGATTGGAGCCCCGTCTTCTCTCACAAGTCTCTCGTGCCTAGGCGGTCGTGTGTGCCAAGTTTCGTGCTAATCTGACCCCGTTTGGTATTTTGGGACGTCAACACCTCGAATTCAAGTTTCTTAATGAACTAGTTTGCCTAGAGTGAAATTTGGCTCTAACTCCCAAACCGGGAACCCGATTGGAGTCCCGTCTTCTTCCACAAGTTTCTCGTGTTTAGGTGGTTGTGTGTGCCAAATTTCGTACCAAACCGACGTCGTTTGGTGATTTTGGGGCGTCAACACATCGAATTCAAGTTTCTTAAAGAACTAGTTTGCCTAGAGTGAAATCTGGCTCTAACTCCCAAATCGGGAACCCGATTGGTGTCATGTGTTCTCCCACAAGTCTCTCGGGCCTAGGCGGTCGTGTGTGCCAAGTTTCGTGCCAAACCGACGCCGTTTGGTGATTTTGGGGCGTCAACACCTCGAATTCAAATTTCTTAAGGAAGTAGTTTGCCTAGACCAAAATCCGGCTCTAACTCCCAAGCCAGGAACCCGATTCAAGCCCATTTCTTCTCCCACAAGTCTCTCATGCCTAGGCGGTCATGTGTGCCAAGTTTCATGCTAATCCGACCCCGTTTGGTATTTTGGGGCGTCAACTAGGGGGTCCGTGGTTCAGTTTGGGACGGTTTGCGGTTCGGTTTGGACCCGCCTGCATCTATGCAGTTTGAGGAAAAGTCAACCCATAATCGCCCGCAATACGGTTTGCGATTTGTGCAGATAGGGTTCGCGGATGTGCGGGCGGTTTGCGGATTGAACTTTTTTTCAAAAATTTGTTTTTGAACCCTTTTTTTCCCCCCCATTTTGTCAATATTTCTTTTAGACCTTTTTCCTCCCATTTTCTAAAATGCTCTAACATTAATAATTAATGAATTAAAACTTATAAAACACTTATAAAATAAAAAACACAACAAAACCAATTCGTAACCTAAACAAATCATTCAAAATCTACATTCATCATTAACTTTCATAAATCTCAATTCATAACCTAAACAAATCATTCAAAATATACATTCATCATTAAGTTGCATTCATCCTACATTCATCATTCCTAACCCAAATTAAAAAATCCTACATTAGGGTTTTTGTTTTTGAACGGCCAGATTTGAAGGGGGAAAAAAAAAAAAAAAAAGATTTTTTTTTTGGAATGGTCAAATTAAAAAAGAAAAAAAAAAGAGTTTTATGCGGGCGGGTGTGGGTCAAACCCGCAACCCGCATGCAACCTGAAAATTAGATAAAATTCAAACCGCACCCTACCCTAATGTGTTTGCGAAATCGCCCATACGCGTGGGGGTGGGGTCAGGTAGGGCGGTTTGAGCAGGTCGGATAACCCTATGCCCAGCTGTAGACACCCTATTTTTGACCAACCTTAAGACTTAGACGTCATCGTCTGTGCACTCGGTGATTGTGCATATTTGTGCTCGTTTTGAGTTTCCAAAGCCTTCGGCTGAGCGCCTTGTCTCGGGACCTCTTAACTTTCTTCTCTTGGCCTAGTTTTTGGACTATGCCTTGCTGCCTTTGCCTAGAGAGAAACAAAGGCCTGTAGGCCACTTTTTGTAGCCGTAGGCTACCTTTTTCTCTCGTAGGCCACTTATAGTGGCCCGTAGACTAGTTTTCGGGGCTTCCGGCTGAGTGTCTTGTCCTGCGGACTCTTGTCTTTCTTCCTTTTGGTTTGTTTTTGAACCAAACCTTGTTACCCTTTGCCTGGAGGGTAGAACACGGGTGTAGACCAGTTCCCCCCCTGTAGACCACTTTTATTCCTTGCCAGCCACTTTTAGTGGTCGGTTAGCTAGGGTGGGTGGTCTGTGGACCACCTAAGGTGGTCGGCAGCCTGCCACCACCTTCTACTCTCTCTGTAGACCCTTTTCCTCCCTTGTCGACCAGTTTTATTCTCTGTAGACCACTTTTGGTGGTCGGTCGACCACTTTAACTGGTCGGCGGCCTTTCTGCACTTTCTGTAGATATTTTCCTTGCCAGCTGTTAGGCACAGAAGGCATCCTCCCTACACGTGTATGGAGGGATTGCACCAAGCCTCTAGCTTGTTTAACAAGCTTGAGGCATGAATTCTATATAAGGGAGCTTCCTCTCTCTTGTTCAAGTTTCAGAAATTTGGATAAGGACTAAACATATCTCTCTCTCTCTTGATTTCTCCCTCTCTCTCTATATTTGTGCTATTTTGTGCCTTAAAGTGAGTTTTGTTCACACTTTTGCACTAAACACCTAGTAAAACACCTTCACTCTTGAATTGAGGTTCTTGGAGGTTGCATTTGAATGATTTTGGCTTGGTTTTCTGTCACGACCCAAACCTGCCCCTACGGGTTTAGCATCGCAACCGGCTAGTAATCCGTTATTACCGAAGGCCTGCTTAACAGTAATGACAGTAATACAGAGTAAGGGACTGGCGGAAGCCAAACACTAGTAAAAAGATGTCCAATGAACTGTGAGTGTCTGAATGCAAAAAGACTTTTATAAACGAGCCGCATTCATAACCAAAACATATATACATACGTCATAAACACAAACATCTAGGTTAGGGACCAAATCCCTAACTACAACTGTACAGTCAAGTCATAAACATTTATTACAGATCAGAGACAAAAGGGTGAAACTGAGACACCCCAAAGATAGCCTTAGCTTGAACGGACTCGGAACCTCGAAGTGAGGCGCGATGGTTGGCTTGACAAAACAAGAGCTTAACTTGACGCTCCTAGCTTCGGTCCGGTGCCTGGACACCTACATATAAATATAAACAGTGAGCTAAAACCCAGTGAATAACATATGCGTAAAGGGGTTAAGAATGAATGTCATTTCAGTAATTAAAACAGTCATTTGCATCAGTAAATCAGTTATTCAATTAGTGGCTCATATTTCATGCCATAACAGTTATTTAGAAACCATAATAGTCATATGTGGTACACCCGATAGCAAAACAGTACAGTAGGTCTTAATAGACCGAACAGTCAGTTGATGGCCATCAAAACAGTAAACAGTGGTAGTTCCAAATGTTGGAACTAACAGAGATCTCTATAACAGTAGTAGTAACAGTACAGTAACAGTAAGTTGCTATGGATGCCATGAATACAATTTACAAATAGGACAAACATTCATTCAGTAAACGATGCCATTTCAGAAAGCAGTATAATCAATCGTTCAGAAATAGTTATAATTGAACATATCTTTACAACATTGTTACTCACAGAGTACTGGGCTACAGATAGGCTAGTCAGCGTCTTCGGGTACCAACCCTACACAGTTGCAGAACGAACACACACTAAGTTACACACTTGGGATCAATAACTTAGCTCCTTAACTTGACTCGGTATGGTTCTATAACATTATCCTCATTAAGATGCCTTAAACTTGGCCTAGGAATGCCTAGGATGAAATGAGGATGCAAAAATGTACTTTAAAACATTTTTCAAAATTTGTTGAAACAGGGGTCCACGCTCGAGCGTGGCTTTCTACGCTCGAGCGGACATGCAGACAATGAAGCTCCGCTCAAGCGTGACTTCCTTCGCTCGAGCGGACTGCAAACTCATGAAAAGTACTGGTTGCATGATATTCACGCTCGACGGACGCTCGACCTCCGCTCGAGCGTGAGACTCAGACCCTCGCTCGAGCATGAATTCTCTCGCTCGAGCGGACTGCAAAACACATGAACTTCTGGGCATTTGCATCTCACGCTCGAGCGTGACTTTATACGTTCGAGCGGAAGTGCATGTACTCAGAGTGTACGCTCGAGCGTGAAGTCCTACGCTCGAGCGTGGATCCAAAATCTGGAATTTCGAAATTGATCCTCAAGCACAAAACTTAACCTTTAAAGCTTCAAACTCGATTCTTTTGGGCTAATTTTCTAGAAAACACTTAAAAACCCATAATACAACATGTTTCAAAGATGATTTTATAAAATCAAGCCCAAAGGTGCGATAATTGAACACAATTTTGAATGAAACTTAATGAACATAGCAAGAACACAACATGCATGAGTTCTTATGAATTCCAATGCTCCAAAACATGGTCAAATGCAAGATTGAACTCTAAAACATGGTGAATTCATGGACTACAACTAAAATATGGACATGCATGCACACATTGCTACTTAATTCAACTCTTTAGGCTATAACTTGACTTTAATCTCTAATATTTCCATGAACCATGCAAGAACAACTTAAATTCACAATTAAGAGGAAGAACTCCCTACCTTAAGTCTTGAATTCGAGGTGTAGGAGCCTAATTTCTCAAGTCCCCTTCAAATTCTCCTAAGTTCCAAGCCAAACTTTGTTGAATCAACTCTTTTCTTCCAACTCTCTCTCTCTCTCTCTCTCGGTTTTGGTCTAAGAAAATGGCTGAAGAGATGATATGTCAAATGTGCATGAAGTGGGGAGGAGTTAGCCTAGAATTGTCCACTCAATGGCATAAATGCAAATAATTCAAGTTGATGTAATTTAACATTAACAATGCTAATTTAATCATTCCAAATCAAATTTTAATTAAACCTACCATAAAATCACATAAATTCTAACTAGCATAAAACGCTAATTAATTTCTGATTCGGTCGTCAATAAGGCTTTCAATTCGCAATTCGAATTAAAAACACGAACAGATCATTCTACGACAAACAGATAGAAATGCAATTAAAGCATTACACTCATACAAACATATTAGGATTTCATTCTAATCAATTACTTATCATGCTCAATCACAGTTTAACACTAATCAGAGGTGAGGGTTGTCACAGTCTTCCCTCCTTAAAAGAGTTTGGTCTTCCAAACTCGAATTACCTTCATTTTGGAAGAACACTGGATTCAAGGGAAACAATTCAGGATATCTTTTCATCATATCGTCTTCCCTTTCTGTCACGACCCAAACCCGCCCCTATGGGTTTAGCACCGTAACCGGCCAGTAATTCGTGATTACCGAAGGCTTGCTTAACAGTAAGATAGTATTACAGAGTATAGGGGCATGGCAGAAGCCAAAACAGTAATTAAACAATATCCAATAAGCTGTGACAGTCTGTATGCAAAAAGACTTTTCATAACATATATACTATCAGTACCAAAACAGTATGTACAGTATTTACAATCATCTAGGTCAGGGACTTAATCCCCATTAAGACAGTACAATACAGTGCTATCAGTCGATACAGTATTACAAAACAGATATAGAGACAGATGGGGGAAACTAAAACACCCCAAAGCCGTAGCTTGAACGAGCTCGAAACCTCACAGTGAGGCACAGTGGTTGGCTTTGACAAAAGGGAGTCTAACCCACGCTCCTAGCTCCGGTCTGGTGCCTGGACACCTACATATATATATAAACAGTGAGCTAAAGCCCAGTGAATAACATAATGCGTAAAGAGATTAAGAATGAATGTCCTTTCAGTATTGAAAACAGTCAATTGATTCAGTATATCAGTCATTCAGTCATATGTGGTACACCCATTAGCAGAACAGTACAGTAGATCTTGAAAGACCGAGCAGTCAATGATGGCCATCATAACAGTAAACAGAAGTTCCAAGATAGGAACTAACAGAGATCTCTGTAACAGTAGCAGTAACAGTAACAGTGGTTGCTATGGATGCCACAATACAGTTCAGAATAGAGGACATACATTCATTCAGTTAACAGTATCACTTCAGAAACAGTATAGTTTAACCATTCAGAAGATATTCATATTTGAACATATCTTTACACAGTTGTTACTCACAGAGTTCTGGGCTACAGATAAGCTAGAGCGCGTCCTCAGATACCAACCCTACACAATTTACAGGATGAACACACACTAAGTTCACATTCGGGAATCAAAGACTTAGTCCCTACTTAGACTCGGTGCGGTTCTACATCTATGTCCTCATTAAGATGTTTTAAACTAGGCCTAAGAATGCCTAGGATGGAATGAGGATGCAAAGATGCACTTTAAAAACATTTTCAGAATTTTCAGAAAAACAGGGTCTTGCTCGAGCGTGGATTTCCCCGCTCGAGCGGACATGCAGACAAAGGTTCCCCATTCGAGCGTCACTTTCCCCGCTCGAGCGGACTGCAAAACATGGCAAAAGTACTGGATGTGCGAAAATCACGCTCGATGGGCGCTCGACACCCGCTCGAGCGTGTGACACAAGACCCCGCTCGAGCGTCCATTCTTACGCTCGAGCGGACTGTAAAACAATGCAAAGTGCTGGGAGCACGAATTTCACGCTCGAGTGCCACTTTCCCCGCTCGAGCGTGAGTCCAAATTCTGGAAAACCCAGATTTGAACCTCAAGCTCAAAACCAAGTTTAAATGCCTCAATTTCGATCCTCTTGGACTAATTTTCTAGAAAACACTTGTAAACTCATAGTATAACATGATTCAAAGCTCAATTTGAGAAATCAAAGCCCAAAGGTAAGTTGATTAAATACAAACTTTAGCTCAAAACTCAAGAATGTGATGAACATGCACATGCATGAATTTAACCAACTCCAAAGCTTCAAATACTTGCTCTAATGAGCCAATTCTTTCAAAACCAAGATGAATTCATGGTCCAATGCAAAAATGTGAACATGCATGTAACAATCTTCCATGAACACAACTTTAAACTCATCAATATAAGCATGCATGCATGGAATGAGCTTCAATTCAACATTTTAAAGCTAACTCTAGACTCTACTCCTCAATATACCAAAAATCATGTAAGACAATACACAAATACATCAATGAGAGGTTGAATCCTCTACCTTAGGTCTTGTATTCAAGTATAGAAGCTCAATTTGCAATTATCTCTACAATTCCTTCAAATCCCAAGCAAATCAACAAGTTGAACTCAATTCTCTCACTCTCTCTCTCTCTTAGTCGGTTGAGTCTAAGGAAATGGCTGAGGAAATGTTTGTCTAAATGTAACTCAAGCCTCAATATGTTATTAAACAAAGACCCACTAGATGGCATTTAAGTAAATAAGTCCAACTCTTGTAAATTAACATTATTTAATCTAATTTAATTATACCAAATCACATTTTAATTAAATATGCCATAAAATCACATAAATTCTAATGATTATAAAACATCGATCAATTTCGGATTCGGCCGCGACAAGGCCTTCAATTTGCAGTTTAAAGCATAAAACATGTACAGATAATTTAACAGTCAAACAGATAGAAATGCATTTAAACTAGTACATTCAATCAGTCAGTTTAGTATTTCAGTCGATTCAATTCCTTATCATAATCAGTCTCAGTTTAGCAGTAATCAGTGGTTAACCAGTAATTAGTGGTGAGGGTTATTACACTTTCTCAAGTGGCATAAACGTCACCATGGTTTTGCCAATCTACTTTCACTAACGGGATTTCTTTATTTCTCAACTTCTTGATTCGTTGATTTACAATCTGAATAGGCCGTTCTTCATAAGTGTAGTCATTACTTAGTACTACACGGGTAGGCTCAATAACATGGAAGGGATCCTGAAGATAATCCCTCAACATTGAAATATGGAAGACATTATGCATATGCTCAATTTCAGGAGGAAGCGCTACTTGATACACCACCGGATTAATCTTTTCAATGATTTCATACGGCCCAACATATCTCGGCACTAGCTTACCTTTAGCCCCAAACTGAGTCTATCCTTTCATTGGTGTCACTTTAACAAAAACGTGATCACCCACTTCATATTCCCTGTCTCGCCTTCGAACATCCGCATAGCTTTTCTGTCGGCTTTGTGCGGTTTTCAATCTTTGTTGAATCAGTTTCACCTTTTCCGTGGTTTCATGTACAATCTCGGGCCCAAGCAAAGGCCCATCTCCAACTTCTGCCCAGCAAATAGGAGATCGGCATTTTCTGCTATATAAAGCCTCGAAAGGCGCCATACCAATGCTCGAGTGAAAACTGTTGTTGTAGACGAATTCAGCCAACGGTAAATGATTTTCCCAATTTCCTTGGAAATCAAGAACACACATACGCAGTAAGTCTTCCAGAGTTTGGCTGGTTCTTTCTGATTGGCCATTTGTCTGCGGATGGTATGCACTACTTAGTCTCAACTCGGTACCCAATGCCGTTTGCAGACTTTGCCAAAATCTTGATGTAAACTTCGAGTCCCTATTAGAAACAATAGACACAGGCACTCCATGCAATCTAACAATCTCATCAATATAAATTGTAGCCAACTTGTCCGCATTATAAATTGTTTTGACAGGTAAGAAGTGAGCAGATTTAGTCAATCTATCAACAATAACCCAAATTGCGTCCATACCTTTACTGGAGCGAGGTAATCCGACAATGAAGTCCATAGTAATATGTTCCCATTTCCACTCTAGTATCGGTAAGGGCTGAAGTAAGCCTGCAGGTCGTTGATGTTCGGCCTTGACTTGTTGGCAATGTAGACATCTCGACACAAAGTCAGTGATCTCTTTCTTCATTCCCAGCCACCAGAAATTAAGTTTCAAGTCTTGGTACATTTTTGTATTTCCTGGATGAATGGAAAGTTTTGAGTTGTGGCCTTCCTGCAAAATTCGCTTTTTCAGTTCAGATTCATTCGGTACACACAACTTTCCCTGAAATTTTAATACATTGTTTTCAAATTTAAAGTCCGGCCTCGGCTTGGATTCCCGTTCATTAATGATCTTTCTCAGAAAGTCATCTTGGTGTTGTTTCTCTTTAATCTCTTCAATAAGTGCCGATTGAGCAGAAATAGCAGCCAATGTCCCACCTTGTGCTCATAAAACAATCTCAACTTCAAATTTTTCAAGATCACATAACAGTTCTTTCTGTCCGGTGAGTAAACAGGCCAAATTCCCAATTGATTTCCAACTAAGTGCGTCAGCAACGGTGTTAGCTTTCCCTGGATGGTACAAAATTTGCAAGTCATAGTCTTTTATCAATTCTAACCATCACCGATGCCTCATGTTCAACTCTTTCTGTGTAAAGAAATACTTCAAACTTTTGTGATCTGTGTACACTTCACATGTTGTCCCATATAAGTAGTGGTGCCAAATTTTCAATGCAAATACCACTGCGGCAAGTTCTAAATCATGAGTTGGGTAATTCTTTTCATGCGGTCTCAGTTGTCGGGAAGTATACACAATAACTTTACCATTCTGCATTAACACACATCCTAAACCCTTATAAGAAGTATCACTAAAAATAGTAAATCCATCCGTACCTGAGGGTAGGGTAAGAATCGGTGCAGTCACAAGTCGAGTCTTTAACTCTTGGAAAGCTAATTCTCTCTGATCGGTCTGTCTTGGTCACCTCTTGCATGCTTATTGCACTTGTAGTGTAATCCTACTTGTAGCCTTGCAAAGTAACATGTCTTTGTGCCTTGAATTTGCTTAGTTAAAGCATGTTTTTAGTCATTATTTGCCATGTTATAACTCTGTTTTGGGTTGGTTTAGTTGCTTCTTACATGTTTTATGTACTTGTAGTGCAATCCTCTTAGTTAGCCTAACATGCTCTATGCTTTGGACCACTATTTTAACATGTTTTTGGCTCCACTCTAGCAGGCTTTCACTCATATTTTGGCATGCCTTAGCTCTTTTTTTGGTCAACAAGGTCACCTCTTCATGGTTTATGCACTTGTAGTGCAATCTTGTTCACTAGCCTAGCTTGTTTGGTGTTTTGGCCTATTGATCTAGCATGTGTATGCTTTACTCCAGTACATTTTTGGCTTTGATTTAACATACTTTAGGTCTAATTTGAGTGATCTTGGTCATGCATGCTTGGCTTTGCATAGCTATAGTGCATTTGGCTTTGCTAGCCTTAAGTTTTGAGACCTCTAGCATGCCATATTTGAGCTTTGTGCATGGCATGGCATCATTTGGCATGTTATTTCAGACCATATACCTCTGCCATATTCTTGTGTTTATTATCCCTTTGTTGTGTTTGAGGGTTGAGCATTATGCTTCACTTATAAGCCAATATGTATGCATACTAGCCTAAGCTTTTGGGGCTACCATCTCAGCATGTTTTTGGTGTTATTTTACCATGTTACAACTCTGATTTTTATTGGTAAAGTCATCTTATGCTTGGTTTTGGTATGTATAGTGTAATCTTACTCATTGGCCTTACATGCGTCATGCTTTATGCCTCACATTCTAACATGTGTTAGCTCTACTCCATGCATGTTTTGGCATTGTTTTGACCTGCCTTGGGACTGTTTTGAGTCATTTTGGCCCTTTGGGGCTTGCTTGATATGGCCATGTTGCAAGTACCATAGCTAGTTTTGAGTTTTGAGCACCCTACTATGCTATATTTGTGATGGTTGCATGTTTGGGCATCGTTTAACATGTTATTTCAGAGCATGTACGTGTGTCATGTTCTCACTTCTTTCATTCCTTGAGAGCTTTTAAGAGTTGTGTCTTTGTGCATTGTTAATGAGCCATCAAATGAGCATGTTCTCCTTGTGTTGTATGCCTTGATCTTAACATATTTCAGCCACTGTTTTGGCATGTTCGACCTCTATCAGGGGTTGGTTTGACCATTTGAGATTGATAGTGCATGCCTCATGTGTAATATGTTTCATTAGCTTTGATGCCTTAGCTTTTAAACATGCCACGCATGCATTGCTTACATGATAGAGTCTTGCGCATGTCACTTTAGCATTGAAGGTTGATCATCTTGTTTGCATTGCATGTGTTTGGATTGGACGTTAATCCAAACACGAGGAATGTCGCACGTTTCATACTCAAAGTGATGAAACGTGTAGCATTTCTCGGTCGCCGACCCTCTTGATCAAGCATGATAGAGATGGAGGCCCTTATGTGTTATTTGTGTGCATTCATTGATATTGACTTGTGCAAACTTGGCTTCTCGACTATCGTACATTGCGATGTTCGGTTGGTGGCCCGAGAGTCGAGTACCGCACTCCCTTGAGCTTGAGAAATGATAAGGAGGGTGGTTGTGCACACATATCTTGCAAATACACTGCTATGCCCCTTGTTGTTCTCTGTTGTAGCAAAGCTGGAGCTTGGCAAATTGATTGGTGGGCCGACCAGTAAGGGTGGTCGACCGACCACTTTTTCTGGTCTACAACCAGTTTTTCTAGTCTACAGCCCCCTTTTCTGGTCGGCAGCCCACCAGGAGGTCCCCATGTTGGAGCAGAAGCAATCTGAAAGTTAATGCACTTTTCAGAGATCAAATCAGATGCAAACAGAGACAATTTTGGGCATAGCAATGGATTTCCGAGCGAGGCGATCGAGCATGCATGCACCCTTCGCCCCGAGGACCTCTTTTAACTGCTTTAGCTGCTTTACTTAGTTAGCTAATTCGTCGGTTTTGTACTTAATTAGTTAATGTGCTTAATTAATCGATTTGTTTTGTAATAATTAGTTTAATTAGCGTAGCTAGTTAGCTTATTATTCGGACCCTCCGTCGAGAGGGCAAATGTTGTAATAAGTGTGCGTGTGTGTGATGCATGTCTTCCAACCCCATTTCTTTCTCCTTTTTACTTATCAGCTTTCGATGGTTAGTTTAGGGCATGTATCAATTAGCATACTTATGCTTTGCATGCGTGCATCATTCATTCATCTTGCATGCACCGGGCTCGGCATATCATTCAAACTGCATTGTATTTCAATTCCTATTTGAATACATGTATCAAGTGTAGCATTCATATGCCATCTTAGATAGCCGAGCATATTTTAGTTGCATTTTTGCATGTGTTGCATTAGGCATCTTAAGATAGCTAGGATCATGCATAATTACTAACTAGCTTTTGTTTTGGCTCGGAGTACACTGTAAGTGTTTATGCTTTAGCATCCTTGCATGAGTGTGAGTGTTACCATGATAGCATGCTTGCCATGAGGCTATGTGCTTATTTAATAAACTGTATGAATGCCTGTGGATGAAGGCTTGGTTGCCTGAATTGAGACAACTCGATGATTGTGAGTTTTAAGCCCACTTTACGAAGTGGCAAAATCATGTTTTAAAGCCCACTTGAGGGTGGCAAATCCGCGTTTTAGCCTACTTGCGAGTAGCACTTTCAAACCATTTTAAAAAACAAACATGAGTTGTTTTGTTCCAATTCGCGTGATTGAGTCTACACTTGTTTGCTATGCGCATCACGTAGTAAAAATTAGCTAATAATCAGAATAAGAACACATGTATTTTCAAAAACAACATATCATGTTTAGTAGAGGCTAATCCTTTGATCGGGCGAGCGGAGGTGCTCATTTCATGACCTTCCCCCCTCGTACCCAAGTTCCCGAGCCGAGGCAACTTTGGTGATGACAGACACATGGCCTTAGGCACGAGTCAGGGTTTCCTAAATTTCCCAAAACAAAATATTTAGGTGGCGACTCTGAAATCTGGCTAAGCAGTCCATGTTTGGTACTTTTTGATTAAAATCGATTTTCCAAAACAATTTACCAGATTTGGACTCTTTGGTGATTTATCCGTCTTACATTGCACTTTGTGAGATTAGATTTAGAACCGTGACAGCAGTCCGAACTGTAGTAGCTAGAACTACAATTCGCGCCCTCGCGCGCGGAACGAGTTCGGGCGGTCTACACCAGCTCTAGCATCAACACCTTGAATTCAAGTTTCTTAAGGAACTAGTTTGCTTGGAGTGAAATCCGGCTCTAACTCGCAAACCAGGAACCCGATTGGAGTCACGTCTTCTCTCACAAGTCTCTCGTGCCTAGGCGGTCGTCTGTGCCAAGTTTCGTGCAAAACCGATCTCGTTTGGTGATTTTGGGGCGTTAACACCTTGAATTCAAGTTTCTTAAGGAACTAGTTTGCCTAGAGTGAAATCCGACTCTAACTCCCAAATCGAGAACCCGATTCGAGCCCCATCTTCTCCCACAAGTCTCTCGTGCCTAGGCGGTCGTGTATGCCAAGTTTCGTGCTAATCCGACTCCGTTTGGTGATTTTGGGACATCAATATCTCGAATTCAAGTTTGTTAAGGAACTAGTTTGCCTAGAGTGAAATCTGACTCTAACTCCCAAACCGGGAACCCGATTGGAGTCCCGTCTTCTCCCACAAGTCTCTCGTGCCTAGGCGGTCGTGTGTGCCAAGTTTCCCAAACCGACGCTGTTTGCTGATTTTGGGGCATCAATACCTCGAATTCAAATTTCTTAAGGAACTAGTTTGCCTAGAGTGAAATCCAGCTCTAACTCCCAAATCGGGAACCCGATTGGAGTCCCATCTTCTCCCACAAGTTTCTCGTGCCTAGGCAGTCGTGTGTGCCAAGTTTCGTGCCAAACCGACGCCGTTTGGTGATTTTGGGGCGTCAACACCTCGAATTTAAAATTCTCAAGGAACTAGTTTGCCTAGACCGAAATCTAGCTCTAACTCCCAAACCAGGAATCCAATTGGAGTCCCATCTTCTCCCACAAGTCTCTCGTGCCTAGGCGGTCGTGTGTGCCAAGTTTCGTGCTAATCCGACGCCGTTTGGTATTTTGGGGCATTAACACCTCAAATTATAAGTTTCTTAAGAAACTAGCTTGTTTTTTAAGAATAAAATCTGGCCCTAACTCCCAAATCGGAAACCCGATTCGAGTCCCGTTATAAATATAAATATAAATATAAGCAACTAAGCTTACCTCTATATAATGGTGTAGCAATGTGGCCCACCATTCTAATGCACAATATTTCAGGAAAACCTAGAACCAAAACAAAGCCAAACTCATCCAAGTAACAGAATTATCAGACATTTCCCCCCCTAAAAAATCTAGTATAATCATGATTTTCCAAGATCCCCCCTACATTTCCACAAGGATTTGTAGTTTATTTTAGTATCTTTGTAATCTATGGTCAAAGAGCCAAACTTTCAAGACTATACAAGTTCATCTCACATAAATGTTCACTATGTTCTTATAAATGTTCACTATTGGGCAAACAAGATTAGGAATAATAACATAAAATGGAAAATCAAATCCCAATTTCCCCTCAACAACATACTTGTCAAATTTTGGGAGGTTTGCAAAGGAATAGCAGATATGTATACACATATATGTTATATATATATATACATATATATATATATATATAGAGAGAGAGAGAGAGAGAGAGAGAGAGAACCTGCTCTACTTTTCTTAAGTGTACATGGTTCCGTCTCTGAGAAGCTATTTCTCCATTCCACATCACCACCTGAAAGACAAATCAGTGTTTATGCACCAATTCAAATCTTATAATATAATATAGCAACACAAATAATTGACAAGATTTTTAAATTTAAAGAAGAAGGAAAAATAAGGAGCAGAGCAAGTATGATCCAAATAATATTCTAGAAAATATAGATAAGAACAGAGGTATATTTACTAATTTGTTTGGCTGCCAAGAAAACTTGAAACTAAAGATTTTCTTTACTTTCTGGGACATTAAAGGACAAGAACCTCCACTGAGTCGAGCCAAACTGAGGGTAAGAAATGAGATTAGCAACTTGAACAATGGAGGGCCAAGCCTTTCGGAACCGTAAATTGAATAAAAGGAAGCAATTTCAAGAAACCTAGACAGAAACAAAATGTACTCACCCGCATAAACAACTTCATGATCTGCCTGAAACTCCTCAGTTTTGCTCTTGATCTTGAACCATTTCCTAACCAGTTTCTGTGACCAGGAGAGCTTTACCAAACAGAAGATAAAACATTTCAGAAGTGCATAGAGAGAGAGAAAGAGAGAGAGAGAGAGAATCATCATGTCATTTTCCAGGAAAATGAGGGGGGGCATAGAGGGAAAAACCTTGCTTTTCTTTGTATTCTCATCTCTCATTGTTTCACTCCTCTCTCATACAGAGCTCTCCTTCTATATCCCTCTCCTCCTACTTCCACAGTTTTTATAAATGTTCTTATAAATGTTCAAGAATATACAAGTTCCCCCCGTTTGATCACTAATTAATACATTACTAAATCAAAGATGAACTAGGTTTGAACTTGGAGTTCTGCAATCATATATCTACTGTTAAATTTCTTCATCTATGCATAACACAGGACATTTTAACTACAGAGAGTTTGGATCGAGAATCTTAGAGATAAAAATAGGTGGTTATGTAATCTAACTACGATGAGAATGGACAGAAAATCTTTGAAAAAATTATATATAAAAAATAAAATAAAAAAAGAGTAGGCAGTTATGTACAACATCATGATCCTGTGATCTTACCACATCTCGGCTAGCCAAAGTTGCAATCATAGCAATGAACCCTGCAGAAGACAAGTTAGAAAAATGGAAGCACGAATTAGAAATCAAAAACTATAAATTAGGAATGAAATGAAAAATGGGTTGTTCTAGTATATGGAACGAGAACTAGAATGGGAATAGGAAAGGGAACGAGGTGGTTGCTAGGCTTTGCGACGGAGCTGCTGGTGGTGGCGGAGGAGGAGAAGGGACGGCGCGTGTCGATGGAGTGGATTTGGAGGATGAACATTCTTAGGGTTATGATTAATGACCTACATGTAGAGATTGACATTTGTAGGGTGAATCGATCAATGAACCCTTACTGCGAAGGATCTAGAAATATAATAAAATGAATCAAACAGAGGTGAATCGATGATGAGCACTTACCGCAAAGGATTGATCGATGATATCGTCGAGAGAGATACAAGGAGGAAGAGAGAGAGAGAGAGAGAGAGAGAGAGAGAGAGAGAGATACAGGAAGGATTGATCGATGATATCGCTCGACGCCGTCGTCTGCCTTGCTTACAGTCGCGAGAGAGAGAGAGAGAGAGAGAGAGAGAGATGGGGATTTTTGTGGTTCAAAAATTAGGGATTTGAGATTTGGGGATTTTTGGTTGAGAGGGAAAAATGAGAGCTAATCAGATTTTGAGTTTTTTTTTTTTTTTTTTTTTTTTTTTGCGACATCAAGTATAACCGTCACAAATGAAAATTTAAGGCAGCATTTGGTAACGTTTACAATTTTTGTTTATGTTTACAAAATTTTATAAATTGGTTTTTATTTATTTTTAGAAAAACATAAATTACAAACGCGTTTGGTTTGAACAAAATATTTAAAAAAATTTAAAAACATAAACTAAAAACATCTTTGTCTAGGCCTAAAATATTTATATTTATTTTTTTATTATTTATGACGATGGGATCATACACATTATAATTGGAAAAAAAAATTTAATTGAAAAAAAATTATTTGAAAAGAGACGAAAGAGATAGAGAAGAGAGATGAGTGAGAGAGATAGAGAAGATAGATGAGTGAAAGAGAGAGAGAGAAGAGAAATGAGCGAGAGACACAGAGAGAAAGAGAGACCCATTTCATTTTTTGACTTTTTCCTCTTTCAACAACAATGGGCTCAGAGAAAGAAATGAGTGTGATTAAGAGAAATGAACGATTAAGAGAGAAGAGAGATGAGTGAGAGAGAGAGAAAGACAGAGAGAAAGAAAAAAAGAGAGAGATAAACAAGATGTGCGAAAGATAGACAAAGAGAAAGAGAGAAATATAGTAAAAAAGATGAACAAGGGATATAGAGAGAGTGAGAGGGAGAAGAAAGAGTAAGAGAGAGATGAGAGAGCCAGAGAGAAAAGTGATGAGTGAGAGAGAGAGAGAAAAAAAAGAGAGAGAGAAACAAGATGAGGCGAGAGATAGACACAGAGAAAGAGAGAGAGAACAAAAGAAATGAACAGAGATAGAGAGAGAAAGACATAGAAAGAAAGAAGAGAGAGAGAGAGAGAGAGAGAGAAGGAGAGAGAGAAAGAAGAAAGATGAACAAGAGAGATAAAGAGCGGAGAGATGAGAGAGCCAGAGAGAAGAGTGATGAGTGAGAGAGAGGGAAAAAAATGCGGGAAATTAAGTTTGGGCGGGTGGGTTGGGTAGTCAGTGAAAAAATGGGGAAAATTTGTTTCGTTTTTATTTTAATGATTTTTTTTTTTTTTTTTGGTAGAGTAGGGGTAATATTTTAATGAAAATATTTTCCGTTAAAATAAAGTTAATTTTTTATATGGTCAATGAAAAATATTTTTTTGTGACCCATTTTTTTTTTTTTTTTGTTACTAAAAATTAAAGCTAATTTTTGTGGTAGTGTGAGGTAGTGGATAAGTAATGGTGGTGGTGGTGGCGTGATGGCGAAGGAGATTAGTGGTGAAGTTGTGGTAGTGGTAAGGAGATAGAGTGGTAGTGGTGGAGGAAAGGTAATAGTAGTAGTAGTAGTAGTGGTAGCTGGTGGTAATGGTAGTGAGTGGTAGCGATGGTGGTAATAATGGTAGTCACAGAGGTGGAGTGGCAACGGTGGTAATAATGGTGGTAGTGGAATGACATTTGCAGTAGTGGTGAAGGTGGTAGAGGAGATGGGTGGTGAGAGAGAGATGAGTGAGAAACAGACAGAGAAGAGAGATAGAGAGAGACAGAGACAGGGTGATGAGTGAGAGAGAGATAGACAATAGGGGAGAGAGACAGACAGACAGACAAACATAGAAAGAGAAAAGAGTGAGAGACAAACAAACAGACATAGAGAGATAAAGAGAGAGAGAAGAGTAATGAGTGAAAGAGAGATAGAGAGAGAAAGAGATATAGAGAAATAGAGAGAGAGAGAGAGAGAATGAGAGAGAGAGACAGACAGACAGAAAAAGAGAGAGAAACAAGAGATGAGCGAGAGATAGACAAAGAAAGAGAGCGAAAAGAGATGATCAAGAGAAAGACATAGAAAAAGAGAGAGAGACAGAGACAGAGACAGAGACAGAAAGAGAGAGAGAAAGATGAGCGAGAGAGACAGAGAAAGAGAGATGAGCGAGAGACAAAGAGAGAAAGAGAGAGAGAGACAGAGTCAAAGACAGACAGACAGAGAAGAGTGATGAGAGAGAGAGAGAGAGAGAGAGAGAGAGAGAGACAAAAAGAGAAAGAGATAGAGTGAGAGACAGAAAAAGAGACAAAGAGAGAAGAGAGATGAATGAGAGAGATAGAGAGAAGAGAGATGAACGAGAAAGACAGAGAGAGATGAGAGATGAGAGAAATAGAGAGAAGAGAGATGTGCGAGAGAGATAGAGAGATGAGCGAAAGAGACATAGAGAGAAAAGAGATGATAGAAGAGATAAATGAGTAAGAAACACAGAGAGAGAAAGAGATAGATAGACAGACAGACAGACAGAGAAGAGAGAAGAGTGATGAGTGAAAGAGAGAAAGAGAAGAGAGAGAGGAAGATGAAAAAATGAGTGAAAAGAGATAGACAAAGAGAGAGAGAGAGAGAAAGAGAGAGAAAGAGCGAAAAGAGATAAACGAGAGAGAAACAGAGAGATATGAGCGAGAGAGATAAAGAGAAGAGAAACAAAGAGATGAAAGAGATAGAGAGAAGAGAGATGGGCAAGAGACACAAAGAGAGAGAGATAGAGACAGACAGACAGATAGACAGAGAAGAGTGATGAATGAGAGAGAGAAAGAGAAGAGAGACAGAGACAGACACAGGGAGAAAGAGAGAGACAGACAGACAGACAGAGAAGAGTGATGAGTGAAAGAGAAGAGAGACAGTGACACATAGAGAAAGAGAGAGATAGATAGAGAAGAGTGATGAGTGAGAGAGAGAAAGAAAAGAGAGACAGAGAGATAGGAATATGAAAAAATAAGTGAAAAGAGAAATATTCAAAGAGTAAGACGACGTCATTTTTTTTTTTTTTTTGTGACAGAAAAATACCGTTGCATTTATTTAAACCATTTTGTGACTATATATATATGAAAGCCGTCTCAAAGCCACAATATATACATATATATATATATATATATATTTTTTTTTTTACTTTTTTTTTTTTTGTAGGTACTTATTACAGTCGCAAAAAACTCTTCTTTTTTTTTTTTTGCAACTGCAGTTGGTGCTGTCGTAAAAACTCTAGTTTTTTGCGACAGCAATCTCTGTCGTCCAAATACTCTTTCTTTTTTTTTTGCGACAGCAATTTCTGCCGTTGCAAATACTCTCCTTTTTCGCGATAGCATTTTATGTCGTCGCAAATACTCTATTTTTTGCGACGACAAGTTATGCCGTCTCAAAAAGTCACATTTTTTGCGACGGCAAGTTATGCCATCTCAAAAAGTCACATTTTTTGCGACGACAAGTTTTGTCGTCGCAAAAAGTCATTTTTTGCGACGGCAAATTTGCCATTGCAAAAAGTTCCGTTCTTTAAGCCCCCTTTTCTTGTAGTGTGTTAAGCATTTGGACGGAAAAGGTCGACATGGACAACATGTGCAAAGTTTTTAAGGGCAAAAAAGTCAATTTCCTCTCACTCTTAATTAACTCAATGATTAATCCATCTAACTCAAAGTGAGTTAACTCACTTCCATTTAACTTAATGATATATATATGTGTGTGGGGTGGTGGGTGTGTGTATATATCTTTGTACACAGAAGAGAGAGAGAGAGAGAGGAGGAGGAGGTGTCGTCGAAGAGTTGGGAGAGGAAGAGGGAGGTGGCGTAGAGGGCCTATGAGGGATGATAAGGTAGCGTAAGGTGATGGCAAGGCAGTTGATATCGCAAGTTTGGAATGAAAGTAATGAGGTGATGGCGTCGCGATTGTGAGAGAGGTATGGTGACACAATGGAAAGAAAACCCTAAAAAGAAGAGAGTTTTAACCAAAACCCTGAACCCTAATCGGCTGAGGCCATATGAGTCAACAGAGATCGATTCAAATTTTGATTAGTGTTGGGCTTTTGTATGTGTTCATGGTTATTCTAGAAGTTTCTTTTGTGCTTAGAACTGGGTTTAGTACTATGACACAAAAGGGTTTGAATGGGTTCTTCAATGACGCATTATCTCGGACTCTAGAGCTTCAAAGTGAAGAAGAATTGGTAGAAAAAGAAACTCCGATTCGGCCCTTGGAAGTCCCTTCAAAAGATTTGAATCACCAACATTCACAATCAAGAAGGCCCGAGAGGCGAATCAGAGAGTACAAAACTCTATCGAGTTTGAATTTCGAGAATAATGTTAAGAATAATAGTACTAAAAATGTGTTTTCAGGGATTTTGAAGTCAGCGAAAGAGGCATTTGAATTGGGGAAGAAGCTTTTGGATGATCTTAAATCAAGGAAAGCTCAAAACGATGTGAAAAAGACTACAAAGAATCAATTTGAGTCGTACCCATATTCAATTTCATTGTCAAGGTCTGAATTCACAAACCGTGGAGGAATCATTGTTCTTCCATGTGGATTGACACTGGGTTCTCATATAATTGTTGTGGAAAAGCTGAGGCAAGCTTACGCCAAGCATAACCCGAAGATATCTTTGTTAAATGATGGTCAGTATGTGATGGTGTGACAACCTTGATCTGTAATTAGTTAATACTTCGTGATTAAGAATGCCTAATAAGTAATTAACATGAAATCATGTGTTAATTGTGCATTTCATGTGTTATTTGTGATTTTATTTGTTTAGTGTAGGAATATCTGTTTGAATTTTCGTTTTGATATGCGAATTGAAGGCCTTATCGACATCTGAATACAAAACTGCCTAAGTTTACGTGTTATTTGGGATTTTTAAGATTTTATGGTAAGTTTAATTAGAATTTGATTCGGACTCAAATAATTAGAATAAATTAATAATTAAGTTGAACTAGCTTAACTGTAGTCACACTTAATTAGCCTAATGCTAATGAAACTTGTATAAGGCTAATACAAGAGCTTGAAAATGTTCTACACATTCATTTCCTCATCTTTGAGACCAACGTGAGAGAAAGAGTGAGAGCTAGAGAGAGAAGATACAACATTCAAAGAAGAATAAGAGGAGAATTAGAGAGGATTGGAAGACTTGTTCAAGGAATTGCTAAGAATAGAAGACTTGAAGACTTCTAGGTATGAATACAATCTTTAACTCACAAATTGGAGCTATATAGTGTAAGAATTCAAGTGAATTCTTGAGCTTAGAGTGTAGAAATGAGATCACTCCATGCATGCATGCTCATTTCATCACATTTTGAAGTTATTTCCAAAAACTTCTCACATGCATGTATTTATCTTAGCTTTGGTTTATGAATTCATCCCATTTCATACCATTATATCTCAATTATTCATGTTTTGGAAGAAAAGAATTCATGTCAATTCTTCCTTGTAATCCATATGGAGTTTAAAATGCGATTTTGAACAATTGACATTCTTTTGGGCCTTGACCTTGTGAAATGATTTTTAATTCATGATGTGTTATGAGTTTCTGCATGTTTCTTTCATTTTAGCCCAAAAGAATGAGCTTTGATGTGTTAAAATTGAGTTTTGGACTTGAAGAGCAAATTTGGAAATTCCAGAATTTGCACTATTCGCTAGAGTAGTGGAACCTTCGCTCGAGTGTACTTTGTGAGCTCTCAGTACTTTTGCAAAGTTTGACGGTTTGCTCGAATGACCAAAAGACCGCTCAAGCGACCACCTTTTATTTTCAGTCTTGGCTCGATCAACCAAAAGTTAGCTCGAGTATAAAATGAGAGTATCCAGTACTTTTGCAGACTAAGGGGTCCGCTTGAGCGACCAAAAGACCGCTCAGCGATTTTCATGTTTCTAAAATTTCACAAAGTGTTTTCCAGGTGCATTTTTGCGTCATCATTACATCTTAGGCTACAATAATGATGAAATGAATTAGAAACACACCAAGAAACAAAATTAATAAGTTTAAACGTCAACAAAGCGTGTGTTTCAATGTGTATCTATTACGTGTTTGTGTAGGTCACGTGTTATCATCCGCCTAATCAATCTGCTCTGTCCGCTTTACTTCTAGGACTATCGATGAGTAACAACTCTGTAAAGCTATATTTGACTATAAGTGTAACAACCCCAACCCATGATTAACATTAATCCATGCTTAAGTATACCTAACAAGTAATTAAGAAGAAATTCTGAGTTAATTACATGTGCATTGTATTATTTGTGTTTATATCTGTTTAATGTAAGAGGATTATCATGTTTCGTTTCGGTTTGTGAATTGAAGGCCTTATCGGCATCTGATTCAGATATTGACTTTATTTTTGAGTTTATTAGAATTTTTAGAATTTTATGATAGGTTTAATTGAAATTTGATTCAGAACGATTAAATTAGATTAATTTAATGCCCATTTGATTAACTTTAATTAATTACCACCAAGTGAGCCTATATAAGACTCCCTACATGCTCCACTCATCTCTTTCTTTCAATTTCAATACATTTTTGAGTTTACTCACACACACAAACATGAGAGAGAGTGAAAGGGAGGTAGACTTGAATTCAACCAAAGTGGGACTTGCTTGAGAATCAAAGAGAACTAGGGAGGATTAGCTTGATTACTCAAGAATTGGTCTACTTGAAGCTCAATTGAGAAGTTTAGGTGAGAACTCAAGCTTATGATAATATAATTAAGTTAGTCAACTCATGAATTCAAAAGAAATCCTACAGGAAGGCAAGAATTAAGCCTAGATAGTTGATTTTGGGAGTGTATCATGCATGCATAATTCTTATAATTTGAAAAGTTGATTTTCAAGAATCTTCACATACATGTCTATACTTGGGTTTTGTTCAAGGAATTCAACATGTCTTTGACCCAAACATCTCACGTGCTTATGATTTGGAAACTTGAAGCTTAAATCCCTCAATGCATGTCATATTCATGTCATGTTTTCACAATTCAAGTTTGAATTTTGCTCAATCGTCAAGCTTATGGACCTTGATTTCATGAAATGACCTTTAATTCTCAATGTTTTTCAAGTTTAGACAAGTTTCCACAAGTTTTGGCCCAAATGATGAGTTTTGAAGTGTTGAAATCAAGATTTGCACCTTGGAAGCAATTCTGGAGATTCCAGAATTCTGTTCCTACGCTCGAGCATAGGAATCTACGCTCCAGCGACCACTCTGAGAGTGTGCACTTCCACTCGAGTGACCAGAAGTCCGCTCGAGCATGAAATGCAAGCTTCCAGAAGTTCTTATGTTTTGCAGCACGTTCGAGCGACAAAAGTTGTACTCGAGCGAGGGCATGTCTCTCACGCTCAAGCGAGAGTCGAGCGAGCATTGAGCGAAAAAATCAAGTAACCAGCATTTTTGCAAAAGTTTACAGACCGCTCGAGCGACAGATCTTGTGCTCGAGCGACCACTCACATTTTACATGTCTGCTCGAGCGATGACCTTGTTTTTAGCACTTTTTGTTAAGTGTTTTCAAGTGCATTTTTGCATCCTCTTTCCATCCTAGGCATTCATAGGCCAAGATCAAGACACCATAATGAGGATAAAGAAGTAGAAACACACCAAGACAAGAAAAAACTAAGTTAATGATTCTGGGTGTGTAATTCAGTACGTATTCGTTCTATATTTGTGTAGGTCACGTGCCACAAGATATTTGAATTGCCTACTCTATCGGTTACTTGGAGCCATATGTTATCTGTGAGTAATAACTTAGTAAAGTTATGTTTAAGTTAAATTATTTTCTGTATATGGAATAAGATTTGTTCTATAAAATGCCATGTTTTATACTATGAATGATTATCCAACTCTAACAAATGTTTGTGATATTATGCTATGATCCAAGTATGCTATTTGTACCCGGACTGGATGTCCCTTATGGAACTGACAAGTTATCTGTACCCGGCTAGAGGTTTCTTTATAGAATTGACAAGTTATCCGTACCCGGCTGAATGTTCCTCTATGGAACTGACAATTATAATCTATGATACTCTGTATATGATCTGTTAGCGCTAACGGATAAACCATGTATGATCAAGCATGAATTCTGAATTCTGTATATGAATTGAATAAGCATACGAATGTGAACTAGCTTAGTCATGGAACATCATTCATTTAATCCTTTACTTTGTTATTATTCACTGGGCTCACGTTCACTATTTATATTATGTATGTAGGTGATCAAGCACATAACCAGGCTCAGAGTTGAGGACCTGGCGTCTCAGTTTTTGTCAGCCAACCTTTGCACCTCCCGAGGAGGTTCCGGATTAAGTCAAGTTTAGTGGCTGTGTTGTTATGAATGTATAAGACTTTGTTTCTTTTACTCCATGAACAAGTTTCTCTATTTTTATGTACATGAAGTGACGTATAAATACTGTATCTTTTGACGTCACTCGTATGTTTATAAAAGTATAAGATTATATGTCCCATGTATGTCTTCACAACTCAATGGACTATGTATATTTTATGTATTTACTTCCACAGTCCCTAATTATACATTATTATGTAAAGAGGCCTTTGGTAATACAAGGATTATTGGCCGATTACGACGCTAAACCTATAGGGGCGGGTTTGGGTTGTGACAATAAGTATTTTCTAAAGGAAATAAAATGATCTGTTTTCTGAAATGTTATTTTGTAAATCATGAATAATTGTCTAGTTTTCTGAAATGTATTTGTGGTATCCTTAGCTTCATGTGATATATGTTATCTGCTACCTGGTACCAAGGTTTCAGGTGGGTTTCAATTATGGAACTAGTTATACATAACCGCTTATCTGCTCTGTATGTGGGTCTTTATGACCACCTACTCTACACGTGGGTCTTTATGACCAATCTGATATGTTAGCGCTAATGGAGGTACCACTTATGACTATATGCAAAATCTGAATATGTATACGAATTTGTTTATGATCTGAATTCTGATTTTTGAATCTGATATGGACATCATTCGTAAAACCTGGACTCTATTGTTATTCATTGGGCTCTAGCTCACTGTATTATGTATGTATGTAGGTGATCAGGCACATGACTAGGCTTAAGCTGTTGCCTGGAGATCTGTGTCAAGCCAGCTTGTGCATTTCCCGTAGAAGTTCCGAAATCCGTAAGTGATCTTGTCTTCTGTGAAAAAAAGAAAAGAAAAAAAAGAAAAGAAGAAAGGTTCTATTTTCTTTTGTTTTGTCGAGATAACTTTTGTTAATCTGTATATAGGGCTAAGCCCCTTTCTGTTCTATCTGTATATGTGATGATGTGATAACACAAGTATGACGTCATAATATATGTATTATAAGTTTTAAATTTATGTCTCATGTATGTTTGCACAGCTCTATGGACATCATAGTTTTTATATTTGCTTCCGCTAGCCCTTTATTTTGTTAATCTATGTCAGAGGCCTTTGGTAATCTTAGGATTACCGGCCGGTCACGATGCTAAACCTATAGGGGCAGGTTTAGGTCGTGACACATGGTTTCACAGTTTATAATGGAATTGTAAGGTTTGAAGACTGTTGATGGAGATGACCCGAAGATATCTTAGTGTTGTGATTTTTGATCTAGGGTTGAAAATTGGATTTTGTTTTGTAATTTTTGATAGTTATGATGATCTGTTGATATTGGGATTGTTGTTTAGCTGTGGCGGTGGCGGGGGCAGCGTTTACAGCAACAGAAAGCAATGAAACGGCAGACAAAGATTGTCAGTGTCTTTGTTCAATCACAAGCTGTAGCTTGCTTTTCGTGCTCCTTTCAGATACGACTAGCCCTACAATTCAAACTCCCATGGTTCTGAATCTGATTCCACACGTGCAATGTGAAATAGATAAACACAAATGAGTCCAAATCCGATAAATCTTTTAGAAAATTGATTTTGAATCAAAAATGCCAAAAATTGACTACTTTGTCGGATTATAGAATCGCCACCTAAATATTTTTGAAAAATTTAGGAAACTCGAGACTCATGCCAAAGCCCACCTATCCGTTATCACCAAAGTATCTCGGCTCGGGAACTTAGGTACGAGAGGGAAAGGTCATAAATTGAACACTCCACTTGTCCGATCAAAGATCGGCTACTACTAATCTTGATGTGATTCTTATTTATATTATATGCTCTTGTTCCGATTATTAGGCTAATTTTACTATGTAACGCACGCAAGTATAGACTAATTTGCGAAAATTGGAATACCTTGATTTATGTGTGTTTTGAAAGGTATTTGAATATGTACCACTGAAAAAAGTGATCTCATATGAACATTAATCAAATTATCCCAATTTAAGCAATTAGCCTTCATTCACAGGCATTCAAACAGGTATATCAATTAAGCACTTAGCCTCATGGAAAATATGCTAGATATGGCAACAATTACACACATGCGATATGCTAAAGCAATAAATGCTCACCTAGTACTTCAAGGCAAGCCAAACAAAATAAAAGAATTAGAAAACATGCATGCTCCTAACTAATACAACACATGCGATATGCAATTTAAGTTTGCTTGGCTACTAACATGGCATGTGAATCAATTTCATAGCATGCGGTTTGAGCACATATTTAACGAAGTAAGAAATAACAATGTCGTTAGAATGATGAACCGAACCTTTATGCATACGAAACAAATGGATGCTTTGTACATGGAAAATGCTAAGTAAAAATAATGCTCTATGCAATCCATCATAAGCAAGTAAATAAAAGGGAGAAAGAAATGGGGGTTGGAAGATATACACATTATTACATTTTTGCCCTCACGCAGGAGTGTCCGAATGAATGTCATAACTAATTATTACAAATTAACTAGCGATTACAAACCAAATGAAATAAATTAACTACACTAGCTAATTATTACGAATGAAGATTAAACTAACTAATTAGTAACAACACCATAAATTTAATAACTACTTTAGCTAATTAATTAAGTACAACACAAAAAATAACTATATACTCTAACTAATTAATATAAGTTAGAATTAAACTAACTAATTAGTTACAATACAAAATGAACTAAGTAAGCAATTAACTATTACAAGTTCACTACTTTAAGTACTACATGCTATTATTAAAACATTATTTTAACGACGGGCCCCGAGAGACGAGGGATGGTTCATGTATGCATGCGGATTTCCACCCGAAAATGCTCTTTGTTTTGCTACCAGAATGCTTCTGTTTCACAATCAGAAAATTCCTCTATTTTTCACCTCAGTCTCTGCTCTGTTTTGTTCTGCAGGAAAAAGGATACTACCTGGCTAAAAAAGGTAGCCGTGTCACGATTCAAACCGGCCCCTATAGGTTTAGCATTGTAACCGGTCAGTAATCCTGGGATTACCGAAGGCTTCTGAGACATATTAACATATTTTTAGAGGCTAGCGGAAGCAAATAACAAAGATACAACATCCATTGAGCTGTGCAGTGTGACAGCCTGAAAATTTAAGTCATTCCTTAAATTTTATATTAGTATTATTTAATTATAAATAAGAGAAATCTTAAATGTTTAATTAAATTTTCTATAAAAATAAAATATGAAATAAAGTGCAATGGATTATATATATATATATATAAGAAAAAAAAAAAAAAAAGAAAGGGGATAAACATGAATTAAGTGATAAGGATGCCACGTGTAGGAGCTGGGGGCTGGCTTGGTGCCCACAGTTGCTCCCTATAAATAGGGGAGGATTTGCTTCGATCAAGAAAACAGAAATAGGAAAAGGAATGAGGGAAAAGGAAGCGAAAGAAGGGAAAAGTACCGGAAGTAAAGAAGAACGAGTAAGGTATTAATTTTAAGGTGAGTTATATTATACCTTGAGTCACCATAATATATTTTATGTATGTTTTGACTTACCATAATTTATTTTATACAAGTTGTATTTATTAGTTATATTAATACAAGTTATGTTTATAAATATTTCAGTTACGTGGATTATTTTCTGAACTCTATTTGTTTAAAATGAAAACTCATGATTGTTTGTTTAAATTTTAAAGAATATTTGACTATAACCTTATAAACAATTATGTTTTGTAAGTACCACCACGGAGTCCTACACCTTAGGGGACTTAAATAACCATTGGCCTTTGTTTGGTCACTTTGTGGCCCTCTATTGTCATGAATCTATTGACCTCTGTTCTGTGCGAAGCAAAGTGCTGTGCGGAGATAAGTGCTACACTATTGTGGGAGCCACCTCTATAATCCATACGAGCCACCTATTGAATCCGTACCTCTGTTCTGACTGTCACTCCTGTGACCTCTGTTATGTTTTGTTCGATATCGTGGTTATGGTTATTTATTTCATAATCTCAGTTTTACTACTTAAATTATTATTTGTTCAGACTAAGTTATCTTAAATATTTTAGTTATATAACTATCCATGGTTATTTTGTGTCCCTTATACTCTTGGCATAATATTTCTCACTCTGCCATGTGCTTATAGCTGTTTACCAATTTTCAAGAAACAATGCAATTCAGAAATAGCTTTTGGAAAGTCTTAGATGCGAGGGCTGCGGAATAAACACACACAACACTTTATGATATTTTTATATGTAATATCAGTTTTTTTGGTCAATAAATTTTGTGATAAAAATATAAGCTCCGATAATTATTTTGGTACCCTCACTTAAATATTATTTCCGCTCGCGTTTATTAATTTGTTCAAGAATTGGTCGGAGATAACTTCAGTTATTGGCCATCACGATGCTTAACCCTTTGGGTACGGGGAGCGGGTCGTGACATGCAGACTTATATGAGACAAAAAAATTTGAAACTTTTTATATACGTATTTACACATCATTCTTACGTCATCATATATATACAGATTAGACAAAAAGAGACTTAGCCCTATTTACAAAATAAACAAAGACTTGTTTAACCAAACAAGAAAACAAAACTTAAGCTTTAAATCACATAGCTATAGCCACTTGATATATTCGGAACCTCCACGGGAGGCACATAGGCTGGTTGACAAAAACAGATTCTAGACAGATGCCTTTAAGCCTGGTCACGTGCTTGATCACCTACATACATAAATAATACAGTGAGCTAGAGCCAAATGAATAATAACAGAGTAAAGGGTTTTAACGAATGATGTCCATCGCAGAGTTCAAAATCAGAGTTTATATCATAAACATATTCTTATCGGAAACAGAGTCTTCTACATATTCAGATTTCAAATCAGAAATAGATTCAGATATATGTTCATATTCATATTCATATTCAGATTTTGCATAAGATCATACGTGGTACACCCATTAGCTATCATATCAACTTGGTCCTGAGACCCACATGTATAGTCGGTATCAATGACCATAAAGGTCCATATCTTGCATGCAAGTAGCCATGGTATTATTACCCCCAGGCGAGGGCCACGTGAATATAAGCCTCGGTATTGTTACCCTCCAGGTAAGGGCCACGTGAACACAAGCCACAGTATTGTTACCCCTGGGCGAGGGCCACGTGCATATTGGCCACGGTCTTGTTACCCTCGGGCGAGAGCCATGTGAACTAAGGATACCACAAATATATTTCAGAAAAAATGGACATTCATTCATAATTCATAAAATAGCAGTTCAAGAAATAGATCGTATCATATCAGTCAGAAAATACTTGTAATTAAACATAACTTTACAGAGTTATTACTCACAGTGTTCAAATGCCTGGTTCGCCCTTGTAGTTGACCCTACACAATTCATAATACATATAAAAATTGGGTCACAATACAATTTATTCTTACTCACAGTGTTCAAATGCTTGGTTCGCCCTTGTAGTTGACCCTACACAATTCATAATACATATAAAAATTGGGTCACGATACAATTTATTCCGTTCTTTAACTTGTTTAACATTCTTAGGCTTCTTTTATGTTCTTTAATTCATTTACAATGTTTAATGTATGCCTAAGAGTGCTTTGGAAAGAAAGAGAACGGAAAACGAAGCATAGAATAACTTTTTTTATAAAAAAAAAATAAAAAATCTGAAACAGGGCTCTCTGCTCGAGCGTAGCTTCTGTCGCTCGAGCGGACCCCTTTGGTCTGGAAAAGTATTGGTTACTTGCATTTTATGCTCGAACGAGACTTTCAACACTCGAGTGAGATGCCTTGCAAAACAGGGTTCGCTCGAGCGATAATACAAATTTTTGCAAAACTTCTGGGAGCTCGATTTCCACGCTTGAGCGACACATTCATCGCTCAAGCGGACTTGTCGAGTTCTGGGTTTTTCCAAATTATGTTTGAGCTTCAAACTTGGTTCCATCCATTGTAATTAATATCATAAGACTCATATATAACTCTTAACCTGAATATAAGGGCCAATTTTACAAGATTTGAATCTCAATTTTACATAAATCCATCTTATAAACTCGAATCATATCAAACTCACTTCATAACTTCAAAGCTCATGCAAATTAATTTTCATATCATTTTGAAATATACATGCATGTGAAATATAAGCCTCATTTTCAACTTAAATAATACAATTGATGATCAACTTCATGAAATTCAACATTATCATGCTTGCATGTGCCAAAATAGCCTTCAATTCATTATAAAATGCATGCTTGACTCAAATATGCAAACTCATGACAATCCTTTACATGCATGTACATACAAACTTCAAATTCATCAAATTCAACTTAATTCATGTTCTTCATATCATGCCCAATTCCAAACTCACAAATTCCAAAACTTGAATTGAGCTTTCAAAATAATTTCAAAACTTGGGTTCATACATGGCTTGTCTAAAACATACAAACTCTTAAATAATCAAGAAAATATGATCAATTTTAAATCATTTACATCAAAACTCCTTTAATTTATAAATTAAGCCCATTGTTCATAAACCCATAAATTTTCAAAGCTTAATTCTTATTTCATCAAAACATGAAATCAATTATTAGAAATTCATGATGCATGTACAATTAGAAAATTAAAACTTGTAGAATTTGTCCATGCATGTAGAAATTAAACTTAATTCATGCATGATATTCCAAAATCAGACCCAAAATAATTAATTTCTAAATTAATTTTCATAAATTTGAACATAGCTTCAATTTCTCATTTCCTTTTTAATTACATAAAATTGACTTCAAACCCTTTCTATTTTCCTTTAAAACATGAAATTAAAGTATTAAACTTCTTAGAAAATCATTTGTATGCATGAAACATTTATCAAAATCCAACCAATTCTACATAATCAAGCTCAAACCATAATTAAAATTTGAATTGCTCTAATTTAGATTTTTATTAATTTTCCTCATATCAAATCTAAATTCAAACTCATAAAACATGAATTAAAATCTCAAAATTTGAAATTCCATGATGTATGTAAGGTTGAGTTTCAACTTATGAAGAATGACAAAATCAAACTCAAACTAACTACTTTCCAAACTTATTTCCTTAAATCATAGATGTTCCAAAATATGTTTAATTTGAATCAAACTCTTAAATTACATTACATGCATGGGGTAATAATCAAAATCAAAACCGATATTTGTTCTTTAATTCCTCCAAATTACATGCATGTAGAAATGAGACCCAAATTCATGCAAGATATTCAACATCAAATAAAACAAAATCAATTTCCATGTTTATTTCCATAACAATGAACCTAACTTTATTTTCTTATTCAAACCCATTTCCTTACAATTCCGTGGAATTGATCTTAAACTTTCTTAATTTCAAATGTAATGTGAAGTCCTTACAAAATATTTATAAACATGCATTTAGCTTAAATCCTAAATTCTTACTCAAAACCCAATTTCTTACAATTTACAATAAATTGATTTCATAGTCTCCATAATTTCAAGTATTATATATAGATTCTACATGATTTGAGTATAAATTTCTTACCTTAAACTTTGATTTCAGAATTTATAGTTGATTTTTTCTTGAATCTTCTTCCTCTCTTTAAATTTTCTTGAGCGCTTCTTTCCTTAGGTCATCTTTTTCTTGAACTAAGCCCCTCTCTCTCTCCTCTCTCTCTCTCTACCTATATTTCTATTCCTTAGAATGTCAAGCAATTGTATATTCCAGCAGAGGGATACACGGCACACATACACACACACCACTTTCTCTACACACACACATACTCCTCTGTACACACACCCACATACACCCTCAAAACTATAAATCATTCTACAAGTTAATTTATGGTTAAGATTGATTTAATTAAATAACACTTATTCTTAATAAATCTTGATTAACACATAATTAAATTAATCACAATCGCACATAATTTAATTAATCTAATCTGACTTCCATTAGAGCCCAATTAATTATATTTAAATTTATCAGTCTGAATCAAATTTTTAATCAAACTCCCAAAAGGCTCTAAACATCAAATTAAACTTATTTCCATCATCAATTTTGGTTCCTCAAATCATTAAGGTCTTCAATTTCATATTAAACTTCAAAATCTTCGCTCTATAAATTACATATTAAATTGAGTGCCTCATAAATAAATTTAATTCATAATAATCTTAATTCTCAATCCTTATAACTTAATTAACTCCAATTCAGACCCAATTGATCAAACCTTAATTTTATAAATCTAAATCGAATATTTAATTGAACTCCCATATGGTCCGATACTCGAAATTAAAATAATTCAATTCACCATTTGTACTATCTTGAGCCATTTAGGCTTTCAATTTCTAATTTCAAAATAAATCATCAATAGAATTACATACGAATCAATCTTCATAATTTTCATAAATCTCAGATTAAATTAGAATAATTGGCAATTAAAATCCAAATCTCCTTAATTAATTAAGTGCTGATCATTTTACGTGATGGGGTCGTTACAAGCCGACCGGCCAAAAAAAGTGGACGACCGTACAATAAAGGTGGTCGGCCGGCCACTAATGTTTGGTACTACCCTGCTACAACAGACATGGAACAGAGCACAAACAGAGTATTTTCAAGGGATGTTTGTCCACCCTACATCTTCTTATTATCAAACGGATCAAATGAGGAGTAGACTCGATTCGCAGCTATCTCGGAAATATCAGTATAGAAATAGTTGGTGTAGTGCATGCACCTACGGAGACAGCTGGCAAAAATATCTGGTTTTAATAACACAAGTGGTCGGTCAGCCACTAATTAGACGGTTGTATACTCACTTCTGGTCAACTGGCCACTAATGGGAACACTTGGCTGTAAAAATCTGCCTCTCGAGACAACTAGCTGGCCGGTAAAGGAAGTGGCTGGTCGGCCACAAAAATCTGTTGTCAATGCCTGACTTTAAACGGGCATATCTCTCTTATCCGGACTTGGTTTCAGGTGATTCTTGAGTCTATATTGAAGCCCCGAAAGTCTATTTTCCAATGGTGGTGGCCTCACATCTAAATTCTATGTGTAAAAAGAGATATGCCTATTTTAGTCAAAAACTGCTCATTTTTTTCTTAACTGTTTGATGCCCAACCTTTCCCTCAACTAGTTTTCTTCCCTCCCCTCCTATTTCCTCAAACTCCAAACCTATAAATAAGATGTTTTTAAAAAAAATTCAAAGAGTTCACGCCTCTTTCATTTATTTCCACTTTGTCCTTACTCGGTTTACCAAAAAGTGCAATATTTTAAATGAAATGCGAGTCTCGAAACATCGTAGAAGCATTTGGAAAAATATTTTGAAAAAAGAATTTTAAGGTCTAAAATAGTTTTGGACTAAAATAGTTTGGTCAAAAATGGGGTGTAAGGTTGGGATTAGAAGCTCAAAAATCGAAACCTTTTACTGAAGAACTTAAACAATTGTACAGCGGATCTTTTTATCATCGAGTGATCAACCTGAGGCGGCCAAGTCTTAGGGGCGGTAAAAAATGGGGTGTCTACACACGCAAGGAAGAAGCTAAAAGGGAAAGTAAAATGTCTATTTTGCCATCACATATCATTCACGTGCAAATTTTCCGTCCAATTTCTTAACTTCCATTTTCAATTGGACCAAAATAATACAAAGTTCAAAATTCAAGGTCAAAATCGAGCAAATTAAAATTAGAGGGACCAAAATGACACAACGTGTAAAGTACAAGGACCATTGATATAATTTGCCCTACTAAAAATTAATTTGGTAAAAAAATAAAAATATAAAAGATTTATCATTTTAATATAATTTTATTTTTGGTGAGTAGAAATAATTTTAAATATTTTTTAAAAAATTGATATTTATTTTTGTCAAACTAATTTATATTTTATCAAATTGATGACTTTGCTCCTGAAATGGAATAACAATGTCTTCAATTATCCTTATTTGGAACGAGATTCAAAATTCATAATTAAATGTATCACAATTAAAAGGTTAGGGATTAAAGTGATACAAATCTCAAACTATAAAAACCGTTAGTGTAATTTGTCCTTATAATATAGAACATATACTAACACTAGTACACAAAAAGTTATTATATCAAGTATAATGAAACCTATTATGAGAGTTAGACCAAACACTATGTACAAAAAATTAAACAAATAAGGCAAGGGCAAGAGACAAATAATGCTTTGATTTTTTAGAAGATGATTATTTACAGTATTTTTTCATCCAGTCTTCATCTAGTAATTGATTCAAATGTCACAATTCAACTATTGAATAATGATTAGATGAAAAAAGTATTAAGAGGATCTGAATCTTAAAGCCTGATATATCTAATTTATAATAAGACAGTTTTAGTGATTTAAAAAAATAATACACAAAATTAAATAAAACTAATATTAAATTAAAAGAGAGAGGGGGGGTTTATATTTAATAAATACTTGGCGAGAAAAATTTGAAACAAAAATGTAATAATAGAATCATCATAGACTGCATAATTAAATCGCAAGTAACAATAGAATCATCATAGATTTCATAACTAAACTAGAGGGCATGGCCATGGGTATGTGCATTCCAAACCTATAAGTAGAATTTTTTATTTTTTTTAAATGTTTGTTTTTGCATTTCCCAAATAAATTGAATGCCATTCTACATGCTATTTTAAATATTTTCATCACCCAAAATGGGAAAAGAACATGTTACTTTCATTGTATTATTGGCATGTTGCCGCAAGCAAGGTAAAACCCCAACTCAAAGAATAAAAATGAAAGAAAAATGATAAATTACGAACTAGTCATATGTGATGGACTTAATTACTTATAAGTCCTTCACATTTTTTTAATACATTAATAAGTTATAAAATACTTATTTGACCCCATACATTTTACGGATATCGGTAGATGAAAAAATGAGTGAGACTTATAGGTAAATAAGTCTGGTAAATAGGACCAGCTCGTAAATACCATTGAAAAAAATGAAAGAACATTATCATTGAAGCATCTTCTAATCCTTTTTTTTTTTTGTTTTTTACTCTTTTGATATTTTTGTTATTAGTGATTTTGTTTTTAAATTTGTCAAATCTTTAAAATATATTTTAACACTTTAAAAAAAGTGGGGGAAAACATGTTTCAAATAGAGTTGAAAACGAATTGAGTCACATCGAGTAGTAGGTTGTTTAAGTTTGATTTAATAACTTAACAAACTTAAAATTATGTTCAAAATTAATTTGTTTACATAATGAATCAATTTCGAACTATCTGAATGAATTTGAGTAGCTTGATTGATTTATTTATTTTTAAAATACAAAGGAGTTGTTCAGGATGCTAAAAAAATAGCATACTTTTTATTTTTATTTTTATTTTTTTGGAGTCACAGCATCGCTATATTTTTATGCACATTTTTTTTTGTAAAAAGTAAAAAAATTACTAAAATAGTTTATTCTCAAACAATCCCTAAGATTTGTGAACCGTTGTTCAAATTTGACTTCAAAATTAATCAATTTAAAATTATGTTCAAATTTAACTTATTTACATAATTAGACGTTTTCAAAAAAGTTTGTAACCAGCAAAACACCATTAGTAGTCTCAAGTATGATGTGCAGAGTGTTATCTAAATAAATCCAAATCACATGTGAAATCTTGAGAGCAAAGCGTGTATAGTGTAACTGAATGAATTTTTTTAATAATTTTAAAATAGGAGTTAATTTTATGTATGAAAAAAGTAGAGTATCTAGATTTAGAACTCAGTAGCCATAACCATCGTCTTAGCATAAATAAAAATAATTTCCGTTGTAATTTTGAAAATAATTTTACACATCAGCTTCATAGTGAACATAATCCTCAGCTAAATAGTATCATAGATTATCAGATTAATTTTGCAGAAAATATTAAAAAGGACATAGATAAAATTAGTAATCTTTTTATCTCATCCATAGATCATCTCCGTAATAATCGTAGTATAATTAAAGATCAAGATAAAAAATTAGATTATATCCAAGATCAGTGTAGTTCCATCCTACAAAAAAGAATAGATTTAAATTTAGAAAAATTTCCTACGAAATTAGAAATAGAAACTTTAATTTCAGCCACCAATCAAATAGCTTGTAACGCCCTCAAAAATAACCCATAACATACACAATAATAAGATGCATTACTTAAGAAAATAAACCATAATTCATTTATCAGAGTATCCTTAAATAAAGACATTACATGTAATAATGAAAGTAAATGCCCTATGGGCTTACATCTTTCCAAGCCAATACTTGGACACAAAATGTGAGTACTAACTCAACTACAAATTAAGCCCTCAGCTTGTAATTACATGTAATATTAAAACAAAACAAATAACTAAACTAGTCTTCTAATCCAAGTCCTTCCAAGCTAAGTCCTTGGAGGTAGCTTATCACCTGAACCTGAAAATGATGTTCCCATATAGGGTGAGCCACAGCCCAGTAGAAAAATACTAAACCAAATATAAGTATTGAATAAAGTCCTAGCATTTAATAGATGGTTAACCATGATAATCAATTATATCCACATACAGTCTTAAGACACTAATGTCTATGACACTTATCAATTTCCATTATTATCAATATGGCTCAGAACCTGACCAAACAACTGTGAACTATATAGCATATTCACATTACGTCCAATATCAACAACACAAATGAGACTCAGGCTCATATCAAAAACACTTCATTCTTCCAGATTGATACACATTTTAGTGCTGTATCAATAAAACACTTCAATATAATAAGCACACATAATAGTGATGCTAATGGAGTCCATCCCCTATCTCCTCCCAAACAAAATCGGTTTAGAGGTCCATCACCTATCTTCCCCTAAACCGTGGAGTACATCCCCTATCTCCTCACAAACAATGCAATGCATGTAAACACATAACATATACAACACACAATCAATACATTTAATGTCTGTATTAATTCAACAGTCAAAGTTAATGACTAAAACAATGTGATTAGTTCCAGTTATCCCTAATCCACATGCAATGTCTACAACAATCATGACTATCCTCTACCGATAGCCCAAAACAGTTATTTCTAGACTGGAAATAAATAAATCAACAATTCAATAGGCAATGATTTAAATTAATCAACTACCCCATTTAATCAATAAATTCCTCAATGCAATGAATTCAACCAATTTCCCCAATTTTCCTTAAATTAAACATACAATTCAATTTAATACAACAACTAGGGTTTTTCCCAAAATTACCAAACTACCCCAACATATTAAAATGCTAAAACTCAGAACAAAACGTATACATTGGAGTAGGAGATCCCTACCTCAAGGAAATAGCCCAAAAAGAGAAGATGGAGATGAAGATCCAAACTCAAAGTGCTCCAAATCCAAACTTGTTCAGATTAAACTGAAGCTCTCGACCCACTCTAACTTTTTAATAAAGGGTCTAGGGTAGAAACACACCCTAAATAGATCAAACCTAAGAGAGAAAGTGTGTAGGGAGAGAGAGAAAACGGTTTTAGGGTTTTGGAAACAAGAGGGAGATGAAAAATGGTCCAGAAAGTCGGATCTCGCCCTTTTATAACAGTCGCCCCTCGAGCATGGAAACCCCCGCTCGAGCGCCACTCACAGACTCCCGCTCGAGCGGCCAAACTCCCGCTCGAGCGGCGGATGCACACTCCCAGAAGTTTCTGCAGACAGGTCCCGCTCGAGCTCCCAACTCCCCGTCGAGCGTCACTCACAACCTTCCGCTCGAGCGGCCAATCCCCCGCTCGAGCGTCCAACACTACACAGGAAATACTGGATGGGTGATATTCCCGCTCGAGCGCAAAACCCCCGCTCGAGCGGACAAGCAACAACAGGGTCCCCGCTCGAGCGTCAAACTCCCCGCTCGAGCGGATAGGTCAAAATCTGGGCAACTAGTTTAGGCATCTAAACTCAACCGACCTGTCACAAACCTGCCCAACACATCTTAACTCAAAATAAGAAATTAAAGAACGATAACAACAATCTGATAACAACGAAGTCTACGGAACATAAGTCCTGATACAACAATCAAAAGGAAAAAGACCGGGGTCGCTATATAGCTAAACAAATAGAACAAATTAATCAAATTCAGATAATTTAAAACAGAAATTAAAATTTAGAACCAATTAGCAAGATCTTAGTTATGAGTAGTGATAAAAAGGCTAATAGAGATTACCAGACTATTTTAAAACAAGCAGAAAGATTTTCATAATAATCAGAAGAATCAGTAGCTATCAGGTGTAAGTCAATCAGATAAAAATAACAGTAAACAAAATAATATAGAGATTTTATTTTTAATAAGATTGTGTGAAAAATTTGAATACCTATCAGAACAACTACATAGCTTAGAAAATCGTCTAGCCTCTTTAGAAAAAATAGTACTTCAGAAAGGAAAAGGAATAGAAGGACAATCCAACAAACCTCAATCTCAAGTAAACGAGGAAGATATAGCTAAATATTTTGAAAAGCTTAAATTACCAAAGAAACCTGTTTGTAGAACTTATAGAAAATAAATATGTTTAAACAGCTAATTAAAGGTAGTAGTAGTAAAAAGCGTAATGATGATGAAGATGTTAAAGTAGAAGAGTTTATGGATGTAGAACAACAAATAGAAAATTTTAAGAAAGAAAAATTAGAATTAATTCCAGCTAAATATGTGTATAAGCTAGGTAAAATTCATAAAAAATAATATTTATTTAAACATTATGCTGAACAGATGATTAGTGTAACTCAAGAAGACGAAAAAATAGAGCTTAGTTTTGACATAGAATGTTTAGAATTAGAAAATAGCAGCGCTTAACAACAGTTAGAACAGTTTTATATAAATACCCTTTAAAAGATAAATTAATTGAAGATCATATGAACTCTTTAGAATTAGTCAACCTAGTTGATTCTCAACCCTTTAGTCAATACTCTCAGACACAACCAGATAATACTATTTACCATTTCAATTATCCGTTATACCTAAGTCAAATTTAGTTGAATTCTTGTGTAATTAAATTTGTAGAAAAAACCCTCAGTATAGATGCCATGATAGATACAGGAGCAGTAAATCATATATGAACAACACGTAGTTCCACCAGGATGGAGCACCTTAGCAACCCCAGCCTTAGTTAGCATAGCAGATGGCACTAAACAGACATATACACATTGCATCAATGGTGCCAGATTAGTTTTCATCATCTAGGTTCTCAAGATCAGCACATAGAATGGTTCCCATTACCTCAAGTTTGGATAGGAAATACCCGTCAGAATCATCCTTTCATTTTAGGACTTAATTTCATACTTAGTTTACAAGGTGGCATGTTTATCAGCCAACACAACATCAGTTTCTTCAAACGAACAGTCAATACCCACAGCTTATGCCCTTAGCACCATAGCCCATTCATCAGAGTTGCGTGCGAAGCGTAGTGGTACCATAGGAGTAGATTCAGTTCCCGCTAGTTTTTTATTTCCAAGTAGAAATATTTTTCCAGAGCTAGCCCAAAATACATACCTAATGAGTAGCAAACACTTCTTTAGAAAATTAGATATGAAAATTATGAGTTAGAAGAGTTTGAAGAGTTCATTTTGAAGAAAGGAGACTATTGGAACTAGAAGATTTTCCAAAAATAGTTAACTTAGATTAATTTTTGCAAAATAAGAAAATAAAGAAAAAACCAATATATAGAAGAACAGAAAATGAATTAGATGAGATAATAAGATTAGCTGAAACAACATAAATTTTAGGAGAACAACCCATGAAATATTGGGAGAGAAATAAAATTTTAGCCAGTTTAGATATAAAAAATAGAGATTATAAGATTACCTCAGCACAAATAGATCATACGCCAGTAGATATAGAAGAATTTAGAACCCAGATTAAGGAGCTATTAGATTTAGGAGTAATTAGACCCAGTAATAGTCCACATAGAAGCGCAGCATTTATGGTTAGAAATCATGTAGAGATAAAAGAGGAAAAGCAAGAATGGTTATAAATTATAAAAGATTAAATGACAATACAAAGAAAATAAAATATAATATACCAGATAAAGATCAACTCATAAATAGAATACAAACAGCAAAAATATTTAGTAAATTTGATTGCAAGTCAGGATTTTGGCAGATAAAAATGGAAAAAGAAAGCATACCATGGACAGCCTTTTATTGTCCACAAGGACATTACGAATGGCTAGTCATGTCTTTTGGATTAAAAAATGCACCTTCCATATTTCAGCGTAAGATGGATAGTATATTTAATAAATACAGTTTATACTGGTATACATAGACGACATATTAGTATTTAGTCCAGATAAAAATAGTCATATAGATCATTTGTATAAGCTTAGAAGAATTCATAAATAATGGAATAATAATTAGCAAAAAGAAGATGGTATTAAATAAACCTCACATAGAATTTTTAGGAATGGAGTTAGGAGATGGGAAAATTAGATTACAACCTCATATAGTCAAGAAAATTTTAGATTATCCAGATAAATTAGAAGATACAAAACAACTTCAATCTTTTTAGGAATTTTAAATTATGCACGAATGTATATTCCTAACCTTAGTAAAATAATAGGACCACTTTATAGCAAAACCACACCCACAGGACAGAAATATTTAATCAACAAGATATAGCTTTAGTTAGAAAAATTAAAGATTTGTAAAAAGCTACCAGACCTACAACTCCCCTTAGAATCAGAATATATAGTAGTAGAAACAGATGCAAGTCAATTAGGATGGGGAACAATATTATTAGCCAAACCCAGTAAGTATGATAGTAAAAATAAAGAACGCATTTGTAGATACAGTTCCGGAAAGTTTAAAGAAAAAGATACAACTATGACCAGCTTAGATTTTGAAATATTAGGAGTAATTTATGCAATAAATAAATTTAGATTATTTTTGCACAAACCTTTTACAATTAGAACAGATTGTGAAGCTATAGTTAGATTCCATAACAAACTCAATGAGCGTAAATTAAGCACTAGAAGATGGGCAAAATTTTTAGATTGTATAGCAGGACAAGGATAAAGTAGAATTTGAACATATCAAAGGTAGTGATAATAGGTTAACAGATTGGTTAAGTAGGAAAATATATTTAGAAAAAGAAGATAACCAGTTTAATTTTTGTGCAGATAATGGAGAACAGCAAGACCATGAACTTTGGGGGATTTTCTCTTCCCATTCATGAAGGCATAACCAAATTCAGACCTTTAACAGGGATCGAGTTAGATCCAGTTCAACAGTGTCTTTTAGATAACTTACCAGTCAGAACCACCCAGCTAAACGCCTTTCAGCCCTAAACTCTCTCAGTATATATTTTTCAAAAATCCAAAATAAACCTTTATCAAAAAGTTTTTCTTTCAATGTAGTAGTTAAAGGAACCAAGCCTGGTATTTACCATGACTGGGTAGAAGTAGAACCCTTAGTTAAAAATTTTACATTACCCCAGTTTGAAGGATTTTATGACTTTGAGTCAGCTAGTACCTATGCCCGAAGACAAATAGGAACCAGTTACTTTATTAGCCAGATAGCTAAAGATTACCTGGACACATTGAGCAAGATGAGGTCAACCATCCTTGCTACTAGTGGAGTTCCAGTTAGCCAGATAATTGGAAGTAGTAGTTCAGGCAGTAGTAGTAGTTCTAACCCTCAGACAGATTTTCAAAATCCTCTCCAAATGTGCAGACATTGTGAAGGCCTTTCCAGAAATTTCAAGAAAATTATGGATAAAGGCAAAAGAGTCAGTGAAGAGCTAGACCAGCTCCGAGACGAAGAAAAACAATTGAGAGCAACCGTTCGAACCCTAACCAATCAGCTTAAAAAATTAGCTCCAGAAAGAACTCCTACCTCCTTACCTAGCCCAGAAATCAAACAACTCACCAGTGAGGAATTTGACCAATTGAGTGCTAGAATGTATTTCTTCAGGCATTCTATCATTCGATCTCTTTGTGAGAAAAGCCAAGTAATAGAAGACCTAAAACCCTATATTTACACCTTAGCCGAAGATAGCAGAATAGCGAGCTAGTCATTATTCAGCAATTCTTCAGACCTTTCCATAGCAAGGTGACTGCCCCGGCTTAGCTTATCAGTGGACCTATACCTATGAAGATGAAGAACAGCCCTGTTTAGATGAAGAAAAGTGCAACAGGAGATCCGAACATTTTGGAAGATGTCAGTGTAACCTAGACTTCAGTGTTTGCCTTTGCCAGATAAATTTAGCCACATTCGAGCCATTGGAAATAGAAATCAGGGGCGAAACACGCTATCTAACAGCTCCAAAATTGTTAGATTACGGCTTTGTCTCTAGATTAATTTTCACAGATCCAGATCAGACAGATAGCTTTGGACATAAGCTTGGGTCATGCAGTACTATGTATAATGGAAGAATATCATCCATATATAGAAGCATTGATAGATAGCAAACCAGAATGGAAGGGAATATGGTGCAACCCAGCTAAGCATAAGATATACCTCAGAGGAACTTCAAGATACCCAGCATTCTCAATAGGGACCTTGGCCATATAGAAGATTTCCACTCAAAGACCAGCTCAACAAATGGAGAAAATTTGCTAGCAACTCCCTATTAGCATATAATGGAAATTCCGGACATCTAGTTTGTGAAGATAGATATCAGAAGATACATTGTAATTTAGCCATCCTGGGTTATCCATTCAGCAAAGAGACATTTGTTGAAGAAAGTCGATACCCTAACTATCAGCATGGCGTTTCTCAGAGTCACCAGAAATTGAAGGACAGAATCAAGAATGGTACGATGAACCACCCATGGGAGATGGGATGACTTTTACGACCAACTCTCAGCAGCAGACCTGGACGACCTCGCAGACAGAAATGTACGGGTAAAGCAAAAAAAAAAAAAAAAAAAAGTTATTTCTTGAACATTTTGAACATGTTGTAGTAGATTATTTCTTGACCCTTTACATTTTGAAGATTTTCTACGAAGACCCAACTTTGAAAAATCACTCCAAGAGTCGACATCAACAATTAGTGCTCCAGCAAAAGAAGACAAAGTCCATAGAAGATAAAGATTCTTCTCAGATATCAGAAAAATTGCACGCCAAGAAAAGACAAAAAGGATTTGCAAATATTTTGTGTCTGTAATTATTTAAGTCTGTCAGTAATAAGGATTTTCCTTCACTCACTACTTTAAAAAGTATGGATAACTCCTACCCTGCTTTATTAAAGAAAAGCTGTGAAAATCTTTATACGTGTCTTGTAATAATTTATAGTGTCAAAATTTTGTCAAAAAAGAAGGATTGAATGATATGCGATAGGGTCCAAAGCAGTACCCGATATCATTATCCTAATCTTTTATTGATAAAATTTAACAAGTTTTGAGTCAAACGTGCATATAATTGTATGTATATAAGTTTGTCTTTATTAGAAATTTGTTTTCAAAGTCTAGAAAGTTAGGATGTTTATTTTCTTAGTCTAGAAAGTCTATGGCTTAGGCTTAGTAGCCTTTAGACTTTGAATCTACAACATTTAACGTAAAGATATTTGATTTGGCTTATATGTATCAACTTTGTGTAAATTGGCATGTTTGCCAAGGATGAAGCAGAATGAAAAACACCACCTCACTCTGCGTTGTAAATTTTCCAACCCCTCTCAAAAACCTCTAAGTGTTTAAGTTTTTCAGAGTTTCAGAGTCTGTAATATAATCTTGTAAGTATATTTCTTATTAATATGAAGTGTGAGTAGTTTCTCTTTTCCTTAAATATTCGAAAGGGTAACTCTTCTATTCTAAAAATTTATTTTCTTTTTGGGAAAACTAAGTTTATGGAATGCTGTTTGCTCATTAATATTACATGCTTTGAACCTTCGTAGTATCTTCAATTTTCTATTTGTTACTGAGTGACCTTAGCTGAAGAGCCTGTGTGAGCCGTGGTTAGGCGTTAGAGGGCGAATTGTAGGCAGAAAGGGAAAAGTAAAAATGGAAAATAAAAATATACTATGTTGAACGAGGCTTAGTCTCAAGGTGGGAGTACATGTAATGAAAACAAACATTGCCTAAAAATAGTTTTTGCCATAGAAAAGAATTTTAGAATAAAAGGAGAGCAACCCGAGTAGAAATATTAAGGAAATATTGTTCATATAAGAATTTCAAAAAATCAAAAATTTGTATGCCCTTAGACGAAGACCTTAGGAATAAAATTAAAATTAGTACTGAACTAATACAAGAATTAGAAGATAAAACATTTAGATATCAGTTTCTTTTATCATTAGCTTCTGGCAGATCTCTAGAAAATTACAGTTTAAAAATTTCTCAGATAAATAGACAGCTAACTGTAAAACAAGAAGCCTTAAAATTAGCCATACAACAGTTTGAAGATCTTTTAGCATAACTGTAGAATTGATTAGATAATTCTCAGCCCAATTCCAAATAGTGGTAGACCACTAACTCAACCTCCCAAAAAATTGGTATCAGAGCAGTGTTCGGTTTTAGGACAGTTTAAGTTAGTTTATGCATTTGGCCTATGGTAATAGAGTAGTTTTTATTTTTGGAGATTTTATGTGAAATCTTGAGAGCAAGGCGTGTATAGTGTAACTGAATGAATTTAAATCCTCGGTAATTTAATTGTAAAATAAAAATTGCATTGATATATATAAGATATGTATTTAATTAATTTTTTAAATAAAATATGAAATTAATGCCTCTCATAATTAGATTAAAAATTATATATGTATTTTTTATGGATACTGGTAACTAGTATATCTAGAACATAGGAAAAATATAAAAAAAAATACGTAGATCTCGAGCCACTCATCACTAAATTCAAAATAATTTTTTATAATTTTTCTACTACCTTTTAACATTTTAACAAAACTTATTTTCTACTACCTTTTAACATTTTAACAAAACTTTCAAAACACCTTCGAACTAATAGAATATTTTTTATTAGTTCGAACTAATAGAATATTTTTTTTAAAATATTTTTTTCAAATGTAATATTTTTTAAAAAAAATATTTTTAGATGGGGATCTACATTCTTTCAAAACTTATTTTCTATTAGTTCGAGATCTATTACATTTGTCGATGAAAGTCAGTACCCTAACTGTAACGCCCTCAAAAATAACCCATAACATACACAATAATAAGACGCATTACTTAAGAAAATAAACCATAATTCATTCATCAGAGTATTCTTAAATAAAGACATTACATGTAATAATGAAAGTAAATGCCCTATGGACTTACATCTTTCCAAGCCAACACTTGGACACAAAATGTGAGTACTAACTCAACTACAAATTAAGCCCTCAGCTTGTAATTACATGTAATATTAAACAAAACAAATAACTAAACTAGTCTTCCAATCCAAGTCCTTCCAAGCTAAGTCCTTGGAGGTAGCTTATCACCTGAACCTGAAAATGATGTTCCCATATAGGGTGAGCCACAGCCCAGTAGCAAAATACTAAACCAAATATAAGTATTGAATAAAGTCCTAGCATTTAATATATGATTAACCATGATAATCAATTATATCCACATACAGTCTTAAGACACTAATGTCTATGACACTTATCAATTTCCATTATTATCAATATGGCTCAGAACCTGACCAAACTTACAATTGTGAACTATATAGCATATTCACATTACGTCCAATATCAACAACACAAATGAGGCTCAGGCTCATATCAAAACACTTCATACTTCCAGATTGATACACATTTTAGTGCTGTATCAATAAAACACTTCAATATAAATAAGCACACATAATAGTGATGCTAATGGAGTCCATCCCCTATCTCCTCCCAAACAAAATCCGGTTTAGAGGTCCATCACCTATCTTCCCCTAAACCGTGGAGTACATCCCCTATCTCCTCACAAACAATGCAATACATGTAAACACATAACATATACAACACACAATCAATACATTTAATGTCTGTATTAATTCAACAGTCAAAGTTAATGACTAAAACAATGTGATTAGTTCCAGTTATCCCTAATCCACACGCAATGTCTACAATAATCATGACTATCCTCCACCGATAGCCCAAAACAGTTATTTCTAGACTGGAAATAAATAAATCAACAATTCAATAGGCAAATGATTTAAATTAATCAACTACCCCATTTAATCAATAAATTCCTCAATGCAATGAATTCAACCAATTTCCCCAATTTTCCTTAAATTAAACATACAATTCAATTTAATACAACAACTAGGGTTTTTCCCAAAATTACCAAACTACCCCCAACATATTAAAATGCTAAAACTCAGAACAAAACGTATACATTGGAGTAGGAGATCCCTACCTCAAGGAAATAGCCTAAAAAGAGAAGATGGAGATGAAGATCCAAACTCAAAGTGCTCCAAATCCAAACTTGTTCAGATTAAACTGAAGCTCTCGACCCACTCTAACTTTTTAATAAAGGGTCTAGGTAGAAACACACCCTAAGTAGATCAAACCTAAGAGAGAAAGTGTGTAGGAGAGAGAGAAAACGGTTTTAGGGTTTAGAAACAAGAGGAAGATGAAAAATGGTCCAGAAAGTCGGATCTCGCCCTTTTATAACAGTCGCCCGCTCGAGCGTGGAAAACCCCGCTCGAGCGCCACTCACAGACTCCCGCTCGAGCGGCGGATGCACACTCCCAGAAGTTTCTGCAGACAAGTCCCCGCTCAAGCTCCCAACTCCCCGCTCGAGCGTCACTCACAACCTTCTGCTCGAGCGGCCAATCCCCCGCTCGAGCGTCCAACACTACACAGGAAATACTGGATGGGTGATATTCCCGCTCGAGCGCCAAAACCCCCGCTCGGGCGGACAAGCAACAACAGGGTCCCCGCTCGAGCGTCAAACTCCCCGCTCGAGCGGACAGGTCAAAATCTGGGCAACTAGTTTAGGCATCTAAACTCAACCGACCTGACACAAACTTGCCCAACACATCCTATAACTCAAAAATAAGAAATTAAAGGACGATAACAACAATCTGATAACAACGGAGTCTACGGAACATAAGTCCTGATACAACAATCAAAAGGAAAAGACCGGGGTCGCTATACTAACTATCAGCATGGCGTGTCTCATGAATCACCGGTGATAGGAGAAAATGACCAAGAATGGTATGATGAACCACCCATGGGAGAAGGGGATGACTTTTACGACCAACTCTCAGCAGCAAACCTGGACGACCTCGCAGATAGAATGTACGAATAAAAAAATAAAAAAAATAAAAAAAATAGGGTGTCCACTACAAGACTCCTACAATATTTTAAAAATATTCTATTAGTTCCACGATCTTGACTCTTTAAATTTTGCAAATCCTCCAAGAACCCGCCTAGAAGCATCACTCCATGGGTCAGCATCAATAATTGGCGCCCCAACAGAAGAAGACAAAATCAGTAGAAGATAAAGCTTCTCTTCAAATATCAGAAAATGCACGCCAAGAAAAGACAAAAAAGATTTTGTAAATATTTTATGTCTATAATTATTTGAGTCTGTCAGTAATAAGGATTTTCCTTCACTCACTACTTTAATAAAGTAGATATCTTACCTGCTTTATTAAAGAAAAGCTGTGAAAATCTTTATACGTGTCTTGTAATAAATTATAGTGTCAAAATTTTGTAAAAAAGGAGGATTGAATGATATGCGATGGGGCCCAAAAGCAGTACCGATCATCATATCATTAATCCTTTATTGATAAAATTTATCTATAATAGTGATATGAGTCAAAAGTTTGCATACATATAGTTTGTCCTTTTTCAATTTTCAAAAAGCCTAAGGAATAGGATAGCCTAGGTTTTGACTCCTTAGGATAATTTAGACGTAGGCAAAGATTTGAAGCTTTGTTTTATTTTCTTTTTGAGTTGTATAAATTGGCATGCTTGCCAACGGATGAAGCAGAATGAAAAATACCCCTTCACTCTGCGTTGTAAAATTTCCAACCCTTCTCAAAAACCCTCTAAGTGTACTAAGTCTTTCAGAATTTCAGAGTCTGTAATATAATCTTTGTAAGTATATTTCTTATTAATATGAAGTGTGAGTAGTTTCTCTTTTTCCTTAAATATTTCAAAAGGGTAACTCTTCTATTCTAAAAATTTATTTTCTTTTTGGAAAAACTAAGTTTATGGAATGCTTGTTTGCTCATTAATATTACATGCTTTGCACCTTCGTAGTATCTGCTATTTTCTATTTTGTTACTGAGTGACCTTAGCTGAAGAGCCCGTGTGAGCCGTGGTTAGGCGTTGGAGGGCAAATTGTAGGCAGAAAGGGAAAGGTAAAAAATTAGAAAATAAAAATATACTATGTTGAACGAGGCTTAGCTTCAAGGTGGGAGTACATGTAATGAAAATAAACATTGCCTAAAAATAGTTTTTGCCAAAGAAAAAGAATTTTAGAATAAAAGGAGAGCAACCCGAGTAGAAATATTAAGGAAATATTGTCATAAAAGAAATTTAAAAAATCAAAACTTTATGCCTTAGAAAAAACTTAGGATTAAAATCAAAATTAGTACTGAACTTATACAAGAATTAGAAGATCAAATATCAAGATATCAGTTTCTTTTATCATTAGCTTCTGGCAGATCTTTAGAAAATTACAGTTTAAAAATTTCTCAGATAAATAAACAGCTAACTGTAAAACAAGAAGTCTTAAAACTAGCCATACAACAGCTTGAAGACCTATTAGCATAACTGTAGAATTAATTAGATAATTCTCAACCCAATTTCAAAATAGTGGTAGACCACTAACTCACCCCCAAAAAATTGGTATCAGAGCAGTGTTCGGTTTTAGGACATTTTTAGTTAGTTTATGCATTTTGCTTATGGTAATAGAGTAGTTTTATTTTTGGACATTTTAGTTATAAATTTCATGTTATAGTAGCTTTTAATAATTTTAAAGTAGGACTTAATTTTGTGTATGAAAAAAGTAGAATATCTAGATTTAGAACTCAGCAGCCATAATCATCGTCTTAGTATAAATAAAAATAAATTTCGTTACACATCACTTGAATAATACTTTTACACATCAGCTTCATAGTGAAAATAATCCTCAGTTAAATAGTATCATAGATTATCAGATTAATTTTGCAGAAAATATTAAAAAGGACATAGATAGAATTAGTAATCTTTTTATTTCATCTATAGAACATCTCCGTAATAATCGTAGCATAATTAAAGATCAAGATAAAAAATTAGACTATATTCAAGACCAGTGTAGTTCAATTTTACAAAAAAGAACAGATTTAAATTTAGAAAAATTTCCCACTAAGCTAGAAATAGAAACTTTAATCTCAGCCATAAATACTAGCAGCTCAAAACAAATAGAGTTAGAATTTAGACAATTAATTGAACAAACTCATAGCCAGATAAATCAAATAGCTAAACAAATAGAACAAATCAACCAAATTCAAGATAATTTAAAACAGAAATTAGAAATTTTAGAACAACTAATAAGATCTTAGTTTATGAGTAGTGATAAAAAGGCTAATAGAGATTACCAGACTATTTTAAAACAGGCAGAAGATTTTCATAATAACCCAGAAGGAATCAGTAGCTATCAGGGTATAAATCAGTCAGATAAAATATCAGTGAAACAAAATAATATAGAAATTTTATTTCTAATTAGATTGTGTGAAAATTTGAATATCTATCAGAACAGCTACAAGCTTAGAAAATCGTCTAGCTTCTTTAGAAAGAATAATACTTCAAAAGGTAAAGGAATAGAAGGACAAACAAATAAACCTCAATCTCAGGTAAACGAAGAAGACATAACTAGATATTTTGAAAAGCTTAAATTACCAAAGAAATCCGTTTGTAGAACTTACAGAAAATAAAAATGTTTAAACAGCTAATAAAAGGAAGTAGTAGCAAAAAGCGTAATGAGGATGAAGATATTAAAATGGAAGAATTTATAGATGTAGAACAAAAATAGAAAAATTCAAAAAAGAAAAACTAGAATTAATTCCAGCTAAATATGTATATAGGCTAGGCAAGACTCATAAAAAACAATATCTATTTAAACACTATGGTGAACAAATGATTAGTGTAACACAAGAAGATGAAAAAATAGAGCTAAATTTAATAGATAGAGAAAGCTATAAATATGCTAAATGAAACACCTTAAAATGACCACTTAGGATTAGTTGTAGTAGGAGTTAAAGCTTTAACTAGAGAGAATTTAGGAACTAAAGTTTTTGTATGTCTTTATGATGATAGGTTTAATGATGTAGGACAAGTATTTTAGGCAGTTATGAATTAGATATGAATTCAAAAGGAGGAATAGTTATTTTACACCAGATTTCTTACTACCCACCTCGACTTTTCATAAAAAGATAAAAATAGGAATAAAGAGTAGAGGATATAAAATGAAAAAAGAGAAAAGATTTGTTAGTTTGCACAGGATTTTTAGGCTTAGCAGTCTCAGAAAGTAATACTCACTATAGACTCACGAATGATCAGATAGTCAAGTTATTAGGTGCAAAAGGAATAAAGGCATTACCAGCTAAAAAATTTAATTCTGAAGATAATGCAGCATTAGATTGGAAATTAGGACTTTTTTAGGACAAAAAGATTAGCCCCTCAAGAAATTTATTATATCAAGCAGCAGATGGAAATTATGCGGTAAGATTTACTCAATATACTTATGTAGCACCAGAAAAATCGGAAGATGACGAATTCAGTAGCATAGATAGGGAAGAAAATCAAGATAATCGTAGTGAAATAAATCAGCTTTATGTAATGACAGAAGAAAAGACAATATCACAAAATAAAATATATAATATTGATGAGATAGACTTAGAAAATTTTACCCTAACTGATATGAATAAAATATTAGATGCTAGATATTATGAATACTTAACCAAAGGAGATACCCATGATGAAGCAGTATCATTTTTAGACCAAGAATTTCATACTGAATATGTAGATGATATCATAGAAGATAGAATACATCCTAGCAAAATATTTAGAATACCAGAACAACCCAATTTAGAAGATACTTTTTATATGAACAGAAGCACCGGAACTAGTAACCAACAACCAGCTGTAGAAGATCCCGTAGAACCAATGCATTATGCAGTAGGAGGAAGAAGACCATTAGCCAGTTCAGGACAAAGTAAAGCAGACCCGAATAAAAGTTATAGATTTCATGGAAAGCGTAAACAACCAGATATGAGTACAATTACAGCCAGCTAATAACCAAGGAACCCTTTTAGACCTAGCTAGATTTGACCCTCAGATATGGCAAGAAGTAATAGAAAGATGGGAAAAAGATGCAGTAAAGGCATGGATGAGTAATCCCTTTGAATCAACAGATATGTGGGAATATATGGAGACACTTTTAGGAGATTGGCTTTTAATATATACTTAACATTTAAAGGAAAATATGAGGAGATAATTAGACAGCTTAAAGAACTAGGAGATAACCCATGGAATTTCACTAGTTTTATAAAAGAAATACTTATAGGATATGACCCTTCTAGACGAAATACTTACACTCAAAGCATAGCATTAACTGAATTAGATCAGATGACTTAGGAAGTTGGAAATATATTGTACCCTTTAGCAAAGAATATTTAGCCATAGCAGCTAGAACTGGAAAAAGTTTTGATGAAGAAATAGGAAATAAATATTTTAGAAAATTACCCGGAGAACTAGGAAGAGAAATAGAAAATAAATGGTCAATTTATTATGCAAACTTACCAGCCCAAATAGCCTCAGGAGAAGTAAAAATAAAAGGAACCTTAGGAATAGGACCTAGGATAGTTTTTACCTTCCATAGACTTAGAGAAAAATGTGTAGAGGTTAAAATACAGAAAGATTTGAAAAAACAAAATTATGGTTTTTGTAGTAGCATAATATATACCCCTCAGCAATATGAAGATAAATATAATAAAAAAACAAAAAATATGGAAAATATAAAAAGAAAAATATTGGAAGAAAAAATATAGAAAACCATGGAAGAAAGAAATTCATTAGAAAAGCAGAACTTTTAATAGGATAAAGTATAAGCAACTACCCAAAGAAAAAGATAAAAGAAAACAGAGATATGTTAGAAAACCCAATAGTAAAAAATGTAATTGTTTTATATGTGGAGAACCCAATCATTTTGCAAAAGCCCCCAAAAAGACAAAGGCCTAAACTAATAAACAGATAGAAAGACTACATATTATAGAAGACTTAGAAGAAGATATCGTCAGCATAAATAGTGATGATTCAGAAGTATATAGTATAGTCAGTGATTATGAATATCAAATAGAAGCCATAAGTTCAGAATGATTCAGAAAGTGATACAGATATAGATAATCTTTTAGGACAACTCAATCAAGAAATAGGAACAACTCGTTCATGATAGTTTCTTATGATGGAATGTAATGCAGATACAGAATGTCAGCATAATTTTCAAATAGGACTAGGATTTGATACCACTAGATGTAGTTATTGTAATTGGTTTCCAGCTAAAGATAAGAGAGCTCAGTGTTTATTATGTAGTATAACCTATTGTATAGTCTGTCTTGAAAAATTAAACATGACACATAAGATAACATCAGAAAATAACAGAGAGGACCATAGTATAGAAAGTAGAGAATTACTTTTAACAATTAGAGAATTAGAAATACAAGTAAGAGAACTCAAATTACAAATACGAGAGATAGAAACTAAGACTAGTTTTGACATAGAATGTTTAGAATTAGAAAATAGACAGCTTAAACAGCAGCTAGAACAATTTCACAATAAATACCCTTTAAAAGATAAACTAATTGAAGAACATATGAATTCTTTAGAAATAATCAACTTAGTTGATTCTCAACCCTTTAGCCAATACTCTCAACTAAAATCAGATAATACATATTTACCATTTAATTATCCTATTATATCCAAGTCAAATTTAGTTGAGATTTCTTGTGTAATTAAATTTGTAGAAAAAACCCTTAGTATAGATGCCATGATAGATACAGGAGCCAGTAAATCATACATTGAACAACACGTAGTTCCACCAGGATGGAGCA